>OY728148.1:1203508185-1204758185 GCA_963277665.1 Viscum album | reverse complement strand
CCGGAGAAAACAATTGCCTAACTTGGTGAAAGATATTAAAAATAACCCATTAATATATTCCCCATTAGAACACTCAAAAAACATGATCTACATCAATACATTATTTATAATCGATTGAAAGGAAACATATGAAATGGAGTCCTCATATTATCAATAAGGCTAATCAAGGGATATATTTAAGAATAACATGAACATAAATATATGAGAACATGAGATTATCATTTGATATGAATACAGTACATACTAAAGATCACAATATTGAATCATGATATAAATATTGGAAGTTCATATGACATGAATCATAAGGAAATAAAATTACATGTTTGATAAGCGAATAACATTTTCATTGAAAATGGAATTGTGGAATACACATAATTATAGAGAATATTATATCAATGATACCCACCAAGACATTAATTACTTGTTAGAAGTGGTATATGAACTTGTGTGATTTATTTGGGTTTGGGATAACCACCATCATACCCTCCATTTTAAGCATCAATTGACCAAATTTATTACCTTATAATTGGTCTTGGGAAGACCACCCTTCCACCCTTATGTTTGATCAAGGGATAATAACTTGAGTACCCTATGAGATCATAGAAATTATTTCATTACCCAACACATTAGAGAAGGATATAGGTCGCAAACATCATATAATTAAAATTAAATTTTTGTGTTCAACAAGAGCATAAAAATTCATCACTTCATAACCCATGAAATTAAATGGTTATTATAAATATTTCATAATGTCATAACATTTCTAAAATAATTAGGTTTTAAAATCATTTCCATGAAGAATAAACCATCAAAATAAGTGGGGTTTAGAAATTTTTTATCATGGTGTAACCCAAGAAATATTTATTTTTTTCATAAATAAATTTTAGTCAAAAACATAAACCATTATGATACTTAATTAGAATGGAATCATTAGATTATATCCTAATAATGGTATAGGTAACATCAAGGGGTGTCATTCTATATTGAGAATGATTTTGAATAATTTTTATAAAATTTGATGAGGAAAATAATTTTTTACATTGTATTTTTTAAAACATTCAACTTTTTGAAAGCATTTTCTATAAAAATAAAAATGAATATTTAAAATGGAATTTTTGATATTTTTTTAAAATACCTTTATTTGAAACTAACCATGAAAATATATATTAGAAGCTCTGAAAAAAATTTAGAACACTTTTTCAAAACATAAAGAAAATTAAAAATATGTTTTTTTAAAACTTATTTTAAATGAAGATTAAAAAATATTTTTGAAAACAATTATAAAAAGATTTTTTTTGGATGAGAACATATTTCTGATCAAAGAGAGAAATAATGTCTGATTTCAAAAAAACATTATCATAATTATTTCATGTGACAACAATTGGATATATAAGAAAACTAATTTAATATATATTAAATTACTATTACAATAATAAATTTTATTATAAGTTATGATACATATATCATTATATATAATCCTGAGAAGAATAATCAAAAAAATATCTGTAAAATATTAGTCTATAGAAGAAATTCATTGAAAATTTTGTTACCTTGAATCATAATCCCAAAAAATAAATTAAATAAAATGTACAAAATAATATCATGATTATTGAAAAATTCATGATATTACATGAAAAATGTTCTATATATACACCTTGTGATATAATATATGTTTTTTATAACACACATCTTAGAGAAGGAGAATTGGGACAAAAATATATTACTAATTTAGTTACTTTTAAACTATAATCCCAATGAAATAGAGATACTAAATTGATATGTAAATACCAAGAATTTTTTTATAATAATCGTAAAATATAATCATTGTATTTATATACACTATAAAGGAGAACGATGTGGTGAATTTAGCATGTGTCTCACAAAAGTAAATAGTGATATGGAAATCCCTTACCTTAAGTCTTGACATATATCGTACTTATTCAGAACTCTTATATATTTCATATAAGTTTATTATATAACTAATTAATAAAAGTTATTATATATATAAATTTTATCATGTATTATATTTATATAATAATTTATTATGATATTATCAACATATCAATGTTAATGTTATTTTTCAGGTAACAACCACATTGTTTTTTGTATACGTTTCGATTTCTTATTTTTTGTCCACTTAATTTAATAATTATTTCATCATATAAAAAATATATATCATAGTTATATATTTATATATATTGTATAAATTCATTATATATTTTTTTATAGTAATTTATAAAATTTGGTAATAGGAAATGAAATACATCGTTTATGGAGACAGTAGGTTCTACATACGCATGAACTCTTTTTTCCATTTACTTATCGTAATGAATGAAAAAGTAATATATATATATAAACATATATTATCATTAAAAATATTTTTTATATCATATATATCATCAATTTCTATTTAATTAATTTTTAATACATTTAATGTAAAATGTAATTGAATCACATCGCTTCTTGATGTGGTAGTCTTCCATACACATGAACAACATTATAGTATTCCCATAGAATTGAAATCATAGGGTTATTCATTTTAAAAAAATTACAAAACCATAATAACACCATAAATATAATATATATCATATTTAAATTGTATTTACTTCATTATTCCCATCCTTGAACAGTGGTATTAAAAAAATGATTTACATCGGTATGATAGGTAGTAGTCCGCTGTAAACAAAAATAATTATTTTGTAACCCAGTTGATGTAAATTTATGTTATTTAAGATAATAAATATATCATAAAACATATAATTATATTTAATAAAATTATTTTATTATATATTAATGATATAAAAAAATTTAAGTGGGTTTTGGATGAAATTAAACAAAAACATTCATTTATTAACGTTATCTCTTCTATGGGTATACTTCTTTAGTTTCTACTAAATAATTCCTTTCATGGAAATTTTAAATAAATGATTATAGAATTATAATATGGAAAATGATAATTAGTATTATCATATCATTGTGAATAAATATTCTTTAGAGGTGTGAATATGTGAGGGGAGTGTGTGCCACTTTATAAGTGAGCAAGAGTGGAATTATTTTTATTTCTCAAAAATATTCACTGTTGAAAAGAAAATATTACCTAATGTGGATTAATTAGTGATAATTAATTTTAGTTTTATGTATTTTATTGTCAGTACATAGCTTCAACAGACTATAAAAATCATGTTCAAACATTTGGATCCTTAACTCATAAGTTTCATTATTTTTACTATTTTTTTTTCATTTTACTAACAAATTTTCTTACCATAGCAAATCACCATTTAATAAAAAAATACAAGATTATTTCTACCCACTTTTTATAATTATTAAAATAAATTTAAAAAGTATAAATACAAGGATTATTGGAAATTAATTTTAATTTAAATGCATTTATTGCGCAAAAACACCTCTTTAACTGTTATCACGCAAAAAGGGTTCTTATTATTTAATGGACAATATTATCATTATAAATGAATTAATTTTCAAATAATGGAAGATATTATATTATTATTAATATTTCCAATAAAAAATACATAATTATATTCTTTTATCAAATTTAAATCAATTAAAAAAATAACAAATTCTATAAACTGACATTGTTACAATTTTTGAAATTATTTAGTTAATTTAAATTTATCAAATTTAAAAAATTATGGAATTAAAATATATTATGTTAAAACCTATTTAAAATTAGTTATTAATATATTAAAATAAATTTAACATAATTATTCATTCATTTAACATAACATTTATATTATTAATGTGTGTTAAATTACATTTTTATTAACAAAATAATCAATGAGTTGTTGTTTTTAAGCATTTTATTTAATCAGTTCATATATAAAAATTAAATATATATTATTATGATAACAAAAAAATTATTTATCTTTCAAAATAAAAAATATAACCAAACATATATTGCTTTTTTTCCCTATTCCAAATCATTAAATAAATTAGAAGTAAGAGTAGTTTTTTTATTTTTCTTTAAAAAACACATTATATAGGTAAATTTAATGTAAACTATCCCAAAAAATAATAATAAAATAAAAAATAGTCATATGGTCAAAAAAATGTCTGTTTAATTCAGTTTTCACATGTTTTCAATCATTTTTACACCTTATATTCTAGGTTTCCAACAATGTAAACTCATTTTTACTTTACTAACTATAATAATTTCAACTGTTTTCAATAATAATTATAGTCAAAATTATTTTCACCATATTATATAATATTAATTACTCTGATTCCAAATATATAATTCATATTTCCAAATAATACATAAAGAAGTAGAAGAATTTATTTTAAGATTATTCCCACAAACATGGCAAGGATGCTGGTATTTAAATGGAGAATGTCCAATAGTTTATAATGTTTTTGAAAAAATATTCAACATGGAATTTATTAAAATTCCAAAAATTTGATTAAAAGATATATAATTTATCTAATTCTTCATTAAAAAAATTAAATTTTTTATTTAGCATTATAAATAATTTAGGTGAAAAGAATGTTTTAAAATAGAATTATGTATTTTTTACTATTCATCAAAATTGAAACATTTCAAAATAATCTAAATAATTCACCATAATTTATTTCATATTCCTATATCAATAATAGATATTATTTTTTTAATTCATTTTAGAAAAGTGTCAAAATAAAATTTTCAAGTAATTTATCAAAAATTAGTGACAAATTATTTTTTATAATATCATAATTTTAAGCGTAAAAATGGATTTATTCATATCTCTTGTATAGAAAAATAATAGTATGAGTGAATTTTTTTTAATTAATATATAATATATAAATTCAATAAAAATAGTTAAACCAAAGTGATTTGGTAAATTCATTGATATAAAACACACTTGTGCACATTAGTTTACTTATATTTTCAAAAGGGTTTTACATTAATTTATAAATAATTAGTCCGAAAACAATTCATCATATAAACATGGTTATACCAAATATTTATAATTTCTTTAATCCTATTCATATCCACCATTCCAATAACCAGTTTATAATTATCATATTAAATAATAATATTTAAACAATATGTCATGTTTGGTCTACACACATTAAACATGATTTCATCATCTCAATAAAGAATATATTGATATAAAAACCATCCATTCATTATATATGATTATTTATTAATCCATAATATTTGGTGACATGAAATGATATACACCATTTATTTAGATGTTAGATCATTTGTTCTCATGAATGTTGTTTTAATTTTTTTGTTGTACTTAAGAAATGAAAAGTAATTGATATATATATATATATATGAATATATTATCATGTAAGTATAGTTTTAATGAAATATATATATAATATATATCTTTAACAAATCCTCAATACTTATATTTCAAATCTTGAATGAATCACAATGCTTTATTATGTGGTAGTCCCATGTTTAGAAGAATAATATTAATGTATACTCGAAAAAATGGATTGAATTATGGTATGTCTTATATAATATTTCTAGAATCATAAAAACAAAATAAATATAATATATATTATATTTATATAGTGTGAAATTCATTATTCCCAACATTCTATGGTAGTAATATAAAAACGAACGATATCAGTTCGAGAAGTTGTAATATGCCTACACCTGAAAAACAATTTCAAAACCCATGTGAAGGATATTTGGGTGTTTATTGATTTTATAATAAAAATTATAAAATCTAGTTATATTTAAGATAATGATAATATTATATAATCATGAAATAGAATTAAATGAACGAGGTTTGAGGAATAAATAAAACTAATAATTTCATTGATGAATGTTACCTCTTCTTTAGGATTTCTTTTTATGTTTCCACTAAATCGAGTCCTAGATTTCATCCTGACCTACATAAGGATTATAGTATCAAAGTAGGTATTTTTTGAAGGAATTTTCATAGATATTGGTAAATACATATGGATTTAGTGGTGTGAATATGTGAGGGGAGTGGGTACACTTTTTTATTGTGGTGAAGTGGTATTCTTATAAATACACAAATGTATTAACTATTCAGAGGTCATCCATACCTCAACTGGATTCAATACTAGTAATTAATGTGTTTCATAGATTATTGTTTCAATTTACACCTCTAAAACATAATATAACACATTTCATAAATATTTTTTTCCTTAACTCTTATTCTACATATTTTTTTCATATTTTTTTTTCATTATGCTAACTTGTTTTTTAACCAAAGTAATTTATTCTTCATGAATAAAATAAAATGGTAATTACTATATAATATGGACCCAATCATTCTATACATAAAAATAAAATTTATAATGTATAAATCCAATTTGGCTTGATAACTAATTTTTACACAAGGGAATGTATTGTGAAAAATAAATCCTTCACCCTAACTACAATGGTCATGATTTTACTATTTAATGGTAGAAATATTCATTACAATTGATCAATTGGAAAATTATTTAATAATCGATTATATTTAATAATATTTAATAATAACTTGATAGAATTCATAATTTTTTGTAATATTGTAACACCCCAGGTAAATAAAGAATATGACATTTTCTTATTTATCCATATTTGTGAGTAAAATATTAATATGACTTTAAAGGGGACGCTATGCTCGATGGCGTACCCAACACGCAACGATGAGTTTATTGGGAATTTTACATTGCACTATAATAATAAAATAATATTATTATAAATGGCCGTTAACAAATAGCCGTTGTATTGGCGGGAATGGATAGAAATAACTAAAATATGATTATATATGTTTTTAAATGTTTTTACTTTTATCAAATAAAAGATAAAGGATTAAAATACGGAAAGATTTCAATTTTAGGCGTATATACCATAGTTTTCACTAAAGGTTCACTTATCCCCTTTTGATGGAGAACTGTCATTAAATATAGTTTTGTTCACTCTTATACATCATTTTGGACCAAATAAAACTGTCACGAACCACCCCTGAGTCGACCCTGAACTCGTCAACCGAGCCGGTCCGCGACATGTCCCGAGGGGCGTTCCCGATCCCCACGGGCTGAAAACTAGTGTCGGGCATCAAAGTACACATGAGGGAACGATTTAAGCACAAGAGATAAAAACAAGACAAAAAAAAAGTATACCAAACAGAGCATTCAGCAAAGCGACAACTGAAACTTAAATAAACAAAGAACCGATCTGAATACAAAGTATCACTAAAAGGAACAAAACCGGAAACAAGACCCCGCTACAAAGATCTCCATGGGACCCCTTGGTCACCTCCAACCAAAAGCCCAAAACTGCTCCCACATGAGTAGCAACTATGAAAAAGCCTGGACAACAGCTGAACCTGCAACTGAAATGGTAAAGGATATGCGTGAGCACAAAAATGCTCAGTAGGGATGCCAAAAGTAAACCACTGAATCCAAGTGTTTTCTAACTCAAAGTTGTCCAATGACACAAGTTTGGAAATACAATTATAAAAATAAAGTTTTCTCATTTAAACAAAATAACACATGTTTCCCACGATGAAAACTAACCCACACCATATATTATTTCAAAAACATTTTATCATTTTATAAACAAAACCAAACAAGTAATATTAGAGCTATGAAAAAGGGAGACAGGTAAAAAATACAAACTGAAAATAGACTAGTGTAGCAGAAAATAAACAAGCCATACAAGATGTATATAAACCAATGTGGCAGAAAATAAACAAGCAATACAAGTTGTAACCATGGGCGTTCCTGAACATACCTAGACAACCCCTGGACGCACTCGGTTCGTAACCACCTGCCGGCGTATAGTGAAGCCCCATAGTCTATAACCAACTGATCGCCCTCGCGAAAAAATCAGCGGCAAATCCCACCTGGCCTCTCTATCTACCAGGGGCACCAACCCGTCTAATTGGGGCTGGTGAGAAACCGTCACTCGATAATCTATAAGACGCCCAGGAACCCATGGTGGTTATGATTATACTGTGTAGGTAGGAAGGTCCTCGTACGCATGACTCATCTCGCCACACTTTCCTTCCTCAAACACAGATGCTTCCTATACGTTCACCCATAAAGGGTTACACTAGACAGGAGAACCTCATATAGGTGTTCAATCATTCACATTCAAGAAAGTGCCAACCGGGCTGCTATAACATGTAAACTTTAAAACATTTCAGAAAAATGTTTACGATTTCAAATCGATAACACACATTTATTAAAAATATCTTGAAAACACCACTCTTACATTTACAAAACCAATGATCCCTTAAGTTCTAAACACAAATTCAAACACTTCACAATTATCAAACATGCTTTTACCCTCTTCTGACCCACACCAAAACATGTTTTAAAATGAATGGTCAAACCTTAAAGAACACATTATAAACCATGATTTCAAAAATACTTAAAGCAGCACTTTACAAAACCACATTTAAAATACTCTTTAGAAACCACTAAAGGGGACCAAATTTATTTGAAAACTAAAATCCATTTAGAAGACTGAACTTCCAAGAAAACACCAATTACCTTAAAACCCTAATTGGCCACCTAATTTATTTATAAAACATAAAAAAATTCAAAAAAATAAACATTAAAACCTTTCCATCTCATTTTAACACGTTTAGTATGTTATACCAACATCAAGCCATACACACCCGAAATCTTCTTTGGAAATTAAACGCACACCAAAAACACATTTTAAAGTCTTGCCTCTAAAACCACCACTTACCCACATTATTTTAAAGAAACGCCAAATCAGACATTGAATTCATTAAACCTTTACAAAAGTGTTTTAACATAATAACTAAGTCATAACTCAACCAAGCCAAGTTCATTAATAAAAAAAGTCGTTGCAACATAATAATGGTGATACATTTCAAAAGGGGTCAATTACTTCTTAAATAAAAATAAGCAATTCAAACAATGTTTCTAGATATCATAAAGCTACCCAATTTACACTAAACCTCATTTAAAACTTATTTTTAACAAATCAAATAAATTCCAAACTACTATAATAATTTAATTAAATGAGCCATAGAGCTGCTAAACTATTTTATAAATTTATTTAAAATGGCAAGCATCAAAGGAAAGACATTAAGATAGAAAAACATGGAACCACCTACTAAAGGCTCATGCGATTGGAATGAAACTTCAACGGAAAGAGAACGATGCCCCACAGACAAAACGAACACCCTAAAACCAAAGCAAATACGAGATACACATTAACCCTAACATTTATGGTTCGGGCAAAAATAAACCCCACATGAAAACCCAAAAAAAAAAGATTGAGGAGAGGAGAGAAAGGGAAATAGAACTTACCGCGTCGGAGGGAGGAGCAGCCACCGGAAGAAGCACCGGATGAGAGGAGGCGTTCTTGATAGCACAAGGGGAAGAGGGTTGCGTGAGGGAAAAATCGGGGAGAGAGGGTGTTAGGCGAGAGTCGGATGGATCATGGGATGAAAAAAGAATTGAAATAATGGGGTTATGGGAATGTGAGAGATAAAATAAATAAAAAAGAAATGAATTAGTGGGGATATGTGGTGGGTTATGGGTAATATAAGGAGGGGGTGTGATTGGAGAGAGGTGAGTGGAGAGAGGAATTAAAAAAAGAAGATAAATAATTGGGGAAAGTGGGCATGAGTGTGAGGGGGTAAGGGAAATGTGGGGGTGGCGTGGGAGATAAAAATAAATGAAAATGAATTAATGGAAGGGGGGAGTGGAGAGAGGTTTATACGGAATAAAATAAAATAAATAATAATAATAAAAGAGTAATAGAGAGTGGGGAGAGAGGGAATAAAAAAGGATATGAATTAATGAAGAGAGAGGGATGAGTGGAGAGAAGGATAAAAAAAATAATGGATTGAATGGGGGAGAGAGGGGTGAGGCGTGGAAGAGGTGGGATTGGAGAGAGGAATAAAAAAAAATATATTAAATGGGATATATGGGTGATTGGATAGAGAATAGAAAAATAAGAGATTAAGTGGGGGAGTGAGGGTGAGGCGTGGGTGATAAAAAAGAGGGATTAAAACCACCAAAAAATTAAAACAAAATTAACAACAATAAAAAAAAAAGTTAATAATAATAGTGATGATGATAATTATAATTATAATAATATTATTAATAATATTAATAATGATTATAATTATAAAAATTTAAATAATAATAATATTAACAAAATTTTAATGACAATATTTATAAAAATTTTAAAAATTTTATAATCATAAAAACACCATTAATTTTCTTAATGGTAATAATAATAATAATAATAATAATAATAATAATGATATTCATAATTTTATTTATTTTCTTTTAAATAATAACAAAATTAATAACAACCAAATAATAATTATATTTATAACAATTTATTGATAAAAAGCTCATTAACAATTTTAATTTTAAAAGAACATTTTTATATGCACAATAATGTTATTATTATTATATCTTAAACATTTAATTTATTTCATTTTCATAATTTTTTATTATTTTATGTAATGGGTAACTGCGAGGGTATCCGGGCCGACTACACAGTTACGACCAATCTTGCAGTGCCTGTGCATCGGTCCAAAATCCACCAAAAACATCAAATGTCAAAAAAAATTAAACACGCACTCAACCCGCACCTTGACGAGGCGAACTGAAGCCATGAAATTATAAAATAGAATAATTTAAAAGATCGGGGTGTGACAATTCTCCCCGCCACAAAACTTTCTACCCCCAGAAAGTCACCCAGCTGAAAAACAACCAAAACTCTTGCCAATGCCCAGCCAAAACCGTTGGAAAAAAATGATCATCGAGCTGACTATTCTCTCTACAAGCTGCACCCGACCGACTCAAAGAAAAACCATAGCACAAAACAAAGGGAGAACACGAGAGGGTTATCCCCACTACAAGAATTCCCCTAACGTAAGAATTTAAACTCAACAGGGGGGCAACATGGGAACTCCCAACCGAACCTACCAACTTCTCTACATGTGTTGAACCAGACCGCTGAGACTTAAACGGAAAACCACTACATGGCCTCCCGACACACCGGGGAATTGAAATAAGGAGTTCCCTATAACACCACCATCGGAACTAAGAATTCGCCACACCGATCTAAAACTACACAACACCTCACATCTCCAAACGATCACTAATAAAAAAGGACCAACCCACACAAGGGCCAAAACACTATTAAGAAAAAAAATAACGATTCTAGAGGTCACATTCAGAAGAACACCACTACCATGATAACGAAAGGATAAATTCATCGCACTTTCCCCACAAAAGATGAAATTGAAATAGCAGGAAAAAAAACAAGGGAACCTTGAATGTCTCTATTTTAAGAAGAAAGATAATGAACCAAGCAAAGGTCTTAAATTCCTCTGACATGCTGACTGTGCGCGAGCTTCACCCCGAGACCTAAGGTTGGGGCTCTGATGGCTGAAGCATCTTATGCCTCACAGTCAGACACAAGAATCCCCCAATCAGAACTCCTTCCTCAAATGACACTTCCTACAGAAGTCCTCCTAGTGACCCGAATAGCCACAACGATGACAAGACTTAGGAAGGATGTGGCCCGACTGCTTGGAATGCCCGAACCAGCTATATTGATGACACGCTTGAAGGAATCCCGACGAACTAGGTGCCAGGATCAACGAAGATAACCTCTTAGGAAAGGTTCCACATGCAGGCACTCCTCACCAGATAGAAAGACTTAAAAAAACAATCACCAACTACTCCCCAAACTCCGACGATGATAAGAAAACCAACCTCCACTAGTCCAGAACTTAACCCTTAAACATACCCGAAACGACATGAACCTTAAAAACCTAGGGAGTTCCCAAACATTCAAAGACACAATCCACTTCCCTCAAGTCATTTCCCCACCTCTAAAAGACCTCCAACACCTCAAAGGGTGTTGACACATAAAAGAACCGAAACCAGGACATGACTCATTGGCAACACTAGGGACCTTTCTGGGGCAGCATACTCTGAACAACACAAGAGACAAAACCAAAACATTCCTCAAGACAAAACACAATAAAAAAAGTACACCCCAATCCAAGAAAACAGGACTAGAAGCCAATCAAATATAAACACAACCAAAACCCTCTTCCAAAACCACCATTTTCATTTAAATTTTAGAACTGTCTTATCCAACGATCATTTTTAAAATTCCAAGACCACTTTTCACAAGCCAAAAATCCACTCAATGAAAAAAACAAATTTCCAAAACCTTTATATATATTAAAACGCACTGAAGTAATCCTATAGACCAACACATGTGTGTCCATCCATTTCCATTCACATCATCCATAAACAAGTTCCCCCACACACTTACCGTACACACCGTCACACATGTGATATTCCATAGAGAATACCAAGGGCCACATCCTTTACTCATCAAAACCCAAACATTTACCAAAACGATTTCAATTTTTAAAACTCCATTTAATAAATTAAATTAATTTTAGAGAAAACATTTTCATTTAAAAAAAACTCACTTCCATTTACAAAAGCACGCTTTCAATAACCGAAACCAAACTGAGTACAAATTACACAGGACCACCAGAATGAAGAACTAGCAGTTACACTAAACCCAGTTACATGGTAGTGATCCACGCCCAAAGTAAGCGTCAACAACTAGGAGGAACATAAACCATGCACTCAGACTCCACATGGGTCACTACTCCATGTGAAGTCGCGACGTGACACCGGCTTGCCTCCGTTTCCATCCCTCAATCCAAAAATAAAGACATAAGACACAAATCCCAGACTAAACCTGGTAACTCAAGGTTCGGAACGAGCAAGGGTTCATGACGCCCTTCCTACACCTACCTCTCGAGTCCCGACAGTCCTAATCTCTATCTACCGAACACCCCAAATAACAAGAACCTCCTCTGATACCACTTTGTCATGAACCAAACCTGAGTCGACCCTGAACTGGTCAACCAAGCCGGTCTGCGACATGTCCCGAGGGGCGTTCCCGATCCCCACGGGCTGAAAACTAGTGTCGGGCATCAAAGTACACAGGAGGGAATGATTTAAGCACAAGAGATAAAAACAAGACAAAAAAAAACATTAAAACCTTTCCAACTCATTTTAACACGTTTAGTATGTTATACCAACATCAAGCCATACACACCCAAAATCTTCTTTGGAAATTAAACGCACACCAAAAACACATTTTAAAGTCTTGCCTCGAAAACCACCACTTACCCACATTATTTTAAAGAAACGCCAAATAAGACATTGAATTCATTAAACCTTTACAAAAGTGTTTTAACATAATAACTAACTCATAACTCAACCAAGCCAAGTTCATTAATAAAAAAGGTCGTTGCAACATAATAATGGTGATACATTTCAAAAGGGGTCAATTACTTCTTAAATAAACATAAGCAATTCAAACAATGTTTCTAGATATCATAAAGCTACCCAATTTACACTAAAACTCATTTAAAACTTATTTTTAACAAATCAAATAAATTAAAAACTACTATAATAATTTAATTAAATGTTCCATAGAGCTGCGAAACTATTTTATAAATTTATTTAAAATGGAAAGAATCAAAGGAAAGACTTTAAGATAGAAAAACTTGGAACCACCTACCGAAGGCTCATGAGATTGGAATGAAACTTCAACGGAAAGGAGAACGATGCCCCACGGACAAAACACACACCCTAAAACCAAAGAAAATCCGAGATACACATTAACCCGAACATTTAGGGTTCGGACAAAAATAAACCCCACATGAAAACCCAAAAAAACACGATTGAGGAGAGGAGAGAAAGGGAAATAGAACTTACCGCGCCGGAGAGAGGAGCAGCCTCCGGAAGAAGCACCGGATGAGAGGAGGCGTTCTTGAGAGCACAAGGGGAAGAGGGATGCGTGAGGGAAAAATCGGGGAGAGAGGGTGTTAGGGGAGAGTCGGATGGAGCATGGGATAAAAAAAAGAATTGAAATAATGGGGTGATGGGAATGTAAGAGATAAAATAAATAAAAAAGAAATGAATTAGTGGGGATATGTGGTGCGTGATGGGTAATATAAGGAGGGGGTGTGATTGGAAAGAGGTGAGTGGAGAGAGGAATTAAAAAAAGAAGATAAATAATTGGGGAAAGTGGGTGTGAGTGTGACAGGGTAAGGGAAATGTGGGGGTGGTGTGGGAGATAAAAATAAAGGAAAATGAATTAATGGAAGGGGGGAGTGGAAAGAGGTATATAAGGAATAAAATAAAATAAATAATAATAATAAAAGATTAATAGATAGTGGGGAGGCGTGATGGAATAAGGGGATATGAGTGATTGGAGAGAGGGAATAAAAAAGGAGATGAATTAATGAAGAGAGAGGGATGAGTGGAGAGAAGGAAAAAAAATAATGGATTGAATGGGGGAGAGAGGGGTGAGGCGTGGAAGAGGTGGGATTGGAGAGAGGAATACAAAAAAAATATATTAAATGGGATAGAGGGGTGATTAGAGAGAGAATAAAAAAAATAAGAGATTAAGTGGGGGAGTGAGGTGAGGCATGGGTGATAAAAAAGATGGATTAAAACCCCAAAAAAAATAAAACAAAATTAACAACAATAACAAAAAAAAGTTAATAATAATAGTGATGATGATAATTATAATTATAATAATATTAATAATAATATTAATAATGATTATAATTATAACAATTTAAATAATATTAATATTAACAAAATTTTAATGACAATATTTATAAAAATTTTAAAAATTGTATAATCATAACAACACCATTAATTTTATTAATGGTAAAAATAATAATAACAATAAAAATAATAATAATGATATTAATAATTGTATTTATTTTATTTTAAATAATAACAAAACTAATAACAACCAAATAATAATTATATTTATAACAATTTATTTATAAGAAGATCATTAACAATTTTAATTTTAAAAGAACATATTTATATGCACAATAATGTTATTATTATTATATCTTAAACATTTAATTTATTTCATTCTCATAATGTTTTATTATTTTATGTAATGGGTAACCGTGAGGGTATCTGGGCCGACTACACAGTTACGGCCAACCATGCAGTGCCCGTGCATCGGTCCAAAATCCACCAAAAACATCAAATGTCAAAAACAAATAAACACGCACTCAACCCGCACCTTGACGAGGCGAACCGAAGCCATGAAATTATAAAATAGAACAATTTAAAAGATTGGGATGTGACAAAAACTCTTCAAAAGAATTTGGACATCAAAATTTACTTTGTGTAAATTTTTGGTATCTTTCTGATAAAGTTCATTTTTTAATGAATAGTGTAAAATGTTGTATTTTAATTCAAAACCTCTTTTTAATATAATTTATTTATATGATTAGATTATATTTTGAATTGGTTTTAAAGTGAAATTAGAATATATTTTTACCATTAAATTCAATAGTGGTCGTTGGAATTAATTTCACTTTCAAATCAGACTTAAACTAGTGTCAAACTTTTGATACTTATTGTTTCATAAAAACACGCTATTTGTCATGACAGCAGGAATTAATTATTAAATTGATTAATGTGACTTATATGTTTTGAAATTTTTATAATAGACTTCATTTTTGAATTCGGAATATGAAATATAGCTTTTGGTGAATTTTTGGGATTTTTCTGAAAAACTTCAATTTTTGATGAATAGTGAAACCACTAAGTGGTACATATAAAAACTGATTTTCCGTTTCAATGAAATTTTTCCTCCATTGTGTTTTGAATTTCAAAAATCCGACATACATGGTTGTCATTGAGAAGTAAAATGTGGTTCAATGGAATTAAAATAATTTTTTTGGTGAATAGTAACTTATTAAGTTTTTAATCGCGATTAGAGGTAATTAGTGTAGTTTAAGGAAAAAATAATGTTTTAATAATATGAAATGAACTTGACACATGTACTAACCTCATTGGATGTGTCATGGCCGACCAAGACAACCCATGGGTCAACTTGGGGACCCCATGAAGCCACTTTGGTTGGGAAATGACATTAATATCTTTTTATTTAATGTTAAAGTAAAAATGAGACAAACATGAAATGTTTTACTAAAACAATTTTTACATGGGTTTATGAAAGTCAGATTTTTGATTATAAATAGTCATTGGAAAGCTAATAAGAGTTCCTACATCATTGTAATTTTTTTTATAATTTTTAGAAACTAAATAAATTAAATTATTCATGACATCATGATGATGCACCGATGACCTCATTATTTAACGATTTAAATAAAATGGAAAAATAATGTAATATCTAAGACCTACACATGTCAAAAACCTATTGGATGAGTGGATTTAGAACCCTTATCACCTTATCCTTGAGACACATCAATGTGGGACCTCCTAAATCCGAATTACATTTTCAAATAAAGTAACATTTGCATACTTTCCAAGAGTGCCCCTCATCTCCTCTTATAAAAGCCCCCCACCTCTACCTCCTTACCCACACTCCCAAAGCCTTTGGATCGGCCAAAATCTTCCCATTTTGTCTCTACAATTCCTTCTTTTACTCCTTGAAGCCTCACTTTGGGCATAAGTATAAGGCCCCAGCCTTAAACCTTACTTAATCTTGAGTTATTACAAGATTACACATTGAGGATCTTTTCAGGTTTAGAGTTTTAGAGAATTAGATCATGAAACTTGCATTACATTCCAAATTTAAACAAATTGGTTACATAAAAGACTGTATTCATTCTTCCCATCAATGGAAACATATTTAAAATATAACACGGATTCTTTCTTGACACATCCTTGACACTATCATCACATCATGTAACTTTCCATTGACCTGTGAAAAACATTTCAAAAACTTGGGATGAGCATAAAAATCTCAGTAAGAGTTTTAAAAATATGGAAAGGAAACATGAGTTCATATATACATAAGAATAAAATCATACTTTACCCATAAAACAAAGGAACTTTAACATACCTCATAAAACCATGAATAAATCATAGAAAACATAAGACATAAAGGTAACTTGAGGCATTCATAACATTCTTATGTAGGGAGTAACCCTCTTGGTTACGTTTGGAATACCCATCACAGTATATTCCCTAAATCTCTTCGGAGAAACCTTAACATTTCACTCCTTTGCGTTACCCAATGCATTGGAGAGCTATAACGGGCTCACCCGCCCTTATTTTATCACGGAACCACCCATATTCATAATAATGCCCAAGAAGCATAACATAACCATATCACATAAAACATGCATAGAGGAAACATAAAATTTCCACATTTCAATCACAATATAACATTTTAGCACATTGAAATAATGAATCCGTTCAAAAAGAAACCATTTCCAAAACCATTTAAAACATTTAATAAGGAGATTTTTGAATCAAAGTGTCCCCTACCACCATGAAGATTTTAACAATTTAAACCATTAATATCCATATAAATAAATCCTTAAAACCATTTTATAAACATGGATATTAATGGGAACCATTTCTAAGAATAAATCATTAAAACATTTAAAACGATATTATATTTAAAGAGTTTTTAACAAAATGAGAGACACAATAATTGAGGAACAACATTTAGTCAAATCTTTATAATATCATGAGAATAAATGGATTCATGATATAATATCCCAAAGGACATTATATACACCATATAAGAGTGAATTGGTGCATAACAACAATGAAGTCTCAATAGAAATGTCAAATGTGATGAATTCCCTTATAAAGAAGGTATCCTTAAATTAAGGAAAAATAAATCTCAAAAATATGTGTGAAAAATATAAATACACTCAATATAAGTGGATATTAAGTGTAAAACAATAAAAGGTCATTCACACATATTCAATGGATGACATATTCAATGACTACATGTTGAACCCAAAGAAATCGAAATTGGGTGAAAAAGTTCCCTTGACAGCCTAACGACATCACATAAAAATGATTTGATGAGAGATAAAAAGTGTATCTCATCACTTGGACATAAAATTTACATCAATAAGGATATATGAGAACATATCCCAAAATAACAATATGTAAATTAAAAGACCCAACAAAAGAAGTCTTTTAAAAAAAGAGGAGGGTGAAAGTTTCCCTTACCGAATTGGGTATCTTTCAAAACATACACCCCATGAAAGAAGGACAATAGATCATTGGTGTAAATACTCATAAACGAATGTATATTACACAAAGAGTATAATAATGGGCAGTAAATACACCACTCAATGGAATTTGAGGCAAATGTAGCATAAATCTCATGGGAATAAAAGTGAGATGAAAAATCCCTTACGAAAACTCGGCAGCCTAACGACGCCACATAAAACTTCCGAATATGGATTGATGAGATCAAATAGGGTATCTCATCACATTAAAATAAAATGTAAAGAAAGTGGAATATAAAATAACATCCCCCAACATTATAAATAGGAGCTTAAAAGAAGTGACATAAAGGAGAGTACTTAAAAAGAAAGAGAGAGGTTAGATCTCTTACGAAAACTCGGCAGCCTAACGGCGCCACTCAAAACTTCCAAAATGGATTGATGAGAGAGAATAGGTTCTCTCATCACATGAACATAAAAATTACAGTAAGATTAATATAAAAGAACATCCTAATCACAAGAAAGATGAGATTAGAAGGAAGGACATAAAAGAGTGTACTTAAAAGGAGAGGAGTATGATCCCTTACCTCGGGTCCGACTTGACTCGATCGTTCTTTAATATCCGGAATAATAAACATGAGTTAATTTATACTTCCTTAAGAACCTTTTTCAAGTTAATTATTCCTTTTATACCATGTTATTAACATCATGTAATCATTTAAGTCAATAATGTTCATTTTGTCGGTATTTGGTTCTTAAGTCAAAAATAGACTTCTTACACTTACATGTTGTTAATTTGGTCAAAGGTTCGTTATATCCAGAATGAAATTACTTATTTGGATATAATATATATAATATATATCCATCATATAAATGTATTTATAATATCACATAATCATTTAGAGGAAAGAAATGAAATGCACCGTTCATGGAGACGGTAAGCCGTACGTACACATGAATGCTACTTTCATTTCTATGTCGTATTAATGGAATTAAAAATATATGAGGCGTATGTATATTTTAATTCCAGAATTATATTAATCATTTATATGTATCATACATCATATATATCCATTATATATATGTACTTATAATAGTACATGATATTTTGAGATAAGAAATGAAATGTACCGTTCATGGAGACGGTAAGCTGTACGTACGCATGAACGCTACTTCCATTTCTATTTCATATTTAATGGAATTAAAACATAATGATACATAATAGTATTTTAATTCAAGTATGGTATCATATATAATATCATTAAATATACCCTTTATACGTACCACATATGGTAATAACGAATCAAATCACTTTGAGGGGGCGGTAGTCCGCACTTCCTTAAATGAAGATATCGCGTATACCCATAATGGAAACCATAAAGGTATGCCCAAAATGTAAAACACAGAATCTTAAGGAAAACATAAACATATTATATATCATATATAAAAATAGTGTCATCATAATGGCCACCTTTGAAGGTGTAAAATGAGTATTGAACAATCATCGTTTCGGGAGGCAGAATTTCGCCATCCACGGAAACCGTATGTTCTTTAACCATTTGATGTAGTTGTGTGAGAGTGTAGATAGAATAAATCTTATAAAAACATCCTAGTATATTGAAGATACTGGTGTTGTTACAAAATATTTAAATAAAAAAAGTTTAGGGGGTTGGAGAAGCAAAATAAAACAAATGAACATGAGAGAATGAATTACCTTTAAAAGTGTAACTCTTTTTGATTTGAGCATAAAGGCTTCCTTTGAAAGGATTATGCCAAAAGGTAATCCTCTAGGATGAGGAGAGGGATGTGGAGAGAGTAAATGGGCAGGGGTTGGCCGAGAAAAAGGCTTGAGGAGTGTGTGAAATGAGGTAGAGGTGGGTGCCTTTTATAAGAGGAGAGGAGGGGCACTTTCGGAAAGTAAGAAATATTACTTTATTTGAAAATGTTTTTCTGTTTTAAAAGGTCCCACATTGATATAATTCGTGTATAGGGTGATAAGGGATCGAAATACACCCATCCAATAAGTTTTGTACATGTGTAGTTCATATATTTTACATTATCTTTCCATTTTATTTAAATCGTTAAATAATGAGGTCATCGCTGCATCATCATGATGTCATAAATAATTTAATTTATTTAGTATTTAAAAATTATAAAAAAAATACTATGATGTAGGAAATCTTTTTATCTTTCCAATGACTATTTATAATCAAAACTATGACCTGTATAACCCCACTTAAAAATTGTTTTAGTAAAACATATCATGTTTGTGTCATCTTTGCCTTTACATTAAATAAAAAGTTATTTATGTCATTTCCCAACCAAAGTGGATCCATGGGGTCCCCAAGTTGACCCATGGCTTTTCTTGGTCGGCCATTACACATCCAATTAGGTTAGGACATGTGTCAAGTTCATTTCATATTATTAAAACATTATTTTTACCTTAAACTACACTAATTACCTCTAATCGCGATTAAAAACTTAATAAGTTACTATTCACCAAAAAATTATTTTTATCTCATTGAACCAAATTTTAATTCTTAATGACAACCATTTATGTTGGATTTTTGAAAATCAAAACCCAATGGTGTCAAAATTTCATTTAAACGGAAAAATCAGTTTTTATAAATACCACTTAGTGGTTTCACTATTCATCAAAAATTGAAGTTTTTCAGAAAAATCCCAAAAATTCACCATAAGATATATTTGATATTACGAATTCAAAAATGAAGTCTATTTTACAAAATTAAAAACATATAATTCAGATTAATTAATTTAATAATTAATTCCCACTGTCAAAGAAAATAGCGTGTTTTATGAAACAATAAGTATCAAAAGATTGACACTAGTTTAAGTCTGATTTCAAAGTGAAATTAATTCCAACGACCACTATTGGATTTAATGGTAAAAATATATTTTAATTTAACTTTAAAACCAATTCAAAAGATAATCTAATCATATAAATAAATTAGATTAAAAAGAGGTTTTGAATTAAAATACAATATTTTACACTATTCATTGAAAAAAATGAACTTTATCGGAAAGATACCAAAAATTTACACAAAGTAAATTTTGATGTCCCAATTCTTAATAAGAGTTTTATTTGGTCCATAAGAATGTTTAAGAGTGAACAAAACTATATTTAATGATGGTTCACCATCACAAGGCGATAAGTGAACCTTTAGTGAAAACTAGGGCATATACGCCTAAAATTGAATTCTTTCCTTATTTTAAGCCTCTATCCTTTATTGGATAAATGTAAAAACATTTAAGAACATATATAATAATATTTTAGTTATTTCTATCCATTCCCGCCAATACAACGGCTACGTGTTAACTACCATTTAAAATAATATTATTTTATTATTAGAGTGCAACGTAAGATTCCCAAGAAACTCATTGTTGTGTGTTGGGTACACCATCGAGCATAGCGTCCCCTTTAAAGTTATATTAATATTTTATTAAAAAATTTGGATAAATAAGAAAATTTCATATTCTTTATTTACCTGGGGTGTTACATCCTTCCCCCCTTTTGGGAATTGCGTCCTCACAATTTTTAAAATTGTGCTTGGAAACATCCTTGAAAGTCTCACATTGGAACAAGAGTCGGTAAAACAATCACTTTAAAATAAAGAATGATAAGTACAAAGGTCACCCGAGTTAACCCATACTAGGATTCCAAGTATGAAAATATCAACATGGAGGAAAAAAAGGGTCATGTTCTGATGGAGAGTGATAGAAAACATGTTTAGGAGAAAGTTAACCACAAGAAAATCACAAACTTGTGATGGGTTAAACGGTATTCAATTCCCCAGTAGGAAAAGTTAATAGACAACATTTTTGTTTTAAGCTACTTTTTATTGAGGAATTTATTCATAAGGAAACATAATCACTTATCATGTTGACTTTCAACTTTTACTAGATTCCTTAATCAAACTCATATTTTTTGCAAAGGACGAGTATTTAGGGAGACTTGTTCACATTAAGAGTACTATAATCAACTTCTAAAGAATCACCTAATTCACCAAAAGAGAACTATATACTTATAATTTCTTTAGGATTTAACCAAAACCAAAATAAAAAGGTTAGTACAAGGTCATATAATCCAGAAAAGGATAAGCCTTTAAAAACAAAATCTATGCTTAATCGCCAAAATTTTTCCAACAAAACCCAAAGTTCAACGAGGACCATCTGATAAACAATTTGTCCATAAAATTCTTCAAAGTAAACCATTCTAATATTGAAACCCAAATATTTTAAGGATTTAGTCTCATAGTCTTCCAAGCTAAAACGTAACATTTATCTCCAAACAATATCAGTGGCTCCTAAAGTCCCGTATTGAAAAGTAATTAACCTAATCACATATCCTCCATGATAGGTTAATCATTTTCATAAATAACCCAAAATCAACAAACACTTAATTCATAAAATCATATAACTAAAAAGAATTAGTCAAACTAACCAGGGACTTCACGTAGTCCGGTGGTAGGCGATAAATACCAGTCGCACTTTGGTTGTGGGTTTGATTCCCGCAGCTTTGTCCGACACGACGGGTTGTCACACGGTCTGCGTGTTGTCCTTTTTCCAAAACAATATAATTCTTAAAACATCCCCCAAAACGAGATAAAATCTTCAAAAATAATCATAACATATTTTAACCTCAAGTTTATCTCATTCATTTCATTTTCCATCATATCATAGAGTAACCCATAATTACCTAAAAATTAAGTATCATATAAACCCTAATGGTTACCTTAATAATTATTTCCTAAATTTCCACATCGAGTTGGCCATCTCGTACATGATGCATTAGAGAACTCACCAAGGTTGAAGTGGTTGATCATGACTACTTTATAGTTGGTTTAGAACAACCACACGTTTCCTCATTGAATCCCCCATTTTATCTAGTATCTTAATCATAGAACCACCACAGTTTCCTACAAACCTGTTGTCTCTTTGGTGCCTGCTAGATCCATCATTTTACAAAAAACAGAAATGTCAATGTGAGTATATCAACAAAACCATCATGTACTAATGAGTAAGATAAACACTAAGCTATACTTACTCATTCACTTTATCTAAAACTAGGAATATTTCTGAAATCCTATCCATTATGGTACTATCACTTATTCTTAGAGAATACCCTAACCTCTAAAGTTATCTAAACCGACCTTTGATACCAACTATAAGGCCCCAGCCTTAAACCTTACTTAATCTTGAGTTATTACAATATTACACATTGAGTATCTTTTCAGGTTTAGAGTTTTAGAGAATTATATCATGAAACTTGCATTACATTCCACATTTAAACAAAGTGGTTATATAAAAGACAGTATTCATTCTTCCCATCAACGGAAACATATTTAAAATATAACACGGATTCTTTCTTGACACATCCTTGACACTATCATCACATCATGTAACTTTCCCTTGACCTGTGAAAAACATTTCAAAAACTTGGGATGAGCATAAAAAGCTCAGTAAGAGTTATAAAAATATGGAAAGGAAACATGAGTTCATATATACATAAAAATAAAATCATACTTTACCCATAAAACAAAGGCACTTTAACATACCTCATCAAACCATGAATAAATAATAGAAAACATAAGACATAAAGGTAACTTCAGGCATTCATAACATTCTTACGTAGAGTGTAACCCTCTTGGTTATGTTTGGAATACCCATCATAGTATATTCCCTAAATCTCATCGGATAAACCTTAACGTTTAAATCCTTCGCGTTACCCAATGCATTGGAGAGCTACAACGGGCTCACCCACACTTAGTTTATCACGGAACCACCCGTCTTAATAATAATTCCCAAGAACAATAACATAATCATATCACATAAAACATGCATAAAGGAAACATAAAATTTCCACATTTCAATCACAATATAACATTTTAGTACATTGAAATAATGAATCCGTTCAAAAAGAAACGATTTCCAAAACCATTTAAAACATTTAATAAAAAGATTTTTGAATCAAACTGTCCCATACCGCCTTGAATATTTTAACATTTTAAACCATTAATATCCATATAAATAAATCCTTAAAACCATTTTGAAAACATGGATATTAATGGGAACCATTTATAAGAATAAATCATTAAAACATTTAAAACGATATTATATTTAAAGAGTTTTTAACAAAATGAGAGACACAATAATTGAAGAACAACATTTAGTCAGAAATTTATAATATCATGAGAATAAATGGATTCATGATATAATATCCTAAAGGACATTATATACACTATATAAGAGTGAATTGGTGCATAACAACAATGAAGTCTCAATAGAAATGTCAAATGTGATGAATTCCCTTATAAAGAAGGTATCCTTAAATTAAGGAAAAATCAATGTCAAAAATATGTGTGAAAAATATTAATACACCCAATATAAGTGGATATTATGTGTAAAACAATAAAAGGTCATTCACACATATTCAATGGATGACATATTAAACGACTACATGTTGAACCCAAAGAAATCGAAATTGGGTTAAAAAGTTCCCTTGACAGCCTAAAGCATCACATCAAAATGAGTTGATGAGAGATAAAAATAGTATCTCATCACTTGGACATAAAATTTACATTAATAAGGATATATGAGAACATATCCCAACATAACAATATGTAAATTAAAAGACCCAACAAAAGAAGTCTTTTAAAAAAAGAGGAGGGTGAAAGGTTCCCTTACCGACTTGGGTATCTTTCAAAACATACACCCCATGAAAGAAGGACAATAGATTATTGATGTAAATAATCATAAACAAAATTATATTACACAGAGAGTAGAATAATAGGCAGTACTTACACCACTCAATGGAATTTGGGGCAAATGTAGCATAAATCTCACGGGAATAAAAGTGAGATGAAAATTCCCTTACGAAAACTCGGCAGCCTAACGACGCCACATAAAACATCCGAATATGGATTGATGAGATAAAATAGGGTATCTCATCACATTACAATAAAATTTACCGCAAGAGGAATATAAAATAACATCCCCCAACATTACAAATAGGAGCTTAAAAGAAGTGACATAAAGGAGAGTACTTAAAAAGAAAGAGAGAGGTTAGATCTCTTACGAAAATTCGGCAGCTTAACTGCGCCACTCAAAACTTCCAAAATGGATTGATGAGAGAGAATAGGTTCTCTCATCACATGAACATAAAAATTACAGTATGATTAATATAAAATAACATGCTAATCACAAGAAAGATGAGCTTATAAGGAATGACATAAAAGAGTGTACTTAAAAAGAGAGTAGTATGATCCCTTACCTCGGGTCCGACTTGACTCGATCGTTCTTTAATCTCCTGAATAATAAACTTGAGTTCATTTCTACTTCCTTGAGAACCTTTTTCAAGTTCATTTTTCCTTTTATACCATGTTATGAACATCATGTAATCATTTAAGTCAATAATTTTCATTTTGTCGTTATTTGGTTCTTAAGTCAAAAATAGACTTCTTACACTTACATGTTGTTAATTTCGTCAAAGGTTCGTTATATCCAGAATAACATTCCTGATTTGGATATCATATATATCATATATATCCATCATATACATGTATTTATAATATCACATAATCATTTAGAGGAATGAAATGAAATGCACCGTTCATGGAGACGGTAATCCGTACGTACGCATGAACGCTACTTTCATTTCTATGTCGTATTAATGGAATTAAAACTATATGAGAGGTATGTATATTTTAATTCCAGAATTATATTAATCATTTAGATGTATCATACATCATATATATCCATTATATATATGTACTTATAATAGTACATGATATTTTGAGATAAGAAATGAAATGTACCGTTCATGGAGACGGTAAGCCGTATGTACGCATGAACGCTACTTCCATTTCTATTTCATATTTAATGGAATTAAAACATAATTATACATAATAGTATTTTAATTACAGTATGGTATCATATATAATATCATTAAATATACCCTTTATACGTACCACATATGGTAATAACGAATCAAATCACTTTGAGGGGGCGGTAGTCCGCACTTCCTTAAATGAAGATATCGCGTATACCCATAATGGAAACCATAAAGGTATGCCCAAAATGTAAAATACAGAAGTTTAAGGAAAACATAAACATATTATATATCATATATAAAAATAGTGACATCATAATGGCCACCTTTGAAGGTGTTAAATGAGTATTTAACAATCATCTTTCGGGAGGCAGAATTTCACCATCCACGGAAACCGTATGTTCTTTAACCATTTGATGTAGTTGTGTGAGAGTTTAGCTCGAATAAATCTTAAATAAACATCCTATTATATTGACGATACTGTTGGTGTTACAAAAGATGTAAATAAAAAGAGTTTAGGAGGTTGGAGAAGAAAAATAAAACAAATGAACATGAGAGAATGAATTACCTTTAAAAGTGTAACTCTTTTTGATTTGAGACTAAAGGCTTCCTTTGAAAGGATTATTCCGAAAGGGAATCCTCTAGGATGAGGAGAGGGATGTGGAGAGAGTAAATGGGCAGGGTTTGGCTGAGCCAAAGGCTTGAGGAGTTTGTGAAATGAGGTAGAGATGGGGGCCTTTTATAAGAGAAGAGGAGGGACACTTTTGGAAAGACAGAAATATTACTTTATTTGAAAATGTGTTTCCGTTTTAAAAGGTCCCACATTGATATAATTAGTGTATAAGGAGATAAGGGTTATAAATCCACCCATCCAATAAGTTTTGGACATGTGTAGTTCATAGATTTTACATTATCTTTCCATTTTATTTAAATCGTTAAATAATGAGGTCATCACTGCATCATCATGATGACATAAATAATTTAATTTATTTAGTGTCAAAAAATTATAAAAAAAATACTATGATGTAGGAAATCTTTTTGTATTTCCAATGAATTTTTATAATAAAAAATATTACCTGTATAACCCAACTTAAAAATTGTTTTAGTAAAACATATCATGTTTGTGTCATTTTTACTTTTACATTAAATAAAAAGTTATTTATGTCATTTCCCAACCAAAGTGGCTCCATGGGGTCCCCAAGATGACCCATGGCTTGTATTGGTCGGCCATTACACATCCAATTAGGTTAGAAAATGTGTCAAGTTCATTTCATATTAGTAAAACATTATTTTTACATTAAACTACACTAATTACCTCTAATCACGATTAAAAACTTAATAAGTTACTATTCACCAAAAAATTATTTTTATCTCATTGAACCACATTTTACTTCTTAATGAAAACCATGTATGTCAGATTTTTGAAAATCAAAACACAATGGTGGCAAAAGTTCATTTAAACGGAAAAATCAGTTTTTATAAGTACCACTTAGTGGTTTCACTATTCATCAAAAATTGATGTTTTTCAGAAAAATCCCAAAAATTGACCATAAGATATATTTGATATTCCTAATTCAAAAATGAAGTATATTTTACAAAATTCAAAACATATAAGTCAGATTAATTAATTTAATAATTAATTCCCGCTGTCAAAGCAAATAGCGTGTTTTATGAAACAATAGGTATCAAAAGATTGACACTAGTTTAAGTCTGATTTCAAAGTGAAATTAATTCCAATGACCACTATTGGATTTAATGGTAAAAATATATTCTAATTTAACTTTAAAACCAATTCAAAAGATAATATAATCATATAAATAAATTAGATTAAAAATAGGTTTTGAATTAAAATACAACATTTTACTCTATTCATTGAAAAAAATGAACTTTATCGGAAAGATACCAAAAATTTACACAAAGTAAATTTTGATGTCCCGATTCTTAATAAGAGTTTTATTTGGTCCATAAGAATGTTTAAGAGTAAACAAAACTATATTTAATGACGGTTCACCATCAAAAGGTGATAAGTGAACCTTTAGTGAAAACTAGGGCATATAAGCCTAAAATTGAATTCTTTCCTTATTTTAAGCCTCTATCCTTTATTGGATAAATGTAAAAACATTTAAGAACATATATAATCATATTTTAGTTATTTCTATCCATTCCCGCCAATACAACGGCTACATGTTAAATACCATTTAAAATAATATTATTTTATTATTAGAGTGCAACGTAAGATTCCCAAGAAACTCGTTGTTGTGTGTTGGGTACACCATCGAGCATAGCATCCCCTTTAAAGTCATATTAATATTTTATTCAAAAATTTGGATAAATAAGAAAATGTCATATTCTTTATTTACCTGGGGTGTTACAATAAGTCTTCCCAAGGAAGCCTTTGAGCTCAAACCAAAGGGAGTTACCCGATTTTAAGGTAATGTGTTCACTTGAGTCCTTTTGTTTTATTTTTCCTCTCCAACCCCCTAACCTATTTTTATTCATTCCTTTTGTAACAAATCCAGTATCTTCAATATACTAGGATGTTGTTATAATAATTATTCGAGCTACACTTACACACACCTACATCTAATGGTTAAAGAACATACTGTTTCCGTGGATGGCGAATTTCTGCCTCACAAAACGATGATTGTTCAAAACTTATATAACACCTTCAAAGGTGGCCATTAAGATGTCACTATATTTATATATGATATATAATATGTTTATGTTTTACTTAAGATTCTTTATATTTCATTTGTGGCTTACCTTTATGGCTTCCATTATGGGTATACGCGATATCTTCATTTTAGGAAGTGCGGACTACCGCCCCCTCAAAGTGATGTGATTCGTTAATGCCATACGTGGGACGTATAAAAAATGGATTTAATGTTATTATATATGATGTTATACTGTAATTATAATATACGTATATATCATTATTATTTCTTTCCATTAAATTATCATATATAAATGAAAGTAGCGTTCATGCGTACGTACGACTTACCGTCTCCATGAACGGTGCATTTCATTTCTTATCCCCAAATGTAATGTACTATTATAACTACATGTATATAATGGATATATATGATGAATGATACATCTAAATGATTAATATAATTCTAAAATTAAAATATACATACCACTCATTTAGTTTTAATTCCATTAATATGACAAAGAAATGAAAGTAGCATTCATTCGTACGTACGGCTTACCGTCTCCATGAACGGTGCATTTCATTTCTTACCTCTAAACGATTATGTAATATTATAAATACATGTATATGCTGGATATATATGATATATATTCTATCCAAATCAGGAATTTAATTCTGGATATAATGAACCTTTGACCACACGAACAACATGTAATTGTAAGAAGTCCACTTTCGACTTAAGAACCAAATATCGACAAAACAAACATTATTAACTTAAATGATTAAATAATGTTTATAACATGACAATAAGTGATCTAAAAGGAATAATGAACTAGAAAAAGTTTCTCAATAAAGTCGAAATTAACTCAAATTTATTATTCAGGACGTTAAAGAATGATCGAGTCAAGTCGGACCCTAGGTAAGGGATCCTACTCCTCTCTTTCTTTTTAAGTACATTCTTTTATGTCATTCCTTTAAATCTCATATTTCTTGTGATTGGGATGTTATTATATATTACTCATACTGTAATATTTATGTACATATGATGAGAGACCCTATTCTCTCTCATCAATCCATTTTGGATGTTTTAAGTGGCGCCGTTAGGCTGCCGAGTTTTCGTAAGAGATTTTTCATCTCACTTTTATTCCCGTGAGATTTATACTACATTTTCCACAATTTCCTTTGAGTGGTTTATGTACTGAACATTATTAAACTTCTTTTGTAATATAATTCCATTTATGGGTATTTACATATTCATTTTATGACACTTCTTCGATGGGGTGTACTTTTCGAAAGTTACCCAAGTCGGTAAGGGAACCTTTCACCCTCCTCTTTTTAAAAGACTTCATTTGTTATGTCTTTTTATTCACATACTATTATGTTGGGATATGTTCTTATATATCCTTATTGATGTAAATTTTATGTCCAAGTGATGAGATACCCTTTTTTTTATCTCTTATCAACTCATTTTTATGTGACGCCGTTTGACTGTCAAGGGAACTTCTTAACCCAATTTCGATTTTTTTGGGTTCAACACGTAGTTATTGAATATGTCATCCTTGAATATGTGTGAATTACCTTTGATTATTTTACACTTAATATCCACTTATATTTGGTGTATTAATTTGTCACACATAATTAGGTAATTGATTTATCCTTAATTTAAGGATACCTTCTTTGTAAGGGATTTCATCACATTTTACATCTCTATTGAGACTTCATTGTTGTTATGCACCAATTCACTCATATATGGTGTATATACTGTCATTTGGAATATTATATCATGAATCCATTTATTCTCATGATATTATAAAGTTCTGATTAAATGTTATTCCTCAATTATTGTATTCAAGTGTCACTGATTTTGGTAAAACCTCTTTAACCAAAATATCACTTTAAATGTTTTAATTATTTGTTCTTATTAATATCCATGTTTTCAAAATGGTTTTAAGGATTTATTTATATGGATATTAATGGTTTAAAATGCTAAAAGTTTCAAGGTGTTATGGGACACTTTGATTCAAAAATCTCTTTATTAAATGTTTTAAATGGTTTTGAAAATGGTTTTTTAATGGATTCATTATTTCAATATCCTAAAATGTTATATTGTCATTGAAATGTGGAAATTTTGTGTTTCCATTATTCATGATTTATGTGATACGATTATGTTATGGTTCATGGGCATTGTTATGTAGAACAGGTGGTTCCGTGATAAACTAAGGGTGGGTGAGCCCGATATAGCTCTCCAATGCATTGGGTAACGCAAAGGAGTGAAACGTTAAGGTTTCTCTGAAGAGATTTAGGGAATATTCTGTGATGGGTATTCAAAACGTAACCAAGAGGGTTACTCCCTACGTAATAATGTTATTAATGCCTCAAGTAACCTTTATATCTTATGATTTCTATGATTTATTCATGGTTTGATGAGGTATGTTAAAGTGCCTATGTTTTATGGGTAAAGTATGATTTCATTCTTATGTATATATGAACTCATCTTTCCTTTCAATTTTTTTATAACCCTTACTGAGCTTTTTATGATCATCCCGAGTTTTTGAAATGTTTTTCATAGGTCAAGGGAAAGGTACATGATGTGATGATAGTGTCAAAGATGTGTCAAGAAAGAATCCGTGTTTTATTTTAAATATGTTTCCGTTGATGGGAAGAATGAGTATTGTCTTTTATGTAACCACTTTGTTTAAATGTTGAATGTAATGCAAGTTTCATGATTTAATTCTCTAAAACTCTAAATCTGAAAAGATCCTCAATGTGTAATCTTGTAATAACTCAAGATTAAGTAAGGTTTAAGGATGGGGTCTTATAGTTGGTATCAAAGGTCGGTTTAGATAACTTTAGAGGTTAGTGTATTCTCTAAGCATAAGTGACATTACCATAATGGTTAGCATTTCATAAAGAGTCCTAGTTTTAGATAAAGTGAATGAGTAAGTATATATTAGTTTTTACCTTCCTCATTAGTAGAAGATGGTTTTATTGATATACTCACACTGACATTTCTATTTTTAGTGAATGGATGGATCTAGTAGGCACCAAAGTGACAATTGGTTTGAAGGAAACTCTGGTGGTTCTCTGATTAAGAGACTGGATGAAATGGGGTATTCAATGAGGAAACTCATGGTTGTTCTAAACCAACTATCAAGGAGTCATGATTAACCAATTGAACCTTGGTATGTTCTATAATGCATCATGTACGAGATGACCAATCAATGTGGAAGTTCAGGTAATAATTATAAAGGTAACCATTAGAGTTTATATGATCCTTACTTTTGAGGTAATTATGGGTTATTATATGATATGATGGAAAATGAAAGGCATGAGATAAACTTGAGGTTAAAATATGTTATGATTATTTTTGAAGATTTTATCTCATTTTAGGGAATGTTTTAAGAATTAAATAGTTTTGGAAAAAGGATAACACACAGACCGTGTGACAACCCGTCACGTCGGACAAAGTTGCGGGAATCGAACCCACAACCAAAGTGCGACCTGTATTTACCGCCTACCACTGGACTACGTGAAGTCCCTGGTTAGTTTGACTGATTCTTTCTAGTTATATGATTTTATGAATTAAGAGTAAGTTGATTTTGGGTTATTTATGAAAATGATTAACCTATCATGGAGGATATGTGATTAGGTTAATTACTTTTCAATACGAGACTTTAGGAGCATCTGATGTTGTTTGGGGATAAATGTTACGATTTAACTTGGAAGAATATGTGACTAAATCCTTCAAATATTTGGGTTTCAATCATATATTGGTTTACTTTGAATAATTTTATGGACAAATTGTTTATAGAATGGTCCTCGTTGAACTTTGGGTTTTGTTGGACAAATTTTGGAGATTAAGAAAAGATTTTATTTTTATAAAGGGTTATCCTTTTCTGGATTATCTGATCTTCTACTAACCTTTTTGGTTTTGGTTTTGGTTAAAGTCTAAAGACATGGGAAGTATATATTTTTCTTTTGTGGATTAGGTGACTCTCTAGAAGTTGATTATAGTACTCTTAATGTGAACAAGTCTTCCTAAATACTCGCCTTTTTGGAGAAAATATGAGTTTGTGTAAGGAATCTAGTAAAAGTTGAAAGTCAACATGATAAGTGATTGTGTTTCCTTATGAATAAATTCCTCAATAAAAAGTAACTTAAAACAAAAATGTTGACTATTAACTTTTCTTACTGGGGAACCCAACACCATTTAACCCATCACAAGTTTGTGATTTTCTCATGGTTAACTTTCTCCTAAACATGTTTTCTATCACTCTCCATCAGAACATGACCCTTTGTTTTTTCCTCCATGTCCATATTTTCATACTTGGAATCCTAGTATGGGTTAACTAAGGTGACCTTTGTACTTATCTTTCTTTATTTTAAAGTGATTGTTTTACCGACTCTAGTTCCGATGTGGGACTTTCAAGGATGTTTCCAAGCTCAATTTTAAAAATTGCGAGGACGCAATTCCCAAAAGGGGGGAAGGATGTAACACCCCAGGTAAATAAAGAATATTAAATTTTCTTATTTATCCATATTTGTGAATAAAATATTAATATGACTTTAAAGGGGACGCTATGCTCGATGGCGTACCCAACACGCAACAACGAGTTTCTTGGAAATCTTACGTTGCACTCTAATAATAAAAAAACATTATTATAAATGGCTGTTAACATGTAGCCGTTGTATTGGCGAGAATGGATAGAAATAACTCAAATATGATTATATATGTTTTTAAATGTTTTTACTTTTATCCAATAAAATATAAAGGCTTAAAATACGGAAAGAATTCAATTTTAGGCGTATATGCCCTAGTTTTCACTAATGGTTCACTTATCCCCTTTTGATGTAGAACCGTCATTAAATATAATTTTGTTCACTCTTATGCATCATTTAGGACCAAATAAAACTCTTCTTAATAATTGGGACATCAAAATTTACTTTGTGTAAATTTTTGGTATCTTTCTGATAAAGTTCATTTTTTAATGAATAGTGTAAGATGTTTTATTTTAATTCAAAACCTCTTTTTAATAAAATTTATTTATATGATTAGATTATATTTTGAATTGGTTTTAAAGTGAAATTATAATATATTTTTACCATTAAATCCAATAGTGGTCTTTGGAATTAAGTTCACTTTGAAATCAGACTAAAACTAGTGTCAAACATTTGATACTTATTGTTTCATAAAAACACGCTATTTGTCATGACAACGGAAATTAATTATTAAATTTATTATTGTGACTTATATGTTTTGAATTTTGTAAAATTGACTTCATTTTTGAATTCAGAATATCAAATATAGATTAGGGTGAATTTTTGGGATTTTTCTGAAAAACATCAATTTTTGATGAATAGTGAAACCACTAAGGGGTACTTATAAAAACTGATTTTCCATTTAAATGAAAATTTTCCACCTTTGTGTTTTGAATTTCAAAAATCTGACATACATGGTTGTCATTAAGAAGTAAAATGTGGTTCAATGGGATTAAAATAATTTTTTGGTGAATAGTAACTTATTAAGTTTTTAATCGCGATTAGAGATAATTAGTTTAGTTAAAGGTAAAAATAATGTTTTAATAATATAAAATAAACTTGACACATGTCCTAAACTCATTGGATGTGTCATGGACGACCAAGACAACCCATGGGTCAACTTGGGGACCCCATGAAGCCACTTTGTTTGGGAAATGACATTAATATCTTTTTATTTAAAGTTAAAGTAAAAATGAGACAAACATGAAATGTTTTACTAAAACTTTCTTTACATGGGGTTATGCAAGTCAGATTTTTGATTATAAATAGTAATTGGAAAGATAATAAGATTTCCTACATCATAGTAATTTTTTTATAATTTTTAGACATTAAATAAATTAAATTATTTATGACATCATGATGATGCAGCGATGACCTCATTATTTAACGATTTAAATAAAATGAAAAATAATGTAATATCTAAGACCTAAACATGTCAAAAACCTATTGTATGAGTGTATTTCGAACCCTTATCACCTTATCCTCGAAACAAATCAATTTGGGACCTCCTAAATCCGAATAAAATTTTCAAATAAAGTAACATTTGCATACTTTCCAAGAGTGCCCCTCCTCTCCTCTTATAAAAGGCCCCCACCTCTTCCTCCTTACCCACACTCCCAAAGCCTTTGGATCTGCCAAACTCTGCCCATTTTGTCTCCCAACTTTACTATATTACTACTTGAGGCCTCAATTTGGGCATAAGTCTTCCCAAGGAAGCCTTTGAGCTCAAACCAAAGGGAGTTACCCGATTTTAAGGTAATGTGTTCACTTCAGTCCTTTTGTTTTATTTTGCCTCTCCAACCACCTAAACTCTTTTTATTCATTTATTTTGTAACAACTCTAGTATCTTCAATATACTATTATGTTGTTATAATAAGGATTCGAGATACACTTACACACACCTACATATAATGGTTAAAGAACATACTGTTTCCGTGGAAGGCGAATTTCTGCCTCACGAAACGATGATTGTTCGACACTTATATAACACCTTCAATGGTGGCCATTAATATGTCACTATATTTATATATGATATATAATATGTTTATGTTTTACTTAATCTTATGTATTTTTCATTTGTGGCTTACATTTATGTCTTCCATTATGGGTATACGCGATATCTTTATTTTAGGAAGTGCGGACTACTGCCCACTCAAAGTGATGTGATTCGTTAATGGCATACGTGGGACGTATAAAGGATGGATTTAATGTTATTATATATGATGTTATACTGGAATTATAATATACCTATATATCATTATTATTTCTTTCTATTAAAGTATGAGATAGAAATGAAAGTAGCGTTCATGGGTACGTACAGCTTACCGTCTCCATGAACGGTGCATTTCATTTCTTATCCCCAAATGTAATGTACTATTATAAGTACATGTATATAATGGATATATATGATGAATGATACATCTAAATGATTAATATAATTCTGGAATTAAAATATACATACAACTCATTTAGTTTTAATTCCATTAATATGACAAAGAAATGAAAGTAGCGTTCATGCGTACGTACGACTTACCGTCTCCATGAACGATGCATTTCATTTCTTACCTCTAAAATATTATGTATTATTAAAAATACATGTATATTATGGATATATATGATATATATTCTATCCAAATCAGGAATGTAATTCTGGATATAAATAACCTTTGACCACCCGAACAACATGTAATTGTAAGAAGTCCACTTTCGACTTAAGAACCAAATATCGACAAAACAAACATTATTAACTTAAATGATTACATAATGTTTATAACATGACAATAAGTGATCTAAAAGGAATAATGAACTAGAAAAAGGTTCTTAATATAGTGGAAATTAACTCAAGTTTATTATTCAGGACGTTAAACAATGATCGAGTCAAGTCAGACCCGAGGTAAGGGATCCTACTCCTCACTTTCTTTTTAAGTACACTCTTTTATGTCATTCCTTTAAATATAATATTTATTGTGATTGGGGTGTTCTTATATATTACTATTACTCTAATTTTTATGTACATATGATGAGAGACCCTATTCTCTCTCATCAATCCATTTTGGATGTTTTAAGTGGCGTCGTTAGGCTGCCGAGTTTTCATAAGAGATTTTTCATCTCACTTTTATTCCGGTGAGATTTATGCTACATTTGCCACAATTTCTTTTGAGTGGTTTATGTACTGACCATTATTACACTTATTTTTTAATATAATTCCATTTATTGCTATTTAAATATTCATTGTATGAAACTTCTTCGATGGGGTGTACTTTTCGAAAGTTACCCAAGTCGGTAAGGGAACCTTTCACCCTCCTCTTTTAAAAAGACTTCATTTGTTATGTCTTTTAATTCAAATACTATTATGTTGGGATATGTTCTTCTATATCCTTATTGATGTAAATTTTATGTCCAAGTGATGAGATATCTTTTTTTGTCTCTCATCAACTCATTTTGATGTGACGCCGTTTGGCTGTCAAGGGAACTTCTTAACCCAATTTCGATTTCTTTGGGTTCAACATGTAGTTATTGAATATGTCATCCTTGAATATGTGTGAATGAACATTGATTATTTTACACTTAATATCCACTTATATTTGGTGTATTCGTTTGTCACAGATAATTATGTAATTGATTTATCCTTAATTTAAGGATACCTTCTTTATAAGGGATTTCATCACATTTTACATCTCTATTGAGACTCCATTGTTGTTCTTCACCAATTCACTCATATATGGTGTATATACTGTCCTTTGGAATATTATATCATGAATCCATTTATTCTCATGATATTATAATGTTCTGATTAAATGTTATTCCTCAATTATTGTATTCAAGTGTCACTAATTTTGGTAAAACCCCTTTAACCAAAATATCACTTTAAATGTTTTAATTATTTGTTCTTATTGATATCCATGTTTTCAAAATGGTTTTAAGGATTTATTTATATGGATATTAATGGTTTAAAATGTTAAAAGATTCAAGGTGGTATGGGACACTTTGATTCAAAAATCTCTTTATTAAATGTTTTAAATGGTTTTGAAAATGTGTTTTTAATGGATTAATTATTTCAATATCCTAAAATGTTATATTGTGATTGAAATGTTGAAATGTTATGTTTCCATTATTCATTTTTTATGTGATATGATTATGTTATGGTTCTTGGGAATTTTTATGAAGAACGGGTGGTTCCGTGATAAACTAAGGACAGGTGAGCCCGATATAGCTCTCCAATGCATTGGGTAACGCAAAGGAGTGAAACGTTAAGGTTTCTCTGAAGAGATTTAGGGAATATACTCTGATGGGTATTCCAAACGTAACCAAGAGGGTTACTCCCTACGTAAGAATGTTATGAATGCCTCAAGTTACCTTTATATCTTATGATTTTTAGGATTTATTCATGGTTTGATGAGGTATGTTAAAGTGCCCATGTTTTATTGGTAAAGTATGATTTCATTCTTATGTATATATGAACTAATGTTTCCTTTCCATATTTTTATAACCCTTACTGAGCTTTTTATGCTCATCCCAAGTTTTTGAAATGTTTTTCACAGGTCAAGGGAAAGGTACATGATGTGATGATAGTGTCAAGGATGTGTCAAGAAAGAATCCGTGTTTTATTTTAAATATGTTTTCGTTGATGGGAAGAATGAATATTGTCTTTTATGTAACCACTTTGTTTAAATGTGGAATGTAATGCAAGTTTCATGATCTAATTCTCTAAAAATCTAAACCTCAAAAGATCCTCAATGTGTAATCTTGTAGTAACTCAAGATTAAGTAAGGTTTAAGGCTGGGGCCTTATAGTTGGTATCAAAGTTCGGTTTAGATAACTTTAGAGGTTAGGGTATTCTCTAAGCATAAGTGACATTACCATAATGGTTAGGAATTCAGAAAGAGTCATAGTTTTAGATAAAGTGAATGTGTAAGTATATCTTAGTGTTTACCTTCCTCATTAGTACATGATGGTTTTGTTGATATACTCACACTGACATTTCTGTTTTTAGTGAATGTATAGATCTAGCAGGCACCAAAGTGACAATTGGTTTGAAAGAAACTGTGGTGGTTCTCTGATTAAGAGACTGGATGAAATTGGGTATTCAATGAGGAAACTCGTGGTTGTTCTAAACCAACTATCAAGGAGTCATGATCAACCACTTGAACCTAGGTATGTTCAATAATGCATCATGTACGAGATGACCAATCAATGTGGAAGTTCAGGTAATAATTATAAAGGTAACCATTAGAGTTTATATGATCCTTACTTTTGAGGTAATTATGGGTTATTATATGATATGATGGAAAATGAAAGGCATGAGATAAACTTGAGGTTAAAATATGTTATGATTATTTTTGAAGATTTTATCTCATTTTGGGGAATTTTTTAAGAATTATATAGATTTGCAAAAAGGACAACACCCAGACCGTGTGACAACCTGTCGCGTCGGACAAAGCTGTGGGAATCGAACCCACAACCAAAGTGCGACCGGTATTTATCTCCTACCACTGGACTACGTGAATTCCCTGGTTAGTTTGACTGATTCATTCTAGTTATATGATTTTATGAATTAAGAGTAAGTTGATTTTGGGTTATTTATGAAAAATGATTAACCTATCATGGAGGATATGTGATTAGGTTAATTACTTTTCAATACGAGACTTTAGGAGCAACTGATGTTGTTTGGGGATAAATGTTAGGATTTAACTTTGAAGACTATGTGACTAAATCCTTCAAATATTTGGGTTTCAATCATATATTGGTTTACTTTGAAGAATTTTATGAACAAATTGTTTATAAAATGGTCCTCGTTGAACTTTGGGTTTTGTTGGACAAATTTTGGAGATTAAGAAAAGATTTTCTTTTTATAAAGGGTTATCCTTTTCTGGATTATCTGATCTTGTACTAACCTTTTTGGTTTTGGTTTTGGTTAAAGTCTAAAGACATGGGAAGTATATAGTTCTCTTTTGTGGATTAGGTGACTCTCTAGAAGTTGATTATAGTACTCTTAATGTGAACAAGTCTTCCTAAATACTCGCCTTTTTGGAGAAAATATGAGTTTGTGTAAGGAATCTAGTAAAAGTTGAAAGTCAACATTATAAGTGATTATGTTTCCTTATGAATAAATTCCTCAATAAAAAGTAACTTAAAAAAATGTTGTCTATTAACTTTTCCTACTGGGGAACCCAACACCGTTTAACCCATCACAAGTTTGTGATTTTCTCGTGGTTAACATTCTCCTAAACATGTTTTCTATCACTCTCCATCAGAACATGACCATTTGTTTATTCCTCCATGTCCATATTTTCATACTTGGAATCCTAGTATGGGTTAACTCGGGTGACATTTGTACTTATCTTTCTTTATTTTAAAGTGATTGTTTTACCGACTCTTGTTCAGATGTGGGACTTTCAAGGATATTTCCAAGCTCAATTTTAAAAATTGCGAGGACGCAATTCCCAAAAGGGGGGAAGGATGTAACACCCCATGTAAATAAAGAATATGATATTTTCTTATTTATCCATATTTGTGAATAAAATATTAATATTAATTTAAAGGGGATGCTATGCTCGATGGCGTACCCAACATGCAACAACGAGTTTCTTGAGAATCTTACGTTGCACTGTAATAATAAAATAATATTATTATAAATGGTTGTTAACATGTAGTCGTTGTATTGGCGGGAATGGATATAAATAACTAAAATATGATTATATATGTTTTTAAATGTTTTTACTTTTATCCAATAAAAGATAAAGGCTTAAAATATGGAAAGAATTCAATTTTAGGCGTATATGCCCTAGTTTTCACTAAAGGTTCACTTATCACCTTTTGATGGAGAACCATCATTAAATATAGTTTTGTTCACTCTTATACATACTTTTGAACCAAATAAAACTCTTCTTAAGAATTGGGACATCAAAATTTACTTTGTGTAAATTTTTGGTATCTTTCTGATAAAGTTCATTTTTTAATGAATAGTGTAAAATGTTGTATTTTAATTCAAAACCTCTTTTTAATATAATTTATTTATATTATTAGATTATATTTTGAATTGGTTTTAAAGTGAAATTAGAATATATTTTTACCATTAAATCTAATAGTGGTCGTTGGAATTAATTTCACTTAGAAATCAGACTTAAACTAGTGTCAAACTTTTGATACTTATTATTTCATAAAAACACGCTATTTGTCATGACAATGGGAATTAATTATTAAATTGATTAATGTGACTTATATGTTTTGAATTTTGTAAAATAGACTTCATTTTTGAATTCAGAATATCAAATATAGCTTAGGGTGAATTTTTGGGATTTTTCTGAAAAACTTCAATTTTTGATGAATAGTGAAACCACTAAGTGGTACTTATAAAAACTGATTTTCCATTTAAATGAAATTTTGTTACCTTTGTGTTTTGAATTTAAAAAATCCTACAGACATGGTTGTCATTAAGAAGTAAAATGTGGTTCAATTGGATTAAAATAATTTTTTGGTGAATAGTAACTTATTAAGTTTTTAATTGCGATTAGAGGTAATTAGTGTAGTTTAAGGTAAAAAATAATGTTTTAATAATATGAAATGAACTTGACAGATGTCCTAACCTCATTGTATGTGTCATGGAAGACCAAGAAAACCCATGGGTCAACTTGGGGACCCCATGAAGCCACTTTGGTTGGGAAACGACATTAATATCTTTTTATTTAAAGTTAAAGTAAAAATGAGACAAACATGAAATGTTTTAATAAAAGAATTTTTACATGGGGTTATGCAAGTCAGATTTTTGATTATAAATAGTAATTGGAAAGATAAAAATATTTCCTACATCATAGTAATTTTTTTATAATTTTTAGACATTAAATAAATTAAATTATTTATGACATCATGATGATGCAGTGATGACCTCATTATTTAACGATTTAAATAAAATGGAAAAATAATGTAATATCTAAGACCTACACATGTCAAAAACCTATTGTATGAGTGGATTTAGAACCCTTATAACCTTAGCCTATAAACAATTCAATGTGGGACCTCCTAAATCTGAATATCATTTTCAAATAAAGTAACATTTTCATACTTTCCAAGAGTGACCCTCCTCTCCTCTTATAAAAGGCCCCCACCTCTACCTCCTTACCCACACTCCCAAAGCCTTTGGCTCGGCCTAACTACTCCCATTTTTTCTATACACTTACCTCTCTTACTCATTTAAGCCTCACATTGGGCATAAGTCTTCCCAAGGAAGCCTTTGAGCTCAAACCAAAGGGAGTTACCCGATTTTAAGGTAATGTGTTCACTTGAGTCCTTTTGATTTATTTTGCCTCTCCATCCCCCTAAACTCTTTTTATTCATTTCTTTTGTAAAAACTACATTATATTAAATATACTAAGATGTTGTTATAATAAGGATTCTAGCTACACTTACACACACCTACATATAATGGTTATAGAACATATTGTTTCGGTGGATGGCGAATTTCTGCCTCATGAAACGATGATTGTTCAACACTTATATAACACCTTAAAAGGTGGCCATTAAGATGTCACTATATTTATATATGATATATAATATGTTTATGTTTTACTTAAGCTTATGTATTTTTCATTTGTGGCTTACCTTTATGGCATCCATTATGGGTATACGCGATATCTTCATTTTAGGAAGTGCGGACTACCGCCCCCTCAAAGTGATGTGATTCGTTAATGCCATACGTGGGACGTATAAAGGATGGATTTAATGTTATTATATATGATTTTATACTGGAATTATAATATAACTATATATCATTATTATTTCTTTCCATTAAAGTATGAGATGGAAATGAAAGTAGCGTTCATGCGTACGTACGGCTTACCGTCTCTATGAACGGTGCATTTCATTTCTTATCCCCAAATGTAATGTACTATTATAAGTACATGTATATAATAGATATATATGATGAATGATACATCTAAATGATTAATATAATTCTGGAATTAAAATAAACATACCCCTCATTTAGTTTTAATTCCATTAATATGACAAAGAAATGAAAGTAGCGTTCATGCGTACGTACGACTTACCGTCACCATGAACGATGCATTTCATTTCTTACCTCTAAACGATTATGTAATATTATAAATACATGTATATTCTGTAAATATATGATATATATGATATCCAAATCAGGAATGTCATTCTGGATATAAAGAACCTTTGACCACACGAACAACATGTAATTGTAAGAAGTCCACTTTCGACTTAAGAACCAAATATCGACAAAACAAACATTATTAACTTAAATGATTACATAATGTTTATAACATGACAATAAGTGATATAAAATGAATAATGAACTAGAAAAAGGTTCTTAATAAAGTGGAAATTAACTCAAGTTTATTATTCAGGACGTTAAAGAATGATCGAGTCAAGTCGGACCCGAGGTAAGGGATCCTACTCCTCTCTTTCTTTTTAAGTACACTCTTTTATGTCATTCCTTTAAATATCATATTTCTTGTGATTGGGATGTTATTTTATATTACTATTACTGTAATTTTTATGTACATACGATGAGAGACCCTATTCTCTCTCATCAATCGATTTTGGATGTTTTAAGTAGCGTCGTTAGGCTGTTGAGTTTTTGTAAGAGATTTTTCATCTCACTTTTATTCCCGTGAGATTTATGCTACATTTGCCACAATTTCCATTGAGTGGTTTATGTACTGACCATTATTACACTTCTTTTGTAATATAATTACATTTATGGGTATTTACATATTCATTGTATGACACTTCTTCAATGGGGTGTACTTTTCAAAAGTTACCCAAGTCGGTAAGGGAACCTTTCACCCTCCTCTTTTTAAAAGACTTCATTTGTTATGTCTTTTAATTCACATACTATTATATTGGGATATGTTCTTATATATCCTTATTGATGTAAATTTTATGTACAAATGATGAGATACCCTTTTTTTAATCTCTCATCAACTCATTTTGATGTGACGCCGTTTGGCTGTCAAGGGAACTTCTTAGCCCTATTTCGATTTCCTTGGGTTCAACATGTAGTTATTGAATATGTAATCCTTGAATATGTGTGAATGACCTTTGATTATTTTACACTTAATATCCACTTATATTTGGTGTATTCATTTGTCACACATAATTATGTAATTGATTTATCCTTAATTTAAGGATACCTTCTTTATAAGGGATTTCATCACATTTTACATCTCTATTGAGACTTCATTGTTGTTATGCACCAATTCACTCATATATGGTGTATATACTGTCCTTTGGAATATTGTACCATGAATCCATTTATTCTCATGATATAATAAAGTTCTGATTAAATGTTATTCCTCAATTATTGTATTCAAGTGTCACTAATTTTGGTAAAACCCCTTTAACCAAAATATCACTTTAAATGTTTTAATTATTTGTTCTTATTAATATCCATGTTTTCAAAATGGTTTTAAGGATTTATTTATATGGATATTGATGGTTTAAAATGTTAAAAGCTTCAAGGTGGTATGGGACACTTTGATTCAAAAATATCTTTGTTAAATGTTTTAAATAGTTTTGAAAATGGGTTTTTAATGGATTCATTATTTCAATATCCTAAAATGTTATATTGTGATTGAAATGTGGAAATGTTATATTTCATTTATTCGTGTTTTATGTGATATGATTATGTTATGGTTCTTGGGAATTGTTATGAAGAACGAGTGGTTCCGTGATAAACTAAGGGCCGGTGAGCCCGATATTGCTCTCCAATTCATTGGGTAACGTGAAGGAGTGAAACGTTAAGGTTTCTCTGAAGAGATTTAGAGAATATACTGTGATGGGTATTCCAAACATAACCAAGAGGGTTACTCCCTACATAAGAATGTTATGAATGCCTCATGTTACCTTTATATCTTATGATTTCTATGATTTATTCATGGTTTGATGAGGTATGTTAAAGTGCCCATGTTTTATGGGTAAAGTATGATTTCATTCTTATGTATATATGAACTCATGTTTCCTTTCCATATTTTTATAACCCTTACTGAGATTTTTATGCTCATCCGAAGTTTTTGAAATGTTTTTCACAGGTCAAGGGAAAGGTACATGATGTGATGATAGTGTCAAGGATGTGTCAAGAAATAATCCGTGTTTTATTTTAAATACGTTTCCGTTGATGGGAAGAATTATTATTGTCTTTTATGTAACCACTTTGTTTAAATGTGGAATGTAATGCATGTTTCATGATCTAATTCTCTAAAACTCTAAACCTGAAAAGATCCTCAATGTGTAGTCTTGTAATTACTCATGATTAAGTAATGTTTAAGGCTGGGGCCTTATAAATATTATGTCAATTAATAAAAGAAATGTTATTATAATATGACATTATTGGAAATTTAGACATAATTTCCTTTATTTAAATATAAAAAAAAACTGTAAATTGAATCTATTATTTTAAAAATTATTTTATATGATATAGTAATATAAAAAAATTAATTGAACAAAATATTTCATTCATTCTACTTTACTTATATTTTTTTAATTATATACTTAATTTTTTTAACTAAATAATTTTGGGTTGTTTTTCATTAATTATTTTATTTTATAATTTCATCTCTAAAAATAAATGAGATATAATTATTTTATAAAAACATTAACAGTAAAATGGATATATGTTTCCAAACATATGTTGTTTTTCCCTTATTTATAATCATTATAAACATTAAAATGGAAAAAATGTATTTTTTTAATTTTATTTACTTATCATATCATATACGTCACATTAATGGAATATTGTCACGAAAACTGATAAAAATAATTCAAAAATCCATTATATTAGATTAATGTCCATCCAATGGGTTTGGAATTTTTTTGTCCTATTTATATACCTTATATTCTATGTTTAACAACTAAGTAAACATGTTTTACAATAATACCATTAATTAGTTTTAAATATATTCACTAATAATTATGCTTACATATTATGTCATTTGGAAATATTCATCCCAATAAAGTTACAGAATGTAATTTAAAATTAATCACATAGGCATGATAGGAAATCAGTTATTTAAAATGAAAATTTAAAAGTATTTACACTGTTTTTATATATAAATTCAAAATGAAAATTATTCAAATGACCTAAATTTTTAAATTTATTTAATATTAAAATAATTCTAATTTAAAAATATTATATATAATACAAATTTATAAACTATTTAGGCTATAAGACCATCTTAATTAAAAAAATTGAATTTTTAATTCTTCATTATAACTTTAAAATTTTCAAAAATAAATCCTAAGAATTCACTGTAAGATAATCATTATATAGAATTTAAAACATATTATTTTATAAAACATGTTATATATAATATGAAAATTTTATTTTTAGAATATGTATTCCATAAAGAGAAAACAAAACTCTTATTTAGATAAATACAGTTTTTAGTGTGAAATTGGATTTATTGTTATTTATTTTCATGATAACCCATAAAATGAATGTGAATCATTTGATTGAATAAATAGTATTTTAATTTAGTTAAAATAAGAAACCAAATTTTATTTGTTGAATTTATTGATATAAAATACAATTATGTGGAAAAAGAAATTTTTTTTGAGAAACTTTTAATTTTATTTTAAAAATTGTTATAATTTCATGTCTAATCAATTGTAAACAAAATATGTCACTATGAAAACATTTGAAACCCATATTTTCCAAAACAATATTAATATTCACACTCTCTATTCCAAGAGCTTGTTGAAATATATCAAATTATATTATAATATTGAAATTGTATGTCAGGTTTTGTTTAAAATTGATGTTCTGTGTAATATATGCTAAAGTCATAATTTTGAGTAACATAAGGAAAACATATGATTGCGTGTAAATAATGCTAAAATAATATATTTATGTAATATAAAATATAAATATTATTAAATATATTTTATATAAAATCACAAAATCTTTGAGTGTTACACTTAGTTTAACTTATATCTTCTTCAATGTTTGATTCCTCTTGAGAACATTATCTGTTGTGGAGTCTTATTCCGTAGAGCTGTATCTCTATGATACTAAATTTATAAAAACTTTTTTCATAAAAATGATCATTATCAAGAGGTACTTTTTTGGAGTTAAGTACATTTGATACTTTAGCTATGTAAGATCTCATTAAATATACAAATAACACAACATGAACCCGAGAGACAATTTTTGGATGCCAGAAGTGATAAACTTCCATCCTTACCCAACCAAAAATCTTAAATAAAGAAATATTCCTATGGAATATATTTATTTTCTTTTTGATCCTCACAACCTATTTTTATAAGGAAATGCATAATAATTACTTTTGATTGACTTAAAATTGTTGATTTTACATAATCTTTATTTTCAATTCATTAATTTATGAAGATAAATTTATATATATTTATAGGTTTATAGTTTTATAGAATTATGTCATAACTTATACTTAACAATCCCAAAAAATGTAACGTGCACACTTCTAATAAGTTTCAATTTTTTCTATAGTATAATATTTTAAAATAGAACATGATATATTTTCATTAATATAATCATTGTAATGTTAAATAATTATTTATTTACCTTAATCATCTATATATCCTATGAGAAACATATTAAAAATGTGTGATGATATAAAAAATTTCATTAAGGGATATAAGAAGAAGAAAATTTTTATCCCAATGAAAAAAGTGAAAACACGAGTAATATTTATCTTTAATATCAAAATTATTTGAGCATATAAAATAAAGTAATTCCACATGATATATGTATAAAAAATTTTCAAAATAAAAAACATTACAATCTATAGTATGAAAATAAAAACCCTTTTGGAAACATAGATAATCTTATTTATAATACTATTTAAAAACTTTTTCAATTAGAATAACTGACTATCTGAATTTCAATATAGTTATCATGAGACTATAATCATTAATAAATTCATCGGAGAACTATAATAAGTCTCACAATTCATATAAGCTATATTAGGCCCACCAATTTTCCAAGAGATAAATGGGGCTTAACCCAACAAATAATAATTATCAGTGTCACCAATTTATAATAATGGGCATCATCTTATAATATATGTTTTATCAAGATTAATATTTATTCATATAATTATCATGTACCATATCACGATTAAACCATTTTATTATTTCACATTTTTATCATAAAAAACATTGAAGACACTGTTAACCCAACATGGAAAACCTTCACAGTTATCAAAATATCAATTATTTGAAAAAATAAGAAAACAAATAACAACAAAATGAAATTGTTTTCCTCTTTGAAGAAAATAATAAATTTTGTAATTTAATCCATAAATAAAATAATGGGTATAAGGGAGTGAAATTTTTTTGTCATCATATATGTTAAAATAGATCATTTCTTTTTTTCCTTTGGTCAAACAATTCCATAAAAAACATGTAAAACGTTTCCATTATAAATACTTTGAAATAATGTTATAAAAGAATGAAATTCAATTAATAATATATTATTTCAATATAAAAACATTCATAATATCATTTTAAAATAATTGAAATTGAATAGAAAGAGTTTTAAGGGGAAAATTAATAGAGGAATTTTTTATTAGAAGATGTCCCTTACAACTTTACAGACATTTGAATCATAATAAATAAGAAAAATATTATCCAAAAACATTTAAATATAAGGAGAACAATGTAATTCAGGATATAAATTCTCAAATGGGATTTATATACAACTAATAGAATATTATATATTCATAACATAAAAATAATCCTAAATGAAACAAAAGTGAGACAAAGACCGTAACAATGATCTCAACTCTACATATATATTCATAATCATCTTGTAAAATAATAATATTATAATTGTATACTTTCTTAATAAAAATAATCATTATTATTATTTAATTTAATTCATTTATTATCCTCCCATATATGTCTAGTTAGTAAATTTTGTAACCATATGTTTTTCTTTTATAATTTTCAACAAATATGAAAAAATGACTTCCGTAGGCCGACTATGGTCAAATTATTCATTATTTAAACATATATTCAATATTAATTCTGAAATAAATATCATTTATATATATAATTTAACATTTTAATTCAAATCATTAATTATGGATACAGAAATTCAACTATATTAAAATCATGGAGACGGTAGGTCGTGCGTATATATGATTAATGTTCTAATTTTTTAAAAATCATTATGGAAAGATGGAAAGAATTATTTTATATTTATAGAATAATTACAATATCATAAATAAAATATTATTTATTTAAATATATTTATATATTTATTTAAGATTCATTTTATGTTGTGATTATAAAAAAATAACATCGATTCCTGGAGGGGGTACTCCACATTTATGCACGAACGACGTTATCATTTCCTAGTGAATGGAAATGTAAAAGAAAACGATATATATAATCCTTTTAGAAGTATAAATATTTCTTGAAAATAATAATAATTCCATATATATATATATATCAAATATATTCATTATCTTCATCCTCACTGCCATCTATGAAACACATGTTTAGAAAATGAATCATATCTTTTTTTGAGGTGGCAGTCTATCACACACACGAGTGACATTATCATATGACCCAAACAATGGAATGTAAGATAGTACATGTCATATAATAATACAGAAATTATATTTTGTTATAAATTTCACATATATATATACATTAAATCCATTGTTATAAAAATCAATGAGAGGTGATGATGAAAAGAAACCACCGAAATTCTTGATGCGAAAATATTCTATACACACGAATGATTATTTTGTTTCTCATTTACTGGATTATGTAATTTTTAGTGATTATTAAATTAATATATTGGAATCTATGTATATGACATATTATTTAGTTATTATATAAAGAGTGAGTAGGCTTTTATATGTGGGGAAATGATGTTACATGAAAACTACTTAAAAATTTCCCAAAAATAATCCAAAATAATAAATTCATTTCCATTTAAAATTCATAAAAATTTCCATAGATAAAATATTTTTATGGTAATTATTAAATTATTTCTTTTAAATTGGATTTTTATAAGTTAAATTGGTAAAAATACACTTATATATTTAGAATAACACCCTAGTAAAATAATTATAACCTGAACCACGGAACAATCTTTTTACAGTTTTGAAAATTAATTATGTCCAAAACATAATTTGAACATAATAGATATTATAAATTATTCAGATTAAAAATATAGAATCTATTTAAAAAAAAATATTAAAATTGGGATAGTTTAATTTAAAATTAATTCAGTAGATGCGATAAAAAATTAGTTTTCCAAAAAAAATTATTTTTCTAGAATATGATGATTGTAAGTAAAATCCATAACTAGTAATCATACATGTAAGAATTATAATTTGTTTTATTGATATATAATCAATACATTTCACTGCAATAATTTCCCCATTGGGGTGATTGTAATTAATTAAAATAGATAAACATTATTGACTTTAAAATAGTTTATAGAAAGAATAAAATTTTCCTGGCCAAAATTAATTGTATACTCATATCCTCAATATTGATGATTAAATTTTAATAAATTGAATTAAATATATAAAAATAATACTAATGTATCTATAAATAATATTAAAAATATGCTGGTATTTATAAATTACTTATTTGGTAAAAAAAATTATATGTTTAAAATAATATGTAATTTTCATTATTCACTAAAAGAGAAGTATTCTACAAAATATCCCAAATTTTCATCTATAATTAATTTTGATATTATAATTTAAAAAATGAAGATCATTTTCTAAAATTAAAATTCTAAAATTTGGATGAAAAAACATTCCAATAACTAATTAGAATAAAATATTTTAATTAAAACTATAAAAATTATTTAAAATTATGTAAAATTTATATAATAACTATATTTATTCGATTCATATTAATAAACATGAAAATTTTTAATTCTATCATTTCCTGGGATTCTATATTATTTAAAAATTTTATATTTTCAATATCACAATTTAATTCACTTATAAATATGTGGTGATATCATCCCCTCATATCATTTTTTCAATTACAATGTTTCTCTTTAAAGAATATGGGATTTCCATACGACCATAACAATGAGAATCAAATTACACTAAAACAATTAATATCTTAAGTAAATAAAATAAACATGAACTTATTACTGTGAAATTTTATATTCCAAATGAACTAGTTTATGTATCAAAACATGTGATTAATATGGAACATACATATATTGTATTTTAATATAAAATACATTTTATATTAGGGATAAACTCCAATAAAATACCATTCTATATGAAACTGATCATAATTTATCTATTATTTAATATTATCTAATGAACCATGGTCTTAAATTCATCATTTACAAAAAATAATAAAACAATTTCATGTAGATAATTTAATAAAATAATATTATATTTCATCAAAAAAATGATCATTACTTTAGTTATATTAATAACATTTCTTCCTTCTATGATCCTTCCTCATATTTTTCTAACGAAGCATAACCTAAACATTAATTTTCTCTACCAACTATGTTCCAATAATATTCTATTATCCTACCTCATTTAAAAAATATGGTACGTGACACTACTTTCCATATAGTGCCTCCAATAGTATCATTAATATTGATGAATGGGTAATGGTATTATAAGAAAACTATACCAATGGGATTGGGAGATCAGAAACTCTATTATAATCCATTGAAAATGAAAAAATAATATCATACATGGTCTGAATCATCGACTCATACTAACCATCTGTTTGAGGAAAAAATATATACAGAAATATAATTCATAGACCATGAGTTTTGAATTAATTTCTAGAAATTGGAAGTAAACATGGGATCATAATTTGAGACAATGGAAATATTAAAGACATATACCAACAAAAATATCCATGAAATGTAGTCATGCATGATGATCCAAATGTCATTGTATGTTGAATGGGATGTAAATTCGTAGATTCAGTTAATTAGACAATAATACCTGAAATCACATTGTAACCTTGAAATGTCATTGAAAATTCGACAATGAATTCTACACTTATATAATCCCATTTATAATCCAGCACTGTAAAATGATGAATAATTCATATTGGTAACTATTGTTCTATTATAACTAGACGACTTGTCAAATATTTTAGGGTAAATTCATCCATATCAATTTCTATACCATCCCACTAGTAAAAATCCAAATAGACACAATTCATCTCATTTCTTCCATGAAAAATCAAAGATAGAAAACTATTAGTTCACTCAATAACTCTCCCTTCCATTAAAATCAAAAATAAACAAATAATCTTTTTCCAAACCAAATATCTCCTTTTCCATCAATATTTTTTTGGGGAAACTCATCCTTATTAATATATTCTATAATTTTATATTATGTGTGATCCTTATTCTGATCTAGCATAATTGTTTCATAAAAAATAAACTGAATTAAAACATGAAAAAATAGTGGATGTCACTTCATCCATAACATTTAATAAAAATATTCTTCAAATTATTAATAATAGTGTAATATTATAAATTAACATTGTTATGGTACCATTATTTATCTAACCCAATGAATCACCAATTTTTTTCTAGGATTATAATGGATAATGTAAGCATAATCCTTTGTACTTTCCCACCATATTCTCTATCACATGATCAAATATTATTTTTGACTATATACTTCCAAAATTGTGTACAATAATTATTTTAATCATTACCCTATACAAATGATGCCTCTATATTTTTAATGTAAAACAATTTGTAAGAAATTCCAAATAAACATTATAGTAATTTGAATCCTATTGATTTAGCTGAATTGAATCATAAAAAATTACATGTACATTCCTAATTATGAGATATCCATGTACCTTTGATGAACAATCACTATAGATGATTAATTATCTATTTCAGGAATGTAGGGGAAAATGGTTAATACCCAATCTAATTTTTTGGTTCCAAAAAATAATCATCACATTATTTATTCTAGATGTATATAAATACTTTTTCAGTTATTTTTTTTGTTTTCTAGATGCCTTATAAAAGATTATAAAAACTTTTCAATTGTGTCCTTGTAATCCAAGAAAAAAATGAATATCTATCATATTTCTAGTAGTTTTTCATTATTTAATTTTTTCTGTTTTACTGGGGTCAATTGTTATGTAATATTTAGAATCAATATGACTTTGGAACCAAAAGTATTTAAAAAATGATCATACTTTATATATTTTCAATATCGTCTCTTTTCATTAATGGTTTTAAAAACAATACTTTGGTTTCTTTCATGTTCCTCTTGATATTTAGATTTTATTAATTATCAATAGTAAACACAAACAGAAAACATATCCATTAAATCATTAAAAACATTATTTATGTGGTCCATAAATATATCTGGTGTGTTGGAAAACCCAATGGGAATAACTAAAAAATAAAAATGATCATATTATTCTGTAATATAGTATTTCATATATCTTTCTCATTCACCATCGACTAATGCTACTCAGTTCTCATATCATAATTTAATAAATAATGTGCTACCTAGAGTTGGTCAAACAAATCATCGATATGAGGTAAATGATAGTTATTCATAACAATGACATTATTCATGAATTAAAAGTCAATGAAATGTTCAATTAAACCAATTTTATTTTAAAAAATATAGTAACACCCCATGATGAAGTGAATCGATGAATGAAAAATTTATTTAATAAGCTCATAAAATTTCCGTTTCCTTTATATATGTTCCGTGTGAGCTAATAAATAAAGGTATTTTGGAATATTCTTAGAAACCTGAATAGTAAAATAAACCATTGAATTGAGAATAAAAATATCTAAGTTATCAGGGTGAAAATATATGTATTCATTCACTATTGGAAAAATATTAATTTGTTAATTTTAATTATTTTTAAAAATATGAACTATGTAATATTCACTACCATATATAACCAATTTTTCTGCATCATGTTTTGTAATCAAAGGTTTGACATCATTGAATAATTATTTATTGTCTTTGAAATATATCATAAATAGTAAAATAAAAACTAATCCATTCTAATAATAACATCAAAATCTACTATATTCAATTCAACGCGATTTTTAGTAAATTACATCCTAGTAATAATGATAAGATAAACACTATAAATATTTTATTATTTATTATTTTCAACTATATTTTTCACTAAATGTATTATTATATTTTTATGTAGCTATTTTTCTATATTAGATTTAAATTCCTTAGAAATGAATGAATATGATGTCATTGAGTAAAATAGTGTAGAATCATATTTTGAAAAAATATATACCATACCTATCACAACATCACTAGATGTACCATCATCAATGATATTTATAGAAAATGATTTCTTTGAACCTTTTATATTATAGATTAGGATTATTTCTACCCTAAGTAACTTTAGAAAGACTTTATGATAATTTTCCAACTCGTTGAAGCTAAAAAATTACAAAAATTATTTCATACCTTTTACCTCATTCCAGTACTTTACAGTATTTTTTTCATTAAGATAATGATCATTACAACAAAAAATACTACTACCATAACACATTCTAGATCCCTAAAAACATTCTATGATAATTATTTTTCCACAATTGGAACATTTCTCGACTTATTATTTTTTTCCTCCAAAGTATTTTATACTCTTATCATTTCATTCCCTTTTAGTCTCATGGGACATTGGTATAGGCATAATCTATCTAAAAAATTTCACCACATCAAAAAGCATTCTCATAAATTTTAAATTATCATGTTGATAAATATCATTAAAACATGATTTCAACCCATAATAAAGCCTAATAATTTCACTATAGCTATCATAATTAAAATATGATACATTATTGGAAAATATTTATATGTTTTCACTATATTTCCCCGTAAAACAACAACTTTTTTCCCCAATTCCAAAGATGAACAACCCCAAAATTATTTTAAAAAAATCAGAGAAGTATTTCTCATGGGATATATTTTAAAATTATTGCCATTTAAGGGAATAAATTTCATCCCTCTATGTGTTATTCATAAAAAATAACACTATATATTAATTTTCCATTGAAAATGATAAATGAAAAGGGACACCATTTGTTGTTACAATCAACCCTTGACATCAATTATCATCTCTAGGGCATTGATCAATCCTTTATCTACCATCAGTTCATATGATCCACTAAACGATGGGGGAAATTGTGTCATGAAATTTACCACTAAAAAACAGTTAGTTAATGGTATATATAAATACTACCTAGAATGGACACAACCACTATTTATCTCTTCTATAAACTGATCAATAACTCCATAAAATTGTTTTATTCTAATTCCATCCACCTAAAAATGGTTATTTAGAAGGTTTTTTCCTCTTCAAACCATCCTACTACACATTAAATATTTCCATTATGAAAACATATTCTACACAAACAAATTTTAGTTTTTGAAACATTATAATCTTCAGATCATATATAATTTCCACATAAATATAGAGTAAAATTATTCATGGTATGACTGTTAACATTATCCAAAACCCCAAATGTTATCTAAAAATTGACATTTCTACAAACTATTTCGACATAATCTTAATAATTATATAATCATTTTTATTATGTAATCAATTAATTCAATTACATTTTATGATCTATTTTGGTTTAGCGTGTTAGATAAATAGTTCATATATCATAAAAAACAATATAATACATAGTTTACACTCTTCTTTAGTATCCATTTTTATACAATATAAAACTATTAATATAATCAATTATTTTCATTATGGACAAATATTCAGTACTTTTCAATTTTACTTTTATTATTCCTTACTTGTCCTAATACCCTATGAAAATCATTTTAAATTTTTTTAATAAGCATAAAAATCATGATAATTAATGTAAAAATGTAGAAAATTTTTATTTTATTGAACGACATGATAACCCATTTAATGTAACTCTATATAATTAAATTTATTTTAGTGTATGAAATAAACATCTCTGTATGAAAAGCCCAAAAACTTTTGTCTCAAATAAACCCTTTAAATCCGATGTTTTTAAAATCAAAATCCTTTTTAAAAATCTAGAGGATTATATTCATAAAACCATTTCAAAAACCATTAAATTATAATTCCAAAACATCCAAGTACAAGTATTATTCTCCAACGAACATAATCATTATCCAATGCATTGGAGATCTATAATGGTGATAATCCTTCTTATATGATTTATTTGGATTAGCCATATTTCATAACCTATAATGGGTCTCAACAATTTGTAAAAATCTATATTGGTCTCTCCCATGAGCAAAAATGGAGATCCATTAGTCATATATGTTATATTTGGCTAACTCAGTACTCATTTAATTTTCGTTAACCATTTCATGAATTAAAAAATTATTTTATCACCATTTTATCATAGTAATCATTGAAATACAATTTTAAACCCATATAAAAAAACCTTTCAGATATAAAATTACAATTTTTTTAAAACAATATTTTTCATGTCAAAATAAACAGAAAAATGGGATGAAATATTTCTATTGATTAAAACATGAATAAATTTAATGTATTCTATAAATCTAAAATTTATTATAGAGGAATTAATAGTTTTTTTAAATGTATAAATTAAAATATATCATTACATTTATGTTTTTTATCAAAACGTTATGTATAAACCATGTAAAAAAGTAAACTTTTAATCCATTGAAATAATTTCAAGTGAGAAATAACATTTCATTAATAAATATTTTATTTTATATAAAAAAATAAATGTAATAATTTTATAATCATAGAAATGGAATAGAAAGAGTTGTATGTATAATAATAACATAGTATTATAAAAAAAATAATCTCCCTATGCACATTAACAAAATTTAAATTTCATTAAAAATGAAAGATTAGTTCTAGAAAACATTTAGATATCAGAATAATAATGGAATTATTAATATAAAATATGAAATTATGTGAATATATATCTCATATAACTATATAGGTTCATATCATCAAAATATTCATCAATTAAAGGACAGTGAGATGTAGACCCTTACCTTGAATCCAACACATCTTGTATGTTCTTTTTTATCTTTATAAATACACATATATTATTTATAATCATTATTAAAATTTATTTATCTTTTTATTATAACTTTTATTTCACTTATCATAATTTTATTTATGATTACTTTGTGAATTTAGTTTACATTAGTTGTTTTGACAATACTCAACTTCTATGTCAAAAAAACATTAGTTGGTTGACTATGGTCAATGAAGATACTATTAAAAAATATACTGAATATTGATAATGTAATAATTATTATTTTTATAAATTATATATATATATTTTACAACCAATTAGGAAATTTTTTATTGAAAAATAAACTATGTTATTGTGATGGAGATGATAGGCTGTAAGAACACATGTGTAATGTTTCCATTTTTATCGATAATTATAGAAATAAGGTAATTATATATTTATAATTAAAATAATTACAATATTTTAATAAAAAAAATTCATTTTATATTCTTATATATATCTTCCATGTGATGTGGTGATGATTAAATAATCACATCTCTTTGTGGAGTCGGTAGTTCAACAGTTCACACGACCGACGTTATCATTCCTTGGTGAATAAATTGGTTAAAATAAATCATATATTTATTATATTAAGAATGATAAATATTTAATTAATAAATTAATTAAATAATATTTATATATCATATATAAATTAATGTTACCTATATTACCTTCCAACAAAGTTATTAGTGAAAAACAACACACATCACTTCTTGAGGCGGTAGTATGTCGTACACACAAGCAATGTTATTGTATCCCCCACAGAATAGTTATTAGGATATTATATGTGATGTAATAATTAGAAAAGTAACTTAATATTTAAAATATCATATATATATATATATCCATTATTATAACAATCCATGAGAGGCGACGAAGAAAAATGAGTTACATTGGTTCACAAGTCAGTAGTTTGTCGTACACATGAATGATGATTTGGTAACCCATTTTATAAGTAAGGATGTTAATTTAGGTTATTAAAATATTATAATGAAAAATTATTTTATGGGAGATAATTTTTTATGGTTTCAACATAATATAATAAAAATTTAAATATTACTATGATGAAATAAATTAAAAACCCTCATTTATTCATGATACGACTACTTCAAACAAGCTATTTTGGTTAACACCAATAGACTTATTAGAATAGATTTATGTCCCAGAACCTTGCTCCATGCCATTGGATGGAAATTAATTATGGTATTAGGGTTAGTATTGGATGATCCAAATGGATTTTAAGTAGTGAATATAAGAGCAGAGTGGGTTTCCAATTATAAGTGGTGAAAACAACACACAAGGAAGCGATGTGGCAATTTCCCAAAACATTCAAAAATGATAAATTCATTACCATGATAATATCTTAACAATTAAAAGGGATTATAAATATCGAAGAATTATAATTCAATATGTATACATAATATTATATTTAATACTTTAATTATAAAATATTCCCTTTATATTTAGATTAACCCTTATGTAAACCCATTCTAGCCATAAATGCTATAAAATATTTTTACTATTTTAACTATTCAGTTTTTGTGAATATTACGTTGACTATATTATATAATATAAATTATACTGATTAAAAATATGGAATTCACCTTCAAAAATTTATTTCATTTTATTTAAATAATTTAAATAAATATTTAACCCATATATGCAATGACAATGTTTTTTTAAGAAGTTTATTTTTCAAGCCTTGGATGATTATATATTAACTCTATAACTAGTAATAATAATTGAATGAATATTAAAAAATATTTAATTATATTTAATCTATATATTCTATTTATTTTGTTAACCATTAATATTTTTTTTGTTAATTAATATTGAGAGTCAATTTTCACATTAATGTTGTTTTTAGAAGAAACATCTTTTCACCAAAAAATAAACTTATAAAAAATCATCAATAATGATAATTAAAATATATTTAATTTATATTATTATAAGAATTAAATAATTATGTAACATTAATATATATTAAATAAATAAGGTACTTTAAAACTACTTAATTTATCAAATTAAATAACATTATACAAAAATGACTATTTTTCACTATACACTGAAAAATCATCATTTTTTGAAATATCCCAAAATTTAACATTAACATTGTTTTATTATTATAATTGTAAAAATTAATTTATTTATTCAAATTAATATTCTATTAGTTAAAAAATAATATTTTAATTAATAGTTAAAAAGTAATTTATTTTATTAAATCTATTTCCTTTGTTATTTAAAAATAACATAATATATTTATAACGAATATATCTATCTATTTCATATTAATAAACATGAAAATTATTTATTTTATTAATAAATATAATGTTAAATAAATTTATCTTCAATTTCCATTGTTATGTCTGGTTCTAGTAGATTTATTTCTCTGAATCTATCAATGAACATTGTAATTCTGTACATATTTCCTTAAAGGGACGTATAAGGAGAAACATTAATTCTTTAATGAATGATATTGTTTTATTAAATATCAATTATTGTAATTTTTTCAACCAAAAACCTTTTAAATCATTCATAAATGATCTTAGTAAATTCATCAGGGGTTTTAATTGTTCCCATAGAACGACCTTCTATCTGAGGAAGATGCGCAGTTCTAATAGTCAATAATGTAACCATAGAAATATAAAGGATACACAAAAATCCATGTTTATAACTAGATCCTGATCTGATTTAATAGAATATTTCATTTGATAAAAAACATATGACTTCATTAATGTATATTCTATAATGATGAATAATATAGAAACATCAATGATATAACTAAATTATTCAATCATTTAATAGTCATTAACTACAACCAAAATTTATTCACTTTATATGTTTTAGGGAGACCAGAAAAAAATACTTGGTTGTGTTATCACATTAAAATTCTATTTTGGGCACTGTTTCTTACATCAACATATATTCTATCACTCTATATTAACATTCTCCCTTACCAAACCTTGATATACATAATCTACAATAACTCTTCACTTGTTGTCCTTCCATAAATACTCTTTGAAATATTTATACATCATCATAATTCTATTATTAATAGGGAAAATTGGTTTATTTACCTCATATAAAAGATTATACTTCTAGACTAGTATTTATTAGACACTATCACAATTCACAAAACATATCATTACATTAAAATAAATAAACTACTCCGGAACATTTTTAAAACAAGTTTGTAGCTCTACCATTTCCTTTTTTCTATTATTTAATAATCACATTAAAATATGGTTAAAAAAGTTTAATAAATATAAAATTTATATTTATAAAGGCCCATACCATTCTGTTCCACTAGTTTTTAACAAAATTAACGTTTGAGGTGTTTGAGGAGGTCATAATGACTCATTTCAATAGTTATCCAAAAATATAATTTTCCATATGTAGCTTATTTGATGGTGAGTCATACACTGGTAGGTGGAAATAGTTAGTCTCAATGGTGACATAGTAATGGTAGGTCATAAGGGTAGGTCACCAATGGTTAGGCATCCAACTAAGACTTGTCCAATGATGAGTCACCCAATAGGGACTCATTCAACGGTGACCCCCCCACTAGTGAATCATCCAATGGTGAGTCACCCACTAGTAGCTCGCAAAATAGACTCACACTGGTAGCTTTCCAACTGTATATCACCACTAGTGACATGTAATGGTGACATACCCAATGGGGAGTTATTTTCAACAGTTTTTCAAAATTTCAATTTTTCTCTAGTTTTTTTTGTTTTTCCCCCTTAATGTTTCCATTGATGATAAATAAGACGAATACAATATTTAATTGTTTTTTGACCCGTTTCTAATTATATATGTCTTATAAAATATTGAATAATCCTTTGAACGTCCAAAATATATTGTCTTGGTCATGATCCACCTTCAATTCCTTTTTTAAAAAAACCCTCCCGTTGATTTATGATTTTTCCATTCTAAAGCGTATATCTCTAGTAACATAGGCATTTCACATTTTTCTATTTTTTCACCCTAAAAATTGTTTCCTATGAAGACATGTGGTTGTGTTGAGGCCTTTGGATCATGTTTTCCCTATATTTTTATGTCGTGTTTTCACCCTTATCTTGGCACAATATGGAGGCGTTGATCATCTATTCTTCAAGGTAGGGTTCCCTTTGTCTCTCCCCCTAATTGTGTGTCACGTGGGTCGAGTATACGAATGTTTCCTTGAAAATATAGAATAATCGTTAATTAAGAAAGATAATTGAATCAATTAAAATATCTATAAATAGGGGCTAAAAAAAGGGATTCTTGTATATGTTATACTGTGTTTTTTGGTATTGTGATATGTTTGGTCTATATGCAACTAAAAATCATTTCCATTGGTGGTCATTGTTTGTGAACCTATAATAGCTTTTAGATAATTTTTTATCCTTTTTGAATAAATTTATATATATTAAATTGATTATCCATGTAAATTATATTAATTAAAATGATTCCCTAGGATATTATTGATTTTGGGATCACACCCACAATTTAATAAGTGGAATTGAAAAACATCGATTTTTTTAAAAATAAACAACTTCCAATTTCTTTTTGATGCATGATTTGTATTGATTTTTTCATATTCAATGGTTCATTTAGGGTAATGGAATCTCAGGTTTAGATATTGGTTGATTGTGGAATGTATGGGCAGTGTTGTTTAGTGGGGATGCTTAGTATGCTTATGATGAAAGGTGTTGCTGGGTGTGGCTGTGAGTTGGGTATTTGTCCTTTTGAGAGGATGGATTGCGTGGAATGACAATAAATAATGGAGATAGTGGTGGTCAATATGCGTAATTTTATAAGATTTTCTCTATGGTTATCATTCCCAAAGGTTCGTTCTATGCCTCAGGATTAGTTTTGTTATGACATAATTGAGTGTTAAATGGAGAGTAAATGTGATGTGTGTCAAAATTGCAGGCAATTCACCTTCTAAAAAGACAATAGTGGTGTTGGATATTTCCCACTTTTTTTATTTCCTTTTAATCATTGTAGTTGAATAGGTTCTGATTGAATGAATAGATGAATAATTAATAAATAATGAGAATTGGTTAATTGAATTTGCTGGGGTATGTTTTGAGTTGGGACTTGTTGTGTGGTTGTGAATTCAGAGGTTCCAACAATATTGGTAGTGTTATAGAGTGGTTGATAGTTTGATTGAGACCCTATAGGTGGATATTTAGTTTTTGATACTATATATGTATAACTATATTTCATTGGGTTTTCTATATGCACCCAACCCTAGTTGACCACTATGTGCTAAACACATCCATTGTGACAGGGGAGGGTGTCTTTCACAAACATACTGGTAATAGGATGAATGGATTGATATGCACTATTCTCTACTCCCTCTTCCAGATTGTGATAGCATAAGATTCATTGGGTAGGATATAGTCTTTAAGGCCCTAGTGTGTGCGGATGAGTTCTTTTTCCTAGGTGTCTTCAAAATAAAATGGTTTGTGCATCCCATGTGTTATAGGGATAAGGTGTTTTTGTGGACAAGGTGTCTCTGTGTAGTATGTATTATTGTACTAGCCTAGGTGACTGCTATTTTGATGTGATCTGTTATGTGGCCCAGGTGTCTATTGGTGAGATGCAGTTGTGAAGCCCAATTTTCAATGATTGGGATGTGATGTGGTTCTTTCAGAAGAAGTGAGATCTACATGATGTATTATATTAGGGTGTGGGAGTAGATAATATGTGCGAAAATGGTGCAATGAACCCTATCATCGATGTTCACAATATTAAATTACTTGAATGTGGTTATTTGGTGCGCATGTCTTCAGTGAGGATGATGTGGCTAGTATACGTTGTTAGGTGTTGTTTGTTTCTATTGTTTATTCATGGGAGGATTAGTATGCTTCTCTCAAGTGTGCACAAGATACATTTTTTTCTACTTAGCCTACCTTTATGCTCACCCTACATTAAAAAATTGCTTCCAGGTTTCCAAGAGAAATGTGAGGACCATGTCCGTCCTTATAAGCTAAATCTTTGGAATAGTTTTTGTGTCACTCTATAGCTTTACATTTGGTTATTAACCATAGAGACTATTGTTTTGTATCAGTTGTATTTTAAACATGCATGTGGGATGGTTTGGCTTATATTTATATGTACTATTTAGAGTTGTTTTTTGGTGGATCATCTTATCTCCTGATCATGGTTACTATAAAAATGGTAATGGATCCAATTTTTTGATATCTTTGTAACCTTGGTGCTACTACCTACCCTAGGGCCTACTAGTCGTGGGACCCGGGGGTCATTATCTCTCTTCCTTCATGGCCAGCTTAGGAGGGGCATATTTGGAGGTAGGTGGTCATGACACAATGGTATCAGGGGTGATGGTTGAGAGATTGTATTGAATTTGGAGTTAGGAATAATGATTATTTCTTGGGTAGGTATGTAAATAGTGTTATGTGATCTTGATTCATGATATAGGGTGAGGAAGACAAGCTAGGAAACAAGATTTTAAGGCCCCTAATGATTCTATACAAGAAATCTGAGTCTATCGTATGACCATGTCATGCTACATTGTTTGCATGGTAGAGACCTAGGTAAGGTACATGCATTATAATGACATTTGTTCCTGTTTGAATTGGGTGTTATTTTGGAAATTCTATATGGATAATGTAATGAGGTAAAAAGAATTTTAAATAAAAATCTATATTACTCAGGATCGAGAATTCTATGTTTTACTTCTCATCTATGTCACCAAATCATACTCTGCGTGTGTTTTGGGAAGTTAAAGCACGGTAGGAGTATGTAGTTGATTAATACAGGATTAATGTAGTGGAGGAGGAAGACCAGTGGTATTTAACATTACAAGATTTCTATTTGAAGACTCTAGTAATGTATGAGGGCCGTGTCATAGACATTGATACAAAGATATGGCTAGAGGATCCTGAGACCACCTTGAATTTGATCTATGTTCAAGATGAGTACTTGTTTCCTTGGGAAGTTAGCCATAATTTGGAGGTTGTGAATCAGTGGTGGATAATGTACATGGTGGAGAAGAATGAAGCTAATGTTCCATGGGCCGATTTTGAGAAGGACCTCCGAGAATAATTCCTTTCATCGACCATGAAGGCTCAGAAGAGGCATGAGTTACTCTCCCTATAGAAGGGGAGTATTTCAGTACGAGGTTTGGCGATTCTATTCATGGATATCTTTAGTTTTTCCTAGGAGCTATTTCTAAATGAGATGTCTCATGAGAGATTCATAGAGGACACACTCCATCCTTCAATGAAAAACGCTTCTACACCCTTTACCTTGCTGAAGTACAAGGAGGTCCAGAAGAATGAAGAATTGATTGATAGGATTCACTCACAAGGATTTCTACCATGATTTGGGGTCCAATAGGATTCATTGAGATGTAGGGTTACCAGTAGCATGTCCTAGGTGCAAGGTCCTTCATGGTTTTGACTGGTGGGGAGTCAAGTTTCCATTTGGACCTATGATCCACATTCTATTCCCATGTCATTGGGGCCGATGAGTATCTTATATAGAGTCTGTGGATTTCTTCAAAACTATTTTCCAGGGACTGTGTTAGATTTGTATGGGTAAAATGGATAGGATCGACACCAGTCTCAGTAGTAGCGACTATCTATGCTATTTCAATTGTAGGGAAAATATAATGATCCTCCACTAAGGTTAGGGTTAGTAGGTAAATTTCATCCTCAACGTGTTCTACAAGGACCTCAACCTGTGCATCGTGATGAAGGTGGTCATCAGCAGAGGGGAAGATGGGCTGGGCATGGTCAGTTTCATTCCATAGAAGCCGTAGTTCTAGTTGGGTATAGATTATTATTCATAAGATCATCTTGTTTAATTAATTTTTTTATTTGTTTTATTCAATAAATTCACACTCCCTTATTTCATAAATTATATCCCATTCTCTAGGGATAGACATAGGGAGGATACTTATGGACCATGTGTTGAGTGCACTAGTTGATGGTCATACCATCTTGGTTGATGTGTGTCAAGGATGTAGACAAATAATGGGAACAAATTAGTCCCAAAGGGAAATTTTCTTGCTAAAGATGAATCCATAAGTTTCTTTTTATGTAATAAAATGGTTTTATTTTGTGTGCACTATTGTCGACTGATTTTGGATAAAATCTTCTTTTTCAGATATGGATGGTCGATGTGTGGATTTCATTGGTGAGAGTTGTTTCAAAATGTGCAGTCAACTTGTTGAGCCTCATCATTATTTGTTGGTCAAGTATTGGGTGGATTTAGTGGATGTCAATATGGTATAAGTTTCAATAGTTGTTGATTAATACATGTATGTTTTATCTAAGGACATTGCGACAATACCCTCTTGATGGGATGTTGATTTCAGGATAGACTTACAACCTAATAATTCACTAATTTCAATGGATCCTTATCATATGTGACCTTATGAGTATGTGGAGATGAGGATCCAAATATATTAAATGATTATGAAGTGATTTATCCAGCCCTTTATATCACAATGGGGTTCTCGGGTGTTTTTGTCAAGGATGTTAGATAGTGGTCTAAGGTTGAGCATAGACTACTGAATAATTTGTTTGGTGACGACCAAGAAATGTTACCCCCTATGGATGATAGACGATATTTTCAATTTTTTATGGTTGAAATTTGATTTTCTATGATCGATCTATGGTCCGGATATCAATAAGTTAGGGTGATGGATGAAAATATCTTGAAGACTTCATTCGGGTTCCAATATGGGCAATTTGAGTTTGTGGTCAAGTGGACTAGTTTTACAAACAATCAACCCATGATCATGGGTAGTATTAACTCTGTATTCCATGAGTTCTGGAACATGGTCAGTATCATATATGTTGATAACATTTTGATATACTTGATGATAGAGGAGGATAATTTTGAGAAGCTCAAAACTGTCTTGAAGGTTCTTTGATGCCACCATCTCTACGAAATGTTGTCGTTGTGAATGTTTCAGTCAAATGAGTTTTCTTTTACTTGGGCATGTTTTTTCCCAATAGGGAGTAGCATCATGCCCATCAAATGATGACGTATTTGTTTCTTAGGAACAACCGAAAAATGTCACAGAGGATCATACCATTCTCGGTCTACCAGGCTATTACCATTTATTTTTACCAGATTTATCTCATGTTATAGCTTCATTGATAGATCTAATCAGAAGGAACTAGGATATTTTGTTGAGTGAGTAGTCGCCGACAATGTTGTAATATCTAAAATGGATATTGTTCGGTTCTCCAGTTCTTCAGTTTCCATAGGAAGGGTGGTGTTTGAGATATTTTGTGATTCTTCCCAAATGGGCATGGGATGCATGTTGATGAAACAATGGGGAGTGATCCCTTATTGGTATATGAAGTTATGTCCCCATAAATGTAACTATGCCACCAATTATCTATATATGGAGGTGGTTTTGTTTGAATGAATGTTTCTGTGGAATTTCCTCATTGGGGAGAACATAGTCATCGACATATATCACAAGATATTGGTGTATATATTTTCCCAATGAGATTTAATCTTGTGACAATGGTGGTGGATGAAGTTAATATATTATAAAAACATTGATTTCTATTACACCTCAAGAAAGGGGAACGTTATGGCTAATGCGTTCAGCAAGAAGTTAGAGAAGGACGATGTTAATGAACTTGCGATGCTTGGAAGTCAATGAAGGATTTGAAATCCACGCACATAGAAACATGGGAAGATGGTGGTATAGGACTATTTCTTTAGTGGATGGTGTGGTATTCTCTGATATAGTAGGTGAATGAGTCTCAATGGGGATACATATAGGTAAAGATGATGCATGATCATGATGACCACAATGATGCTCTGAAGGTATGGTTAAAGGATAGATATAACCAGATGTTTTTTAGGGAATGTTTTTTTTATTCCTATAGCGATGCACAATTAAGTGCTCCATGAGTTTAAAATCTCCCATACTAGTAAGCACATGAGTTTTCAATATGTAATGTAGATTTAGGATGAAATTTTGGTGGCCCTAGATGAAATGAGATGTAGTAGAGTTTATATTGAAATTCATAATGTGCCAACATTTTAATATTGAGAACCATTTACCCGGTTGGTTTTTGCAGCCCTTGGGTGTACTTGAGTGTCAGTGGGATGACATATAAATGGATTTCATCATAATGTTACCAACTATTGCAGGAGGCTATGATGAAAAATGTGATGTTGTAGATCGTCTAATGGAATTTTCTCAAAACATATAGATCATGGAGTAAGCATCGTGAATTCCATGGAAAAATGGAATGTAGATGAGTTGGTGTGGCTACATGGATTTATAAGATCCATTGTTTTAGATCAGGATTCATGCTTAAAATCACAATTATAGAGGTGATTTCATAATTCTTTTGGCACATAGTTAAGCCTCAGCACTACTTGTAACCCTCAGATAAGTGGGTAGATATAATGGACTATCAAGATGCTAGAATACATGTTACGAGCATAAATTATGGTCTTTAGTGGATCTTTGGTGTGGTACATACCCTTGGAAGAGTTTTATTATTATAATATGTATCAATATTCCATTTCCATCGATCTATTTGATGATTTGTATGAAATACCATGTCGTTCACCATTTTTCTAGATAAAGGTTTGGGATACATCTATTCTTTCCCCAGAGGTAGTGTAGATAATGAATGAGAATGATTACCTCATTCATGAGAGGATGACGGTAGCATATGACCAGAATAAGTTTATGTCAATCATAGGAGGAGACTCTTTTAGTATGAGATTGGGTACAATGTATTCTTTATGGTTTCCCCTTGATATGGGTGGTGAAGTAGTGGTTGAGGGAGAAATATTTACCCCAGGTTCATCAGGCCATTAGAGGTTTTGTGTGACTTAGTGATTTGGAAGACTTTTTAGCACTTCCACGATAGTTGGAGGGGATCCACAACATCTTTCATGTCTCTTGGCTTCATCGATATCTTAAAAAAGACTCTAATGTCCTTTATTGGGAAGAGTTTGATATATAAGATGATGGGGCATACATGGAGAAAATAGTATGGATCCAGTATTATTGGGAGAAGGTTCTATGTGGATGTTCCATTACATTGGTTCACCTATTTTGGAGGCATGGTGTCCTGGAGAAGAATACATGGGAGTGGGATGTGAAGAATCATTCTTAGTACATAATGTTGTTTTCAAATTTTCCTTGTTCTATTTTACTTTGTAATATGATGAGTGAACCATGTTTTAATGAGATTAGTTCTTTTCTTTTTCCATAGTTCTCAATAACACGCTGACATGTGAATAGGGGAAGAAAATATTCCTAACAAAGATGCATTAATTGAGATTCAATTAAACTTTTGCGGGTGAGTTAGTTCTAACCAAATTAGATATTATCTGGACATGGAGGACGAGATTCCCTAATACATGTGTTTGGACATTGTGTTTGTTGAGGTAGTGTGGTGTGTCTTCTGGTCAATTGGGATTTCATATTTCATAGGAGGAGTTCTTGGATGTTGAGTATTCACTCCATATTCCAAACAATAATGTTTGGTTTATCATTCAACCTTGATGTTGGTAACGATGTTTCATGTGTAGTCAGATCATTGGGACGTATCTCATGGGGAAGTTGTTCAGACCCCAATTTTAGTTATAGATTTTTTTGAATTCTCAAGAGTGATAATAGTTTTATAGTTATCTGATGTAATATCCTCATCCTCTTCGTTACAATATATTGTTAAAATCAAGTGTTTGAGGTATTTTGAGAGGTCAGAGTGGCTCCTTTCACAAGTTTTCCAAAAATCAAGTTTTCCAATGGTAGCTCATTTTATAATGAGTCGTACACTGGAAGGTGGTAATTGTAAGATTCAATGGTGATTCTCTAATGGTTGGTCATGAGGATAGGTCTCCAATGGTGAGTTTTCCAATATTGAATCATCCAACAGTGAGTCACCCAATAGTGAATCTTATCATAGTGGCTCATGCAATGTTTACTCATGAAATGGTGACTCATCCACTGGTGACATGACCAATAGTGTGTCACCCAATGGTGTCTCATCCACTAGTATCTCACACTGATGATTCACACTGGTAGCTTTCTAGCAGTAGCTTTCCACTTGTGACTTTCAACAGCGACTCACCTAATGGTGAGTCATTTTCAACAGTTCTTAAAAAATATATTTTTTGTCAATTTTTTTTATTTTACCCATTTTATGAATTATTTGATGATAAATTATCTAAATACCATATTTAAGGGGTTTTTCCATTTCATCTTGGATACATCCTATAAAAACCTGATACTTCCTTTGAACATCCAAATGCTATGGACATGGTCATGATCAACAATTAATTGATTTTAAAACATGTTTCACCCATCAATTTAGGATCTGGCCTTTCTAATGATAAGATCTCTATTTCCTTTGTCATTTTACTCTTTCTATAATTTCACCCCAAACAATTATTCCCAAGGAGTTTTGTGGATGTGCTGAGTCCTTTGGATAATGTTTTCTATAGATTTTGTTATAGCTTGTGAACCCCTGTCTTGGCGCAATAGGGAGATGATGATCATCTATTCTTCAAGGTAGGGAACCTTTAAAATCTCTCTTTTATTATGTATCATGCATAGTGGGTATATGAATGCTACCTTATATATATAGAAGAATCCTGAATTACTAATGATAATAGAATCCGATAAAATATCAAAAAATAGGGGTTGGGGAAAGTGATGTAGGCATATGTTCTTTATTTATAATTGTTGGTATTGGGATCAATATGGGCTATATTCCTACTGAAAATCATAGTCGTTTATGGTCTTTGTTTATGCACCTATAATTTATTTTGGATGATTATCATTGTTCCTTTATGATTGACCATATATATGAAATTGATCAACCTCATAAATTTAGTTAATTAAATGGATTCCCATGGTTCTTATGGATTATGTGATTGCACCCCCAATCTAAGAAGTGAAATTAATAACCAAACTTTTTTTAAAACTGAATAAGACCTATTATATTAATGATATATAGTTTTATATTGTTTTTGTATGTGATATGGTTTCTGTAGTTTAATGGAATCACAGGTTGAGATATTGGTTGATTATGGAATTGATGGGTACTATTGGGAACTGGGGATGTCATGTATAGTTGTGATGAATGGTGTTTATGGGTGTGGAACTGAGTTAGAGATTTTTTTGCTGATATGTTTGATTGGGAGGTATGAATTTTAATAATGGAAATTGTGGTGGTTACTATGAATAATGAGCACGGAGCTTCTCCATGAGTCAGATACCCAAAGCTTATCTATGTGTCTCTGGATCAGTTTTGTTATTACATGAATGAGTTCTAAAGATAGAGTAAATATGAAGTGTGTTAAACTAACATTATCTTCACCTTCATAAATGAATATGAAGTTTTTTATAATTTTCAAATGTTTCTTATTTCCATTTATTCTATGTATTTTCACATGTAGTGATGGAATAAAGAAATTAATAGTTAATAATGAATGAGAATTGGTTAATTGAATTGGATAGGGGCATGTTTTGAGATGTTAATTGATGTTCCGTTATCATTTAGATGTATTAGAGAAGTTGGATGTGTTATGGAGTGGTTGACTGTTTGATTGGGAGCCCATAGGTTGGGATTGAGTGTTTGGTACTATATATGTATACATGTATATCCATGTGTTTTCTATATGCATCCCGCCCTAGTTGAGCACTATTTTCCGAAATCCTCCTTTTTTATGGGGGAGGGTGGCTTTCCCAAACATCTCAGGGTGATGATGGATAGATGGATGACTACACTTCCCTGATCCCTCTTCTATGCGACAATGGCAAAAAATTCATTAAAAAAATTGTTTTTTGTGAGGCCCAGGTGTCTGTGGACATGCTCTTTTTTCTAGGTTCCTTTATGATGACATGTTTTTTTCTTCCCTGGTATCTTTGAGATGAGGTATAGTTTTGGAACAGGTGTTTGTAGGTGGTGTGTGTTGTGGATGTGGCCCAGTTGTCTTCAGGTGGGATGCAATATGGTATGTGGCACATGTGACTGTGAATGAGATGTTGTTGTGAGGTTTATGTGTGTTCAGGTGGGTATTGATATAGTTATTTTAGAAGAGGTGGTAACTCTAGGATGTTTTTTATTAGAGTGTGAGAGTAGATAATATGTTGTAATGTTGAGTGGGGAATCCTATCATTGAAATTCTCTATATAACATTACTTGAATTGAGTTATTTAGTAAGGGTTCCTTTTGTGATGTTGGAGTGGTTAGTTTACCTTTTTAGGTGATGTTGGTTTCTTCTGTTTTCTCACAGGAGCATTTGTATTCTTATCCCACTATTTCATTATAGACTTTGGTTTTTCCTACAAAGTATAATTGTATTCTCACACTATGTTATAAAATTAATTTTATGTTTGTAGTTGGACTATGAGGACCATACCATGTGTTACATGCTAAGATATTGGGATAGTTGATGTGTCACTACATAGCTTTATTTTTTGTAATTTTCCTTGGTGGTTCTTGTTTGAATGAGTTGTATATTAAACATTCATATGGGATGATTTCCCATAAATTTATATATTGTAAATTGAGATTTTTATGGTGGATCATCTTATCACTCATTCATGGTTACTATAAAAATGGATATTCCTTCTATTTGTGAGATATCTGTACCCTGGGTTTAAGTAACCACACCAGGGACTGGTGGATGCAGGACTCCAGGGTCATTATCTATCTTCCTTCAGGGACATATTAAGAGGGAAATATTTGGAGTGCGGTGTTGTGATAGTCCCTTTCTATTAGTAATTCCACATCCTCCCTTCATAAATCCATCAATACTAAATCATCTATGATTCTCATAACATATAAGCTAGCATGAGAATTTTTGTTCATTGAGTCAACAACCTTTTTATTTTCTCAATGTGGAAATATATTGAGAAATAATAATCAATAATTAAATCCAACCATCTTCTCTGATTCATTTTAACTATTTTTGAAGAGTTATATTATTTATTTTTCTATGATGGGTATATATGTCGAACCATTCTCAAAAAGGATAATGGATCTATATTAATAATGGAAAATGACAATAGATAAATATTAATCATAATTTGATTAATTTTTATCAGTAACAATTATTTTTATTAGGTTTAATCCATTTCTATATGATATTTTATGAGGATGCATCCTAGTCCATTATTAAATTCATTACTATAAATCACAAACTGATATCGAATTTTGAGTAGTGAATACATAGGATCAATGTGTAATCTTTTCTTTATATCCATAAAATTATAATCATATCCAACTACCCAAAGAAGCTTCGATGCCTTTTAATTTAACATTATTTATGGATTATATATCAATGATAAATTCATAATAAATCATCGATAATATTAAGTCAAACCAAGAGAGCTATAAATCCCATTTATAGTTAGTAGCCTCATCTAACATTCATTAGCATCCCTCTTTCATGGATCTATAGGTATACCCTCACATTAAATTTTTAAACCAAAAAATGAATCATTTTATAATCAAAACTTACACGAACTAAATATTATAAAAAAAATTCACCTTTAATAGGGTCTTTAATAAAATCAGCATGTGGTCTTCATTCACTTCCTCACTCTTATAAAATATAATTTTTTTTTATATTTAAGGACTCCCATAAAATGATCTAATTAATATCTAAAGAGTCTGTTCATTAAATCTTTTATCATTGTGGAACAATTAGTAATAAAAATATTTTCATCATAGATTTATAATGTCTATACCTTTTATTGGATGTTGTCTTTGGTATATCATATTTTTTTACACTCAATTGATGATATCTATAATAAATGTCAATCATGGAAATGTATTGATCTTCATATATTTGGACAATAAAATTCATCAAAATGGTGAAGGGGATATACACTATCTATTTCAGTCTTGATATGATCTCTATAATCTATAAATGTTTACATTGTTACATCAATCTTCATAACAAAAATAAAATGTGATACCCAATGTCAATTAAATGAAGAAAACCTTATCTATATTATGAATGATTAGCATCATCAATTATAGTAAATAAATAAGATACATTCTATATATGTTAAGTTAAATAGATGTAAAAAAAATTTATATGTTATATTTAAAACTCAACATCATGATTTGGTGGAATGAAAAGAAATTATTTATGAAAAATATCAACAAACTCCCACTCAATAAGAATTTCATTGTAGTGGAGTTTAACCCCAAAAATGAAATATAAATATCAATTTTGTATATGAATGAAGTACCATAAACTAGATTCAATTTTCAACATTTGTTCATATATATCATCACACAAATATATGATCATAGTATGGTTTGAAATATCTTCCACAACATCCCTTCCTTTCTATTCATGTTTTATTTATTCAAATAATCCAATCCATTCCCAAATTATGATCAAATTCAATTATAGGGACAATATATAGATTTATTGGAAGAATATTCCCATAAACATTAATTGGGGAATAATGATATACTTAAGATGTTCTCATCATACCATTATTGTTTTTCACTACTAATTCTATAATTAATCATTTTTATATTTATCAAATTTAAAATACTTCATATATAAAACATCAGCTAGATAATGAATATAAAATGAGATTAACAATTATTGTGGGGATGGTAAGTATAACTTTCACCACAAGATTAACATACCCCACATCATCAGTAGTGATCAGTTGATATTTCTATTTATCTCTAGTGTTATGTGGAAGATAACATAGAACACTCTAATTAAAATTTTTATTTGTGTATTGGTTATCATAATTCCCATAATCCTTTCATTTGAAACACAACAATGTGTGTGGTGAACTATATGGTTCTTTTAGCTTTTATTGGATATCTTCATCCCACAACATTGGTTTTTGATTTACTTATTTCCTTTATTTCCTCATACAATGAATTTGATAGTTAATTCATTGGATTTCCTCCAAATATCATTCAGAAATTGAAGAATAAAAGAACGATCTTCAACATCCATATTTGATTTTTATTGATGGAAATTACTTTTAATATCACATTTAATTTTTTTATAAAAATCATTAAATTAATTGATAAAATCAATATGTATTTCTATGTTAGTCACACAATGAATGATTTGAACATAGCTATGGATTTCACTTGTAGATAATCCCCTTCAGAGGCATGGTTTTAAGCCACTAAATGTCAATCAATTTTATATCCACGTAAAATTATAATACAATAGGAATACCTAATAAGAATTTTAAATGTTTCTAGACATGTTATAATATATCATTCATCCTTCTATCATTCATTATGTAACCCATTTTCCAATTATATATGTAAAATATGATAAAATTAAATGTTAAAAACTAATATTCTAAACTCATCTCAACCCAAAGAGTCTATTTCATAATATTTCCTCTTATTATTGACGCGAGTACACTATTGGTCTTCTCCTTCCATGTAACAAAAATCCGAAGTGGATTTTATCATTCTCCTGGCATTGGATAATGAAAAAAATGTTATATTGTTACATATCCTTTTCATTAAAACATGTTGACTAACTGGCCCACTAAATTAAGATGGATTATGTTTCAGGAAGGACTCAATTTAACATTATTACATCCTTTTATTTTTATAAGATAATCACGATTCATTATAATATAATTTAATTTAATTAAAGGAATACGACTTTATTCCAACATTTATAATATTTGGACTCTTCAGAGGAAAATAATATCATTGACATTCAGATTCAACATTAACATGGTTCTTTTGGGTTCTATCCATTGACTAAAACAATAAAAAACAGCATGTGAGAAATAATAAACATATTTGGACGCCACTACAAGATGAAAAATAATTCATTAGATGACTAAATAATAAAAAATTCATTTAATTTTATAAAATCTTTTCATTAATCTATTTTATAAATTAAAATCATCTCTTCAAATCCATTATGAAGTTTCATGAATAATTTAGTAATCGACCCAAAAATATCTCCTTTGTATTTCTTACCTAGGGTGCACTCAAGGGATCCCCACAAGGCACCAAAATGGTGGCTGATCATTATTTTTGGTCTATTATTCTATAATACATCTATGCCAAAACCACATCCACATGTTGTATTCGTACAATGATGTTTTTGTAGGAAAAAAGACTCTTTTAATTAAAATAACTTATTTTGTAATCTATACATAAGATTATTATAATGATTATTAATAAGGTTTTAATATAATAGTTTCTAAATATAGATAAATTATACTCTGAAACCAACTATAGAAACCAATAATTTTCATATATTAATATTACTTCTTATTATATTAATATTCAACACATTATGACCCATGCTAGAACTATACAGGTTTATATTTTTGGTAATCATTGATTTCTAAAAATATATTTTATAAGATATACATAATTTCTATCACATAGCTCATCATAACTACTACCCATCTAGGAAATATCTTAATTAAAAATTTTCACCATATCCTAGGGAACTAATAACATAATAATCTTTAGAACCATATTCTAAATAACTATCAACAGAGGAGATATCAATGATAATTTAAACAAACCATGAATATAATGGGTATGAGAACATGATTATAACCATTGAAAACCATACCTTGCTGATCATAAATCATAAACCTAATTCATGGAATATTTCTTATATGTTCTGAAAACAAGAATCATAATGGGGTTAAAGAACATGATCAATGAGATAAAAACATTTAAATAAGATCATGTCAAAACATTCATATTGTGTTGAATATTCATAATAATTGACATCTTATGTCAAAGATACACCCCAATACAATAAAAAAATTCAATTCTTGAGATAACCACCCATGTACTTTCCTTTGAAATGTGATTACATATGATGTACCCTTTATTGGGGTTCAAATAAACCCTATTTAATCTCTCTTGGGACCGGTATAACCTTTCTTATTCCAATTAACACTATGGGAAAAAGGGGTATTTGTGATGGGTTATTTGCGACGGGGATAAATCCAGTCACAAATAGTCCCTTTAGAAACTTATTTGTGACGGGGGAATTTTCCCGTCGCAAATAACTACTTATTTGTGACGAGGAAAGCTCACCTGTCACAAAAGGTTTGGCGTGCAATGCATGCCAAACCCCGGGAATGTTATTTGCGACGGGGGGTTACCACCCGTCACAAATAACCGGCGGCTGTAAAAAATATTTGCGGCGAGAATATACCCCCGTCGCAAATAGTATGTCGGCGGGTTATTATTTGCGATGGGACCCGTCACAAATAACTATTTAACCGTTGACCGTGATAAATGCGGGATAAAGTATTTGCGATGGGTATCCCATCGAAAATAGTCCCGTCGCAAATAAGCTAACCTATAAATACCCCCATCCGTTTTTTTCATTAATTCTCAAACTCTATCTTCTACTTCTCTCAAAACACAATTTTTAGAGTTCACAGTCTCTTAAGTTTAATTTTTATTTCCGGAGTTGATATTGAAGTTTTCAATAACTATTAGAGATCAACCTCAGATCAATTTTAAAGGTATATATGTTCATTTTAATTTAATATTTATTTTTAATTTTTTATTAGTTTTAATTATTCCTAATTAGTTGTAATTTAATTATGTTTATATTTTTTTTTATTTAATAAATTTAAATTATTAGTATTCATTGTTCATAGTTAATGTTAATTAGGAATAATTAATAATAATTTGAAATAATTAATAATAAATAGAAATAATTAATAATAATTAGTCATAATTAGGAATAATTATTAATAATTATTCATAATTAAGAATAAATACTAATAATTAGTAATAAATACTAATAATTAGCAATAAATAGTAATAATTAGTAAGAATTAGTAAAAATTAGTAATAATTAGTAATAATTTAGAATAATTTTGAATAATTTAGAATAATTAGGAAATAATTAGGCACAATTATGAAAAATAAGGAAAAATACGAATAATTACTAATAATTACTAATAATTACTAATAATTACTAATAATTACTAATAATTATTAATAAACCTCCTACATGCACGCATTAACCTTTACAACTAAGCCATTTCATTTTTTTATACATTTAATGATCTATCTATATATATATAGTTATATTTATTCGTATAATAATATAGATTTATATTAATATAAATATATGTGGTTATATGAATAAATAAATATATATATATTTGTTCATATATTAATATATATATATATATATATTCATATATTAATATATATTAATATATATTTATATATATATATATATATTTATATGTAGTTATAAATTTTTATTCGTATATTTATTTGTATATTAATATATATTTATAAACTTAGTTTTAAATAAATTTATAAAATATGTTTTTTATGTGTATTTATAAATAAATAAATAAATACATACATACATATATACAATACACACACACACACACACACACACATATATATGTATAGTTATGAATGACTACATAGAAATGAGGGGGTGAAAATCCATAGAGAATGTAAAAAAGACTATAACATCTAATATGTAAGTCCGTTTCAACTCCACAACTAGTAAAATTGAAGAACATGAAATGATCTTCGATATGATATGCGGTACATGCCAAACGGACATCCGGATGGGAACACTACGGGAAAAATGGGCCTTTGCGACGGGGTTATTTGCCCGTCGCAAATAAGTAGCCTTTTGCGACGGGAGAGCTTTCCCCGTCGCAAAAGGACTGGCGCGGTTTGCGCGCCAAATCGCGGGAAACTTATTTGCGACGGGGATATTCCCCCGTCGCAAATAACCGGCGGCGGTAAAAGGTATTTGCGACGGGAATATTCCCCCTTCGAAAATAGTATTTATTTGCGACAGGAATCCCGTCGCAAATGGGCCCGTCGCAAATAATCTAACTTATAAATACCCCCATCCGTTTTTTTCAAAACATTCTCAAACTCCATCTTCTTCTTCTCTCAAAGTCGTATTTCTAATGTTCAGTTTTTCTCCAGTTTAATTTTTTTCTCCGGAGCTGATATTAAAGTTTTGAAGAACGATCAGAGAAGATCAATTTTCAAGGAATTTATGTTTATTTTAATTTAATATTTATTTTTAATTTTTTATTAGTTTCAATTATTCTTAATTAGTTGTAATTTAATTATGTTTACATTGTTTTATTACTTAATAAATTTAAATTATTAGTATTGTTCATTGTTAGGAATAATTAGTAATAATTTTTAAAAATTAAGAATAAATATTAATAATTAGTAATAAATACCAATAATTAGGAATAATAACATTATTACATTATTAGTATATTTTATTATTAATATTAAAATAATATAATTATATATACATATACAGTTCTCTTTTCATCTGTGTGTTTGATGTCTTCACATGTATTATTTGTATGTGGAGATAGAAAACGCACAGATGAAAGGTGAACTGTATATAAATTAGAAAATTATATTATTTTAATATTAATAATAAAATATATTAATAATGTTATTATTTGTAATTATTCGTAATTATTCCTAATTATTGATAATTATTCATTTAATTACTAATAATTAGGAACAATTATCAATAATTATCAATAATTAAGAATAATTAGTAATAATTAGTAATAATTACCAATAATTAGTAATAATTAGTAATAATTATCAATAATTAGTAATAATTACCAATAATTAGTAATAATTACTAATAAGTAGTAATAATTACCAATAATTAGTAATACTTATCAATAATTTGGAATAATTACCAATAATTAACAATAATTAGTAATAATTAGTAATAATTACCAATAATTACCAATAATTAGTAACAATTACCAATAATTACCAATAATTACCAATAATTAGTAATAATTAGGAATAATTAGTAATAATTAGGAATAATTAGTAATAATTAGTAATAATTAGTAATAATTAGTAATAATTAGTAATAATTAGGAATAATTAGTAATAATTAGGAATAATTAGTAATAATTAGGAATAATTAGTAATAATTAGGAATAATTATGAATAATTACCAATAATTACCAATTGTTACCAATAATTACCAATAATTACCAATAATTACCAATAATTACCAATAATTACCAATAATTACCAATAATTACCAATAATTACCAATAATTACCAAGAATTACCAATAATTACCAATAATTACCAATAATTACCAATAATTACCAATAATTACCAACAATTACCAATAATTACCAATAATTACCAATAATTACCAGTAATTACCAATAATTACCAATAATTACCAATAATTGCCAATAATTACCAATAATTAGTAATAATTACCAATAATTAGTAATAATTAGTAATAATTAGTAATAAATATTAATAATTACCAATAATTAGAAATAATTAGTATTAATTAACAATAATTAGTATTAATTAACAATAATTAGTATTAATTAACAATAATTAGTAATAATTACCAATAATTAGTAATAATTACCAATAATTAGTAATAATTACAAATAATTAGTAATAATTAGTAATAATTATCAATAATTAGTAATAATTACCAATAATTAGTAATAATTAGTAATAATTACCAATAATTAGTAGTAATTACCAATAATTAACAATAATTAGTGATAATTACCAATAATTACCAATAATTAGTAATAATTAACAATACTTCCCAAAAATTAGCAATAATTGCCAATAATTAGCAATAATTGCCAATAATTGCCAATAATTGCCAATAATTGCCAATAATTGCCAATAATTACCAATAATTACCAATAATTAGTAATAATTACCAATAATTAGTAATAATTACCAATAATTAGTAATAAATATTAATAATTACCAATAATTAGTAATAATTGCCAGTAATTACCAATAATTGGTAATAATTACTAATAATTCCCAATAATTAGTAATAATTGCCAATAATTACCAATAATTGGTAATAATTACTAATAATTCCCAATAATTAGTAATAATTGCCAATAATTACCATTAATTGCCAATAAATACCAATAATTAGTAATAATTACCAATAATTAGTAATAATTAGTAATAATTAGTAATAAATATTAATAATTACCAATAATTAGTAATAATTACCAATAATTATTAATAATTGCCAATAATTACCAATAATTGGTAATAATTACTAATAATTCCCAATAATTAGTAATAATTGCCAATAATTACCAATAATTAGTAATAATTGCCAATAATTACCAATAATTGTTAATAATTACTAATAATTCTCAATAATTGGTAATAATTAGTAATAAATATTAATAATTACCAATAATTAGTAATAATTACTAATAATTAGTAATAATTACTAATAATTAGTAATAATTACTAATAATTAGTAATAATTACTAATAATAAGTAATAATTACTAATAATTAGTAATAATTAATAATAATTAGTAATAATTACTAATAATTAGTAATAATTACTAATAATTATAAATAATTACTAATAATTAGTAATAATTAGTAATAATTACTAATAATTAGTAATAATTATCAATAATTTGTAATAATTAGTAATAATTACCAATAATTAGTAATAATTAACAATAATTAGTAATAATTACCAATAATTAGTAATAATTATTATTAATTACCAATAATTAGTATTAATTACCAATAATTAGTATTAATTACCAATAATTAGTATTAATTACCAATAATTAGTAATAATTACCAATAATTAGTAATAATTAGTAATAATTAGTAATAATTAGTATTAATTACTAATAATTCGTAATAATTAGTAATAATTAGTAATAATTAGTAAAACTTAGTATTAATTACCAATAATTAATAATAATTAGGAATAATTACCAATAATTAGTATTAATTATCAAATCCAGAATTTGTTTCAGAAGGAAAAATAAAATGCCCTTGCAGAAAATGTGCATTGAGAACGTTTGACACGTTTGACAAAGTGGGAGAACATCTCTTGCGTTTTGGTTTTCAAGCAGATTATGTTTTTTGGTATCAACACGGTGAACGCAGTTCCAGAGCTGGTGATACCAACTTGATTCCGGATCCATCCCGGTTTCAAGATTTAGTACATGACGTTGCAAGTTCATCTGTTCAACATACAGAAACTCCGGCTGATATAGCTTCAAATCCTGAGTTGGCACCTTCTGAATTTTATGAGTTGTTGAAGTCTGCTGAGGATGCATTATATCCTGGCTGCAAGATGAGAAAATTAGAAGCAGTTGCAAAATTTATGGCTATCAAATCAAATAAAGGAATGCCAAACACCTGTTTTGACCAGATATTTTCTTTGCTGAAAACACTGTTACCCGAAGGAAATGTTTTACCTGCAAATTACTATGAAAGTAAGAGGCTGGTTCGAAATTTCCGACTTACTTGTCAGAAGATTCATTCATGTTCAAATGACTGCATTTTATATTCTGGGGAAAATGAGTCGTTGGATAGTTGTCCCACATGTGGGCAACTGAGATATAAATAAGGACAACACGGGAAGTCTGGTTTGATTCCTGTAAAACAGTTGAGATATTTTCTGCTTACATCCAGACTTCAGCGTTTATTCATGTCTAAGAATACAGCGACGATGATGTCATGGCATAAAGAGAATATTTCAACCGATAAAAGCTTGAATCATCCAGCCGATGGTGATTCATGGAAACATTTTGATAGAGTGCATCCATCCTTTGCTTTAGAAGCTAGAAATGTTCGACTTGGCCTTTCCACTGATGGTTTCTGTCCGTTTGGATCTTATGGTAGTCAATATTCATGTTGGCCTATTTTTTTAACTCCGTACAGTTTACCTCCATGGATGTTGATGAAGGAGACATATATCTTTTTGACTTTACTAATTCCAAGACATCCGAAAAAAATATTGATGTTTATTTGAAGCCATTGATTGATGAATTAAATTTATTTTGGAGTACTGGTGTCAGTACATATGATGTTGCAACGAAACGGAATTTCATACTGAGAGCAGCATTGATGTGGACAATAAGTGACTTCCCGGATTATGGGATGTTATCTGGCTGGAGTACACATGGTCAAAAATCATGTCCTTACTGTATGGGAGAGAACAAAGCATTTATGCTCATTCATGGAAAGAAACCTTGTTATTTTGACTGTCATCACAGATTTCTTCCAGCTGATCATCCTTTTCGCAGAAACAGATCTCATTTCAGAAAAGGAACAGTTGAAAGGGATGGACCTCCAAAAATGCTATCAGGTTCGGAGTTAAAATCAGTTGTATTTTCATTACCTCCCATCACTTTTGGTCCCACAATAAACCAACAGAAAATTTCTGGTTTTGGGAAAGAACACAATTGGATTAAACATAGCATATTTTGGGATTTTCCATATTGGTCTGATCTGTTGGTCCGACACATGTTAGATGTCATGCATATTGAGAAGAACTGTTTTGATAATTTGTTTCATACATTTTTGGATACGCCAGGAAAGAGAAAACACAATGTAAATGCACGTTTAGATCTTACCCAAATTTGCAGGCGTCCAGAATTGGAACTATTTGAGAATATCAGAACAGAAAGGTTACTGAAACCAAAAGCAGCTTATACATTGTCTAAAGAAAACCGTTTATTATTTTGTCAGTGGATTGCAGATTTGAGACTTCCAGATGGGTGTGCTTCCAATTTGGGTAGATGCGTAAAGAATGGACATATTACTGGATTAAAAAGTCATGATTTTCATGTTATAATGGAGAGACTTCTACCCATTGGATTAAGAGGTCTGTTGAATTCTGTGATTTGGGATTCCATAACAGACATGTCTCTTTTTTTTCAGGAAATTTGTGCGGCTACGGCAGATTATGATGCTCTAGGCAAACTTGAAAAAGATGTTGTTGTAATTATATGTAAACCGGAAAAAATATTTCCGCCATCTTTCTTCGACTCAATGGAACATTTGATGTTAAATTTGACATATGAAGCCAAATGTGGAGGTCCGGTACAGTTTTGATGGAGCGGCGTGGATACAGGCCACCCAGTATGCCTTTGAGAAGGGCCGGGTAGTTGGTATCGGCTCTCGACTGACTCTCGGAGATTATTATGGCAGTGCTGCGATGTCGGAGTCCAGCTCGAGAGGAGCTCGTGCATCTTCTTCTACTACACAGTATGAGAATCAGTTGCGATCTCATACTGCACAGATAGAGAGTCTCCGACAGGAGCAGGAGCAGATGCATCAGCAGCATGAGGAGGAGCGTCGACACCAGCAGCAGCTGTATGAGGAGCAGGCGAGTCGGTGGCAGCAGCAACATCAGGAGCAGATGAAGTACATGCGCCGACTCACTCATGCTTTAGGGATGGAGTTTCCTCCACCACCATCTGCAGATCCCCCACCTCCCCCCCTCTCCTTCAGATTAGAGAATGTATTTATGTTATAAAATTTGTGAAATCAAAATATTATTTTTTATCTATTCGTAGTTTCTGTCTCATTATAAAATATTAATAATATTATATTTTTAAATAACAATATTAATATGAATAATAATATTATTTATATTTTATAATATTAAATTTTATATATATATTAAAATTTTATATTATTATAATTTAATTATATTTTTTGTAATACTAGAATTATTTTAATATTTGAATGTAAAATAATTCTATTATTTTTATATTAATTAAAATAACTTATTAATATTTTTTTATTTATGAATTATAATTCTAATATTATTTTATTAATTAAATAATTTATTAATATTCTATTATTTTTTGTTTTTGAATTATAATTCTATTATTATTATATTAATTAAAATAATTTATTAATAATTTATTATTTTTATTTGTGAATTATAATTCTGTTATTATATTAATTAAAATAATTTATTAATAATTTATTTATTTTATTGTTTTATAGTATTTGCGACGGGATACTATGCCCGTCGGAAATACTAGTATTATTAATAGTTTTTTTTTTAAAAAAAATAGTTTTTGCGACGGGTCCCGTCGCAAAAACTATTTATAGTATTTGCGACGGGAGACTATGCCCGTCGCAAATACTAGTATTATTAATAGTTTTTTATTTTTTTTAAAAAATAGTTTTTGCGACGGTACCGTCGCAAAAGGTAATTGCGACGGGTCCCGTCGCAAAACCCATTTTTAAAGTTTTTTACAAAAATACGGAATACTATTTGCGACGGGGGAAATGACCGTCGCAAAAAAAAGGCTTTAGCGACGGGCCCATCGCAAATAAGTGTTGTTGCGACGCCGTTTTCAGCAACAGGCTATTTGCGACGGGACCCCATCGCAAAAAGCCATTTGCGACGGGATCCCGTCGCAAATGCCCTGTCGCAAATACCTATTTTTCTAGTAGTGGAAGTTATAGCCATTTGAATGTTAAAATGACCATAACTTCTAATCCAGGAGTCCATTTCATCTTTACAATCAGTAAAATCGAAGAACATGAAAAAATATTTGATATGATATATGGTACAAGTTTATCGGACATCGGGATCAGAAGTTATAGCTGTTTGAATGGTAAAAAACTGGGGTACCCCGACTAAAAACTCCATTTTAGTGGACTTCAGGGCCTTATTTAGCCTTGAAAATCCCTTTACCGGCCCCCCGGATCATAGCGATGTAGAGCCCATCACAGGATTCGATTTGATATGCTGTAGAACTTAAACGGAGTCCCGGATCAAATGTTATGGACGTTTGAAGTTTGGGTTTAATTTTCAACTTATTTTTTCTCTTTCATTAATTTTTTTATTTTTTTATATTCAAAGTGTTATTAAATGACTATTAATTGATAAAAATTACATAATTACTAATTAAAAATATTTTTTAATTTATTTTATATTCCTTTTTAATTAAATATCTTATAAATTAATATTACATTTCCATAGATCCTTTCAAAAACATATTTATAAAAACAATATTATATTTATATCAATATAAATAGATTAAGATATTTAAATATTAATAAATAATTTTTTAATAATTTTTTAATTTTTTTATTATTATTTGCGATGTGCTCATCGCAAATAGGCTCTTTGAAGAAACTATTTGCGACGGGAAAAGGGCCCGTCGCAAATACTTTGTTGCGACGGGCACATCACAGAATTGTTTTTTTAAAACCTGAAATCTATTTGCCACGGGCCCCTTTTCCATCGCAAAAAAATTTATTTGCGACGGACCCATCACAAAAAAAATTATTTACGATGCCGTTTTCCGCAACGAGTCATTTGAGACGGGGCCCCGTCGCAAAAGGCCATTTGAAACGGGATCCCGTCGCAAATGACCCGTCACAAATACCTGTATTTCTAGTAGTGTATAAATCATAGAACATTAATTATTACCCAATCCATTAAATGTATATATAATTTTTATCCCAACTATAATTTTATCATAAACCCATTCATATATTCACCACAATATCATAAAAAATTTCATCAATAATTAACCCATGGAAGATAAAATGTGTCTCATAGATATTTGATCATCATTACCATAAACATTATATAGAATGAATAAAGATGTTTATATGAGATCTTATCACCAATAAATTAGTTAGATCATTTAATGATGTTAGTATAGATGGGAAATTACCTCATTAGATCAATTAAATATATCATTAGGAAAATAAACTTCTCAATTATGAATTAAATAATTTCAATGTAAAAAAAATTATATAATATTAAATAAAATTTAATATTTTAAAACATCATTAAAAGAATTTAATGAAATATTCAAATAATTCAACAGTTAAAAAAGTGATATGTTCTATTCATGAAATATAATTTAAAAAAATATTCCTTTCACATTTTCTCTCAAAAAGTGAAAAGGAAATTATTCAAAAAGTGACAATGGTAATCCATTGATATATTTTTATAAAAAGAAAAAATGGGTAAAAATGGATTTATAATTTCATTTGTATTAGTTAAAATATTCTTGAATATATTTTACAAAATATGGATATAGATGAAAAAGGATTTCTCTTACGACAAATCATTAAAGTTTATTTACATTAACTACAATATTTTGGTCGTCATAGTACTCAATTTATGAAAATGTAAAGAAAAAAGTAATATTTATAAATAAATGGAGGAGATAAATTTTAAAGGGGTTTATCAGAAAATTATCATATAATTTTATTCAATTTAAATTCATTAATAAATAATAACAGAAAATTTTATTTTCAAAAACTAATCTATTTAAATTAGTTTGAGATATATCAAATGTGATTTCAAATATTAAATAGTAAATTTAAATTAATTATAATTATATAATATAATAAGTAATTTACATAAAATATCATACATGATCCACTTGCAACATTTAAACAACAATTTATTATTAATTCGTTATTAAATTCATTGATTCTTGATGTGAATGGTTTTGTTTTTCCATGATAATTTTTTGTTCAGGATTTCTAGTCCTTATACATTGATCACGACCTAGTTGTCTACATATTGATAATTATGACATAAATATAAAATATATATTTTCATTCTATATATATATATTTATTTATAATGTATATAAATATAGAAAATGATTACATCATTTATTGATTTGGTAGATCATACATATGTATGAAGTTTGTTTTCACTTTTTGAACAATGGTTTGAAAGAACTATAAATATTATTCCCAATTTATTGAATCATTATTATGTCATATATTTGTAAATCTTATATTCATGTAATATATCATTACTACTGTCTGTGAAATCTTAAATGGAAAATAAATCACATCCCTTCGTAGAGGTGGTATCCCACAACATACAAATGAGAGACATTTCTATTTTCCAATGGATAAGAAGGTAATAAGATAGATGTTATATTAAAATTATTGAATCATAATTATCTCATAATTATTGTATATAAACTTTATACATGTAATAATAACAATCCATTATCTATATTGATGGAAAATTAATTTTATTGTTATGTGGAGGCGGTAGTATACATGTTCACAATAACGATAATTTTCATTCCCATATGATGAATGATATGAGGTATGATAATATTTTAATAATAATAATAACATTTTTGAATTTTGAGGGTACTAAAGATTTTATTTTAATATAAATGAAAAAATATATAGATTTTAGATGAAGAAATAAATTGAATTTGGGCGGGAATGAAGATTATCTCTTCATTAGTAGGCCACTTTTAGATACCTTCTAAATACTATTGGTATTTTCATTCATTAATATCAGAATAAACCACTACAATTTGAAGAAATTTTGAAAATAACTGTTCTTGGGTTTTTATTCATTTAATTCAAAAATTTGAGTAACAAAAGAGATAAGGGGTTAATTTTATTAGGAAGGAAAGTACACACTTGAAGTTATTATAAATATCAAAATATTATTAATTCATGCCAAAGATTTTTTTTTCAAATGGAGATATATTACATAAAACATATGATATGGCTGAAATGACAGAATCCAATTAAATTTTGACATGCTTTGATGTTATTTTAAACATTATCATTCAGTTACCCCCTTTGGTAGTTAATTTAACATAAATCGTGGTAACTATGTCTTCAATCATAAAGGGTTATAATTTTTATTGTATGTCAAAAATAAGCTAAAATTTTTAAATGGATAAAATATAACACAATTAAAATCTTAGTTTGGTTCTTTTTTTATTATTTTAAATTAAATTATTGAAATTTTATTAAATTTAAAATATCATTAGATTCTATTTTTCAATATTCTATTGATTTGATTCTAAAGTCATCATAAAATTAATTTAATTCAAATATAAACATTTAAAATTACAATAATATGATTGTTTTCATTAATAAAATTATAGGGGAACTATAACTCACTAAGAAATGTTGATTTTTATGCTTTAAAAATGATTTGATTGATTTTTCTACTACATGAACCAGTACTAGGTAGACATGGAGTAATAATTTATGATATTTTTTTGACTAAAGAAATTCTAAAATATAAAAACATGATGAAAATTACTAAACAAGTATATCTAAATGAAAATCTTCTAACAATTTATTAAAAAAGAAAAAGAACAAAAGAGGCAAACGAGTTCAAATAAACAGAAATTCCTTCGACCATTAAACAACAGATCTAATAATCATAATGGGATATATCTTATAAATATTAAGATCCATTAGAATATTCCCACATAGATTGAAAATTACCTTGATTAATGATAATACAAGTTTAAGAATTTCATTCCTTGACACCCTAAATCATGATCTGGTAGACACAATTCATAGTATATTAGAGTAGTCCTTTCGTGGTCTCCTCTTAGAATTAATTGGGATAAAACACTCATTTTCAATCACGTATTCCCTTAAATTTAAAATATATCCTTAAAAGAGGAATTCCCAACACTGCCAGATGCCTTGAGAGGGGTACCAACATTCACCCCTTCATCATCAGAGACATTTCCCAATATTTTTCTTATAGAAATAATGATTTTTAATATTTATTAATGATATTAATAATGTTTAGGATCATTATTTTGGAATAATAAATACTTAAAAAATACAATTCCTATTATCATGAGAAAATTTAATGAAAATTAGATATATTTTTTAGATCTATATATACTATATTGTCCAATAAAATTATTTAATATAATTTTTTGTGTTGGTTTAGTGCTCTAATATCAATGAGTTAAATATTTAATACACATTTTACCCATTCTATGAATATATGAATTCACCATGGTAACATTTCATTGTAAAAAAAATAACAGGTGAATATTTACCAAATATAAACTTCCTAATAAAAAATATGTTATCCATTTTTCATGATTAAATTCATAAAATTGTATAATTATTTTTCAACATTAAACTTATAAAATTTTATTAAATCGTGTTATCTAGAAATTTTTGTTGTAATGAATAATAGGTTTTTATTCTAAAATCCAACATAAAATAAATTTTATTCTATATAATTAGAAAATTCATAATATTATTTATATAATATAAATTATAAAACATATTTGAAATAAAAATAATTTTGTTTAATATTTTAAATTAAATGATTATTTTCAATAAAAATAAACATTCTTCATTATTCAAGGAAAATTAAATCTCTATATAAATTTTAAAAAATAAGAAATTAAATTTGGATGTGAACATTTTGAAAATAATTTTCATTAATTTTTTTTAGAAATATCTAGTGGATAATTATATCAATTTCTCCATAACTCAATAATAATCAGTTTTTGGGAAAACTATATTCTCAAATAAATTTATGAATATATTAAAAATTGAGTTCATTTTTTGATAGATTTTATTTGTAGAATGAAATTATAAAAAATTAAAGAAACATTTTTCCTACTAATTCCAAAAAATAAATTGATAGTTTATAATATTATTACTTATTATTATTCATTCAGAGTTAAGGTTTTAGGTAACACATAAAATAGAAGATATTATATTTATTTAAAGAGAAATGATTCATTATATATTTACCTATTTCCAAAAATGAATTTGATTAGATTATATGTACATGATTAGAGGGAAGTATTTATTAAATTCACAAAGAATGGTGTGAACAATATGAAAAACTACCCTATTAATTTTGATGTTTGGTAGACTATACATCATAGAGTAGAAAATTGTTTATCCCTTTTATGTGGTCCAAAGGATAACTTATAGGGGTCGACTGTGAACCCAATACAGTGGTGTCCTAAGTTTTCAAGTAGGGTATCATGGTCAATTAAAGACCCTCTATTTTTCCCATTTTAGGTGTATATATTATATACATGATAAATTATATGGTGGAGTTACATATACAATTTTCATTATCTTCCCTTTTTATATTAGGATATGGGGTGGTTTGGTTTTTCTTCAACATACAATATTTTTTAAATACCCCTCCATATATTATATTGTTCTGGCCTTTTTGTTTCATTATAATTTTTATTTTTTCTATCACAGGTATCTTATTATATTTCATCCATGCATGATGTAATCAAACCTACACATTGGGGAATCATATTGGTGAGTTTTTAGGATGCTTTAAGAGGATGAAATTGGAATATCACATATTTTTCCAATAATTATAATTGACATAGAAAATATTTATTGGGATCCCACAAATTTAATTTGGTATTGATGGTTTTTAATGCATTGGATCATAGGGATTTTTTATTTGGGGTGCTATAGTTGTGGTGTGAGGTTTACACTAAATGATAGATGTGGTTTATTTTATTTTCCAACAATTGGAATGTTTTCAAAAAAATTTTGTATCTATAGTAAATATACCAATAATTTAAAATTATATCGATTGATTGGTTCAGGATTATGGTCTGAGTTTCAGTTTTAAGAACTTTTTTATGCTTGGTATTGGCCTAGATAGATTCATGTCATAATTATTTGTTGCTACTAATTCCATTTGAAATGTGTATTATCCTTTCAATATATAACCATATGAAGCAAAATCATATGTAATTCCATTTTTTTCAATGACAATTAATATTTAAGTATAAATAATCTATATATTGGAGTGTGTTATTATTCATTTTTTAAATTCACTAGGTTAATCCCTCGTGTGGTGTTTATGTCTACCAACCATGGTTTAGAAAATGAGAGTTTTATGGTATCTATGAAACCATGAGAGACTGAACTCTAGTTCTGATCAATATTACCTAATGTGGTCTTAACATATGAAATAAATGGTGGATTTACTAGAGTGAGATATAGATATACGGTTAATGGATTACAAGTTGTGGAAAAATATATAACAATTTCATTTAAGGATTCAACATGTGTATGACTATAATAATATCCGTCGAACCTTAAATGTTGTACATTATGATTTGTGGGATGGTTGGAGTGTGTAAAATGGCCATAGTTAGTCATTGAGCTTAATGAATCTAGGTTTTTTATTTTAAAATTCATTAATAACTCTTTTTTAGGGTTCTTAATGATGCTCTAATGTAGTAAATTCTGCAAATAGAAACCCTCTGGCATGATGATTCTTCTAGTGTGAGGCAAGACTGTTATATTATGAAGGATTAATTATTTGGAGTATTGAGATACATGGTTATAGTAGGAATGTAATATCTATTAGAATAATGTGTTATGTGTGATTATTTATCTTTGTAATTATTATTTTGATAAAGTTAGGATTTACATATTTTGGAAAACAATAATAGTGTGATTAAGTTAGTAAATTTTGAGGAATGTTCTTTTGATTCCATTATTAGGGTTATATATGTAATGTTTTGAATTTTTTACCATGTTTCATGATAGGCATATCTGGGTGTTTTCATAATATAGTTTTTGTAATTTATGGTGGCTGATGGTGTTTTGTATCTAAATGAGTCCTTGTAGCCTATACGATGGAATAAAGGGAATAATATTTAGTGTGGATTATAATGAATTAAAGGTCAGAAAATATTAATTGACTATATCCCAAGGACCTAATGTCATTCTGGGTGTTAAATAAAAGCATATTATATTTTAGATAACCATCTATTTTGTGAATAGTCAGGGTATCCCATTTTGACTTTCATGTGCTTCCCTAATGATGAGAGATATGTTAGTATGAGTGTCTGTTTCTTTTAATGGATAGTATATATGGGATAAAAATTCTTGTATATGTTGTTCATTTACACTTGTAATATTTTGATATAGTTACGAGTCCCCACCATAAGTGATATGATTTTTTCTAATATAATACTAATGGATTATCAAGAGAGGGTCCTTAGATGATATATAAATGAGGATCAATAAGAGGGATCATAGAATTATATATATCCTCAAAAAAATATAGAGGGTGCTCAAATTATATGTGACCATGGAATGTTGAGGTATGGTTCGCAGATGACATATGATCTAACCCCATTGAGAAGGGTTTCATAGTTGATATGTATCTTAGGGCTATTGATAGAGGGTCACTAACCGACATGTTATTTTTAAGCCTCAATAAATATTCCCCATATGTTTAATACTGGTGACCATCATTTGATGATAACAAATTACTCAATGTGACCATATTTTTCTATGTTACACCTTCTAATAAATTATTCATATGTGATGTTGTAATGATGGAAATATTACTAACAATGGTTAAAGAATGTGTGTTTTAGTGTCATTGTGTAAAGTCAAAAACATATCATACATAAATATTACATCTAAATTACATAACATAATGATCCATAATAGAATATTTTTATTTTAGTGCCTTTAGAAACATATATATATAAACATATGATTCATAGTTGAACTAAATCATCTCCCACTATATTCCTCATAACTATAACCCCTTATAGACATATCAAAAAATTATTTTATTCATAAAATGTGGAATGGAAATATAATAAAGAATGATGTTAGATACTCAATTTGGTTAAAAAATAGAGACAAAAACATAATTTGACAATAATATTATTAGGAAAAGGGAATAAAATTTTAAAATTATTCCATATACATTATAGTTCATATACATGAGTCACCAAATAAATCATTTTAGTTTATAAGACATGAATAATTATGATAGGAAAGAATATGATCCATTAGAGAATAAAATTGGCGTAACACATAATTTTTTTGCATTCTCATAGTCATATAAAATCACTTCCATTATAGTCAAGGATCATTTCATAAATTATCAAAATTGAAGAGTTCACTCCCTAAATAGTCATAGTATCCATGGTTCAGTCCCTATAAAATCATAACAGATCATGTCCCTTACAAAATTCGGTTTACTCCCGATTGTAGTCATATTTATCTCATTATATATCAACCATTACCCAATGAAAATTATGGAGATATAGGACCCAAATATATCATATATTAAATCATATCTAATTATTCCATAATGTTATAAATTTTTTCTTTATGTTGAAACACATGAAAATAAGTGGGTTTCCCAAAAATCCCAATATTGAATAATACCTTGAAAAGAAAAAGGTTTTATAACCATATAATCATTTTATCCTAGAATAACCCATGTAAATGGAATGGTTTTGATAAAAATATTTACATCATAAGAATAAAAACTCATGAGACAAATTAGTATTGTATCATTGGAATATAACCCCAATAGAAATTAGGCAACATTATATCTTTAATAGATAATAATTTAGAAGGATTACATGGAAAGTTTAATTAAAAAATTATCTATTATATATTGAAATAATTTATTTTAAATGTATTTTCTAAATATTAAGAAAATAAGTTTATATTAAAATAAATTAGGAATCTAAAACGGAACGATTCAAATATTTTATTGAACATATTGGTATAAAATTTTGTCCATGACGTGTAAATTAAAATAATGATTCACTTCACATTTTGATAAAAAGTAAAAAACCACTATCTTCATTAAAAAAATAATAATATTCATTTAAAATATATTATGAAAATTAAAAAATAGAATTTTTTTTCCAAAAAATAATTTCATAGTATTAAAAAAAAATTTTAAAACAATTTTTAAATGGACTTGGAAGAATTATGATTCCAAACCGAAGAGAGAAATAAAGGAAATTTTTATTCAAAGCAGTATACCAAACTAAAGAGTATATAATGAGATAAAAATTAGTGTATCCTATATAATTTAATTAAATAGACAATTAATAAAAAAGGTTATCTGTTTCCTGAGAGATAAGTCATAATATTTCATAATCAGAAACTTAGTGATAAATAATACAGATAAAAAAATATATTATAACATAAAAAATTAACCACTATTGTATATTTTGAATAAAAATCCTCATGAAATAAATAACATTATAAGAAATTTGAATCACATAATTTCATGAGAATAAATGTATATGAAATATGTGGTTAGTACATACACCAAAAAAATAAAACAAGTGGGTAATATTAAATGTGTCCCTCATAAATAAATGATAGATGACAATCCACTACCATAAGTCCGGAACTATATTATACACATTAAAAAATACTATATAAAATATAATTGTTTATTATAAATATACTAAATAAAAATATAACATGTATCATTCTCCATATACAATTTACCTGTAACACGTTGTAATATATTAATTGAAAATTTCAAGTTAAAATAACATTTTTGGTAAAACATAATTCGTTTATGATGTATGTTTTAGTTTTTTATGTCTATAGATTTAAAATTACCATGGTTACATCATATCAATAATTTCAAAAATGATATAATTATCATGTGTGTCCATTATATTTGTATTTAAAAAAATTCATAAAATATTGAGATTGAAAATAACAAAAAATGTTCATGGTGACGGTTGGTCATACATATGCTTGAACATTGATTCCATTTTCATCAAAGATAGGGAAAAGGGAAGGAATTAATATATAAACATTACATATTCATTATCATATCTTTTATAAAACAAATATTAATCAAATTTACCCTTATTTACTTCTATGTAATGATTAATTGAAAAAGGAACCAAATCACTTTGTGGGGAGGCCGTCCTCTATACACACTAGTGATATTATTGTATTCACACAAAATTAAATGTAAAAAGGTATAAATGATATTATTGTACAATAATTAAAATTATTCAAGAAATTTTATAAAAATATGTCAAATCTATCATTATAACCAACCATTTTGGGTGGTTTTGAAAAATTAAGTACATGGGTTTGTGATTTTATAGTCCATCGTACACACAATAGATAGTTTAATTTCCAACATTATGGAAGAGTATATATATATATATATATGTCTAGAAATTAATATAATAAGTTCTTAGTATATGACATATAGTTATGTTATAATATTATCATGTTCATAATATATTTCAATTGGTTAGAGAAGAACAAAAACGAAAATAGATGGGTAGGGACAATACCACTTCTTTGTAGAGCATCATATGGGTTAAATATAAATTATTAAATAAATTATTCACTATTAAAAATAATTCTGAGATGATATTGGGATTGAATTAAAGAATGCATTTTTGTAGGTATTTTTAGAACCAATGGTTTTGTATTTGTGAAGAATGAAGGTTGGTGGGAACCCTTTTATAAGTAGTGTAGTGGACACAGATAAAATATATGAAAATAAAAATGTATATCATTTTTCTAGAACATAAAAAAAGATAAATATGATTCATTACATAACCTTAATTATATATTGTAACACCCCAAGATTTTATATTATGTTATCTCTTAAAATTATTTCAATAAGTTGCATTACACGCAACACTGAGTTCGAGCACACCAGGACTTACCAAACTAGTCGTTCAAAAAATAGATTATGAATAATTTTAGTCACATTTTAATTTTTTATATCCTATATAATTTTATCATTAATATTTTGTGTTTCTTAGATATAATATATGAAAAATTCAAATTTTAATATAAAAGAGGTAGTTTAAAAAAAATACAGTCTTTTCCGCCTTTTAATAGAGAACACTTTTTAAATCCAATATTTGACCCTTTTATATATTCAATTTACTAAAATAAAATTATATTTCAGAATAAGTACATAAAAATTTATTGTGGATAAATTTTTTCTACTTTTTTGATAACTTTCATATTTTGATGAATCGTGAAAAATACTAAATTTTAATTAAAAACAACTTTTTTAATTCAAAAAATTTATAGTGTTAAATAATAACGTTGAGTGGTTTTAATGTTTCATTATACTATATTTTTATAATTTATTATAATTTAGTTCATTATATGTAATTTTACATTTAAACTGGAGATAAACAAGTGTCAATATTTTGATAGTTAATATTTCTTAAAAATACACTTTCTATTTTAACAACAGAAATTAATTTTAAATTAATTTTTTCCACTTATGTGTTTTTAATTTGGGAAAATTTATTCCATATTTGGAATCAGGAAGTCCAAATTGTGTTAATAGGTAACTTTTATTTTTAGTCATTATTAATATTTATATCAGTAAATATTTTATTTACCATGGTTAAAAGGTAAATCTGGTAAATTAGGGTAAAATATATAATATTATAATAATATTAAATTACCTTAACTTGTGTCTTATTCCTATTTATTGATACATGTCCAACCATGGAAATTTTTGGGTCGATTTTGGACCCCAAGGAGCCACATGAGAGTTATAATTACACTTTATGTTATTTAATTTAAAGTAAAAAAATGACACAAACATATATCTTTTAGTAAAATATTTTTTCCCTGGCATTATATAAGTTATAATTTCAACTATAAATTCTCATTATAATGATAAAAATATTTCCTAATTAATTATATTTTATTTATAATTTTTAGACATTGAATAATTAAATTTATTTATGATATAATAAGGATGTAGTAATTACCTAACTAATGAAAGAATCAAATAAATGGTATTCTAAATATTGAAATAAATATAATTTGAATGTTTTGAATCCATAAAGAAATTTTATAGGTGAATATGACATTATATGATTTATTTAATGTGTTTAGTTTTAAGTAATAAAGTTGGGATGACTTCCAAAAAATAAAATACTAAATAGTGTCAAAATTGACATAAATTAATTTTTAAAACAAATAATATATTATTAGTTAATATAATATTTATAAAAATCTAATGTTCTTAAAAAGGTCTTAAATTATATTATATATGTCATTAATGAACCACTTGATGTTCTGTTGGATGTTTAGAGTACGTTTATATATCATATTGTGTAAGAATACAAAAAGACACTGTAAAAGTTAAACAATTTATCTTAGAGTTAAATCTAAACGATAAGGTTACAATTCTAACCTAAACATTTATAAAACCTATTAGATCAGCGTATTTCAACCCATAACCACCTAGTTCTAGAAAAAAATTCATTAGGATCCATTATAAACCGAATATGATTGTTTAATAAATTAATATTTTAATTGTTTCCTAAAGTGACCCGCACCCCTCTTATAAAAAGGAAACTTCCCCATCTCTACATACCAAAACTCCAAAGCCCTTTGGATCAGACAAAACTTAACCCAATATCCTCCCAACATCCATCATATAAAACTAGAGTCTTTACTTTGATCATAAATCCAGCCTAAGGATCCCATTTCATCAACTCAAAAGGAAACACCCAAAAAAAGAGGTAATAATTTCACCACCCTCTTTCAAGTTCTTTTCTTCTTGAACTTACACTTAATTTGATGTTTCCATACCAAAATAATAACTCAAGTACCTCATAAATGCTTTTATGTTACTATAAATTGTGTAAAATAATATTTTTTTTCTTACCCATCCTATAAATAACCACGTTACCATTTGTGTGTACAAACAGCTTACCGTCTCCACGTTGTGGTGTAGATTGTTATTCAAACACTTAATTATTTGGATACAAATAAGAATGATTATAAATGATTTAACTAATAAATATAACATTTTAATTATATTTTATATATGATATACCATCCTATTACATACGATTTCACCATCAATATAATGATATTGTCGCTCATGTGTATGTACAAATTACCCTCTCCACGCCGCGATGAGATTCATTCTCATGTTCACCATTCGAAGGTGATTAAAAAATATATATTATTAATAATTATATGATAAATTAAATAATAATTCTACTGGATATATATATATATATAAATGTATGTACTTACATATATCTTATTAACTTACTTCCGTTCAATACGATATGAAAACTGAAAAAATGTTTATGCATTTATAAGGCCTACCGTCTCCATAAACAGTGCCTTCCATTTCAGATATCTACTTATTACTAATATTTATATTCTAAATATATATTATATATAGACCACGTTTTATATTCTGGAAGTATTTAAATTGTGATCTAAATGATACAATGAATAATAACAAATTAAAACATGTATGATAAAGAAAGTGATTGTTACCCAAAATAATAATTTTACATTGAAATAGTTATTAAATGGGTATTATAAATTCATAAATGAATCATTTATGATATAAAAAATATGAATATGGTTCTGGTATAATTTAATAAAATACTATGGTCATTATATAGGAGTTTAACGTACCCTTGACCAAAAGAAAGTGCTAGGTAAGGGTTAATTTCACAATCTCTTCATTATCTAAGGTTTTTTTATATATGTATCAACTGGGACATATTAATTATCCATGTACATATTTCTTAAAATATTTTTCAAAGGGATTATTTATAATTAATTTTTTTACTAAAACATCATTTTCAATGTTTTAAATATTTATATTTCTAAACTTTTCTCGTTAATTTCCATGTTTTAAAATTGTGTTAAAGGATTTATTTATAGGGACATGAATGTTTTAAAATGATAATTCATTTAAAACGTTTCAATGTGGTATGGGAAACGTTGTTTCAAATCTATATTTTAAATTACTTCTTTTATAAATTATGTGACTTTTAAATGATTTCATGAAAAAGTATATTTCTCTCAAATATTTTTTCTGATCATTTTCAACTATGGAAAAATCCTTTATGAGATTTTATTCTTGATCAAGGTTGATTTATTATGATAAAAATCTTTCATAATTATTGATATTTTTGGGGAATATTTTAATGTGGATATGTTATTTTTATACGATTCATGGTTAAGGGTTAAAGTATTGAAATTATGTATTCTTGTTCTAATACGAATGATTATGTTATGTTTCAACCTATTCATATGAGAAATGTATTGGAAATTGTAAGTGATGGGTGGAGACCTCTATTGCTCCTCGATGCATCGATAGGTCTCATGAGAAAATTAGATGTGTAATTGGGCGAGGCTTTTCCCAATTTGATATATGGTTTTGGATGAGGCCTTAATCATTTTTAAGAGTCTTGGACGAGGCCTTGATAAAATGTTTCAAAATGTCTGGCCTTATAAATTCCCTCATAATGAAAATAATATTGAGGGTTCATGTGGTTATTGTACTACTAGAATACCCATTACTATGTTTTATTATGGAATTATTTACTCACCTCCTATTTCTACCATAAAGTGTTCATGTTTATTATTTTTAAAGGCATGTGTTTTCAATTATTCACCTTGCCTTTTATTTATGTTATCTTCTGCTAAATTGTTATCCCTTACCCAGCATCTGAGTTGACACCTTTCTTATGTTTTATTTTCCTAATATTTCCAAGAAGTTTATTATGATTGATATGCAGTGTTAAGAAAGGATATTACTAGCGTTCTCAAAGGATCATTTATGTTGTGTTTTATTTTCTAATGTGTAATGTAATATTAATTTATTTAATCTATTTTATATGACTGTTAAACTGATCAATCTTCCGGGGCTTGATTCTTAGTAATATTTCCCATATATTAAAATAATGCCCTAACTCCAGGATTATGGGGTTGGGGAATTATAGTTGGTATTATAGGACGTTTAGAAACAATCATAGATAAAAAATGATTAGAGAACATTACCCTAAGATAGACTTTGAGGATTAATATAGAAGAATATTCTTGAATTTTGTTAATGTTGATATTTTGTGTATTTTCCTAGCTATACATCCCTTTTGGGATATGAGCAGGTAGAGGCGACTCTCGCACAGATGTAACTAGGAGTGAAAAATCTGGGAATGAGTTTGGGCTTGACCCAGGGTATCTTGGTACACGAAAATGGGCCCTACTGCACTATTGGTTATGAAATCCTAGGGTTTATTCTTAGGATAATACACATTTTCATTAAAAGCCATTATGAAGGATTTTGGAGTAAATATTTTCTCAAAGAAAACATTTTATGGTTATAGATTATGTGCATAATCTTTTCAATTTACCTTAGGTAATTTAAAAATTTGGAATTATGCATTGCAATTCATAAACAAACCTAGTTTATGCCATTGTTTAGAAATGTTTACTAGTATATAGAATGATAATCCCAACAATACGCATGATAGAATGATTAAGAAGGATATTATTTTTCATGGAATTAAGTCAATATTTAAAAGAGAAATAGTCTCCTGTGTATTCTCATCAAATGAAGAAATAATATCATGTGTAAATAATATAAGTACTGAATTCACTTAGTCCTATGGATTTTAACTGATGCAAGATAATAAAAGGATATAAGAGATAAATATATATAAAAGGAAGAGGGGAATGGAGGATTTTCACATATGTCATAACTGTGGAAGGAATCACCTTGGTAAATTCTTAAAGGGAATGGTATTTAGTTATAAGTTTGGAGATAAAGGATACAAAGTATGTGGTTGTAATGGAAACAAAATGGTTTCAAATGTACAATGCTTTATCAACTAGGAGATGGAACACTAGGCGAATCAATGTCCAAATCATCAGAGTATACCCCAAATACTACTATTAGATAATAATAATGTAATGATACTACCGAATGTGAAGAGTAATGATTAGAGTTCTTATATTGTTATTAAAGTATTGTGTTATTTGAATATTGTATTAATGATTTATATGTTATAATAATTAAAAATTATATTAGGATTGTGATAGAGAACTATTTTATTAGGGATTTGAGAATTGTGAGGAACCATGAATAGTGACTCAATAGCAGGTTAAAATTTTGGAAAATAAATTATTGAGAGAATGAAAAACCATAATAGGATTCTGATTCTGAGGTAGTGATTTTGGAATAATATATGCTTTATTTGGATAAATTATATTGGATATTTTTTACTACCATGAAGTAAATTAATGATTTGTATATTCTATCATTGATGGAGTTTACAACATTTTTGGATACAAGGAGTATATCTAGTATTCTATATGGAATATGGGAGCATGAATGTAATCAATATGGTTTTAAGGTAATTCAGGGTGTTATAGAATTTTAAAAGAATACATGGGGATTGTTTTCACATGTTATTAGATGGAAAAAAAGATATTAAATGTGTTTACCTTCCATATAAATTTTTTACTTTGAGTTTGGAAAAAAGTATTTTGGATAATTATAAATGTAGGAATCGATTAAGATGGACATAAGATACTATTATTAAGGTTAAATCATTTCTTGAGAATATTTTTGGATTTTCATAAAAAGGGCAACCCGGAGGTCGGGCGACATCCCATCATGTCTGCCAAGGCCGCAAGACATGAACCCATAACCGAAGGGTGACAAGGGTGAATCACCTACCACTAGCCCACATGATTTTCTGGATTATATAATGTAATTTTTTTAAAAGGTCTAATTGATGAATTATAAATTCATTTTTTGGAACCATTTTGGATTAGGATAAATATAATATTTTTAAGTGCTATTATCTTTTATATTGAAAGATGTGTTTATGGTAGAAATTGGTTAAAGTATAGAACTATACATTTAGAATATATTTTATTCTATTATTATATAAAGAAATTAATTCTTAAAATTTCTATAAGGGATCTTAAAACCAAAAATATGTTATCCTAGCACCTTATGTTTTGTTGAACATGCAATATTTTAAATCATCATAGACTGATTGATTTGAGGCCCTAAATTTTACACAATTTTGTGATTGATGAACTAAATAAATCCCTATAAATATTTACATTTTCCCTCGAATTATGTGTCTCTAATTTACACTTGTTTGTACTTTTCTGATAACATTATTATTTTGATGAATAATGAAAAAATACTAAATTATAATTAAAAACAACTTTTCTAATCAAAAAACATTATAGCATTAAATTATAAAATTGAGTTATTTTTAAGTATAATTATACTATATTTTTATAATTTAATATAATTTAGGTAATTGGATGTAATTTCACATTTAAAATGGACATAAATAGGTGTCAATCGTTTGATAGTTATTATATCTTAAAAACACACGTTTTGTTTTAACAACGGGAATTAATTTTAAATTAATTCCGTCCACTTATGTGTTTTGAATTTGGAAAAATGGATTCCATATTTTTAATCATGATGCCCAAATTGTATAAATATGTATCTTTTATTTTAAGACATTATGAATATTTACATTAGTAAATATTTTATTTACCATGGTTAAAGGGTAAATCCCATAAATTTAGGTAAAACAAATAAGAATATAATAATATTAAATTACCTTAAAATGTGTCCTATTCCTATTGGTTGATACATTTATGATCATGGTAATCCTTTGGTCGATTTTTCAACCCCATTGAGCCACTTGAGAGTGATAATGACACTTTATTTTAATTAGTTTAAAGTAAAGTAAAAAATTACATAAACATATAACTTTTAGTAAATTTTTTTTACATGAGGTCATATAAGATATAATTTAGACAATAAATAGTCTCTAAAAATATAAAACAATTTATTAAATAATGATATTTTTTTTAATTTTTAGATGTTAAATAATTAAATTTATTTATTACACAATGATGATGTCGTATTTAATTTATTAATGAAATAATCGAATAAATGGTATTGTAAATATTAAAATAAATAAAATTTGAAAGGTTTGATGCCATCCAATAATGTAATAGGGGAATATGATATGTTATTATTAATTCAATCTATTTGGTTAAATGTAATCAAGTTGTGATGACTTTCACAAAAACTAAATACTAAATAGTGTCAAAATTGACATAAATTAATTTTTAAAACTAATACTAAATTAATGGTTGATATAATATTCCTTAAAATTAAAGTCTCGTCCATAGAGCTTAATTAATATTAGTCATTTCACTAATGAACCATTTTAGTTTCTCTTGAAAGTTTAGAGTGAGTTTATTAACCATATATTGTAAGAATACAAGAAGACACAATAAAAGATAAACAATTTAACTACCAGTTAAATCTAAAAGATAAGGTTAGAATTGTAACCTAAACTATTCTTAAACCTATTATTTGAGATGAATTTGTCCAATAACAACCTAAGGATTTAAATAAATTCATTTTTATCCATTATAAACCGAATATTATTATATAATAAATTAATATTTTAATATTTTCCTAAAGTAACCCTCAACCATTTTATAAACAGTCACTTCCCCTTCTCTAAAAATCAGACCTCCAAATCCATTTGGCTCTGCCAAACCCATCCCAAATATCATTTCAACTTCCTTCAAATCACAATATAGTCCTTACTTTGATCATAAATCCAACCTATGGATCCCTTTTGCTCAACTCAAAAGGAAACACCTGAAGAAGAGTTAATAAATTCACCACCCTCTTTCATGTACTTTCCTTCTTCCACTTCCTCTTTATTTCTTGCTTCTATACCAAAATAAAAAATCCAGTACCTCCTACATAATATGATGTTACTATTAATATGGTGCATCCATATTCATTATTCTACCAATCTAGAAATGACAATGTCACCATCAGTGCGTACGTAAGGATTACTATCTCCCCATCGTGGTGTATTTTGTAATTCAAACACATCATTATATGGATTGTTATAATAATGAGTATAAATAATTTAAATGATAAATACAACATGTTATTTATTTTTTATATAAGATATACCATCCAATTACAAATTATTTCACCATCAATATAATGGTATTTTCACTCGTAGGTACGTACAGATTACTGTCTCCATGATACGATGAGATTCATTTCCATGTTCACCATTCAACAATGATTATAATAATATATATTATAAATAAGTATGTAATATATGACATAATAATTCTACTGAAGATATATATATGCATATACTTACATATATATTATTCACTTACTTCGATTCAATATGATTAAATAACGGAAAGAAAGTTTATGTGTATGTACAACCTACCGTCTCCATAAACGGTGCATTCAATTTCATATATCTATATATTATAAACATTTATATTCCAAATATATATGTTATATATATCCTGGTTTATATTCTGGAAGTATTCAAATCATGATCTAAATTATACGATCAAGAATAACGAGTTAAAACACGTACGATAAAGAAAGTGAATATTACCCAAAATGTTTATTTAATATGGAAATAATAATTAAATGAGTAATATAAAGTCATAAATGAATCAGGTATGATATAATAAATATGAATATATTTCTGGTATAATTTAATAACATACTATGTTCATTATATTAGAGGTTAAACGTACCCTCGACCAAAGGAATGTGCAAGGTAAGGGATAATTTCACAATCTCTTCAATATTCGAGGTTGTTTTTACGTAAGTATCGATTGGTACATATTTATTATCCATGTCCATATTTCATAAAATAGTTTTCAAAGGGATTCTTTTCAAGGGAATTTTTTTACTAAAACATTATTTTAAATGTTTCAATGATTTATTCTTCTAAACTACTCTTATTAATGTCCATGCTTTAAATTTTTTTTAAAGGATTTATTTATATGGAAATAAATGTTTTAAAATGTTAATTCCCTTCAAAAAAATAAAATATATATGTGAAAATTTGATTAAAAGATATATTTTAAATGACTTGCTTTATAAATTATGTGACGTTTAAATTATTTCATGAAAAAGCGATATTTCTCTCAATGATTTTTATTGATCATTTTATACTATTGCAATATCCTTTATGGGATATTATTCTTGGTCAAGGTTGATTTATTATGATACAAATCTTCTATATTGTATTGATGGTTTTAGGGTATATTTGACTATGGATGTGTTATTTTTATACCATTCGTGGTTTAGGTTTAATGTGTTGACATTTCGTATGCCTGTTATAATACAAATGTTTATATTATACTTTTGCCTTCTCAAATGTGGACTATATTAGACATAGTAATTGATGGGTGGAGCCCTCTATTTCTCCTCAATGTATCAGCAGGTCTCATGAGACCATTATATGTGGAATTGGTTTGGCACTTTCATAATATCATATATGGTTTTGACCAATGTCTTAATCATTTTTAGATGTCTTGGCGGAGCCTTGAAAAAATATTTCAGAATGTATGGAGTTATACATTCCCTCATTACGAAAATAATATTTGTGGTTCTTGTGGTTATTCGACTAGTAGAATACACATGAATATGATATATTATGGAATATATATTCAGATCATATTTCTTCCACAAAGTGTTCATGATTATTATTTGTAAAGGCATGTGTTTTTAATTATTCACCATGCTTATTTTTTATGTTATCCTCCACTAAATTGATTACCATTACTGAGCATCAGAACTCACCACATTCTTATGTTTTATTTTCCCAAGATTTCTAAGAAGTGTATTACGATTGATATGAAGGGTAAAGCTAAAAGATTAATGTAGTTCCCAAATGATCATTTATGTTGTGTTTCATTTTCTAATGTGTAATGTAATTTTCATGTTTCTAATCTATTTTCCAAGACGGTTAAACTAATCGGTCTTTCAAGACATGATTTCTTGTAATCATGTGAATATATTAAAATAATTCACCGACTCTGGGATTCTGGGTTCTAGGAATTAAATATATTGTATATATATTTAGTGAAAATATTATTTTGACATGATTTTATAAAATTTAAACCCATACTTTTTTTAGTTTAACACTATGGTAAAACCATTTAAACCCTAACCTCAATAATTGATTATTAGTATTTCTACAATTAATTTTGTCCAAAAAAAATAATGTGAACTTATAATATGATATTAATTATCATGTTTCAAAATAGGTAATCTATTCTAAAAAATACCTTTCATTGATGTGAAGAAAATTAATTTAAAATTAAACATTGAAATGTGATGAAAAAATGGATTTGCATTGAGAAATGTTTTCATAAGTGGAGTAAGATTTAATATAAAAATAAAATTTGAATTAGATTGAAAAGACCTAAATTATTACTATCATAACATAACAAAATTATTTTCCATTTGAAAACATTTTAAAACAAAATTAATCTTTTTAAATCATTTAAAAAGGAAATTTTTCATAAAAATTGTATTTGAATTTTGTCACTGAAAATTTAATCTTTTTATAAGATTATCAAAAAGTACTCAAATATATATTTGAATGTTTGAGTTAAAGAAATGACATTTTTGTTATCTTAACATAATGTAAATATGTTTTCTTTGAAAAATATTACAAAAAATGTATCCTCTTAAATGATTTAATGAAAAATGATATTTCTAATAAAACAATATATTTTGAACTATAAACTAAAAAATTGTTTTTTTGAAAAATATAATAAATTACCTGAATATATTTTTGAATGTTTTATTTAAATAAATAAAATTAACTCTTTAAACATTATTTTCTAAATGTATTTTAAATTAATTTTGAATATTTTGACACAGAAAACAATAAAAATAATTTTTGGTGGGAAAATTTATTTCTGATGTACATATAATACTTTTGTAATAATTATGTACATACATATAAATATATTTTATTTGTCTCTAATTATTATAATTAATTTTATAATTTTTTATTTCTTATATATAACATTATATTTCAAATCAATAATATAATGGCCATGTTTTAATAATAGTATTAATAGTGCATAGTGGTTCATTAAAACATGGTGTTACTTGTAATGAAAGCTATTAATGAAAAAAAAATTCAAAATAAATTTTTTCATAAAAAATGAGTGTTAAATTCAACCCCACCCACATAAAATGAATTATTACCTATAATTTAGATAAATTTATTATAAAAAATCTGAGGATAGTTCATCATCATTAAATCATCATTTTCCCTTATTACTTCCATTACCATATGGATTTCCCCAAAACATAGACTTGGTGTGTAGTCTGATTTCATAGAACATTATCTAAATAGTAAATAATTTACATAAATATTTTAGAATATGAAAGATCATTCTCCATTAGTATACACTCATAGTTGAGTACATGTGATGGATCAGGTCTGTACTTTATCAAGAGAGATAAATGGAACACATTGTGAACCTATGAGTGGTTTGGTGAAACAACAAAGTAATAAGATAGCATCCCAATATAATAAAGAATGTAAAAGGGTTTGATATTAAAAATAATAATTTCTAACACATTTAAATATTTCATTAACTTATTTAAGGGAAATTTTCCTAGAATCAATTTCTTATAATCATCAAATTTCATATCATGCCTTAAATTTCCTACATAACCTTTCCACTGAAATTGTGTGACTCTAATATATCCCTGAATGGTTCTAAAATCTGTTATATTTATTTATCTAGATCATATCCCTGTATATTTATTTCTCCACCATAATACTATTATTTAGGACTTTTATACTTACTTCTATAGAGGGCTTCATAAGGATCCATCTAAATGCTACAACGAAAGATATTGTTGACTGACAACACAACAAGAAGAAATTAGTGATCCCAACCACGATGAAAAACTATATAAGACATCAAAATATTTCACGTTTTCTAACAGGGACATATCTGTTGGTAAAAGGGAATTTTCTGTTGGAAAAACGTTGTCCCAACATACATGTCCCTATCATTAAACTGTTGCTAAAAAGTCTATCGTTAAATGTTTTTTCGATAGATAAAATAGTTCTATTGCAATTATAACAATACCAACATATAATATATATGTTTGTTAAAGTGTTTAACAACAAGTTTCGATGACAAATTTATCTGTTGGTAATAATATTTATAATATATAATATTTGTTTTTAAATTACATTTAAATAAAAATTATAAATTTTTATTGATAGTAATATTTCATATTTTATTTATTAATTTGTTATATATATTATATATGTTTTAATTATTAAACCAAATAAGATTTTAAAACATGTTCAAAATTTAAAAATAATTAATTATATCAATAATGAAATTCCTTTCAAATAGAACCTCTTGGATCGCCACCAGGATTGTTCCACAATTTTGGACAACCCTGCCCCCCACTAGATCCCCTAAACAAAATCAAACACCGCAACAACTCCAACCCATCATCGTCAGTGACTCCAGCACCAAAAAATTCAACCCATCCTTGTCAGCTACATACCAATCCCATCCATGCCAGCTCTAGACCCATCAATGACAACACCAGTCTATTCCAGATCATCCAACTCTAGCCCAATCCATGTCAGCTCCGGCTCTAGCTCATCCATGCCCTCTTCAGTCTATGCCCCATCCATGTGAGCTCATGTTTATCCAAAAATAGATGAGAAAAGACCTCATATATAATTGAGGGAGTTACAAAAACAAGTGATAGAAATACGCTTATATGATATGGATAAAGGTTGTATCTTCACAACAAGAAATAAAAATTTGTGTTGAACTTTCTGTATTTGTGTTTATCTTCCATTTGAAATTCAACAAAGGTGGTACCTGCAAAAAAAATAAACATTCAAAGACCATTTTTTATTTATAAAAAATATAGACTGGGAATTGGGTTTGAAATAATAACTCACAATGTACCCATTATATCTTAATTTTCAATTCAATGGACCTAACAATATCAATAACCCGCCTTCCATCAATCATCTTAAAGAATAGGACACAAAATTTGTACAAATCGTCATCTTATTCATACTTAGAAGCACAACATACATAGACCTCTATCAATAAAATTGTGGAAGATGTTTAATGTGATGATAATGGAGGTTTCCACCTAGATTATGAGGATCTAAATTCAATTCCCCTATATTCCATTTATAATGAACAAACTCTTTTATACCCCCTAAGAGGGACCTTCCTCTACAGCTACTTTGTTCTCTGGAATCCTATTATTATTAAGGATGTTTTACTTACTCAATTTTATTTTATCCAATTGATTTTCTTCTTATAATTTCGACGCTAATTTCATCAACAAATTAATTAATGATTAAAAGAAACTAGTTAATGATTTTTAAAGAAATATGAAGAAAAATGTGACTACATCAAAAATGCGAATAAATTATCAGTAGAAAAAACCCATGGGAATATCAAACCATGATCTAAAGCCACATCCATAAAACAATTAAGGACATTAAAAAAATCACAGTTTAAGGAGGATGAAACATACTGGTTAGATTCTACAAGATACATGGGCTACCCGCCCTAAAAAATGATACGTACCTATACAACTTGCCACTGGAATACCAAAAAAGAACCTAAAAAATCAAGGGAAAGACAAGAATACTTACAATGATGGGTCACAACACTCATTAGTTCACAAACATAGACGATCCCATCAACTGGAGTTAGAATACGAATGCCCACTCTACTACACATCACTATATTATTTATATACCCTATTAGTAATGATGATGAGAACACTAAAATAGATACTAAATTCCAAAGAAAATGAAATGAGAACTCTAAAATAGATTATATATTCCATTTTTCACACACAATCCATGGGTGCAATCTAGGTAAAATCCAGACAGTGTTTGAAAAGTGGAACACTAAGAAACCCATATGAAAAATAGGTGATGGGATAGAATGAATAGACATCAATTCAAATTGTATTTATACCAAATAAAAAGATGCACAGGTCTAAAAATATTCCCTCAACCCAATAATTCTAGTATACTTTCGAATCAATCTCATCAAATTTAACTAGTGCACATTTCATCTTTTCAATGGTTCTCTATAGAAGGGTAATTGATTAATTATGAGAAAGAGATGTGAATGTACCTTTTTTTCTTGGGAGTATTTTCCCTTTACCTGCTAGTTGAAAAATGTTATCCAATATTGATTCATCCATCTAATAAAACGATTAGGTACATGTTGAGAATGTATCTTCCTATGGGTAGGACATCCAACCTCTTCTTCATGGCCTTATACATCCCCTTATGAAGCTTGTAATGTTGTGCCATAGGGCAGACCATGTGGGCCTAGACATCAATGCTCATGCTCTCCCTGCAATGAAAATTCCCGATTTCACAAATAGTACATAAATTCTACACATGGTCTGAGATTAAATGCTCACCCTCTCCCTGCAATAAAAATTACAGATTACACAAATAGTACATAGATTATAGATTTCAAACATAATAAGAAACACACCTGGATTCTACTTATATTACACACATGGATGAGGCATAGATTTCATTAATGAAAGAGGCATCAATATATTGTTAGTGATAACACTAAAACATATTCCAGATTTTAAACCAAGGCATTATAAAGAGGTGAGGGGAATTAAGATGTTAGTGAGAATGTAACGCCCCGACCATAGTTACCCAGAGTCGGTGCATTATTACATAACATTGGCATGATCATAAGAAAGATCAAATCTCGAAAGACAGATTGGTTTAGTAGCCTTGGAAACACTAGATATATTCATAAGTTTAACATTACATCATAAAATGAAAAACTACTACAACAACATAATGTCTCCATAATCCACACTCATATCCCCACATAATATCCCTGCAGGTCATTCATAATTTACTTCTTCACTTCCTGGGAAAAATTAAACATAGAAAAGGGGTGAGCTCAAATGCCCAGTAAGGATAACAATATAGCAGAAACTTTCATAAATAAGAATAAACATTTAAGTCAATGTGTAACTAAAACAAAATCCTTTCAAACATGAACTTTAAACTTTTTATGGCATAAATAAAATGAAATAATGCCATTTACTCATTCACATGGATATTCTAATAATCGAATAATCACATGCAAAATCACTAACCACTTTCATAATGATGGAATGCATAATGCCAGACTATCATAACCACATATCCAAGGCCTCGTGCCAAGACTACCAATAATATTTTGTCAAGGCCTTCTGCCAAGACACTAGTTTGCCTCATGAGACCTACTGATGCATCGAGGAGCTATAGCGGGCTCCACCTATCACATATTAAGTCCAATGCATTCCCATATGAAAAGGTTTAAACATAACATAAACATTCGTATTTAAACTACCATACGAAATGTCAATAATTTCACTATAAACTATGAATGGTATAAAAATAGGACATCCACAGTCAAACATTTCTCAAAACCTTCAATACAATATAGAAGTTTTGTATCATAATAAATCAACTTCCAATAAGCGTAAAATCCATCAAAGGATATTGACATAGATGAAATCAAAACACTTTTTAGAGAAATAACTCTTTCTATTTTTGAAATCATTTAAGAGCCATATAAAATAAAACATTTTCTTGAAAATAATCTTATAAGATTGTAAGGAAAACTTTGAAGATTTTATAACGGCAGAAAATAACCGCACTCGCCGTATAAGTTAAAAAAACATTCTTACCTTAATTTTGTCGAAAAGGTTAAAAGGACCTTGTTTTGAAAACGACGGAAAGATTCCTCTTATAAAAAGTCAAACAAGGGTATAAATGACTTTAACCCATATTTTTGTAAATAATAAAAATGATTTGAAATACATTTTGAAGAAACATGGATGTGGATGATAAAGAGATCCCAGTAGATTATTACATATAAACAACCTCAGATAATGAAGAGATTGTGAAATAACCCTTACCTTGTACTTTTCCTTTGTTGGGGTAGGTTAAACTACTGTATAATGGTGAAATAATTGTTATTAAATTATATAGGAATCATATACATTAATATGATATCATATATGATCTTTTAATATTGATTTGATAATAATATCTTAGTATTATCGTTGTTTCGGGTGTTAACTTACTTGTTTTCTTTTATAAGTTTTGTTATGTAAGACATGTTTATAAAGGTTAGGTTGTATATTATTCATATCCAGAATGATATCAAGTCCTTAAACATTGTTTTTTTTAATCATTAAATGATAATTATACTTGAATGGATACGATGGAGAATGAATCTCATCGCGTTCGTGGAGACGGTAGTCCGTACGTACACACGAGCGACAATATCATTCTTTTGATATTAAAATAATATATAAATGGATGGTATATCATATATACAGAATCATTAACATGTTATATTTATTATTTACATGAGTTACACATCATTATTATACCCATTCAAATAATAATATATTGAATAAGAATTACCCCACGACGTGGAGACGGTAATCCGTACGTACGCACGTATGGTGACATGTTATTCAAAGGGTGGATAGAATAATGAATATGGTTGTACCATATTTATAATAACATCACATTATATAAATGATATTGGAGTTATTATTTTAAAATGGTAACAACAAAGGAAGAAGAAGTGGAAGAAGAAATGAACTGGGAAAAGGGTGGTGAAATCATTGCCTCTTCTTCGGGATCTTCCTTTTGATTTGATCAAAAGGGCTCCTTAGGATGGCTTTATGATCAAACTAAGGCATCTAGGTTGTAGTGATGGAAGTTGGGAGAGTATTTGGGCAGAGTTTGGCCGAACCAAAAGGCTTTGAAGGTGTGAAGAAATGAGAAGGAGGAGTGCCCTTTTATAAGAGGGGTGATGGGCACCTTTGGAAAAGCTAGAAATATTAATTTATAATAAATTCATATTCAGTTTACAATGGCTCCGAAGATGATTATTTAAATTTTAAGGTAGGGATGGGTCGAAAACAACTCAACCAATAGAATTTAGACAGGTTTGGGTACTTATATTAACCTTATCTTTAAGTATTAACTCTAAGTTAATTAGTTTCACTTTTACAATGTCTCTTTGTATTTTTATATAATATTGTTAATAAACTTACTATATACATCCAAGATACCCCCAAGTGGTCCATTAATGATGAAGCTATCATGATATAAGTATCTTGGCCGAACCTTAGATTTTTTGAAATTTAATATCAATTAATAATATAATATTTGTTTTAAGAACTCTTTTATGTCAATTTTGACACTATTCAATAGTTGATTTTTGTGAAACTCATAACAGATTGATTACTTTAAAAAAAGTCAATTAAATCAATCCTAATATATCATAATATCCTAGAAAATTAGTTTTATTCGTTAAAAGTTTCATATTATATTTATTTGGGTATTTATAATATCAATTATTTTAATTTTTCACTATTATAGTAATTACTACATCATCATTGTGTCATAAATAAAATATATTATTTAATGTCTAAAAATTATAAATAAACTATCATTATGTAGGAAATATTTTTATATTTATAATGAATATTTATAATAAAAAATCCAACATATATAACCCTATGTAACAATTGTTTTGCTAAACGATATATGCTTGTGTCATTTTTGTATTCATATTAACTTAATTAAAATATAGTGTCATTATCACTTACAAGTGGATCCATGGGGTCCCAAAATCGACCCAAAGATGCCCATGGTCGACCATGTATCAACCAATAGGGTTAAGACACGTTTTAGGGTAATTTAGTATTATTATCATATTATTTTTTAACCCTTATTTACCGGATTTACCCTTAACCATGGTAAATAAAATATTTACCGCAGTAATTATTCAAAATGTCTAAAAATAAAAGTTACCAATTTACACAATTTGAACATCCTGATTCCAAATATGGAATCCATTTTCCTAAATTCAAAACACCGAAGTGGCAGAAATTAATTTAAAATTAATTCCCGCTGTCAAAACAAAAAGCGTGTTTTTAAGAGATAATAACTATCAAAAGATTGACACTTGTTTATGGTCGGTTTAATTGTAAAATTATGTCCAATGACCAACATTATATTAAATGGTAAAAATATATTCGTAATATACTTTAAAACTACTAAAATTCATAATTTATCACTATTAATTATTTTGATTAAAAAAGTTGTTTTTAATTAAAATTTAGTAATTTTCACTATTCATCAAAATATGAAAGTTATCCGAAAAGTACCAAAATTTCACCTTAGGATAAATTCGATATTCCGAATCAAAAATGAAGTCCATTTGAAAATATAAAATATATATAATTTCAAAAAGTAGGTATTACTATTCATAACGGCTAGGTTATGGTGTGTTAGAACTCAGTGTTGAGTACAACACACGCTATCACATTATTCAATGAGAAGCGTACCGTAGAAGCTTGGGGTGTTACATTCTCCCCTCCTTCAAATAATTTCATCCTCGAAATTTCTAGAATACTTATCACGTGAAAAGACTCGGGTGGTTCTTCATCATAAGTTCCTCGGGTTCCCACGTTGCCTCTTCCATCTTATGGTTTCTCCACAAAACTTTTACCAGACGCGTCGTCCGGTTTCTCAGCACTTGTTCTCTCGTATCAAGAATCTTGACGGGCTCTTCGCAATAAGACATATCGGGTTCCAGTTCTAATTCTTCATATGTGAGAACATGCGTTGGGTCAGGCATGTATTTCCTCAACAGAGATACGTGGAACACATCGTGAACTTTGGAGAGACTTGGCGGCATTGCCAATCGGTAACCTACAGCCCCAATTCGTTCTAGAATTTCAAAAGGTCCGATGTACCTGGGAATCAATTTACCTTTCTTACCAAAATGTATGACCCTCTTCCACGGAGATACCTTCAGGAAAACATGATCACCAACTTGAAATTCCAAATCCTTCCTTCGATTATCGGCATAGCTCTTCTGCCTACTTTGAGCTGCTTTGATGTGATTTTGGATTACTTTCACCTTTTCCAACGTTTCCTCCACCAGTTCCGGGCCTACAAGTTTTCTTTCACCAACGTCATCCCAACAGGTTGGTGTACGACATCTCTTTCCATATAACTCTTCATATGGTGCCATTTGAATACTCGAATGGATGCTATTGTTATAGGAAAATTCTACCAGTGGTAAATATTGATCCCACATACCCTGAAAATCAAGTGAGCAAGATCTCAACATGTCTTCTAAGGTCTGAATAGTCCGTTCTAATTGTCCGTCTGTCTGAGGGTGGTAAGCAGTGCTCAAATGAAGTTCAGTATCCAAGGATTTCTGAAGACTTTTCCAAAATCTTGAAGTAAAACGGGGATCACGATCAGAAACAATCGATAAGGGTACTCCATGAAGTCTCACAACTTCATTAATATATAGTCTTGCTAGACGTTCCAGGGGTAGATCTTCTCTTATAGCAAGAAAATGTGCTGACTTGGTAAGACAATCAACAATAACCCATATTGCATCGTTCCTTCTAGGAGTCTTTGGTAGCCCCATGACAAAGTCCATCGTAATATTGTCCCATTTCCACTCTGGTATGGGAAGAGGTTGCATGACTCCTCCAGGCTGTTGCCTTCCAGCTTTCACTTGTTGACAAACCATACATCTTGACACAAAATCAGCAATCTCCCTCTTCATGTTGTCCCACCAAAAATGTTCCTTCAAATCTCTATACATTTTGGTGCTCCTAGGGTGTATAGAGAAATTGGAACTATGAGCATCATCCAGCAATTCCCTTTTTAGATCAGGTAAATCGGGAACACAAAGTCTCTTCCCGAATTTCAAAATTCCATCTTCATACACAAAGTCTCTCAATCTCCCATCATTCACACCTTTAATCTTCTTTTGGAATTCTTCATCATCGGTCTGAGAACTCTTAATCCTTTCTTGTAAAGATGGTTTGGCAACCATTTGAAAAAGCATTGATGTTTCACCTTCCCTGGTTATTCCCATGTTCATCTTCACTAGATCCATGAAAATTGAATCCCTTTCAATTATCATCATGTTCAAAACTCCATGGTCTTTTCTGCTCAAAGCATCTTCCACCTTGTTTGCTTTCCCCGGGTGGTAGTGTATCGTGCAATCATAATCCTTGAGTAATTCAAACCATCTCCTTTGCCTCTGTTGAGTTCTTTTTGTGAGAAAATATACTTCAAACTCTTGTGATCAGTATAAATCTCACATTTTTCACCATAGAGGTAGTGCCTCCATATCTTCAAAGCAAAGATCACAGCTGCTAACTCAAGATCATGAGTAGGATAGTTTTTTTCATGAATTTTCAACTGTCGTGATGCATAGGCAATAACTCTATCATTCTGCATAAGGACACAGCCAAGTCCTTTCTTTGATGCATCACTATAAATAACGAACCCATCATTCCCCGATGGTAGAGTTAATATAGGAGCATTGACTAATCTTCTCTTCAGTTCTTCGAAACATTCTTCACACACTTTTTTCCAAACAAATTTAACCCCTTTACATGTGAGCTTCATTAATGGGTTAGCCAATCAGGAAAAATTCTGGACGAAACGTCGATAATAACCTGCCAAACCAATAAAACTACATACCTCAGGTATATTCATAGGTGCTGGCCATTCTTGGATTGCCTTGGTCTTAGAAGGATCAACATAGATTCCATCATTAGAGACAATATGGCCAAGAAAAGAAATCTCCTGAAGACAGAATTCACACTTTCTAAACATCCCATATAATTCATGCCTCCTCAGAGTCTTCAAGATAATGCGCAAGTGATTTTCATGATCTTATATGGTTTTGGAGTATACCAAGATATCATCAATAAATACCACCACAAATTCATCGAGATACTCCTTAAAAACTCTATTCATCAGATCCATGAATACATATGGTGCATTAGTCAATCCAAACGACATTACAGTAAACTCATAATGCCCGTACCTGGTTTGAAATTCTATTTTCGGAATTTCATCCTTCTTCACACACAATTGATGGTATCCAGATCGAAGGTCAATCTTTGAAAAGTATTGAGCTTCATGCAGTTGGTCAAATAAATCATCAATACGAGGTAGGGGATACTTGTTCTTTATCGTTATAGCATTGATCTCCCAGTAGTCGATACATAACCTCATAGATCCATCTTTCTTTTTAACAAAAAGAACAGGGGCTCCCCATGGAGAAACACTAGGGCGAATAAATCCCTTATTACTCAATTCATCTTGTTGTTTCTTTAGTTCGACTAATTCTACAGTGGCCATTCTATAAGGGGTGTTCGATATAGGCCTTGATCCAGGAATCAAATCAATGGAAAACTCAACTTCTCGTTCTGGAGGATGTCCAGGTAAATATTCCGGAAATACATCTACAAATTCTTTCACAACAGGTACATCCTCTATTTGAACATTTCTTTCCTCACCTACAGTCATTTCATTCTCTTCCTCCCTAATAATTGAATTAAGTTGAGCTACTGGGGGTGGATCTAAATAAGAATTAGGTGGTGACGATTCTTCTCTAAAGATAAGGTGTTCCTTATCATTAGCATCAAGAATCGTGACCTCTTTTTTCTTACAATAAATCATCGCATCATAGTCCGAAAGCCAGTCCATACCGAGGATTATATCAAACTCAATCATAGGTATGATGATGAGATCAGCAGATAAAGAACATTTATGTGCTCTAATGGGGACTGATTCACAAAACTTTGTTGCAATGATACTTCCCTTAAGAGTTTTAACTGACAAATCCCTTATTAAATCAAATTGGAAATATCTAATTTTCTTAGCAAACTGGGAAGATATGAAACAATGCGATGATCCAGAGTCAAATAATGCATTTGCTAAACTTGAGTAAACCATTAAATTACCTGCCACCACGTCTTTCAGAGCTTCTACCTCAGCAGTAGTGATAGCATAAGCCTGGCCTTGATCCCTTGGCCTTTTCTGAGGTAAGTTCTTTTGAAGCTTAGGACATTCATTTGCATAATGCCCCATCTCCCTGCAATTGTAGCACTAAACGTTGGTAGCTTCTTTCTTCCCCTTGCAATCACAAGCTTGGTGTCCTTTTTCACCACACTTGTAACAGACTCCCATTCCCTTCATGCAAGTACCAGGATGTTTCTTCCCGCATTTACCAGAAGATGGATATTCAACCTTTCCCTTCTTCCCCTTATTTCCATTCCCAGATTGATCAGCAGGTCTCTTCTTCTCTTGCTTTGCTTCAAAGTCATAAGACTTAGAGAATTCCTTTTCGGTCTTGATAGAACATGATACAATGTCTTCGTACGATGAAAAGGATTTTGAGACTAATGCTCGATGGAGAAATGGTTTTAACCCATCAAAGAAACGATCAATCTTACTTCTTGGGTTGCGAATATAATCTCTAGCATACCTTGCTAACCTTGTAAAAGTTAGCCTCATACTTTGTGACATTCTCATCCTCCTTCTGTCTCAAACATAGAAATTGCCTTTCCATATCTGCTCGATGGTCGTGAGGAAAGTATTTTTCTAAAAATAGATATTTGAACTCCCTCCATTCCATTTTTGATACTTCATCATCTTCCTTCATGTTTTGAATCAATGACCACCATTGATCAGCATCTCCAGTGAGGCGGTAAACTGCCATGATATCTTTTTCCCTTTCACTGCTCCCCAAAGCCTGAAATATTTTCTCTAGGGAATTTATCCACTGCTCGGCTAATAAGGGATTTGTACTCCCATTGAACGTTGGTTGTTGTTGCCTCATGAATCGGTCTAACATTGATCCTCCACGCTATGGATTAGGGTGCTCCATACGGGTAAGGTTATTATTCATAACCTGAGTAAGTTGTCCCAGTATGGTGATTAGCTGATCGGCACCAATTGCATCACCAGCCCCACTATAATTATCTTGAGCAGGAGGGCAATCCCTACATGGAGTGCGTGCATTGATACGGTTTCCATTTCTTCCACTAGGCGCCATTTCTAAACAATTGCATAAACTAGATCAGTTTATGAATCAAAATACATAATCCCATACTTATAAAACACGTAACATAAATTGAACTATTTACGGATATAATCCATAATCATAAAAATGTTTTATTTGAGGAAGTATATACTCATAAACCCTTCATAAAGATTTGTAAAGAAAATGAGAGTTATCCTAAGCATTTCCCCCGGGAGTGTCGTAACCAAGAGTGCAGCAAGGCCCGTTGTCATGCACCAGTTCCCGTTCGAGTCTAGCTCAAAGCGGTGTTTTTGGGTTTTACCCCGAGGTACATCTGTGCCAGAGCCGCCTCTACCTGCTCGTATCCAGACAAGGAAGTATTGCTCGGAAAACTCACAAAATCTCTACAATACCAAAATTCTAGGAAGTTATTCTATACTAATCCTCAATGTTTATCGTAGGTCTATGTGCTCTAATCAGAGTTTATCTAAATCTAGATTCCAAGGTTTGTACTAAACTTCCTCTGATACCAACTGTAACGCCCCGACCCTAGTTACCCAGAGTCGGTGCATTATTACATAACATTGGCATGATCATAAGAAAGATCAAATATCGAAATACCGATTGGTTTAGTAGCCTTGGAAACACTAGATATATTCATAAGTTTTACATTACATCATAAAATGAAAAACTACTACAACAACATAATGTCTCCATAATCCACACTCATATCCCCACATAATATCCCTGCAGGTCTTTCATAATTTACTTCTTCACTTCCTGGGAAAAATAAAACATAGAAAAGGGGTGAGCTCAAATGCCCAGTAAGGATAACAATATAGCAGAAACTTTCATAAATAAGAATAAACATTTAAGGCAATGTGTAACTAAAACAAAAGCCTTTCAAACGTGAACTTTCAACTTTTTATGGCATAAATAAAATGAAATAATTCCATTTACTCATTCACATGGATATTCTACTAATCGAATAATCACATGAAAAATCACTAACCACTTTCATAATGATGGAATGCATAATGCCAGACTATCATAACCACATAGCCAAGGCCTCGTTCCAAGACTACAAATAAGATTTTGTCAAGGCCTTGTGCCAAGACACTAGTTTACCTCACGAGATCTACCGATGCATCGAGGAGCTATAGCGGGATCCACCCATCACATATAAAGTCCAATGCATTCCCATATGAAAAGGTTTAAACATAACATAAACATTCGTATTAAAACTAGCATACGAAATGTAAATAATTTCACCATAAACTATGAATGGTATAAAAATAGCACATCCACAGTCAAACATATCACAAAACCTTCAATAAAATATAGAAGTTTTGTATCATAATAAATTAACTTCAAATAAGCGTAAAATCCATCAAAGGATGTTGACATAGATGAAATCAAAACACTTTTTAGAGAAATATCTCTTTATATTTTTGAAATCATTTAAGAGCCATATAAAATAAAACATTTTATTGAAAATATTCTTATATGCTTGTAAGGAAAACTTTGAAGATTTTATAACGGCAGAAAATAACCGCACTCACCGTATAAGTTAAAAAAAAACATTCTTACCTTAATTCTGTCGAAAAGGTTAAAATGACCTTGTTTTGAAAACGACGGAAAGATTCCTCTTATAAAAAGTCAAACAAGGGTATAAATGACTTTAACCCATATTCTTGTAAATAATAACAATGTTTTGAAATACATTTTGAAGAAACATGGATGTGGATGATAAAGAGATCCCAGTAGATTATTACATATAAACAACCTCAGATAATGAAGAGATTGTAAAATAACCCTTACCTTGTACTTTTCCTTTGTTGGGGTAGGTTAACCTACTGTATAATGGTGAAATAATTGTTATTAAATTATACAGGAATCATATAAATTAATATGATAACATATATGATCTTTTAATATTGATTTGATAATAATATCTTAGTATTATCGTTGTTTCGGGTGTTAACTTACTTGTTTTATTTTATAAGTTTTGTTATGTAAGACATGTTTATAAAGGTTAGGTTGTATATTATTCATATCCAGAATGATATCAAGTCCTTAAACATTCTTTTTTTTTAAATCATCAAATGATAATTATACTTGAATGGATACGATGGAGAATGAATCTCATCGCGTTCGTGGAGACGGTAGTCCGTATGTACACACGAGCGACAATATCATTCTTTTGATATTAAAATAATATATAAATGGATGGTATATCATATATACAGAATCATTAACATGTTATATTTATTATTTAAATGAGTTACACATCATTATTATACCCATCCAAATAATAATATATTGAATAACAATTAGCCCACGACATGGAGACGGTAAGCCGTACGTACGCACGTATGGTGACATGTTATTCAAAGGGTGGATAGAATACTGAATATGGTTGTACCATATTTATAATAAAATCACAGTATATAAATGATATTGGAGTTATTATTTTAGAATGGTAACAACAAAGGAAGAAGAGGTGTAAGAAGAAATGAACTTGGAAAAGGGTGGTGAAATCATTACCTCTTCTTCGGGCTCTTCCTTTTGATTTGATCAAAAGGGCTCCTTAGGTTGTCTTTCTGATCAATATAAGGCCTCTAGGATGTAGTGATGGAATTTGTGAGAGTATTTGGGCAGATTTTGGACGAACCAAAAGGCTTTTAAGGTGTGAAGAAATGAGAAGGAGGAGTGCCCTTTTATAAGAGGGGTGATGGGCACCTTTGGAAAAGCTAGAAATATTAATTTATAATAAATTCATATTCGGTTTCAAATGGCTCAAAATATGATTATTTAAATGTTAAGGTGGGGATGGGTCGAAAACAACTCAACCAATAGAATTTAGACAGGTTTGGGAACTTATATTAACCTTATCTTTAAGTATTAACTCTAAGTTAATTAGTTTCACTTTTACAATGTCTCTTTGTATTTTTATATAATATGGTTAATAAACTTACTATATACATCCAAGAGACCCCCAAGTGGTCCATTAATGATGAAGCTATCATGATATAAGTCTCTTGGCCGAACCTTAGATTTTTAAGAATTTAATATCAATTAATAATATAATATTTGTTTTAAGAACTCTTTTATGTCAATTTTGACACTATTTAATAGTTGATTTTTGTGAAACTCATAACAGATTTATTACTTCGAAAAAAGTCAATTAAATCAATCCTAATATATCATAATATCCTATAAAATTAGTTTAATTCATTAAAAGTTTCATATTATATTTATTTGGGTATTTATAATATCAATTATTTTAATTTTTCACTATTATAGTAATTACTGCATCATTATTGTGTCATAAATAAAATAAATTATTTAATATCTAAAAATTATAAATAAAATATCATTATGTAGGAAATCGTTTTATATTTCTAATGAATATTTATAATCTAAAATCCAAAATACATAACCCTATGTAACAATTGTTTTTCTAAAAGATATATGCTTGTGTCATTTTTGTATTCATTTTAACTTAATTAAAATAAAGTGTCATTATCACATACAAGTGGATCCATGGGGTCCCAAAATCGACTCAAAGATTCCCATGGTTGACCATGTATCAACCAATAGGGTTAAGACACGTTTTAGGGTAATTTAGTATTATTATAATATTATTTTTTAACCCTTATTTACCGGATTTACCCTTAACCATGGTAAATAAAATATTTACCGCAGTAATTATTCAAAATGTCTAAAAATAAAAGTTACCTATTTACACAATTTGAACATCCTGATTCCAAATATGGAATCCATTTTACTAAATTCAAAACACAGAAGTGGCAGAAATTAATTTAAAATTAATTCCCGCTGTCAAAACAAAAAGCGTGTTTTTAAGAGATAATAACTATCAAAAGATTGACACTTGTTTATGTTCGGTTAAATTGTAAAATTATTTCCAATGACCAACATTATATTAAATGGTAAAAATATATTCTTAATATACTTTAAAACTACTAAAATTCATAATTTATCACTATTAATTATTTTGATTAAAAAAGTTGTTTTTAATTAAAATTTAGTAATTTTCACTATTCATCAAAATATGAAAGTTATCCAAAAAGTACCAACATTTCACCTTAGGATAAATTCGATATTACGAATACAAAAATGAAGTCCATTTTAAAATATAAAATATATATAATTTCAAAAAGTAGGTATTACTATTCCTAACGGCTAGGTTATGGTGTGTTAGAACTCGGTGTTGCGTACAACACACGCTATCACATTATTCAATGAGAAGCGTACCGTAGAAGCTTGGGGTGTTACAGAGAACAATATAGTAGTAACAAGGAATCAATATATTACCCTAAACATATGGTCCCGACTACTCCACACACTGCATGACCAAAAATGGATAAAGTAACACTTTCTGGCTCTTCATGATACACATTATCAATGCATAAGCAAAATACTACATGTCCATGTCAACAACTCCGACAAATTTATTCTTTTCATCCAAAAGATGTAGAGGAATCTGAAAGTAAAAACACAAATAAAAAATGACATCATTCCTATATTATTATCATCACAGGGCACATTGAATTGATACTTAATGAAATAATCAATTTTTAGCATGTCAAGAAATTTATCTTTCTCATTTTTTTGGTGAATTTGGAATTGAATTCAAAGTGATTTTTCCCTTTTAATATTATTGGAGCGACCATATAAAGGCTTCGTCTAAGATTTCAATTTGATCCTAGTTTTCCAAAAATGGCGAATAAGGTCATTTTATGGGATTAATAGCTTCGCACATCCAGCATAAGGTTTCTAATAACCATGACTCTAAATATGATCGATAATATATGTAACACACTATTTATTTTTATTTTCTTCACATTCATAGTACACACACTATCCACTAATCAATATGAAAGCATATCCATATATACAATGAACCCTTCATGTACTGATCATCGCCTTCTGAACACATCATGCAAGTTATGACACATTGGCTCTTGGATTTAAAGTGTGTGCACACAACTCAAAAAAAATCATCTCTACAAACAAATGCCCAATAATAAAGTGTGTGGTGAAAATATACTGATACACATAGTTTCCTTCATGAAACAATGTGATATTGTTTCAGGCTATCTCAATGCCTTCACGGAAGGAGTAATTCAAAGATACAAGTTTCATCATGAAAGCATATACTGATGTATAATGTCTCTTTCGTGAAAATCTTCATCACAAAAATTGTACACGGTAACCATTCATTTTTTTGTGTAAAAATCTAGAAGTATGCATTTTTAAAAATTTATTCGCGGAAATATAACAAACACTTTCTCCTTTAAGAAAATTTTCACACAAGGATAAATTCTCAATGTCCTTCTCGAGAGGAAAAGAGACATGAATCACGCAATCCCGAGATTACCACACATTCCATCTTAAGTCCTAACATACACAATTTATTGGTAACATGGTGGCCCAAATGACCCCTATTTATCCGATTGAAATTGAATGGAATGGTTCCATTTATGTTTTATGTGTGAGTGTTTGTTAAAAGACACCAACTGTCTCCAATTATGTTGTGGGAAAAGAAAAATCCAGGAATTTTTTTTGAATAACATAGCTTAATGCATACCAGGTTTTATTGGTTCAAAATGTACAGTTCGAATAGAACCACGTAGGGAAATGGGGAAACGATCATGGGCGGTCGATTGGGGATGAACTCTGAGCAGTGGCGGGGGAGGAGGCCGATCGGGGAGGCGTAGAGGCTAAACGATGGTGGAGGAGGTGGATGATCGGGGAGGCGCGGAGGCTGAGCGGTGGTGGGGGAGGCTGATCGATGGTAGGGGAGGCGTTCGATCAGGGAGTCACGGAGGCGGTGAGGGCCATGGGCCGAGGGAGGGGGTGGGGAGGGGAACATAGTACACAGGTTGGGGAATGGGGGTCGTGGGGAAACAGGACAGGTGGTGAGGGTTTTGGGGAGGGGGTGGGGGAGGGGGCGGGGGCAGGGTCTTAGGGTTGGGGAAGGGGGTGGTAGGGAATGGAGAACGGGACAAGTCACTATGAATTTATGTATTTTACTTTTTTTTCTTATATGGGTTTGTGTTTATATATATATATATTCATAACTTTTTTTCATATATGGGTTGGTGTTTATATATATATATATAAATTCATAACTTTTTTTCACATATTGGTTTGTGTGTGTTTATATAAACATAAATATTATATATGTATAAGTTCAAAGTTTTATTCATTATATACATATATATATATATTACCTATCACGAACATATCAAAATGAGATTAATTAAGATATCCATAATTAAGTAATACTTATTGATATATATATATACATTCATTGTTTGGTAAAATATTTGATATAATTGAATAATTCATTTGAACAAGTTTTTAAAATGGTAAAAGATTTGATGGAAATAATAATTAATAACAACAGATTCATTTATCGGTAAATCAATTGATGGTATTGAACTACCAATATAAACAGATATATCTATTGGTAAAAAAATTGTTGGTACCTATAGTTAATATCAACATAATTTAATATCTGTTGGAATTAATCATTTTTGCCAAGATATAAATTATCTTTCATTAAATTTCTGTTGGTAAAGGTCACTTTTTTTGTAGTGTAAATATATCATAATACATCCTATTAGGTTTTAATAGTTCTAACAGACTACCCATATTCATAAGGATTATATATAGTGCTGAAACTCAACTCATTATCAATACTGTGTTGAAGACATTACAATAACAACATGGGAAACCTCAGATCTCGATTAGATATAACTGAATGTGGTACTCCATGAAACCTTACCAATATTTTCATGTATATTATAGAAATATGATCCAAATAAAGGTAATCTATAACAATGATGTATTGTGCTGACTTTGAACATATATTGACTACAACGCATGTAACATTATACCATTTAGATATTTTTGGGAGTCTAATAAAAAAAATCAGTGGTGATGTTATCCCATTTCCATTCAAGTATCTGTAATGGTCTCGCCGGTGACGATGCTTCCGATGGTCTCCCCGGTGACCCGCAGTGATGGATATGCTCTGCTGCTGTTACTGACGGTGATGATGGCATTGGGGGCGCGGCTCAAGGAGGCCGATCGTGGATCCACGTCCTGAGGTTCTTTGCTGGGCACATTTTTTAATTTTGATTCAATCGCGAATTTCTTCTGCGCGGTTTTCCGATTTGGGGTTTTGGTAATGTCATGTATGGTTTATGCTCACCCAAAAAAGTGGTTTTCAAAATCATATAAAAAAGAATTTTCAATTTTAATGACCTTTATATTTAGGCTATTATGATAGTTATGAATCCAAGAATCAACCACCATGTTCTATTTATAATGGTGGTAATGTATTGAGAAATCGTGATCATTAATCATCTCCAACCATCTTATCTGGTTGATATTCAATAATTATTTTGTGAATATATAAATTTAATTTTATTATATGTACATAAATAATACTTTTCTCAAAAAAATAATGACTCGATAAGATTATGGGAAACATTACGAGAGCTAACACCAAATCATGATTCATGTAATGTTTCTCATGAACAATCAATTTTCATCAGGAATAAGTGTTAACCATGTATTTTACATGAAAATTAATCCCAGTCCCTATGTGGATACATAACAAAAAATTATGGACCCCACTCCCTTATTGGTTAATAAATGAACATTTGAATTGACTAATTTTCTCTTCAATTCCATGAAATTTTTCATTCATTTTTTCATCTAGAGAATTTTGGATGCATTTAATGTTGAAAAAGTTAGTGGAAATGATATTTATTATAAATTATGAACAACATAGTTTATAACATCTACCGAAATCAAAAAAATAATATATCAGTTATCATGGTTATTCTATGCCAATGTTCAATAGCCTATTTCATTGATGGAAAAACTGATATACACTCTTGAGATTATGTGACATAAAATAGAATCATTTTATAATAAAAATTATGAATTGATAAATTTTACATATCATTTCTACTTCCATACAGTCTATAATATAATTATAATGTGATTTTCATACCCTCCATATATCTTTTAATATGTATGAATATCTTCTATAATTACATCCTCAATCTAATCATTATAATATATGAATACACTAGTAATTTAAAAATATTGATAATGGGGGAATTTGTAAGATAAAATTGCAACACAATATGATTATGGTGTATACACTAGGTATGGAATGCTATATTGGTTATATAATTCTTTTAGACCCGGAATTCATTATATCTTAATATAAAGACAATCATAAAAAATGGTTGACCTCCAAATACTTGATCAGGTTAGTCTTAAATTCTATATATTTTATACCCATTCTTGATTCTAATATTTTAAAACTAATTTTAATCAATGTAGAGTCACATAAAATCACAATTATTCTCATAAATTAGAATATGTGCATCCCACGATGACACACATGGTTTTGGGAGTCCATTTTTCATATTTCCTAAAAGAAGCTTCTTCAAATCCAATAACTCTATCAGGGACATTCTATAGGGAGTCTTTGAAATTAGTGCACCTATATGTATAATATCTATTGATAACTCAACAATAATGTTTTCTAGAAGAATTGAAATATCATTTTAAAATACATCAAAAATTATTTCAAAATAGGAATATCATCACGGATGAGTTTCTCGATAACCATATATGATAAATGTTTATTTTGAATTAGAATCTACACCATACTATGTATGTGATATCCATTGTGATTTCATATCTATCACCACACAGGTTTAAGATCATATGCATGTTAGTGATAAGAAAGGTAAATTCCCTTCCTCATTAATTATAGTTGGATATATGTATAGAAATAAAATTCATTAATATCGTAATAGAAAATTTCACTCGAAGGAGAATAATAATGTTCGATGTAAGCACATTACAAAAAACATCATCCATTTAAGATTCATAGAATTGAGATGTGATAATCATACAATTATGTTTTTTATTTAATAAATTACCATCTAACCGTTGTGGTAGGATTTTGATACCCCTACTCAAATAATATAGTATAAAAGAGTTGTTATATATTAAATTAGATAAGACAATATCAGTTATAGAGTTGATTGAAATTTTAATTTTCACCATATAATTATATTATTGGTCAAAAAAACCAGTTATCCCCAAAGATTTCATTTTATATATCATCTTAAGAAGTTTCAAATGTCAATCATCTTCATTTACCAAGGTATTTTTCCACTTGATACACCAATTATTATACACCTTTCATTAGAAAAATTGGAGTATTGGTGGTGCATTATATGGAGAATTATACCTATTCACATTATTATCCCACATTATCCCATCACATCAAAAATTAGATTCATGGTCACCATACTTAATAATTTTAAAACAATTATTATTCCCATTAAAGTACTTTCCTCAGTGCTTTCTTCCAGATTTTTAGCATGAAGGAATCTTCCTATTCATTTCTCCATGATTGTTATTTCTTCATTTGAATTCCAACAATATTTTAATATCAAACCCATGACTTTTATGGGTAATTAATATATAAATTTCTATTATGATAGAAAATATAATGATTTCACCCTAACTACAAAATCCCCTCATGACCTACAATATTTAGAGAAATGGGTTTGATCCAATAAAGAATCCATTAGAATTATATTCTTGATGAATTATTAAAATATAATCATACCTCCCATTTCACAATAAACATTCCATATGGGAACCAATGTATTAACCATCTATATATTTTAAATTACATAATTCCTTACCATATTTTATAGAAAAAATACATCTAAATGAACTTAATAAAAAATAATTTCTTAAACGCATCTCATTATTTGGAGGGGTTTTCAACAAAACTAGTCAAATTATTTATAATAGTCAATGGTTGATCCTGTTTACTTTATAAATGATAAATATCAAAAATTTATTCTCCTTATCAAAACACCGTATTATGGAAACTATCATTTCCATCATATGGATCCATTTATTATTTTATAGTTGACAAGTAGAACAAAAAAAATTAAGGTGGACATTCCCACATGAAGGAATTAATAGAATATTTATACCTCCTTTTCTCATTTAGATGTATAGCATGATTCAATGAATAAAAATGTATTGTGAGAATAATAATGAAATTTTTCATTCTTAATACCATAATGTTTATTTTACAATGAGTAAAATCATTACATTATTTGCCAGACTCAACTTTAACATATTTCCTTCATGTTTCATTCACTGACTAAAATAAAAAATAATTGTGTATATAATTATAATAACAGTGGGTTACCACATAACCATGAAAAATAAATAATTTAATATTTATAAAATGAAGTCTTCTTTTCAATACCTGGAACCATATTCTTATAATAAATATTTTATTATACTCTTTCAAATAAATCACGATCGGTCATAATGATTTTTGTAATTTTCCAATGAATATCCCATGAGAATATCCCTTTAGGATTGTAGTAAGTCCCATTGTTGTGAACCAGGTGGGGATCGAGTACGGATCAATGAACCCATTTCAAATTTATAACCCCTAGGTATAAATATTCCAATGATTTATCCACATAAACTTTTCTAAAAAGGGATTCAACTACTCATAATGAATTCCTCTATCCATCCACAAAATTTAATGATATTTTCTTATATAAAGGATAATCCTTATGGATATCACAAAAATTTTCACATCATAGTCTCTAAAGGTTTAACTAAACCAATGATACCAACTCTAATGACACAAATATTACATAAATTATTTTTACATCATACATAAATAACATAATGATCCACACTAGATTTATTTAAGTTTATTTCTTTTAGAAACATGGATACGTAAACAACCAATTCATAGGTGAACTACCTCATCTCAAAGTATGTTCTAAAAACTATATCCATTTATAGAAAAATCAAATAAAATACTATTCTCCATAACCTAAGGAATGAAAATATAAGTTAGTGTGATTTTAGATTCTCAATAAGGTAAAACTAGGTAGATATTAATTTATAATTAGATGAATGGTTTTAGAATAAGAGATTAACATTTAAAAATCATAACCATTATATTGTAGATAATGAAAATGGGTCATTGAATAAATCATGACACTTCATATGACATGAAAATTAGTTAAATAAATGAACCCGATCCATGTGAACATAGCATTGGAATAACACATAGATTTTTTTGTACAGATATGCGGAGACAATAATTACATTGGATTTATTTCTTCATTTCCAAAACTATCATTTTGGAATGGGTTCACTCTCCAAACTATCATAGTAGTAATGTTTTACTCCCAATTCTAGTATATTTGCCAATATACCTTACAAAACATGCTTCAATCCCCATTCTACACTTTTTTATCTCACGGAATAAAAATAATGACCCAATACATTAGAGGAAGAGATATGTCCCAACTGACACATCATGAGAAACATACATAAATTTTCCACAATATTATAAAAAATTAAACAAATTTTAAACAATTAAAATAGTTTTATTTCATAAAACTTCATCAAATTACCCATGTAAACGAAATGAGTTTCTTAATCATTTCATTATTTCATCAAAACATAAGCCATCAAAAAAGAAAATTTTTTATAATCAATTTTTTTTTCATAAATAGGGAAAACCCTATGAATGAATAAGCATGGTAAAATTGGATCATATAACTAGTAATGTTTCAAAAATATTAAAGGTTGTTATCTTAAATGGAAATTTATTTTGAAAGATCTTAAAGAAAATTTTTTGAGGAAAAAATCCATTCCATTTTGAAATCACCTAATTATAAATATAAAAAAATTTATTTTTTTTAAAAACATTTATTTGAAAAATTCATGGAATTTTGTAATGAAAGATTCAAATAATTAATGGATCATGATGGATGGAAATATTGTTCATGTTGTGTAAGATAAAATAATTACATTGTTCACATTTAATGAAAACAAAAGTCAAAATTTTCTCATTAGGAATATATATAGAAGAATCCATTAAGGTCACTTTTTGAAAATTAGGACTTAGGTAATAATTTCATTAAAAAGCATCGAATAACTTCAAAAATATACTTTGAAACTTTTTTTTTGAAACAAGGATGTCGAAGAGAGATTATTGTCGATAGAAGAGGGAAATAATGTCAATTTAGGAAAATAATATTTCGAAATATTATATAATTATAGTGAGTAACATCGAAGGACACCATTTATTTAATTGGAATACCTATAATAGAGTATAATTAATGTGTTTCTTGATATATAGGTTGTAAAGACCAGGAAATTTCAAGGATTTTTTTTTCTTAATTTTCATTGGAATTTTACAAGAATGCAGTCTCTCACGACGCTTGATTCCGAGGCCCGGTGTGCTTGGAATAAATTTAAGAGTTTTTTTGTTCGGGTACGTTCAGTAAACGTATGAGCGGGATTTTATATCTTTTGAACCGGTGCTCGGAATTGAAATCTGAGGGCACCGTTGAACTCGCAACACCGTTTATTGCTTAAGGGGACCTTCACCACTATTGCATTTGCTCGAGTGGAGAAGTTAAATTTTGGGGAATAAATAAAATTGTGAAACAATTTTATTAGTGGTGGTTAAAACCACCAAGTGGAGGTTAAAAACACCAAAGGGTGGTTGAGGTGGGGGCCACCACACCATAACCTCTCAAGAGATGTTATGTTGGTGGGACCCACCCCCGCATAACCTCCCTTGGGAGGATTAACTAGGTGGGACCCGCACGAGCCTCACCCTTTTCAACAATCTAAACCCCCCCTCTATTATTGCATAACACACCGCTCTCCCAATAATTTCTCTAACCCATCAATTAAATTATTCAACGCACTTGAAATTAATTGTGAGGGTTACATCGTTTGAAATTAGAAATAGTTGGTGGAAATCAATAAAATAAGGCCTTAGCCTCATTTTATTTTTGGGTTGGGAAGCGTTGCGCTGAGTTTTCCTATCCTCCTCCTCCTTCGCGAAGAACGCGAAGAATGCGCCACCTCTGACGAAGAACGCTCGTTTTCCTTCCATGGAATTTTCCCCCCTTCCGCGGGGAGAATCTTCAACGGATCTTCTTCTTCCACTTCATCGTCAATGGATCGACGAACAAGCTCGTAAACGGAATCGGGTAGCGAGCGACGACGGCTTCGCCTTCCCTTGAGTCGGACGAACGCTGACGTCCCCCTTCGACGTCATCATCCTCGCGACGCCATACCGCGACGAACCTCGAACGACGACGCCTCCTTCTAATAGGCTTATACCCAAGGTACGGGTTCAACTATTTTTTTAAGTTGGTGATTCTTTCCTTAGAATAAGAAAGATAAATCTGACGGCCATGTTCCCATTTTTATTATTATTTAAATTAAAAAAATTGTGAAGGTTAAACGTTTTACATTTCGGCCAACTGCTATCGATATAACGGGAGGGGATCGGTCCGCACAAACATGACCGATACACCTCCCCCCTTTGCTATTCTTCATTTTGATTAGCGAAGACGGTAATGCATTGTTGCACCGCGCTTGAGTGAAAGGAGACGTGAATGATGCGGGCCACAACGAAGAAACGCGACGCCGTCGCGCTGCGTCGAGGGTACGAATGAAGCCATGGCCGGAGTCGGTCTGCGGCCGAAGGACGCAGCATCTTCACGTCACACCAGACGAATTTGCAGCCATCCTAGAAGTAGCGTCTGGAAAAACCACCCACCAGAGAATTCGAAGAAGGTGGCCGGAACTCCTGCTGTCGGCGCCGGAAGGCGCGGGACCGCGGGGTCCCACGGTGAGAAACCAGCCGGCCCTACGCTGGCCGACCGTTACAGGGGAAATTCCGAGGGGGGGGGGGGTACACCCCCCAGGTTGCACACTTGGTGCGGCCCCTTAAAGGGGGCCGCCATTTTGAATTAAAGGAGGGGCGTAGCCCCTCCCTTGGGCGCGCTCGCGCGGCGCGCCGGCCGCGCCGCCGCGCCGCCGGCCGGGCCGGGCTTCTGGGCCGGGCCGGGTCGTCGGGCCGGGTCGCCGCCCGGGCCGGGTCGACCCGGTTCGGCCGACCCAGGGGGTACTGGGTCGGGCCGGGCCGGGCCCAGACCCCCAATTTTCTCGGACCCACTTTGGTCAAATGCCCATATCTTGGGCTACAGACCTCCGATCGACGTACCATTAGTTGCGTAGCAATCCTTGGAATGAGATGGTCGTTTTGGTATATTATACTCAAGGTTTTAGGATACTTTTGGTTCGACCGGGTTGGTTCGGATACGAAACCAACCGGGCCCTCGAAGCGGAAACGCTTATATCTTGAGCTCCGGACGTCCGATTGACGTGCCATCAACTTTGATGGATTCCACTAAGTGAGACGTATATTTTGGATTACTCTTCTCGAGATTTGGATGCCTTCGGAGTGCGGTCAGGTTGGTTCTCTCACGAAACCAATCGGGCACCTGGAACGAAAAAGCCAATAACTCACAGACTGGGCGTCCGATTGACGCGCCGTCTGTCTCGTTGTTTTTCTCTTGATGAGATGGAAATTTTGGCATACATCGCTGGAGTTTTGGTTGCTGTTGGATAATGGCCAAGTTGGATTGCACCCGAAATCCAACCGGGCCCTTCCAACATAAAAGTTGATATCTTTCAGACCAGACATCCGTTTGACGAACCGTCAGCGGCGTTGGTGATCACGTTGAGAAACGGTCCCTATGATTATACCCTATGATAGTTCTGGGTACAGTTGAGTTACGGCCGGGATTGGTTCGCTCACGAAACCAACCGGGCCCCTGGGACGAAAAGGCTAATAACTCACAGACCGAGCGTCCGATTGACGCGCCGTCTGTTCCGTTGAGACCCCTATGACGAGGCAATCCTTTGAGATTATTTTTCATGGGACTTTGAGATAATTGGAGTATCAAACTGTAGCTCATGGAGCGGACCCTCCTGGAGACGAGTGTGTGGAGTATGAAGACCATGTAGCCGACTGAGACCTGACGAATGTTTGACTGACTCGACTTGGAGTGAGTCGACTAGACCAGTGGACGGAGCACTACTTTGTGAGGTGCAGAACCATGGCGGATGGAGCACTACCTGTGTGACAGTGCAGACCCGCGGTACTCATCCAGAGAGTACCTCAGCAGGCTACTTGGGGGGGGGGGGGTGCACTACTGTTTTTGGGTGTCATACCCCGACGGGAAGCACTACTGTGTTTGGGTGGTTGGCCCGTGGTACTCGACAAGAGGAGTACCTCAGTAGTCTTAGGTTAGTGAGAAGTACCTCGGAGTCGTGAGAGGACCACTATACACTCCAGAGACGGAGCTCTTCAGCAGTTACAGTTTCGATAATAAAAATCCTAGTTTGAGCTGAGTCTAAGACCTTTGTGTTTTCTCATGATTGAGATGGGTTACTTGATAACTTAGGTATATGTATGGTCATATACCTGGGTAGTGGTTATCCGTTGATTTCACAATCCTTGTGTTTACTCATGATTGAGATGGGTTACTTGATAACTTAGGTATATGTATGTGCATATGCCTAAGTAGAGGTTATCTGTTGAGATCTTCTTTGTGGTTATCCTTGTTTGTTTTAGTGAGACCATGAGGGTCTCGGGGTCCCTAATGAGTATCATTATACTCACCACTGCACGGGCTATGCCCACACCTCGTTGTGTTGGTTGCAGATGACAGGCAGTGCTGATGAAGGCCGAGTGTTCGAGGACTGGACGGTACCCGGAGGTGGACTACACGATGAGTCAGTACCCGGAGGTGGATTACACGACGAGTCAGTACCCGGAGGTGGACTACACGACGAGATGACACACGGAGGAGGTTGACGGGCGGGAGCATTGAGGAGGATATCTGTACCTACCCTTCAGGTAGGATCCATGGTGGACGACCAGGAGCTGCGCCATCTATACCTACCCTTCAAGTAGGATCCGAGGTGGACGACCCAGGAGCTATTTCGTTTCTTCCAGCTGTTGTCTTTTTCTTTTGAACTTTTATTTGTGTTTGTATTATTTCCCATTTACCTTTCATCACTTCTCTTTGTACTTAGTGTTTTACTTCCGCTTGTACTCTGTAGTGTTTTGTTTACTTTTATAAAGGCAATTCCTTCCCAGTTATCAGGATTTACGCCTTTGGTGCTAGTCTCCAGGCCCTGGCCTATGGAAGGTGGGCTTGGGGTAGTCACGACACATGCCCCGAGGATGGGTCATGACAAATTGGTATCAGAGGAGTCGGTTCTACTGCAGAACTTATAACTCTGATATTTTCTTTCTATGAAGAAATAGTGATAAGAGTACCGAGTGTGGTTTTCAGTTCCGAGAAACCAGTGTTGGTGTAGGCAGCCGACGTATCCATACACCAGGACCCTGACAACTAATTTTCGACTTTGTGCATGAAAACACTGATTGCATGTGTGTTTCTAGAAGTTTTTTTAAATGTCATCTCAAACCAGGTCAGCTCACAAGGTATAATCGTTTGATAGTGTCACGTTGTTTCGTTCAAGATGCCTTTTCTCGGACGACCAGCTAGAGCCTAGAGGGTCATGCGTACTGACAGCTTGCCGAGTGACGAGGCTTCGATACAGGGCCCTCTTACAGTTGAGGCACCAGTGGAGGCACCATCGGTACTACCATACGTTGGGCCACCGATTCCACCATCCCCAGCAGTAGGCGATGCACACCATTTGAGTGCGCTGCACGAGTTCCAGTGCTAGAGACCACCCAGGTTCCGGGGAGAGAAGGACCCGCAGGCGGCTGAGGATTGGCTGGGGGCTGTGGTGAGAGTCTTCAGGCTAGTGGGGACGCCTGTAGACTTCATGGTGATCTTTGCTGCCAGCCTTCTTCAGGCAGCAGCAGGTAGGTGGTGGAGCCACTAGTTCCAGTTTTGCGACTGGATGACCTTCGCATGGGAAGACTTAGAGACCTTCTTCCGGGTGGATTTTGTGCCAGTAGCTCTACACCCCGAGCGTGTACAGGAGCTGTTGCCTTTTCCACGTTTTTTTTCGATCAGTAGCCGAGTCATCTGTGGGCAGTAGACAGATGATGGAGAGGTCCAAGAGGGCCAGACCCAGCCGTACGAGGAGTAGGAAGTATTATGAATGCGGCGGAAAGGGTCACCTGGCACGTGGCTATCCGGCTCCTCGTACAGTTGATCTGCAGGATTTGGGGGAGCCACCAAGGCAGAAGCAGAGGCAGGTGCTTGAGCAACAACCGAGCAGTGGACAGGGCAGTAGAGCTCTGAGAGCAGGTGGATAGGAGCAGAACTAGTGGATACGTCCCTTGTACTCTAGTTCCATTTTGATGTTTTATTCCTGTCTTTGTACTATGAGATGAAATAATAAAAAGACACTAATCTTTTTGATGTTTTCTTTCCTGTCCTTTTTGTTTGGTTGATACTAAGTGGTCCTGGTTAAGACTGTTGACTTGAACCTCACTTTCGAGATTCCTACTGGAGGAGACCCAGTGACCACACATTGATGCCGACAGTGTGACTCGACCCTTGGAGGCGAGAGTGACAGTTGGATCTCTTAGTAGTTACGTCGAGGCCTTACAATGTCATCCATGGCATGAATGCACCCTTCATGTCAGGATTGACTGTATTAGGCAATGGGTGTGGTTCATCCAGGGGGATGAGACTGGGTTTCTCTTTTCGGAAAAGGAGAAATTTTATCAGCTCTTCCATATCGTAGGCAAAGAAGGTGCAGATCATCCAGGAGCGGATGAAGACTGCGCAGTGTAGTAAGAAACCGAAAACTAGTGCCACTCTTAGAGACTCGGGCGTGTTTAATGTTTCTATAAGAGGAAGCTTAAAGGAGAGATGAGTCTGTGAAGTAGCAGATGTGGAGGCAGAGCTAGGAGAGCAGAATGAGGTGGTGTACATCTTATCATTCTACAACCACCTGCCTTAGTTATCCCCGCCAGGCTTAGGGAGCTGGAGGGCGGAGGAAGAGTGCGGCTGCATGCGGTCAAGGAGTCTGACCCAATGGCTCTAAAAATGATTCAAGGGACAGTCTGTGTCCACTATTAGCTGCTGTAGTAACAGACGTCGATATGAATCATTCCTCGCTTTCACAAATCTTTTCCCAGACCTAGAGTTTCTGGTAAGCCGTGTACTTGACCCTCAAGTCTGGAGATACTTTGGGAGGAGACTCGATAATCACACTTACGCCGACGGTGTGGTCAGACCCTCGAGGCAAGAGTTTCGGTTGGAATCTATTGGTGGCAGTGTCGAGGCCTTACGACGTTGGTTTTATTATGGATTGGGCAATCACAGTTGATACAAAAATTGATGGTATTAGGAAAAAAGGTTGTGGTTTAACTACGACGTCGGGATGGGTTTTCCTTGGACGACGAAAAGGAATCCCCAGGCAGCAAAGGATAACTTATGGATAGAGGGTGTGACCGATCACTCTTGAGTCGGTCAACCTTACCCTCGTGGTAGCAGTCGTTTTGAGTTTTAGTTCTAACAGGAATTGGAATCCTCTGGAGTTCGAGGATGATGATCACGTACTTATACGGGTCTCACCTTGATGAGGTTTACGGAGATGTGGCCAAGGCGGAAAGTTATCTCTATGGTTCAATGGACCTTTCTAAGTCCTCATCTAGGTAGGTGAGGTGGTTTACCACTTGACCCATCCACCTCAGTTTCACCAGGTGCATGACGTCTTCCACGTATATCAACTGAGGAGATACGTGCTCGACCCTTCGCATATCATCGACCATGAGGAGCTGGACGATGGCGATGAGGTGACTTCCACGGAGGTTCCAGTAGGGATCGAGGATCGACATGAGCGGATCCTATGAGGATGGTCGATTCCTTGGGTGCTCTTTCTTTGGCAGTATAGAACCTCCAGGTAAGCACATGGGAGCGGAAGGCTCAGGTGCGTGCTCAATACCGCTTTTGTGACCCTAGTTTGTGTTGAAGATTTACGGGGATGTAATGCCCTGAGGTGGGAGTAATGTAAAGACCCGGAAATTTCAAGGAATTTTTTTTTCTTAATTATCTTTGGAATTTTACAAGAACGAAGTCTCTGACGGCGCTTGATAACGAGGCCCGGTGTGCCCGGAATCAATTTAAGAGTTTTTTTTGTTCGAGTAAGTTCAGTAAACGTATGATCAGGATTTTATATCTTTTTAACCAGTGCTCGGAATTGAAATCCGAGGGCACCGTTGAACTTGCAACGCCGGTTATTGCTTAAGGGGACCTTCACTGCTGTTGCGTTTGCTCGAGTGGAGAAGTTAAATATTGAGGAATAAATAAAACTGTGAAACAATTTTATTGGTGGTGGTTAAAACCACCATGTGGAGGTTAAAACCACCAAATGGTGGTTGAGGTGGGGACCACAACACCATAACCTCTAAAGAGAGGTTATGTTGGTGGGACCCACCCCCTGCATAACCTCCATCGGGAGGATTAACTAGGTGGGAACCGCACGAGCCTCGCCCTTTTCAACTTTCTAAAACCCCCCCTCTATTATTGCATAACGCACCGCTCTCCCCTTAATTTCTCTAACCCATCAATTAAATTATTCAACTCACTTGAAATTAATTGTGAGGGTTACGTTGTTTGAAATATGAAATCGTTGGAGGAAGGAAATAAAATAAGGCCTTAGCCTCATTTTATTTTTGGGTTGGGAAGTGTTGCGCTGAGTTTTCCTCTCCTCCTCCTCCTTCGCAACGAACGCGAAGAACGCGCCACCTCTGACGAAGAACACTCGTTTTCCTTCCACGACATTTTCCCCCTTCCGCGGTGAGACTCTTCAACGGATCTTCTTCTTCACCTTCATCGTCAACGGATCAACGAACAAGCTCGGAAACGGAATCGGGTAGCGATCGACGACGGCTTCGCCTTCCCTCGAGTCGGACTAACGCCGACGTCCCCCTTCGATGTCGTCATCCTCGCGATGCAGTACCACGACGAACCTTAAATGAAAACGCCTCCTTCCAATTGGCTTATACCCAAGGTAGGGGTTCGACTATTTTTTTTTAGTTGGTGATTCTTTCCTTCGAATATTGAAGATAAATCTGACGGCCATGTTCCAATTTTTTTTAATATTTAAATTAAAAAAATTGTGAAGGTTAAACGTTTTACGTTTTGGCTAACTACTATTGATATAATGGGAGGGGATCGGTCTGCACAAACACAACCGATACCCCTCCCCCGTTTGCTATTCTTCGTTTTTATTAGCGAAGATGGTAATGCATCGTTGCACCGCGCTTGAGCGAAAGGAGACGTGAACGATGCGGTCCACGACGAAGAAATGCGACGCCGTTGCACTGTGTCGAGGGTACGAACGAAGCCGCGACCGGAGTCGGGCCGCGGTGGAAGGATGCGGCGTCATCACGCCGTGCCGGATGAATTTGCAGCCATCCTGGAAGTAGCGGTCGGAAAAACCACCCCTCGGAGAATTCAAAGAAGGCCGCCGGAACTCCGACCGCCAGCACCAGAAGGCACGAGACCGCGGGGTCCTGCGGTGAGAAACCAGCCGGCCCTGCGCTGGCCGACCGTTACAGGGGAAAAGCTGGGGGGTTACACCCCCCAGGTTGCACACTTGGCGTGACCCCTTAAAGGGGGCCGCAGTTTTGAATTAAAGGAGGGGCGTAGGCCCTCCCTTGGGCGCGCTGGCCCCGCCGCCGGCCGGGCCGGGCTTCCGGGCCGGGCTGGGTCGTCGGTCTGGGTCGCCGCCCGGGCCGGGTCGACCCGGTTCGGCCGACCCAGGGGGTACTGGGTCGGGCCGGGCCGGGCCCAGACCCCCTCTTTTTTTCTGACCCTCTTTGGTCAAATGCCCATATCTTGGGATACAGACCTCTGATCGATGTACTATTAGTTTCATAGTGATCGTTGGAACGAGACGGTCGTTTCGGTATATTATACTCAAGGTTTCAGAATACTTTGGGTTCGGCCGGGTTGGTTCAGATACGAAACCAACCGCACCCTCGGAGCAGAAACGCTTATATCTTTAGATCTGGACGTCCGATTGACGTGTCATAGACTTTGATAGATTCCTCTAATTGAGACGGATCTTTTGGCTTACTCTGATCGAGGTTTGGATGTCGTCGGAGTGCGGTCGGGTTGGTTTTCTCACGAAACCAACCAGGCCCCTGGAACGAAAAATCCAATAACTCACAGACCAGGCGTCCGATTGACGCGCCGTCTATCTCATTGTTTTCCTCTTGATGAGACGGAACTTTTGGCATACGTCTCCTGAGTTTTGGTTGATGTTGGATAGTGGCCGAGTTGGATTGCACCCGAAATCCAACTGGGCCCTTGGAACGAAAAATCTGATATCTTTCAGACCGGACGTCCGTTTGACGAACCATCAACGGCGTTGGTGATCACATTGAGAAACAGTCACTATGAGTATACCCTATGAGAGTTCGGGGTACAGTTGAGTTACGGCCGGGATTGGTTCGGTCACGAAACCAACTGGGCCCCTGGGACAAAAAGGCTAATGACTCTCAGACCAGGCGTCCGATTGATGCGCCGTCTGTTGCGTTGATACCCCTATGACGAGGCGGTCCATTGATATAATTCTTCGTGGAAGTTTGAGATACTTCTAGTATCGACCTGTAGCTCGTGGAGCGGACCCGCCCGGAGACAAGCGTGCGGAGTACGGAGACCGTGTAGCCGACTGAGACCTGGCGACTGCTTCACCGACTCGACTTGGAGTGAGTCGACTAGCCCAGTGGACGGAGCACTACTTTGTGAGGTGCAGACCCATGGCGGATGGAGCACTACCTTTGTGAGAGTGCAGACCCGCGGTACTCGTCCGGAGAGTACTCAGCAGGCTACTTGGGGGTGTTCACTACTGTGTTTGGGTGTCATACCCCGGCGGGAAGCACTACTGTGTTTGGGTGGCTGGCCTGCGGTACTTGACAGGAGGAGTAGCTCAGCAGTCTTAGGTCAGTGAGCAGTACCTCAGAGTCGTGACATGACCACTATACACTCCAGAGACGGAGTTCTTCAGCAGTTACAGTTTCAATAATAAAAATCATGGTTTGAGCTGAGTATAAGACCTTTGTGTTTCCTCATGATTGAGATGGGTTACTTGATAACACAGGTATATGTATGGGCATATACCTGGGTAGTGGTTATCCGTTGATTTCACAATCCTTATGTTTCCACATGATTGAGATGGGTTACTTGATAACTTAGGTATATGTATGGGCATATGCCTAAGTAGAGGTTATATATTGAGATCTTCTTTGTGGGTATCCTTGTTGGTTTTAGTGAGACCATGAGGGTCTCGGGGTCCCTACTGAGTATCGTTATACTCACCCCTACACGGGCTATGCCCGCACCTCGTTTTGTTGGTTGAAGGCGACGGGAAATGCTGGCGAAGGCCGAGTGTTCAAGGACTAGACGGTACCCGGAGGTGGACTACACGACGATTCAGTACCCGGAGGTGGACTACATGATGAGTTAGTACCCTGAGGTGGACTACACGACAAGACGACAGACGGAGGAGGTTGACGGGTGAGAACGTTGAGGAGGCTATCTCTACCTACCCTTCAGGTAGGATCCGTGGTGGACGACCAGGAGCTGCGCCATCTGTACCTACCCTTCAGGTAGGATCCGAGGAGGATAACCCATGAGCTATTTCTTTTCTTCCAGCTGTTGTCTTTTTCTCTTGTACTTTCATTTGGGTTTGTATTCTGGCCCATTTACCTTTCAGTACTTCTCTTTGTACTTAGTGTTTTACTTCCTCTTGTACTCTACAGTGTTTTGTTTACTTTCATAAAGGCAATCCCTTCTTAGTTATCGGGATTTACGCCTCTGGTGCTAGTCGCCAGTCCCTGGCCTATGGAAGGTGGGCTTGGGGTAGTCACGGCACGGCCCCCAAGGACGGGTCATGACATAGGTCAAAATATTTCAGAATCTAAATCCTAATCATAAGAAATCCACATAGATTGTGAAATTATAACTTAAAATTATTACATTTTTGGTATCATTTAAATCCTAATAATAATTAAATAGGAAAAATTAAATTGAATTGTTTTTGCATAATTTAATGATAAATATTGGAAAATTAATTAATAAAATTTATATACACCCCAAAAACGAATCATGTGTTGAATATGGATTGTGTCCCTTCGAAATTAAAGTGATATGATAATCCCCTACCATAATTCTCAACTAGCTTCACATAATTTTGAAGAAAATGTATAATAAAAGCAGGTTTATTATAAATATATATGAAAACCATTAAAATATTGATCATATCATATAGTATTTACCAATAACATTTTGTTACATATTTAATAATAATTTCATGGTGAAATATTTTTTCAGGTAAAAAATGCTTAAAATTTCATGTATATTTATGTTTCAAAATTTAGGTCCCTTTTCATTAAACATGGTCACCACATTTAAATATTTATAAAAATGATATAATTATCTTATAAATTCATTATATATGTATTTTGAGTAAGACATTGAAGTTACATGTATAAAATGAATTAAACTATTCATAAAGATTGTAGGACGCACGTTTACATAAACATTGTTTCTATTTTCGTAGAGGATGTAATTAACGATGATTAATTAATATATCATCATTATAGTGTAGTTTTTATTTCATTTGTATCTCACATATTCATTATATTTCCCCTTATTAACTTTCATTTATGCTTAATAGAAAAATTATTCACAGTATTTTTTGAGTCGGTTATTTTTCATACACATATCCGATGTTATCATATTCCCATGGGATGAAATGTAAGAATAAATATATGATATTATAATTTTAAAAGTATAATATTTTCATAAATAACATATTAATTTTTTAATCCATCATTATAACCTATCCTAATAGGTGTTTATCGATATTTAATTTCATCGGTTCATGAGGTGGTAGTATGTCGTACATACGATCAATGGTTTCATTTCCCACATCATGGTATATGAGATAGATGTAGGTAATTAAACTAACATAATTACATAAAAATATATGTACAATATTTATATTATTATAATTTAATTTTAATATAATATTTAAATGGGTTAGACGGATATATAAAACTAGACTTTGTTGTTAAGGACTATACAACTTCTTTAAAGAACCCCCATTAGATTTATAGCTAATGTATAAATTGGTGTATTTATTAATTTTAATAACTCCTCTAAGATGTCATGAGTTAATTATGTTAAAAATTAATATAGGAATTTAACATTATAAATGATTTTGGATGTTTGAAGATATATGGATAGGGGTATCCCTTTCATATTCAGAGGAGAGGACACAATTGTAATTTTTTATCCCAAAAGGTGTACCCTCATTTTAAATATTGAAAAGGCTCCAAATGGTTAATTATAAAACATAAAATGATATGATGTCTAAATATGGCCATAAAATTTTAATTGGACATGTATTTATGTCATTTTATCACATCCATTTTCAGGTTAACCCCTACTGAAACTGTTTTATCCTTAACCATGGTAATTACTTTTAAAATTCGTATTATTCATTTTATAAAAAATATATTGAATTTGTAATAAAATATTAAGTATTTTTATTCCAAATTATGAATAATTTGTTATAAATATCATTTACATGTATTTAAAATTTTAATTTATAATTAATCCTATAAGAATAATAAAAAAATTCATCCAAACAAAAAAAATTGTATAAGTAGAGAATGTTTTAACTATATATTCAATATGAATTTGATTCCAATGACATAAATTGTATTAATTCTTAAATAATTGTACTAATTATACAATTCATTTATTTTAACTAGAATTAGACCATTTTAAATTAATTTAATGAAACATAATTGTTTAATTGAAAATATATATTATCCAAAATCATTGAAAAAATATTTTTCACAAAATTATAAAATGTTTACCCTAAGATAATTATCATATCCTGATATCAAAAATAATTAATAAATTATTTCAAATACATTTTCTTGAGGTTTTAAAATTATTTCATATAAAAATATATTTACAAATAATGTTTTTGGGAAAAAACATTATCTTCGATGCATATAAATATTTTACTAAACAATATGTACTAATTTATAAAAAATACTTTATTTATCTAAAATTTTAATCTAAATTTTTTAAACATTAGTATTCCTATTCATATATCTAATTTTAATTATTATGTTATTAGTATCCTGTTAAAATAATAATATTAATAGTATATATCAATTCATTAAAAATATGTGTTTTATGCAAAGAAAGGTATTGATGAAACTAAAATATTAAGAAAAATTATTTCATAAAATCGAAGGTTATTACAAAATGAGTCCTAGTTATCATGTGATAACATAAAATTATTTTTTGTATGATTTATATTTTAAAATGATTTTTTTAAATATATATGTAAATATTTTATATGATAGAATTTATAAGTGGAATGCGGGTTCATATTCATACATTATATATAGATTTTAAAGACTTAATTTTGAGGGGATCCTTATAAGGAAGTTGGATGGTGTTTAAGTAAAAATACCAATGATATAACTGAGTATATGATAATGTATTTGGGGTTCTATATTTTTTTATTTTATGTAACAGACCTAGTGAGTCACCATTAATGTATTACTACATATTCATCTTGGGTACAATACTATTATAATAGTATAATTTATATATTTTATTGATTATTTTAAATTAGTGTAAAACAATTTTCACAGTATAATAATTGAATATTTATTTTATTATTTAATAATATTGCAGGGATGGCTCCATAACAACCATCTCCCAATGACGGTTATATTTTATATAAGCTAGTCGATAATATCAATTTTACTAGTAGTCGTCCATGAGAATGTTTGGTGCATCATTTATGGGCAGATATATAGTTTTTTGAATCAGGTAATTACATCCCCCTCAAATAGTATGCATATCAATAATATTAAATTTAATAAAATTGAAAATGATATTTTTTATACAGGAATAAAATATCCTTGAAATGAAATTTAATTATTTTTATAAGTAAACATGAAATGTATTTATAGTGTTATGTAGATAAGTATAGACTTAATCCATTTCGATTTATATTATCCCACAATTTTTTAAATATTCAATGGATTCAAATTTTTTATCACACCAAATAGTATGTATTCAATTAGTCTAAAATATCTCATGGTCTCGTAATTGATTAATTCCATATAATTATGTTGTAGTAAAATTATTCCCAATAATCCATTGAAAAATTACAATACATCCATAAAAATATTTATGATATAATTTATAAAAGAATATATTTTTCATAAATTATTACTAATTCCTCCCAAAGTACTAATAATCATCTTAATCTGGGATATCTCAAATTCATTTAACATCCATAGAAATATGTTCTTTCATATTTGAAACTTCCATAAAGACTAAATTTTGATCCATTAAATATAATAGATAATAACCAAATGTAATCACAATATAGTCTATATATTTTATTTAAAATTTTAATCCAAGGATATAAGTGATTTTATTATCATTGAATAGGTTTATAATGTTGTTTATAATATCATAAATATGAAATAAAAAGAGAAAAAATTTAGACCATACAATATGATGTAAATTGTTTATTGTCTCTCATATTTTAGTTTATCATGTGATGTAATATGTGGTAACATGGGATTACGAAAAACTCCATTGCTACAACGATGACTAAATCACTACCACATTATTTGATTAATTATTACCATGTATGATATTAGTAGGTATTTACCTATGAATCATATTTTCCTGTATCAGACTTCATGATCATCCTTCAAAATAAATTAACATAATTTTTTAATCTAATAAATATTTCAAAATATCATGAAAACTATTCCAAACTCAATCTATATTTCTTAAGTTATCTAATAACATATTATAAATTATATAATGTGACACTAAACACTAGAAATACAAAATAAAACCCATAAGCAGAAATATCATGATATTAAGTATAATTTTACAATTTCAACACCTTTTTGGCCCAAACAATTTTGAAAATGGTTATCAATAATGCTACCCAAAATAAAAAAGATAAATCATTAATGGAATATAAATTTCAAACAACATTGTCCAAATCATTTTAATGAGTGTTTTGATTCTAGGAAATATCTTCATATAGTATTTTTATTTACGATTTTGATTCTTCAACTTCCTAATATTGATTCCAATTTATTTCATGGGTAAGATAATATAATCTATGAAACCTATATATTTTGAATCAATTTATATTTACTTTTTTTTAAAAAAAGATTAGGGACAAAAAAATTATTTAAAATAGATATTAATATCATAAAAGATTTAAAATACCATTTCATGATATTTTTTGTCCATAAGGATCAAATTAGTGCATCACTTTATTGTTTAATATTCCCTCCCATTCTCCTACAAATTTGGTTCTATCGTGTTATTGATTGAAGATAATATTCTAAAGTCTTAAAAAATATAGGTTCTCCTCCATTTATTATCTAGTACTAGAAGAGTACTTTTTAGTCCTGTACTACTGGGAAAAACCACGACTCATATATTAACCTACATCATCCACTTATTTTTTATCTTATTATATTATTTTATGATATTAAAAACCATCACTAGTTTTTTAATTATATTAGTATATTAATTTAAATTATATATGAATAACATTCTTTGACCAAAAATAATATTTTAGTCCACACATGCATTATTATGACCATATTTATGTGAACAAGTTTTGTTAATATTATTTATTTGACATTTATTTATCCATCATTAAAATCACATAAAACTAATTTAAAATACTACTTCTTAGTTCATCCCTGGGTATGAGTGAATTAAAAATTTTGAACAATATTATAATTAATATTTTTATACATTCAATTATAAATAAATTATGATTATTTTATAATTAATAAATATTTCTCGTATTTTTTAAATATTTTTTTCAATATCTATATTAAAATTACTATTTTTTACTATAATTGATAATGGTTTATGTATTTTATAAGCTTTCCTAGGAATATATCTTTAATTTCATAAATTATGTGAATTCATATAAAGTTATTAAATGTTGTATGAACAATAATTTGAATCATCTAATTATATATAGGTTAGTATAATGAACATTTTTTTTAGATCTCCATTATATCAAAAACATGAATTCTAAATAATGGGGTTAAATGAGATTTATATCAATTAGTTGTTTATAAATATTTCAACATTCATTTCATTAAATATATGTGAATCTTAAGAAACAATTTTATGAGCTAAAAAAATCAAATGGGTTAAAAAGGATCATATATTAATTAAGGAAATTGAACAAAATTCTTTATTTACATTATATGAAATTATGAGATATTTGAAGAATGATAGGATGAAATTAATAAAGATTTACCATACCTATATGTAACATCCCAAGTAAATAAATAATATGACATTTTATTATTTATTAATATTTGTGAATTAAATATTAATTTTTCTTTAAAGCAGATTCTATGATTGATGGAGTACTGGATACACAACAACGCATTTCTTTAAAATATTACGTTGCACACAACATTGGGTAACACTGAAAAATAATAATATAATATTATTTTAAATGGTAGTTAATGCTTAGCCTTTGTATTGGTATAAATTAAAAGAAATAACTAAAATATTAATATAAATGTTTCAACATTTATCCAATAAATTTTAGAGGCTTAATATAATAAATAATCCGATTTTAAGCATAAATACTCTAATATTCATTAAAAAGTTGATTTACCATCTTTTGAGGTCCAACCCTAATTAAATATACATTTTTCAATTTTATATGTTCTATTTGAAAAATTAAAATTATTCTTTATAATTAGGTTAACAGAATTTACTTTGGGTAAATTTTTGGTATTTTTCTGATAAAAATCATTTTTTAATTAATAGTAAAAATACTGTATTTTTATTCAAAACTACCTTTTAATCTAATTTATTTATAAGGTTATATTATCTTTTTAATTTTTTAAAGTATAATTATATTATGTTTTTACTATTTAATCCAATTTTGGTCATTGAAGGAAATTTCACATTAAAGTTGGACATAAATAAGTGTCAATTTTTTTATAGTTATTATTTCTTAAAAACGCGTTTTTTTGGACAACATGAATTATTTTTAAAACAATTTATACCACTTATATATTGTGAGTCTAAAAAAATGGATTCCATATTTGGAATCAATCGTTCCAAATTCTTATAAATATGAAACTTTTATTTTTAGACATTATGAATATTTAATTCAGTAAATATTTTTTTACCATGGTGAAAGGGAAAATCTATTAAAAAAGGTAAAGAAATTATATTATAATAATATTAAATTACTAAATAAGTGTTCTAATCATATTTTTTGATACCTTTCCGACCATAGGTATCCTTGGGTCAATTTTGGGACCCCATGAAGCCACTTGTGAGTGATAATGACAATTTATATTAATTAATTTAAAGTAAAGGTAAAAATTACTTAAACATATATCTTCTAGTAAATAAATTCATAAATGGGGTTATATAATTTATTACATTGACTATAAATATTATTTACAAATCTAAATCGATTTCCCACATCTTGGTATTTTTTTTATTTTTAGTCATCAAATAAATAAAATTATTTATGAGACCATAATGATGCAGTTTTTACCTCATTAATGAATTATTTAAATAAATAAGATTAAAAAGATTAAAATAATATTTATATCTTATCCAATTATTATTGTATAATAGTATTACAAACATGATTCATCTTATATTCAAGTTTAATATGTTTTGGACGTTATAAAACTAAAATCATTTTATAGTAAAATAATATTTGTAAGGATTCTTAAAGTGCCCCTCCTCCACCTTATAAAAATCCCTCACATCTAACCCATTCCTCACACTTCTCAAGCTTCTTGGCTTGACCAACCTCTTCCTAAATAATCTCATTATATACCTCTCCTCCTCTTATAATCCTTACCCTAGAAAGAATGAAATTTAATTAAACCTTTTTGTTCAAACCAATTAGAGATATCCGATTTAAAAGAGGTTAATGAACAATCGAGTCAAGTCGGAAACAAGGTAAGGGGCTTCGTCTCAATATCCATTCATTGAGGTATATTTAGTTTTATACACAAAATTATTTTATAAAGTGTATGAACACCTTTTACTTCTCATTTCATTCAAATGGAATCTTTTTCTATGAGTCATTTTACAAAATAAAATAATGTTACTTTTTAATGTATGCAGTGACAATGACCTTTTCCACCGCCATTAATGTTATTTTATCTTTGGCTTCCTTAACTAGCCATATTTTTATTAAGAAAAATAAAAATCAAATACACTTTTTATATATTTTGGTCTTGAAAATGGTTTTGAGAAAGTATTTATTATTTAAATATCTAGAAATGATATATTGTGATAGCAATGTGGAAATGTTACATTTCAATTATGCTTGTTTTATGTGTTATGGTTTTGGGGAACTGTTACTTATATGAGTGGTTCATTGATAATCCTATAGTGGGTGAGCTTTAGATAGCTCTCTAGTTCATTGTGTAACATGTCAATGATGAATGGGATTGTTTCTCTCAAGGGATTTACAGAATATACTATGTTGGGTATTCCAAATGTTACTACATACATATTTGTGAAAGCTACAATGTAAGTATGATAGTTATTCCACAAGATAACTTTATTATTTATATATATATTTAATAAATCTTATTATTTCATTAGGTATGTTAAAGAGGTTATGTTATGTATGTATTGATTATATACTTTTTTCATTCTTTTTTTATAACCCTTAATGAGATTTTTATGTGAATCCCATGTTTTTGAAATGATTTTCATAGGACATAAAGATGAATGGGGTCAAATATGGGATCAGGGGAAAGTCATGTTGTATATAACATGTAAGTAGACATGACACTTTTTTTCAAGAGTATTTATTATATGAAAAAATGGAAACTGAGTATAATTGTCTACTTTTTAATTTTTGAGATGTAATGTTATAGTTATGGAATAATTCTCTAAAACTCTAAACCCAAAAAGATCTTAAGTGTGAATTATTCAATTAATTCATGATTATTTTATGTTTAATTTTTGGGAATTTATAGTTGGTATCATAGGTCGATTTTGACTACGTTATGTTTTAGGATATTTTAAAATTTATATCCATAAATTATAATTTTTTTATGTTACGATTGAAATAATATAGCCTTTACAAATTACCTTGTTGCTTTGCCTAAGATATTTTTGTGTTCAGAATGGTTTTCAGCAAAGGAAATAGGGACCCTATAATTGGATGACATTAGGAAGAAGAAAACATTCCAAATCAGCAACCTGATATGATTGGAATAAAAAATAAACTATCTTCTGTAGTGATAGAATAGTTGACTAAGGCTATTAATGGTGGTGGTATCTATGAATGATATCATCCAAATCAACTACAAATGAACATTTTAGCAGTGTATCATTTAATGAGGTGACATCCCCCATCATTCAGAGGATCGTATGACCCTGTGCTAGCTGAAGGGTGGACTAAAGCACTAGATAATATTTTTGATGTCATGGGATGTTCAGAACATCAAAAGGTTAGTCTTTTTGTTTACCATCTTGAATGTGATGCTGATCTATTGTGGGAGATGGTGAAAAATATTACGGACAATAAAAATATTTATTCTCTTGATTGGAATGAATCAAAAAGGTATGTATCTTGAGAAATATTTTCCTCAGAAGTTTCATCTTATAAAGGAAATAAAATTCCTGTAATTGAGGTAGGAAGATGACTTAGTGGCTTCTTATGAAGAAAAATTCACCCAACTGGCAAGGTATGCTCCAAATTTTATTCTAGTTATTGATTCAAAAATAAATTGTTTTTACTCAAGATTAAATACAAAGTATCTATGGGTGTTAGCTTCTCAAGAGTTAAAAAGTTATGGAAAACTTTTTCAATATGGAAATATGGTGGAAATGGGTTTTTTCAATGATTAGGTGTTCTTTGTAAAACAATAGAATAAAAATTTGAGGTGGAAGATGAAATGGAATAAATCTTCAAAAATGTCTGATGGTAAGAAAACTATGTTTAAAATTTGTGAAAATTGTGGTAAAATCATGTTGGGGAATGTCTTTTGAATTATAGTATGTAGTACCAATGTGGTAAAATAGGACATAAGGCTAGTAATTGCATTGAAAAATATTAGTATAATGGTAAGATAAAATATGATTTGTAGTCAGTAAAATGTATTATGTGCAATGAAATGGGCCATTATGAAAATGATGGTCCAACGAAGAACTCAACTAAGGGAAAGTATCCAGACTACAAGAAGAAAGAGGTGGTGAATTCCTTTGCCAATACTTCTGCCGATGTTGGGCCATCATATGGAGTATTTTCAGGTACACTATTTATTTGTTAAGATTATTCCAATGTGTTGTTTGATTTGGGTTCAACACATTGATTCATTTCTGAGATGTATTCTAGTAAATTGGAAATTTCATCTCAATATCTGAATCCTGAACATATTATAAAAACACTGGAGGGAATGATGAGACAAAAAAGAAGTTATATGATCCTTCCTATCCTTGTGTGAGGAAATAATCTACTTGCAAAACTTAATTTTTTCCTGTAGTAGAGTTTTATGATACATTGGGTATAGATTGGATTTCCTTTAATCATGCTAAGATTGACTACAGAGCTAAAGATTTTTCTTTTTAGAAATATTTTTTGTTTTTGTACAAGAATGAAACCTTACGTTTGATAACATATTTGGAAGCTGTGATACTAGTAAAAGATTGAAATTAATAATGCTATGCACATATTGTTGAAAATAAAGGAACTATTCAGAATATTGATGTTCAAATGGTAAATGATTATCTTGAAGTTTTTACTGATGAGTTGCCTGCTATAATACCTGATCATGAAAATAATATTACTTTTAACATAGTTCTTGATGCTAATCCAATTTGAAGACCCACTTATCAAATGGTTTAAATTGAACTTTTAAGGTTAATGATGGAATTCTATGAGTTATTAGATAAATGTTTCTTTCGACCTAGCACATCACCATGGGGTGCTCCTATCTTGTTTGTTAAAAAATGGATCAATGATACTTTTCATTGATAATAGAGTATTGAATAAAATCACTATTAAGAACCAATATCCTTTTCTACATATCAATGATTTGTTTGATAAGGTCTAGAGAGCATAGTATTTTTCGAAGATTTATTTGAGGTCCGAATATCATAAGTTAAATGTAAAGGAAGCATACATTCCGAAAACAATGTTTCATACAAGATATGGACTTTATGAATTTGTAGTTATGCCTTTTGGGTTAACCAGTACACCTATTGTATTCCTGGATATTATGAATATAATTTTCCATAAATTCTAGAATAATCTTGTGGTTGTGTTTATTAATGATATTTTGGTTTATTCTAAATGTAAAGAGGCGCATGAAAGTCATTTAAGTGTTGTCCTGAAAAATTTAAAAGATAGGAAATCTTAGGGGAAGTTCAGAAAATGTGAGTTTTGGTTACATACAATTTCATTCCATTTTCACATAGTTTCATAAATTGACATAACTACTGATCCTGCTAAAATAAAAGTTGTTGAAGGATGGCCAACACCCATAAATATAACCAAGATTCATAGTTTTCTTTGCTTGGTAGGTTATTACTTGATCTTTATTGAATTTTTCCTAGTTATCTATCCCAATGACTAAGTTTACTCGAAAATTTGTTATGTTTATTAGGACACAAGAATGTGATGATTGTTTTCAGGAATTGAAAATAATATTAGTAAATGCTCTAGTTTAGGAACCACCTTCTAGAAATGGTTTTTTTGTTATCTAAAGTGATGCTTTGTTGAACAGAAATGGTAGTGTCCTTATACATAATGATCAGGTAATTTCTTATGATTCACATTAGTTAAAACCTCATTAGTTAAATTACCCTAAACATGATTTGGAATTAGCTACTATTTTTTTTTCTTTAAAAATCTCAAGCATCATCTTTTTTCAGTAAAACGTGAAATATATACTGACAAAAATCGCTTGAAGTATATATTCACTCATAAAGAATTAAACATGAGATAGAGGATATGGCTGGAATTAATCAAGGATTATTATTAAAGGATCCATTAACATATGGGAAATTCAAATAATATGGATGATGATTTTAATTGAAAAAGTAATGCTTCAGTAAACATGAAATGTTTGTAATGAGATACTTTGGTTTTTTATTTGATGAAATTTATATTATAATTTATTGGTGTAGGAAATTACTATATTTTGTTTCTGGTGTCAGTGAAATCATATATATCGGAAAGAATAAAGAATGCGTAGAAAGAAGATGGTGAGTTTTAGAAAATTATAGAGATGGTCCAGAGGGTTATGTTACCTGATTAAGACATTGATAATGATTATGTTTTTTGGTTCAGGAAGAGATTATGTTAGCCTTGCAATTTATAGATGAAGAATGAGTTTTTATGTGAAGCTCATAGTTCTCTATTTTTAGTACATCTTGGTAGTATTAAGATGTACAAGTATCTTCAGGAGTATTGCTTGTGGGATGGAATGAGAAGAGATATTACTGATTTAACCATGAAGTGTTTGACTTGTAAACATGATAAATAATAGTGGCATTTACTGAGTGGAATTATTCATTCGTTATCTGTGCCAGGGTGATAATGGGAAAATATATCCATGCACTTCTTTGTGGGATTGTGAAAGACAACGCGAGTTAATAATGCACTCTGGATTATTGTTGATAGATTCACTAAATCAATTTATTTCCTTACTATTGAAGATAGTTTTCTCTAGATAAACTTTCTCAGTAGTATGTTAAAGATGGAGTAAGGTTTCATGGTGTTCCTGTCTCCACTGTATATTATTGTGATACTAGATTTACTTGTTACTTTTGGAAATGCCTTCAGAAGTAGTTGTGTACTTAATTAATTTTTAGTACAAATTTTTATCCTCAATCAGATGGGAAGTCAAAATGAACAATTCAGACCTTGGAGGATATGTTATATGCTTACTTATTGGATTTATAGGGATTTTGGGACCAATATCTTTCATTGAATGAATTTTCTAATAATAACAGATGTCATTCCAGTATACATATGGATCTATATAAGCCATTAAATGGGAAGCGGTGTAGAACTACAGATTTTTGGGATAATGTAGGTGAATGGAATTTGATGGGGCTAGAATTGGTAGAAGAGATGATAGAAAATGTTTAGTTGATTCAGAAGAACATGAGAATAGCTTCGAATAGGTAGAACCATTAGGCGGATAACTGAAGGAAGGATCATTCTTTTGAGGTAGGTGACCATGTATTGTTCAAAGTATCTCCATGGAAATGTGTGATTTGTTTTTGTAAAAAGGGAATGTTTAATATGAGGATTAGTGGACCTTATAAAATCATGGAGAATGCTGGATCAATTGTGTACATAGTGGTTTTACCTCTATGTTTATCACAGGTACACAATGTATTTCTTGTTTCAAGGTTATATGACAGATCCATCTCATGTTTTGATCCCAGAAGTAGTTTAGTTGGAAGAGAATCTCTCTTATGAGGAACAACCTGTCCAAATTCTTGACCGAAGAGAGAAAGTGTTGCAGAAGCATGTAATTAATCAGGTGAAGGTTTTGTGGAAAAACTTTATGGATGAAGAGGCGACATGAGAATCTAAAAATCCTAAGAGTGATAAATACTGCCACTTATTTGATAAGTTAATAGAATTACAGGGACAAAATTATCAGATGGGGGAAGGATTTAACATCATAGTTAAATAAAGAATATAATATTTTCTTATTTATAAATAATGTTTAATTAAATATTACATTTTATTTATATGGGATTATATGTTTAATGGCGTACCCAGTATCTAACAATGGGTTTCTTTTAAATCTTTAGTTGTACACAACGTATGTTCACACTGAAAACTAATAAACTAATATTATTTTAAAAGGTATTTAATACCTATCAATTATATTATTATGAACGGATAGAACAAACAAAAATATGTATATAAATTTTTGTTATATTTTTTTACACTAATCCTATTAATTTTATAGGCTTAAAATAAGAGAGAATATGATTTTAAGCATAAATACAATAATGTTCATTAAAATGTCGATTTACCGCAATTTGATGGAGAACCCTCTTTAGATATATTTTTGGTCACATTTATTTGTTATATTTGTCAAACTAAAATTCTTCTTTAGAATCAGAACATCAAAATTTACATTGAGTAAATTTATGGTATTTTTCTGATAATATTTGTTTTTTAATGAACATTGTATTGTACTGTATATTATTTCAAAATTTCATTTTAATCTAGTTTATTTATATGTTTATATAATATTTTTAATTGGTTTTAAATTGTAATTATATTATATGTTTACTATTTAATCCAACAACGGTCATCGTAAGTAATCTCACATTTAAATTGGACATAAATAATTGTTAATTTTTTTGATAGTTATTATTTCTTAAAAAGACTCTTTTTTGTTTTGACAGTGAGAATTAATTTTAAATTAATTTTGGACACTTTTGTGTAACAAATTTTGAAGAAAATATTCCATATTGGGTGATACATTTCCAACCAAGGGAATCCGTTGGTCGATTTTGGGATCCCATGGAGCCACTTAGGAGTGATAATGACACTTTATATTCAATAATTTAATGTAAACACAAAAATGACATAACCATTTATTTTATATTAAATCAATACATACATGATGTTTTATTAGTTATCTTATAGACTGTAAAAATTAATTTGAAAGATAAAAATATTTCCAAAAACATTGTATTTTATTAAAAATAAAATTAGACATCATATAAAAAAAATTATTTTTGACACAATAGTGATGCAATGTTTTCCTCATTAATGAATTATTTAAATAAATAATATTATAAAGATTAAAAAAATATCCAGAACTTGTAAAATTTTTATTGGTTTATTTTATTTCAAAAAAAGAGTCAACTAATTTTCAACTTTAATAGGTTTTGGACCTTCACAAACTAAAAATAATTATATAATAAAATAAAATTTTAAAACATTATTAAAGAGCCCCTTCTACCCCTTATAAAAATCCCTCACATCTAACCCATTTATCAAACTTTTCAAGCCCCTTGGTTCATCCAACCTCTTCCCAATTAATCTCCCTACATTCATCTCCTCCTCTTAAAAGACTTCCCATAGGTAATAGGCTATTCACATAAACCTTTTGGTTAAAACTAAAGGGAGATAAACAGTATAATGGATATTAAAGAACAACTGAGTCAAGTCAGACACGAGGTAAGGGAGTTCGTCTCAATCTCATTTCATTGAGTCATATTTTTTTTATACGCGAAATTATTTTATAGGGTGTATAAACACATTTTAATTTTAATTTCATTCAAATGGAATTTTTTTCATCGAGGCATTTTACTAAACAACAAAAACGAATGTTACTTTTTAGCACACGCGGTGACATTGACCTTTTCCACAATTGCGAGCGTTATTTGATCTTTGCCTTCTTTAAAAATCCATAATTTTTTTAATTAAAATAAATACCATATACCCATTTTACATTTTTTTGGTATTGAAAATTGTGTTGAGAAGGATTTTAATATTTCAATAGCTTGAAATGTTATATTGTGATTGTAATGAAGAAATGTAAACTTTTTTTAAGCTAGTTTTACGTGTAATGGTTCTTAATAATTTATATTTATATGGGTGGTTCCTTAATAAATCTAGGGTGTGAGACTGAGATAGATCTCCAATGTGTTGGGTAATTGTAGACCCCGAAAAACGCGTCCCCAAAATTTTCCAAATGCTTCCATACATGATCAAAGATTGTAGTCCATTTCGCAAGCTTCGATTTGGTAGGTCGTAGGGCCCAAACGGAGTTACGGATTAGGAGTTATGGACGTTTGAAGTTGGGCTGGAAATCTGGTTCGCGAAGCCCATCCGCGAAGCCCCCCTCCGTGATCGCGGAGCGCCGCCGCGAAGCAATGAGGCGAGAGGCTCCGCGAACCCGTTTGACGTTTGCGATGCTCCGCGAAGACCCCTCGCGAAGCACTAATGCGAAGCACCGATGCGAAGCACCCGTGCAGCGCGGTCCCGCGAAGCCCCGCCGCGAAGCGCCCCGACCATCGCGGCCTCGCGAAGCTCCAGAGGCGGTGATGCTCCGCGAACGCATTTGACGTTCGCGAGCCGCCGCGAAGCTCCGGAGGCAGTGATGCTCCGCGAATGCATTTGACGTTCGCGAGCCGCCGCGAAGCACCAGAGGCGATGATGCTCCGCGAACGCATTTGACGTTCGCAAGCGCGCCGCGAAGCTCCTGAGGCGGCGCGGAAGTTTTGCTTCGCGGTGCCCCTTGCCTATAAATACCCAGCTCACCCCCCTTCTCCAGACGGCCGAGGACGGCCACGGCCACTTCGCCCCTTGGGCGGCCGAGCGGAGCTCCGCATTGCGGCTCCGCGAAGCCGTGCTCCGCGAGCAGCTTCCTTCGCGTTGCTGCTCCGCGAGCCGAGACTCCAGGAGTTCATGCTCCGCGAGCCTATGCTCCGCGATGCTGCTCCGCGAGACCAAGCTCCGCGATGCTCCTCCGCGAGACCAAGCTCCGCGAGAGCCCTTTGCTCCGCGAGCCCTTGCTCCGCGATGCTGCTCCGCGATGCTGCTCCGCGAGACCAAGCTCCGCGATGCTGCTCCGCGAGACCAAGCTCCGCGAGACCCCTTTGCTCCGCGAGAGACCATTGCTCCGCGAGGCTATGCTTCGCAAAGCTACTTCGCGAAGACCCATCCTTCACGAGGATCCTACCTTCGCGCCCACCGGTCCATACCGCGGGGCCTGCGCCCCCGCACCCCCGCCCGGGGTCAGTGCCGGGCTGCGGTCCCGGCCCTCCGGGCCTGTCCCTTCGCTACCGTCACAGACCCCCATGAAAAATGGAGAGTCGCACCGCGAACTTCTCGGGCCGGGATGCCGGGATTTTCCATTGCGCCCTTATGCGCTCCCACCTTCCACCTATGGAATACCATGATTTGAGATACTCCTCCACACACCATGAAACACCTTGAGTTGACATATCCTCTTGGTTTCATTCTATGTCATGAGTTGACGTTCTCATCATCAATTCCCCGAGTGCCTTGAGTCTAACCATTCCTCAGGCAACTCCTCCAAACCCGATCACTTGGCTCCTATGCCAGGTTGAATCAGAAAGGGCTACTTTACGTAAGTCCCAACACCAACCATTTCTAGGCACCTTCTGCCTAATAGTCCTTTCTACATGACTCTAAACTGTAGTAATCCTTATGTTTCAAACATAGGATGCCTCTTGCCCTACACGAGAGATGCCTCCTGCTCCTTGCATGAGATGCCAATAGTCCTATCTACAAGACTATAAACTATAGTACTCCCTATCTAACAAACGATAGGATGCCTATCGCCCTATACGAGAGATGCCTCATGCTCCAAGCATGAGATGCCAACAGTCCTACCTACATGACTATAAACTGTAGTAATCCTTGTGCGCCAAGCATAAGATGCCTAACGCCATGATCACAGTGGCGTAACATCAAGAGCGTTGGAATCCATTCAAACATTCCATCACTCCACCTCACGCTTTGCGTGTCCTTCATTTGGATCGTCATTCACTTCCAAGTCTGGAGGGACCCCCTAACAGTATGGATGCTCGACCTATGGTCTGCCTGCTGTCCTGGGCCAACGCCCCGGAAGACTGATCACGTCTGGAGGGACCCCCTAACAGTATGGATGATCGACCCATGGTCCGCCTGATGTCCTGGGCCAACGTCCCGAAGGATCGATCGACAACACAAGTGACATGGTCCCGTGTTTCGAACATGGTCAACGTTCGACCCTCATTTGTTGTCCTCATTTCTGGCTAACGTGATATGGATGCTGCGTTGCGAACATGGTCAGCAGTAATCCTCCATCACCACGCCAATCTCACGACGTTCTGAATATTGGGCATGTGATTCACACTTTTCAACTCCCTTTGTTGGGATAGATTCCAATGCACTTGGCATTATCCCGCTTGTGCACTAGTGCATAGGTGAAGGCCTCAACCCACCAGTGAGTTGGGATGCCCTCATGGCCAGACATGAGGAAGACATTACGGGCAGCTTCCTTGCGTAAGCCCCATTCACCAGTGCCACTCCTTAGCGGCACCCGGGCAGCTTCCTAGCGTAAGCCCCATTCACCAGTGCCACTCCCTAGCGGCACCCGGGCAGCTTCCTAGCGTAATCCCCATTCACCAGTGCCACTCCTTAGCGGCACCCGGGAAGCTTCCTAGCGTAAGCCCCATTCACCAGTGCCGCTCCATAGCGGCACCCGGGCAGCTTTCTTGCATAAGCCCCATTCGCCAGTGCCACTCCTTAGTGGCACCCGGGCAGCTTCCTAGCGTAAGCCCCATTCACCATTGTCGTTCCTTAGCGGCACCCGGGCAGCTTCCTAGCATAAGCCCCATTCACCAGTGCCACTCCTTAGTGGCACCCGGGCAGCTTCCTAGCGTAAGCCCCATTCACCAGTGCTGCTCCTCAGCGGCACTCGGGCAGCTTCCTAGCGTAAGCCCCATTCACCATTGCCACTCCTTAGTGGCACCCGGGCAGCTTCCTAGCGTAAGCCCCATTCACCAGTGCCACTCCTTAGTGGCACCCGGGCAGCTTCCTAGCGTAAGCCCCATTCACCAGTGCTGCTCCTCAGCGGCACTCGGGCAGCTTCCTAGCGTAAGCCCCATTCACCATTGCCACTCCTTAGTGGCACCCGGGCAGCTTCCTAGCGTAAGCCCCATTCACCAGTGCTGCTCCTCAGCGGCACTCGGGCAGCATCCTAGCGTAAGCCCCATTAACCATTGTCGCTCCTTAGCGGCACCCGGGCAGCTTCCTAGCGTAAGCCCCATTCACCATTGCCGCTCCATGGCGGCACCCGGGCAGCTTCCTAGCGTAAGCCCCATTCACCAGTGCTGCTCCTCAGCGGCACTCGGGAAGCTTCCTAGCGTAAGCCCCATTAACCATTGCCGCTCCTTAGCGGCACCCGGGCAGCTTCCTAGCGTAAGCCCCATTCACCATTGCCGCTCCATGGCGGCACCCGGGCAGCTTCCTAGCGTAAGCCCCATTCACCATTGCCGCTCCATGGCGGCACCCGGGCAGCTTCCTAGCGTAAGCCCCATTCATCATTGCCACTCCATAGCGGCACACGGGCAGCTTCCTAGTGTAAGCCCCATTCACCATTGCCACTCCTTAGCGGCACCCGGGTAGCTTTCTAGCGTAAGCCCCATTCACTGTTGTGATCCTATGCAGCGGTAAGCCGTTGACATCCCCATCCAGCGGTAAGCCGTTGTGATCCAGTCCAGCGGTAAGCCGTTGTGACCATCTGAACTACAAGGTCTTTGATCCGTGTCAAGGCATGGTACGTAGGAAGCCTCCACGAGGTTCAAGCTCACCCGTCGCTCTTTCACGTCGGGTCTCATTCCAGTCCAGCGGTAAGCCGTTGTGACCACCTGAACTACGAGGTCTTTGATCCATGTCAAGGCATGGTATGTAGGAAGCCTCCACGAGGTTCAAGCCCACCATTAGTGGACCAAGGTCTACTTTCACGTCGGTTCGCCGACAAATCCCCATCCGAACTACGAGGCCTTTGATCCATGTCAAGGCATGGTACGTAGGAAGCCTCCACGAGGTTCAAGCCCACCATCAGTGGACCAAGGTCTACTTTCTTCTGAACTACGAAGTCTTTGATCCATGTTAAGGCATGGTACGTAGGAAGCCACCATGAGGTTCAAGACCACCATCAGTGGACCAAGGTCTACTTTCACTTCGGTTCACCGATACACCTCACCCGTCGTTTATTCACGTCAGGGGTCACTTTCGTCCCGCATGACGTTAAACTGTATTCTTCGAACTACGAGGTCTTTGATCCGTGTCAAGGCATGGTACGTAGGAAGCCTTTATGAGGTTCAAGACCACCACCCATTGGACCAAGGTCCACTTTCACGTCGGCTCACCGACACACCCACCCGTCATTTCACGTCGGGTCCCATCCTGGTCTAGTGGTAAGCCATTGCGATCATCACCCATTTGAACTACGGGGACTTTGATCCGTGTTAAGGCATGGTACGTAGGAAGCCTCCATGAGGTTCAAGCCCACCCATCACCCAATTCACGTCGGTTTACCGGCACCATCCCAAACTACGCGGACTTTGATTCCCTGCCACGGGGATACGTAGGAAGCCTCTTCAAGGCTCAAGCCCAACTTCACCGTCGCCCCTGCGATGGTCCCATTTCATCCTCCTCCACTTCACTCATCCATCCATCACCCATCCTGATTCTCACCCGGGCCGCCACATCCCGGTGGGATCATGCCATCCACCTCCTCGCTGCTCCTAGCGGCGCATGGGCCGCTTTCCATGTGTAAGCCCCATCATATCTCCGGGTCGCTGTCCTCTGTGTACACCCCGATTCATCTCCCTTTTCCCCTATAGGGAGTGCACCACCTCGGATCCGTCCGCATTGGGCGTTCTGATCCATCGCCTTGGTAAACCTTCCAGGTGTTCCCTCATAGGGATATACCAATCTGGTCCGTCTCTATGGGACGTTCTGATCACCCTCATTCCGTCTCCGCAAGACGTTAAACTCGCGGCCTACCTCGTGATAAACATGAGATGCCTGAGGAAAACCTCGGATGGAACGCCTTTGGTGTAACCGTCTCTGCTAGACGTTAATCTTGCAACATACCCTGTGCTAAACACAGGAAGCTGAGGAAAACCTCAGATGTACGCCTCGGGTTCTGCACCCTTGAGATGCCCTCTTATGAGGAAGAATACAGGTTCCCCAATGTCCACGCACCCAGAGATGCCCCGACATTCCTGATGTTGCCGTTTACTCCGACCGAAGGTCGCTACCATGTCAAGACCCTATGGAAAGTCTTGACGGAAGTAGTGTAATTAACCGGCGTCCATGACGATATGGCACAGGGAAGAGTTTCACGAACTACGTATTAAATCTATAAGGGAGACCCGGACTAGGTGACGAGTTCTGAGGAGGAATCCACAGGAGGAAGAACCGACATCCCATCATCCCGTTTCGATCAAGGAGCAGACGTCCCTGAATAAGGAGTGAATGCTGCCCGCCATTGGAAAGCGGGAATACGGGGCAACACAGCCGCGCGTCCTCATAGACGGATGCGCGCGCCCCGGCGAAAGCGTCGGAAACAGAAATGGTGAACCCGACGTGAATCTCTTCTCCTTCAATAGCGAGTACACCAAATGTGTTGGGAAACTTGAGGAATCATCCATGTGAATTCCCTCTCCATTATAAGTGAGAGGATGAGTAACATTCGGTGTTTGAAGACTACGGTCCATCGGCTCCTCGCCGACTCCGCCGCCTCAAGAGGCCGCGCAGGTGGCCCCGCCACCCGACTCCATCGGCTCCTCGCCGACTCCGCCGCCTCAAGAGGCCGCGCAGGTGGCTCCGCCACCCGACTCCATCGGCTCCTCGCCGACTCCGCCGCCTCAAGAGGCCGCGCAGGTGGCCACGCCACCCGACTCCATCGGCTCCTCGCCGACTCCGCCGCCTCAAGAGGCCGCGCAGGTGGCTCCGCCACCCGACTCCATCGGCTCCTAGCCGACTCCGCCGCCTCAAGAGGCCGCGCAGGTGGCCCCGCCACCCGACTCCATCGGCTCCTCGCCGACTCCGCCGCCTCAAGAGGCCGCGCAGGTGGCTCCGCCACCCGACTTCATCGGCTCCTCGCCGACTCCGCCGCCTCAAGAGGCCGCGCAGGTGGCTCCGCCACCCGACTCCATCGGCTCCTCGCCGACTCCGCCGCCTCAAGAGGCCGCGCAGGTGGCTCCGCCACCCGACTTCATCGGCTCCTCGCCGACTCCGCCGCCTCAAGAGGCCGCGCAGGTGGCTCCGCCACCCGACTCCATCGGCTCCTCGCCGACTCCGCCGCCTCAAGAGGCCGCGCAGGTGGCCACGCCACCCGACTCCATCGGCTCCTCGCCGACTCTGCCGCCTCATGAGGCCGCACAGCACGAAGGCTTCCACGCCTTTCGGGCTCCATCACCCCGTTGTGCCGACGTCCAGGCTTCCACGCCTTCCAGGCTCCATCGCCCCGTCGTGCCGACGTCCAGGCTTCCACGCCTTCCGGGCTCCATCACCCCGTCGTGCCAACGTCCAGGCTTCCACGCCTTTCGGGCTCCATCGCCCCGTTGTGCCGACGTCCAAGCTTCCACGCCTCCCGGGCTCCTTCGCCCCGTCGTACCGACGCTCTGGGATTCTTCGCCCCTATAGGTCAAGGTAATGTAGTCATCCCTACTACCCTTGCGACACTCTGTGTCATCCCAACTACCACATGGCATCAACCACAGATGTCCTCCCTATGGCCTTGAAACCAGCTTGCGGAAGGATCTTCATGATCAGGGGGTTTTAAGGAATTCCCCTCATACAGATCCCCCCTCATCTCAAACCACTAGAATGGAGTAGAGATGACCATTCCTCTACTGACACAATTCGCGTGGTTTACCGTCCCGGTTGCATGACGTTAAACTGCGTAACAACCATGTCCTAGTTGCACGACATTAAACTGCATCATCATCCTGCATGACATTAAACTGCATCATCGTCCTGCATGACGTAAAACTGTTCATCTTCGTCCGTCATGACGTAAAACTGATCATTATCGTCCTGCATGACGTAAAACTGCTCGCCATCATCCTGCATGACGTAAAACTATTCATCTTCGTCCGTCATGACGTAAAACTGATCATTATCGTCCTGCACGACATTAAACTGCATCATCGTCCTGCATGACGTAAAACTGCTCATCTTCGTCCGTCATGACGTTAAACTGATCATTATCATCCTGCACGACATTAAACTGCATCATCGTCCTGCATGACGTAAAACTGTTCATCTTCGTCCGTCATGACGTAAAACTGCACATTATCGTCCTGCACGACATTAAACTGCATTGGTCCTGCACGACCCTAAACTGCGACTTGGTCCCGCATGACCTTAAACTGCATCTCCGTCCTCACTGCAAGACGTTAAACTGCAAGTCAGTCAGGTCTTCCTGACCGAGGCTCAGCCTCAGGCCCCTCGGCCCCTTTGGGCCCCTGGCCCCGTCTCCACCGAGGTCTGGCCCCAGGCCCCCTCGTTTCTCTCCGACTTACCCTCTTACGGGATCGTACGGTACAGTGTAGGACTACGTCCTCACGTTGGGATCATGTACCATACCGTACACATCCCCGAACAAGATGCCCCTCGTCCCGCATGACGTTAAACTGCATGTCAAGAACTACGTATGGCTTGATTCCCATCTTCATGGGATACGTAGGAACGCTTGGACGCCTTGTCTCGAGCCCAGCCCCAAGCTTCTCTCTTCCACTATTCCCTCTGGGAATGGTCTCCTTGGAGGATCTTTGTGTAGCAGGGCGTCAACTTTCTTGGCCCCGGTCATGCAACCCCACTCACGCAAAGATTGTAAAGGTCGCACCATGCGCCCACTCCCGTTCTTCTACCCTCCCACGTCCTCACCGCATGACGCTAAACTGCATGGCCTTCAAGAACTACGCATGGCTTGATTCTCATCCTTATGAGATACGTAGGAACGCCCGGACATTTCGTCCGTTGGCCCAGCCCAAAAGCCAAAATCTTCCCCTCGGGTCAAGACACGGCAGGGTGCACATTTTTGCCCCGACCCACGTCGAGCAAGCCTCGACCCGGCTGCACATTCCCCCTGGAGGTGTTTGCCCCTTTCGTGGATGAATTCACACCCGAAGGGGCCCCCAAGAACGGCCTGGATACAAAGCCCAAGGGCTCTCCTACCAATCTGGGCCAACGCCCCGAGGGTTTTCTCAAGCAACAAATCGAAACAAGTCCCGCGTTGCGAATTTGGTCAGCGGTCGACGCTCATTTGTTGCCCCCATGCGGGTCACCATAGGAACGCTGTGTTTCGAATATGGTCAACAGTGATTCATTCTGCCCCATCCTGAGGTGACAAACTTCCCCAGGTGGTGCCAGTGATCGGGCCCACAGCCCAGGATTCCTCACCCGGAGCGTACGGTGTGGTGTAGGACTACGTCCTCATTCACGTCGGGATCATGTACCATGTCGTACGACTCCACTTCTGAGGCTCAGCCCCAGGACCCTCGGCCTTTCCAGGCCGCGGCCCAGGACCTATCTTATAGGATTATACGGCATGGCGTAGGGCTATGTCCTCACGTCGGTTTTTACGCCATACTGTACACCTTGCTTAGGGATATGTTATTCCCCTCCTCGTCCGGTATGACGTTAAACTACATTTGGAGAACTACGTGTGGCTTGATTCCCATCCTGATGGGATACGTAGGACCACCTGGATGTCCAAGATCCGGGTCCAGCCCCATTCCTCGGGAATCCTCATCCCATCTTGGCCCCCTGGCCTATCCTTCCTCCATGAGGGGATCATATGGTGCGGTGTGGGATTATGTCCTCATTCACGATGGTCTCATGATGACCACGCCATGCTCCCACCCCCTGCTGATTTGTTTCGTCGATCCCTCTTTTTCGGCGGTTCTCCAATGTGCGTAAGAGTACTCTGGTTCATTACCTGGAATGCCAAGCTTTACTCGGATACGTCCGCACCCGCTTTCCAGGCTTTGCGTATCCCCGCATCAGGGCTTTCACCATCTTTCACACCCGGAGGGACCCCCAAGAACGGCCTGGATACAAAGCCCAAGGGCTCTCCTACCGATACGGGCCAACTCCCCCCAGGGTTTCGGACGACAAATCGATAAAATCCCGCGTTGCGAATATGGTCAGCGGTCGATGCTCGTTTGTTGTTCCCACCTCAGGCTAACGCGATACAGACGCTGTGTTTCCTTCATGGATAACAGTTTTCCTCTGTCGCCACGCCAACCCGTTAAGCCCAAATGCCGGGTACACGATTCACACCCTTCGTCACTTCATCGTGTCCAAGTAGAGTCTCGGGATTCTTGGTACTTTTCCTCCGTGCACGTCTGCGCATTTGAGGAACAAGCTACATCAAAGGTGTCCTTCAGAACTTTCTGCTGACTCCCCTTTAATGGATGCCCCAAGTGTTGCAATGAGGGTCCCCCCCCTTGTTTCCCACACCGAGTTTATCTCACGTGGGCTTAGGGATTGGGCTGACATCTGTGCTTACTTGGGAGTTGTCACCATCCACGGTCCGAGCTCTAAGACCATAAACTAAGACTCTCATCTGGAACTACGTTCAAGACCCCTTGTCTTTGGACCCGGCTTGAGTTCAGCGAATTTACCACTCTAATCATGCCTTCAGGACCCCGATCACAGGACTGCGTGGCGTAGTGTAGGATTACGTCCTCATTCATGTCGGGTACGCAATAGCTGCACCACGCACGCCCCCATTCTGAGGTTCAGTCCTCCTATCCCCTGTCCTGCATGACATTAAAAGGCACCCTTTCAGAACTACGTGTGGCTTGATTCCCATCCTAATGGGATACGTAGGACCACCTGAATGTCTAAGATTCGGGTCCAGCCCCACCTCGGGGAGATCTCCTGATTTCCCGGTCACCTAGGCCACTTGGTCCATCCCTCTCCAGCGGGGGGTGCGTAGGTATGATACAAGGTTGAAGGCATCATGCCCCCCTTCCCCTGGGAATCTGCCATCTCTCGATCACCCTCAAGGTTGAGTCCCTTGGCTCCCTGTAGTGGTTCACCCATGTATTGAGAGTACTCTGGTCTAGGACCAAGAGTGTCAGATTCAACATGGTCAAGTTCCTTCCACTTGTCAAGATTCGTGTTCCCCTCTATTCGGACTTCCATCATCTTTCACACCCAGAGAGACCCCCAAGAACGGCCTGGATACTACGCCCAAGGGCTCTCCTACCGATACTGGCCAATGCTTTCCAGGGTTGCGGACGACAAATCGATAAAATCCCGCGTTGCGAATGTGGTCAGCGGTCGATGCTCGTTTTGATTAGTCCTCATTTCAGGCTAACGCGACAGGATGCTGTGTTGCGAATATGGTCAGCAGTAATACTTTGTCGTCACGCCAGCTCCTTCAGTCCTTGAATGTTGGTTGCATGATTCACATCACTTTCCACCCCATCATGTCCAGGTGGAATCTCGACACTTTTGGCATTATCCCTCAGTGCACCTTTGCATGCTAGGGGGATAAAGTTGCAATCTGGCGCCCTTTGGGGCTCCCATGGTCCGAGCTCTAAGACTATAAACTAAGATCCATTCAGGACTGCGTTTAACTTGATTCCCATCCTCATGGGATACGTAGGACCGCCCAGACGCCCTGTGTCCGGGTACAACCCATTCAGGAAGCCAGTCTCTCTCCCCGTTTTACCTCCGGATGGCGTACAATTTGATGTGGGATCATGTCTCTGTCAAATATGTTTTAAACACTGCGCGCATTTCCCGCCTAGCATCGTCTCTGCTACGTCTGCGCTGCATGATGATAAAATGCATGCTCGGTCCTATCATACGACCCTAAACTGTGACATTATCGTCCTGGCCGCACGACGAAAAACGGCACCGCATTGTGGTGACCTCGCTGTAGAGGACATCACGTTGGGTACTGGCCACGCGCCATGCCACTTGTCAACGCCCATCACGGCTTGATTCTTGTGGCGACATCACGACCTACAGTCCTAGGCCTGTCGCTTCACAAAAAAAAAACCATTCACCTCAAAGAACAAACAAGACACATCAAATTCCGCTTCTTTTATTGCAAGGGCCACGTCCGCACTTCCCCTTTCCCCTGGCACTGGTACCTTACCCTGCCACCTTCCAGAACTACGTATGGCTTGATTCTCATCCTCATGAGATACGTAGGAGCGCCCGGGTACTTCCCCGCGGGCCCAGCCTAACCCTGGTGTTCGGTCCCTCGACTCGAGCCCATTCACGTCAGGCTATGATGTCATGCGTCCCCTGATCCCTTTTTCCAATCCATGGTCCGAGTTCTATGACCCTAAACTAAGATCTCCCCAAGGGAAAGGAATCTGCTCCCTCTCTCTAATACGTTTTGTTGACGTATTCAGATGTGTTTTGACAAAAAGCCCGAAGCATGGGATTTTCACAGGGACATTCCCCTCATCCCATGACCAAGCTTCGTGAGCTCACTATTTGGATCCTCATCCTCTTCCACATCCAAAAGGACCCTCGGACGACGTGGATACTAAGCTTAAGGGCTCTCCATGAATGCTGGACCTAAGGGCCCTACAATCGTTTCGGGCCAACGTCCCGGCGGATATTCGACAACATTTGTGACACGGTCCCGTGTTTCGAACATGGTCAACGGTCAACCCTCATTTGTTTGTCCCCATTTCAGGCTAACACGATAGGATGCTGTGTTGCGAATATGGTCAGCAGTAGTCCTCCATCGCCACGCCGTCACCATCGTGATCCGAATCTCGAGCGTCATGATTCACACATTTCCACTCCTTCATGTCCAAGTGGAAATCCATCATACTCGGCTCTTTCTCTTCGCGCATCTAGGTGCGCTGAATGATCGTGTTAGTGTCATCGGGCCGGTAGTCACTGAGCGTCCCTTTTCCCTGACCTGCCCCTCTCTGCGTTGGGAAATTCCCACCACTACTACTTGTTTCCCACACCGAGCACGACTCACGTGGGCTTAGTAGTTTTGGCTGGATGTGTACCAACACGGTCGGGCTGCTTCTCGTCCAGTATGACGTTAAACTGCGCTTTCAGAACTACGTACGGCTTGATTCCCATCATCATGGGATACGTAGAGACACCCAGGCATTTCACCTAGGGTCCAGCCCCATGAATCGCAAAATCATGTTCCTCCCCATTTCTGGCCCTCTGGCCTGACCCCTAGGGGGGAACTATGTAGCTGCAATTCTGCCCTGAACAAGTTCACGATGCCCCATGATCCCATTGGGAAGCGACATGCCCCCTCGCCAGAGGCCCTGTCTGGAAGAAAGAATGATCCGTGATCAGGCCGATGCGCCCATCTGGCGTACTCCCACCACGGTGGTGTAACTACCTAAGTGCTGGATTCTGTTCGGACAGACCATCACTCCATGTTCCACGCTTTGCGTGCCCCTTATTCGGACCCTCGTCCTCTTTCATGTCTGAAGGAACCCCCTAACGGCCTGGTCTCATGCCGCATCGGCTCACCTACCGTCCTGAGCCAACGTTCCGGAAGACGGGTCATGTCTGAAAGGACCCCCTAACAGTACGGATGTCTGACCTATGGTCCGCCAACTGTCCTGGGCCAACGTCCCAAAAGATTGATCGACAACAAATTGATAAAATCCCGCGTTGCGAATATGGTCAGTGGTCGATGCTCATTTGTTGTCCCCATTTCAGGCTAACGCAATAAGGATACCGTTTCACCGCCACGGCTAACGGTTGTCCTCTATTGTCATGCCACATCCATAGTGTTCCGGATTTTGGGTATTGTGATTCACACCTCCCACTTCCCTCTGTTTGGATTGATTCTAACGCCCCTGGTGTTACCCCGCTCGTGCACCAGAGCAGGGTGGGAAAAGCAGGTCGGCTGTTCAGAGAGACATACTCTCCATCCATGACCCCTCTCTCTTTTAGGATTCCCCCAAATGGCGATTGACGTCCCATGTCGATCCCCCCGCACCTTCCGTCGGTTTACACTCTCGTATAGGATTTCCTATTATCTCTTGTTTCCTGCACATAGCATAGCTCACACAGGCTTAGAGATTTAGTTGATTTTATCCTCAATGCGATCGAGGTACAATGGACCCCAATGCACGCGTTTTCCTCAGTCGTTTCCTCAGAACGCGGTCCGCCTCGCCCTTCTCGTCCTCGTGGGACCCCGTTCTTAGGGGTGGCTTTTGTAGACCCCGAAAAACGCGTCCCCAAAATTTTCCAAATGCTTCCATACATGATCCAAGATTGTAGTCCATTTCGCAAGCTTCGATTTGGTAGGTCGTAGGGCCCAAACGGAGTTACGGATTAGGAGTTATGGACGTTTGAAGTTGGGCTGGAAATCTGGTTCGCGAAGCCCATCCGCGAAGCCCCCCTCCGTGATCGCGGAGCGCCGCCGCGAAGCAATGAGGCGAGAGGCTCCGCGAACCCGTTTGACGTTTGCGATGCTCCGCGAAGACCCCTCGCGAAGCACTAATGCGAAGCACCGATGCGAAGCACCCGTGCAGCGCGGTCCCGCGAAGCCCCGCCGCGAAGCGCCCCGACCATCGCGGCCTCGCGAAGCTCCAGAGGCGGTGATGCTCCGTGAACGCATTTGACGTTCGCGAGCCGCCGCGAAGCTCCAGAGGCGGTGATGCTCCGCGAATTCATTTGACGTTCGCGAGCCGCCGCGAAGCACCAGAGGCGATGATGCTCCGCGAACGCATTTGACGTTCACAAGCGCGCCGCGAAGCTCCTGAGGCGGCGCGGAAGTTTTGCTTCGCGGCGCCCCTTGCCTATAAATACCCAGCTCACCCCCCTTCTCCAGACGGCCGAGGACGGCCACGGCCACTTCGCCCCTTGGGCGGCCGAGCGGAGCTCCGCATTGCGGCTCCGCGAAGCCGTGCTCCGCGAGCAGCTTCCTTCGCGTTGCTGCTCCGCGAGCCGAGACTCCAGGAGTTCATGCTCCGCGAGCCTATGCTCCGCGATGCTGCTCCGCGAGACCAAGCTCCGCGATGCTACTCCGCGAGACCAAGCTCCGCGAGAGCCCTTTGCTCCGCGAGCCCTTGCTCCGCGATGCTGCTCCGCGATGCTGCTCCGCGAGACCAAGCTCCGCGATGCTGCTCCGCGAGACCAAGCTCCGCGAGACCCCTTTGCTCCGCGAGAGACCATTGCTCCGCGAGGCTATGCTTCGCAAAGCTACTTCGCGAAGACCCATCCTTCGCGAGGATCCTACCTTCGCGCCCACCGGTCCATACCGCGGGGCCTGCGCCCCCGCACCCCCGCCCGGGGTCAGTGCCGGGCTGCGGTCCCGGCCCTCCGGGCCTGTCCCTTCGCTACCGTCACAGACCCCCATGAAAAATGGAGAGTCGCACCGCGAACTTCTCGGGCCGGGATGCCGGGATTTTCCATTGCGCCCTTATGCGCTCCCACCTTCCACCTATGGAATACCATGATTTGAGATACTCCTCCACACACCATGAAACACCTTGAGTTGACATATCCTCTTGGTTTCATTCTATGTCATGAGTTGAGGTTCTCATCATCAATTCCCCGAGTGCCTTGAGTCTAACCATTCCTCAGGCAACTCCTCCAAACCCGATCACTTGGCTCCTATGCCAGGTTGAATCAGAAAGGGCTACTTTACGTAAGTCCCAACACCAACCATTTCTAGGCACCTTCTGCCTAATAGTCCTTTCTACATGACTCTAAACTGTAGTAATCCTTATGTTTCAAACATAGGATGCCTCTTGCCCTACACGAGAGATGCCTCCTGCTCCTTGCATGAGATGCCAATAGTCCTATCTACAAGACTATAAACTATAGTACTCCCTATCTAACAAACGATAGGATGCCTATCGCCCTATACGAGAGATGCCTCATGCTCCAAGCATGAGATGCCAACAGTCCTACCTACATGACTATAAACTGTAGTAATCCTTGTGCGCCAAGCATAAGATGCCTAACGCCATGATCACAGTGGCGTAACATCAAGAGCGTTGGAATCCATTCAAACATTCCATCACTCCACCTCACGCTTTGCGTGTCCTTCATTTGGATCGTCATTCACTTCCAAGTCTGGAGGGACCCCCTAACAGTATGGATGCTCGACATATGGTCTGCCTGCTGTCCTGGGCCAACGCCCCGGAAGACTGATCACGTCTGGAGGGACCCCCTAACAGTATGGATGCTCGACCCATGGTCCGCCTGATGTCCTGGGCCAACATCCCGAAGGATCGATCGACAAAACATGTGACATGGTCCCGTGTTTCGAACATGGTCAACGGTCGACCCTCATTTGTTGTCCTCATTTCTGGCTAACGTGATATGGATGCTGCGTTGCGAATATGGTCAGCAGTAATCCTCCATCACCACGCCAATCTCACGACGTTCTGAATATTGGGCATGTGATTCACACTTTTCAACTCCCTTTGTTGGGATAGATTCCAATGCCCTTGGCATTATCCCGCTTCTGCACTAGTGCATAGGTGAAGGCCTCAACCCACCAGTGAGTTGGGATGCCCTCATGGCCAGACATGAGGAAGACATTACGGGCAGCTTCCTTGCGTAAGCCCCATTCACCAGTGCCACTCCTTAGTGGCACCCGGGCAGCTTCCTAGCGTAAGCCCCATTCACCAGTGCCACTCCCTAGCGGCACCCGGGCAGCTTCCTAGCGTAATCCCCATTCACCAGTGCCACTCCTTAGCGGCACCCGGGCAGCTTCCTAGCGTAAGCCCCATTCACCAGTGCCGCTCCATAGCGGCACCCGGGCAGCTTTCTTGCATAAGCCCCATTCGCCAGTGCCACTCCTTAGTGGCACCCGGGCAGCTTCCTAGCGTAAGCCCCATTCACCATTGTCGTTCCTTAGCGGCACCCGGGCAGCTTCCTAGCATAAGCCCCATTCACCAGTGCCACTCCTTAGTGGCACCCGGGAAGCTTCCTAGCGTAAGCCCCATTCACCAGTGCTGCTCCTCAGCGGCACTCGGGCAGCTTCCTAGCGTAAGCCCCATTCACCATTGCCACTCCTTAGTGGCACCCGGGCAGCTTCCTAGCATAATCCCCATTCACCAGTGCCACTCCTTAGTGGCACCCGGGCAACTTCCTAGCGTAAGCCCCATTCACCAGTGCTGCTCCTCAGCGGCACTCGGGCAGCTTCCTAGCGTAAGCCCCATTCACCATTGCCACTCTTTAGTGGCACCCGGGCAGCTTCCTAGCGTAAGCCCCATTCACCAGTGCTGCTCCTCAGCGGCACTCGGGCAGCTTCCTAGCGTAAGCCCCATTAACCATTGCCGCTCCTTAGCGGCACCCGGGCAACTTCCTAGCGTAAGCCCCATTCCCCATTGCCGCTCCATGGCGGCACCCGGGCAGCTTCCTAGCGTAAGCCCCATTCACCAGTGCTGCTCCTCAGCGGCACTCGGGAAGCTTCCTAGCATAAGCCCCATTAACCATTGCCGCTCCTTAGCGGCACCCGGGCAGCTTCCTAGCGTAAGCCCCATTCACCATTGTCGCTCCATGGCGGCACCCGGGCAGCTTCCTAGCGTAAGCCCCATTCACCATTGCCGCTCCATGGCGGCACCCGGGCAGCTTCCTAGCGTAAGCCCCATTCATCATTGCCACTCCATAGCGGCACACGGGCAGCTTCCTAGCGTAAGCCCCATTCACCATTGCTGCTCCATGGCGGCACCCGGGCAGCTTCCTAGCGTAAGCCCCATTCACCATTGCCGCTCCATGGAGGCACCTGGGCAGCTTCCTAGCGTAAGCCCCATTCATCATTGCCACTCCATAGCGGCACACGGGCGGCTTCCTAGCGTAAGCCCCATTCACCATTGCCACTCCTTAGCGGCACCCGGGCAACTTTCTAGCGTAAGCCCCATTCACTGTTGTGATCCTATGCAGCGGTAAGCCGTTGACATCCCCATCCAGCGGTAAGCCGTTGTGATCCAGTCCAGCGGTAAGCCGTTGTGACCATTTGAACTACGAGGTCTTTGATCCGTGTCAAGGCATGGTACGTAGGAAGCCTCCACGAGGTTCAAGCTCACCCGTCGCTCTTTCATGTCGGGTCTCATTCCAGTCCAGCGGTAAGCCGTTGTGACCACCTGAACTACGAGGTCTTTGATCCATGTCAAGGCATGGTACGTAGGAAGCCTCCACGAGGTTCAAGCCCACCATTAGTGGACCAAGGTCTACTTTCACGTCGGTTCGCCGAAAAATCCCCATCCGAACTACGAGGCCTTTGATCCATGTCAAGGCATGGTACGTAGGAAGCCTCCACGAGGTTCAAGCCCACCATCAGTGGACCAAGGTCTACTTTCTTCTGAACTACGAAGTCTTTGATCCATGTTAAGGCATGGTACGTAGGAAGCCTCCATGAGGTTCAAGCCCACCATCAGTGGACCAAGGTCTACTTTCACGTCGGTTCACCGATACACCTCACTCGTCGTTTATTCACGTCAGGGGTCACTTTCGTCCCGCATGACGTTAAACTGTATTCTCCGAACTACGAGGTCTTTGATCTGTGTCAAGGCATGGTACGTAGGAAGCCTTTATGAGGTTCAAGACCACCACCCATTGGACCAAGGTCCACTTTCATGTCAGCTCACCGACACACCCACCCGTCATTTCACGTCGGGTCCCATCCTGGTCCAGTGGTAAGCCATTGCGATCGTCACCCATTTGAACTACGGGGACTTTGATCCGTGTTAAGGCATGGTACGTAGGAAGCCTCCATGAGGTTCAAGCCCACCCATCACCCAATTCACGTCGGTTTACCGGCACCATCCCGAACTACGCGGACTTTGATTCCCTGCCACGGGGATACGTAGGAAGCCTCTTCAAGGCTCAAGCCCAACTTCACCGTCGCCCCTGCGATGGTCCCATTTCATCCTCCTCCACTTCACTCATCCATCCATCACCCATCCTGATTCTCACCCGGGCCGCCACATCCCGGTGGGATCATGCCATCCACCTCCTCGCTGCTCCTAGCGGCGCATGGGCCGCTTTCCATGTGTAAGCCCCATCATATCTCCGGGTCGCTGTCCTCTGTGTACACCCCGATTCATCTCCCTTTTCCCCTATAGGGAGTGAACCACCTCGGATCCGTCCGCATTGGGCGTTCTGATCCATCGCCTTGGTAAACCTTCCAGGTGTTCCCTCATTGGGATATACCAATCTGGTCCGTCTCTATGGGACGTTCTGATCACCCTCATTCCGTCTCCGCAAGACGTTAAACTCGCGGCCTACCTCGTGATAAACATGAGATGCCTGAGGAAAACCTCGGATGGAACGCCTTTGGTGTAACCGTCTCTGCTAGACGTTAATCTTGCAACATACCCTATGCTAAACACAGGAAGCTGAGGAAAACCTCAGATGTACGCCTCGGGTTCTGCACCCTTGAGATGCCCTCTTATGAGGAAGAATACAGGTTCCCCAATGTCCACGCACCCAGAGATGCCCCGACATTCCTGATGTTGCCGTTTACTCCGACCGAAGGTCGCTACCATGTCAAGACCCTATGGAAAGTCTTGACGGAAGTAGTGTAATTAACCGGCGTCCATGACGATATGGCACCGGGAAGAGTTTCACGAACTACGTATTAAATCTATAAGGGAGACCCGGACTAGGTGACGAGTTCTGTGGAGGAATCCACAGGAGGAAGAACCGACATCCCATCATCCCGTTTCGATCAAGGAGCAGACGTCCCTGAATAAGGAGCGAATGCCGCCCGCCTTTGGAAAGCGGGAATGCGGGGCAACACAGCCGCGCGTCCTCACAGACGGATGCGCGCGCCCCGGCGAAAGCGTCGGAAACAGTAATGTGATAGAGGTAAACGTGAATGTTTCTCCTAAGAGAATTAGGGAATATACGGTGATGGATATTCCAAATGTAACTCCCTAAATATATGTGAAAGATACAATGTAATTATATTATGTATGCCACAAGTTACCTTTATGATTTATTATTTGTATATATATATTTCATAAATATTATGATTTCATGAGGTATGTTAAAGAGTTTATGTTATTTAGGTATTTATGATCTAAAGTTTTATTTCCTTTTTTTATAACCCTTACTAATCTTTTTATTATAATCCCACATTTTTGAAAGGTTTTTTCCCAGGACATAAAGATGAATAGGGTCAAGTATGTGATCAATGGAAAGTCATGCTATCTAAAACATGGATGTAGACATGAATCTTTTCTTTCAAGATTTTTTATTTTATGAAAAAAAGGAAACTGAGTAGAAAAGTAAACTATTTAATTTCTGAGGTGTAATGTAATAGATATAGATTAATTCTCTAAAACTCTAAATATGAGAAGACACTCAATGATAATTATTCATTTAATTAAATATTATTTAATGTTTTAAATCTGGGTACTTATACTATATATGTTTTTATCGATATATTTTGATATAAAAATATTTTATAGTATATGTATAATATTTATAATATCACCAAAACTACATTATAATGTATAATAAGATCATTCTATATCATATCAAATCTAGAGAAAACCATTGAACATGAATAAAAATATTCAAAAAATCATTTTGAAAAAAAGTTTATATCATAAAATATATCCTAAACATTCTAGAGTCCATTAATCATTCACCCATAGAAATGAAGTAATGTTAACATTTCTAAAACTAGATGTATCCAGGAATTAATATGGATAAATCACAAAGAGGGTTGAAATAATATTAACATTATTCAATGATTTTAATTCATTAAAAGCATGGTACATTTTATTATATTGATTAACTAAAATTTTCATTAAATATCTCACACTCGTATGTATGAAATACATAGAAATCATTACATAATATTTTTAGAAGGTTTTTTTTCAAATCCAAGTTATCATATAGTTTATTTAATCTATCAGAATATTCTACAAAAAAATACTATTAGTATTATATTGTGTTTAAATTCGTGGGATGGTGTCATAATTGACTATAAAAACACTTTTTTATACTACTACGTGAATCCGTCTTTTAACAATTAATGTACTAAAAGAATGATAAATATCATATTAATTCTAAAGGATAATGAAATATTGATATGATGATCCAATTTACAGTAGAATAAGATTTCCAAAACCATATAAAATATAATTGGAAAAATTTACTCAAAATTACCCCACACACATGATCCTCAAACTCTTTGATATTATAATATTAAATATCTATGAATTACTTTATATTTTTTACAAGTATTCTAAATTCACTCTTGAATATATCATAATTATTATGTGTTATTTCACATCATCCTTATACATGGAAATGATCAATTACAAGACATTTTGTTATTTTATAAGATGGATGTGTATGATTCATAGTGATCTACATTCTCCCATTTAATTAATCTAGGTAGTGGAGTATTATTATGATAGAAATAGGTAATCTATCCCTACAAGGGTTATAGATTTCATCTATATAAACATATGTAAAAAATACACCATTTTTTTTACAGATAATCACATTGTGTATTCTAGAGTGAAAAAATTTAAAATGATCTTTTTATTGAAATATAAAAATATTGAAGCTTTTTTTCTTTTATCAACACTAATTATGTTAAAATTAAAATTTTATTTAGAGGATTCACTCAATTTGATTACAAGAACATTAATATTAATCTAATATTTGGGGAAAACCATATTTCTATAAATTATCTTGGATTTACCATTTCTTGTATGAATATTCATGTCATGGATAGTTTATTGTTAGTGGAAAATGTCATTTCCCTTGTCATCTAGTAGTGTTATAGACATATATTCTATTTTTCTAGAGGGTTGTTTTCTAAGTTTGTTCTATGCTCCTTGTTTTTATATTGGTGGTCAAATAATTGTTCATCATATAAAAATTTCCAAATATAACAATTCCATGTGTTGAATTATTATTTATCATGTTAAATGGATATCTACTATGGATGATTATTCATCGATGGAAAAGAACATTCCACTCAATTTTAGTGCATTGGGTATTAAATGTTCTTTGAACACTTACACAATGTTCATGATTCTAAAAATTGAGATGAATGTTATTTAACAGAAATAGTATGGTTTCATTAGGTGTCTCGTTATTATATCTTCTATTAAATTATTTTTAGTATTCATTTAAAATAATCCTTCAAAATGGATTTTAATGGTTTATAAATATTTAGATGTAGTGAATTTTTCTATGCTGTATAATTATTTTTCTACCTAATTTGAAAAGGTGGTCCATTTACCACAAATAATAAAAGGGCCACTATTTATTCATTGTTGATTATTGAAAACCCTAAATGAAACATTATTTAGTTGGAATTATTTTTACTCAAAGTTATTGTTTTATAAGGTTTATTTTTCATTACGGGAGATACTCTACTTCGGTAAGAGGTTTCAATTACATATTTAATAATACTAATATAATGCCTTTCGCCTATGACTAGTGACCATTTGGTTTTGTAATAACTAGTCTCTACAAAGTGGGTTGTAATATTAAAATAAATTCCACAAATTTCATTAAATTACTATATATGGGAAATTTCTATTACATTATTTTAACGAACATGGAATCATATAGTTAATTTCATCAGATATGAAAATGTTTGGTCTATATAGTAGCGTATATGGTTTGAAAATTTATGAATAATATTATATTTTTATTATATGGTAGACTTGATATTATTATTTTAAAGAAACATTTAAATTTCCAATTATATATGATGATTTATGGGATTACTAAGCTCAAGACTTCCTTGAATAATAGTCCATTAATTAAGAAGCACATTTTTCACACACATTTCAATTACTTAGATATCTCATCATATTATTTCATATGGACTAAAATATTATTTTCATTCCAACCTAAACATTTTTTAATCTAAGAGTGACCTTATAGTTTAATACCCAAAATACAATGTCAGGGGTTTGGTCTACAAATCCCAGTTTTTGTGGTAGTTTTTGTTATATTATAATTTTTATATACATTCTTATTTTAGGTGGATTTCTCTATCTTTATAATGTCATGTGATAGTGGATCCATATTCTAGTGTGTGGATAATGTTGTTATTATTTAGGTAACCTTAGGATTATGTTGAAATCTATTTATTAAGCTCATGTTATCATTACATTTAGTTTTTACATTTCAAGGATTATAAAAGTTTCATGTGAATAATAGGTTGAATATTTAGATTCATAGTAGAGGTGGTTCCTAACATTTTATGGGGATATTCAATAATTTGTCTACAGTTTATATTGAGTTGATAACGTTAGATATTGTATATTTTTATTTTAAACACATGATAGTTCTTTAATCTGATTTCTATATTGTGGTTTCCCGTTTGGGGGGACATTATGGATTTGCAAGTCCCAGGGTGATGCTCCTTTGACATTATAATGATTTATCAAGGGTTATTTTAATATATTTCAATAAATTAAATAAATTATCATATTTTCTAAAATAATATATATATTTATTACTAAATATTAAAACCACTATTATTTTTCCAAAAATATCATTTGATTATCATTAATTAATTTGATAATTTGAAATTCGTATTTTATGAAAATATTTTATTTTTAATTTTACCATTGATCATTTATTCAAAAAATTAAATTAACTTGTGTTTGAATAACTTTGTATGATGTTTTGAATATTCTTTAATAATGACCCTAATGTATCTATGGCGATTTCTCTATAGATCATAAAAAATCATCTTTGTGTGAATCTTTTTTTAGTTTTATCAGGATATTGTGTATGAGTGAATTATAATAAAATAATAAAACAATAGTAATATATTTTTTCTAGATATGGAAATAGTTAGTATTATTACATTTCTATAACATAATATAATAAATTCATCATAAAATTTCCCTAGTTAATTCCATATCCCCACCTCTTTATTATTTCGAAAATTTTCAACCAATCATTATCGAATATTGTTTGATGTAAAATTATTTATTCATAAAATTATTATCTTTTATATATTCCAAGTACATTGTCAAATAATAAATTTAACTGGTAAAAAATTAAAGGTAACTTTTTCAATCATTATAGTCACCATATTTAACTACATAATCATCTTTTTCAAATAAGAGTCACATTAATCCCTTCGCCATCACCTTATTAGTTTTAGAAGGTTTATATAGAGCCATTGACAAACAAAATTTTCAATAAAAAATATTTTCATTGATTTATAAAAAACTATTTTTTTAATTATAAACTATAAAAATTGGTCCCAATAAAAATAGTTTTAATATTTTTCATGGTTGGACATGACCTTATTGTGGTAACATTGAATTCAATTCTTTAGCTAAATTATCATCACTTTTTTTAGAAAATATAAAAAACTGATATGATATCCAAAAATATTCCATTTCTCTTCTATTACATATATAAATTATAAAAATAATTTTTCAAGACATGTAATTACATCTCAGAGATTAAAGAAATAACATAAATAAGTGATTATTAACACATTTATCAATAATTCGGTTATTTCCTTTTCTATATCTGTAATACATAATTATCTATGAGATTTTTAAAATTAAAAATAGCTCAACAGTTCTTATAATCTATACAAAATGATGTATTCTTATTTATTTGGGTCCTTTATTCTCCTTTATTTCATTTCTGTCAATTCAATACGTCAGTTTAATCCATAATTTATTTGAATATACTACGTAATAAAACAAAAAATGAATTTTTTTTTAAATATATCTATCTATATATATGTCATAAAATATTTCATAGAATTATCTCTCAGATAATAATTCAAAGAAATCGATGTATTTTTTGTTGTTTTTCAGAGACCTTTATAACCCAATAAAAATTATTTTATAACCACTAAAAAAAATTATCCACAACTTTATTATAGTATCTCAATTAAAATACCACTATAAATTTCATTTTATTTAATGAAATCAACTATTTATTACAATTATAACAACTTCGATAAAGAATATCATGTCACATTATATCTATATCATTTGTCTATATTAGAAAATATTATAAAAATTAATATAAATGGATGAGTATTTACATCACCATACATGATGTAAGATGTGATGGATGATGAATAGTATTCATCAATAAATATTCAAATATTTCTTTTGGAAATTATTTAATAAAAAATTCTACATTGTATTCTAGTCCGGGAAAAATATCATGATATATTATATTAATTAAATCTACATCCATGGTAATGTGATATTTGAAATTAATATTCTTTTATAAATCATGATTCAACATATTATTTAGTTGATTAAATCTTCTATCCACATCCATTTAAAAATGGTAAATCGAAATTATTCATCTAATAACTCTATTATTTATTTCATCCAAAACATATAGATTCTGGGTAATATGTTTTACAAACAATAAATTTATATAATATTTAGTGTTACTATATTTTTATTTTTCAAAATTATAACTCACACATATACTTCGCATAAATATTTTTTTTAATTTTTCTTTCAAAATACCAAAGTTATATTCAAAATCATTATTATTAAATCAAATAGGATTATAATTTTTTTAAAATATAACTAAATTAAATGAATCCTTGAAAAATAGAAATTTTGTTAAGAATCATTCATATTTGACTCATTAAGATTACTAATAAATCAATTATAAAAAGTTAATGCACTAAATTGTACATATTTTAATAGAGTGAGATAATGTTGGCATCCAATAATCTTTTTTAATGATTTTTATTATATCAATTGTGAATATAAACATTAATAATTTTTACATCTACTATTATAGCTGATGTAACCACCAAAGAGTCGTTTTTTTTCTATATATATATAGTAGTTTCTAGTAATATATTTATCCACCTAAAACATTAATAATCATATCCTTTATAACATATCATCACATAAACAATTTCATATCCTATAATATTTAGTTTTTTTAATTAATTTACATTTGTTTTATAATTTTTACCATGACATACACATTTCTTCGATAAACATGACATCAATATAATAATGAAAATAAATTTACTTATATTTCACTCCCTCTTATAGATATTATTTTCAAATTAACTTACAAATAATTCATCCATTTACAAAAATTATCAAGTTCATAATTATGTTTTTTTAATGAAGTGCTTTCATCAATATGAAAGCCTTTGAAACATCATCATAGAGATTGATTCTTCAGGTTTCATAATTAATACTATGTATTTTAAATCTGAAATCTTGAATCTTTATTTTACATTTAGTTGGAATAAATATTATTTTTTATGAGTTTATTCATCTACAAATATATGGAACACAATAAAAATTTCATAAAATAATAAAACATTATTCAATATGAATTCCTTAGACCTGAAGATTCTATTTTTAGAAATGTATGGACATATGTATGGAAACCTCACAATTATACATGAGGTTATTTATAAATTTACTTATATTTTAAATTTAGTTCATTTTTTATACCCTTAAATAATGATGAAGGGTTTTCAAAACAATTTGAGAACATTAATGTACTTTTTTAATATTTTTTGGTTATTATGAAAAAATACTCTTCAATATCAACCTATATAGGGAATGTGTGGATCTAGAGAACAATATAAGTGGTTTTTACGTGGTTCTAAACATGATGTGGGTATTTAGTTCATTATGTTTTATGGATTTTTTCCCAAATCCCTTTATATTATTATTTATCCAGAATAATTAAAATGGAAATAGGTATAGCTCTGATAATGTGACTCAACCCAAAAAATCACAAAGCCATTGTCTATGACCATTTAATTGCCACATGATAAAAGTAAATCCTTCTCCAATATACCAAATAGTTTAGTAGACTTGGTAAACTATATATATACATGTGTCACATATTAAAATTGAATACAATAATTACAAAATAGTTTTTCAAAATAATAATAACTCTGTTCAATCTACTATATCATTGCATATCTTTATCAGTATACATCAAGGAATTAAAATGTAAGAATGGTTAGATGAAATTATCAGTAAGGTTATGTACAATGTATGAAATACTAAATCAATGATCATGATCATCATGTAAAGGTAACTCTCTTAATAGACATACCATGTAATCAATAAACTGAGAAGGGAGTGTGTAAAAAAATGGAAAGGTATATAACAAAAAACACATTACATTTAGATAACATTATAAGGAAAAATAGGTATGAAAATGTAATTAACTCAAAAGGCATTCAATTTTATTGCTAAAGTAATTATTAAATAAATCTATAAGCTTTTTCACAGTGAGAACCTCATAGATAATAAACAATGAATCAAAATAAAGTAAATTCTTAGTTGTTAGATGTGATTAATCTAGAACATGATTACTATAACTCATAGTCTATCCTCAATACAGTTTATGTATTTGGGTAGAAGCATATCTATTCTTCTTGGAATCAAAACCAAAAGGTCTTTTTCTAACTAATTCTATCTCATGAGACTATCGATGAATCGAGCAGCTTGCTTTAAAAGGTCTTTAACTTATTTATTAAAATTCTAATAAATTAATGAATTACTAACGGTTGATTAAATTAAAAAAAATTGTTCCTTATCAAATATATGAATTTAGTATATGATACAGATTTATCTAATAAATCTCAAATAAATAAAATAACATTCAATGAAAAAAATTTATGTTATAATTGTATATAGTTTAGGGAATAATCATATCCCTGATAAATGATATAGATAATTTGGGTAAATTCAATGTTCATTGATCACATGAAAATGAAAATTTTAAGGGGTGGAAAAAATGAATCAAATAAGTATATGTCATTAATATCAATGGAAAAATCCATCATAAAACATCTAGAGTTAGAATAATTATGGTATTAATAAAACATATCCCATGTTAAGTAAAAAATAAAGTGTTTTTTCTATATATTAATGGGAATGAAAATAATTTTTAAAAACATTATTAGGGAATTTAACATTTTTATATTGGAATTTTTTTCGAAATTCCTTTTCCTTGAATATAATTTTTATAAAAATATTTATTTAAAATAAATATTTTGATATTTAAAATGAATATTCAAAAAAATAATTTTGATTAATTCAATAAATTTCATACAAGGTAAAATGATTATAACTTTTCAGGGAAAAAAGGGTAGAAAATATTTTTATTTTGAAAAATAAAAGAAGATTTCAAGAAAAGGAAAAATTAAAATAAAAACAGGTAAATGTTTTTAATAATAAATTTTGGAAAAGATAAAAACATTTTTTAAACTTCTTTTAAAGAAAATAGGTTCTTAAAATAACCTCATTTCTCATATTAATGATATAAATGAAGTCTAGTTTTAAAAAATATTTTATGTATCATTTTGGGAAATAAAAAGTATAGAAAATGGTAATTTTAACTTTCAAAAGGTATTGGATTACTAAAGGATTATAAAATTATAGAATTTATTAGAAAATTATCTATTAATTTATTATAATGTAAATATGAGTGTAAACAATGTTGAACAAAATGAGATTATGATGTAAACCCTGGAAAATATTATAATGTTGAGGTGAGAATAAATCAATGAATGTATTTTTTTTTCAAAAGGGAATCCAAATAAAAATTTTATATAAGAAAATATATAATAATAATTGATTATAAAAATAATATTATAATTTTAACAACAATGAGGATGTTTATATGACCCAATGAAAAGGAATCGAGTTATGAAATTCATTACCTTTTGGAAAATTTTAATTTAAATCCTCTATAAATAAATAATTAAAATGAAGATATATTTATTCTTGATATAAAATATAATAGGTCTACATATACACCCAAAAAATGAATAATGTGGTGAAAATGGTGTATACCACACCGAATAAAAAGTGATTTTAGAACCACTTACCTTGACTTTTCTTACAGATGAATGTCTATTAGCCTCATGTATAATGATTTTTAAATAGTAAATAACTTATAATATGACCATAAATTTTTTAAAATATCATATATTAACTTATTATAATGTATTATTACTAATTTTTTAATAATAATTCATTATTTTGTCTATTGTTGTGTTAATTTCCGCATGTCTTAAGTATGTTTTGACTTGTTATTATTGATCTTCTTAAATTAATAATGATTTAATCATCTAAAAATATTAAAACATGGTTTAAAAAATATATTATATTAAAATATATTTGATTATATTAATCTCTAATATTTTTAGATAAGAAATGATATGCCTTATTAATGTAGACGGTAGGTCGTACACATACATAGAAAATAATATCACTTCTTTACCATATTAGATGAAAAACGAATATTATATATATATATATGTATACAATAATTCCAATATCATATATGTGTAATATATTTCACATATGCTTATTAAATAATCCTTAATTCATTCCATGTATATTGCGAACGAGTCACATCGCTTTGAGGATGTGGTTTTCCACATGTCCAAAAACATTATTATCTTATTTACACAAAATGGAAAGCTTGAAGTTATGTGTTATATTAAAACTAAATAGGTATTGAGACAACATAAATATAATTAATACCATATAAAAAACCATTTACATCGTAATTATCAACCATGAGAGGTAGTAATGAAAAAATGAATGATTTCATTTCACAAGCTAGTAATTTTCCACACATACGGATGATAAATTTTTTACCCATTTGATGGAAGTTTGTATAGTTTTAGGTATAACCCTTAACAAAAAAATAAAATTATATTTATGATAATTATTTTATTATATAAAAATTTATTAATAAGAATTTGTGGTTTGAGAATGAAATAACACAAAATTAATCGTTGAAGAATGTTACCTCTTTTTTTGGAAACTTTTATTGGGTTTCACCAAAGGACTTAAATGGATTGAATTATTTATGTAGTGAAGATTATAGTATTGTGGGAGAGATTTTGGGATATTATATGGGTATATTTATAGTGATACAAATGGATTAATTGGTTCGAATAAATGAGAGTGGAGACTACCATTTATAGAGGATGATGAGTGGGATTGTTGTAAATTTTAAAAACTAAAGACTATTGAGATGTCTCCATTAATTCAGGATACTTAAATAAAGATAAAAATTAGATAAAATGGATTATATAGTATAAATATTGAACAAAAAGGGCTTTTCAAAAAATTTCAACATTTAGATTCCTCTTATGTTTATGGTTTTGTCCTTTGTTAACAAAATCAATCCCTTAATCACTATAATTAATTTAAATTACATTATTTTATATTTTTAAGTCAAAAAAAGTTTTTCATAGAATAAATTATAAATAATATTAATTCTAAATATGGAATATATTTTTCAAAATTGAAATATAATATTTTTAAGATATTAATTAAAAACTAATCCCACAGACTAGATGATGAAATAGGTTTTTGAGGATTAAATGCTCAATATATTTAGTTGGGGTTTTATCCAATTTCATTTGAATATTGATTTAAATGAGAAAAATAAGTTTATTGGATATAAAATTTCTATAATTATACATTAAAACCAATTAAAAATATAATTCACACTTACAAATTAATTAGATGAGAAAGCAGTTTTGAATTAAATTTCTACATTTTTACTATTCATCAGAGAATGAAAATTCTTAGAGAAATACAAAAAATTCACCATAACACATTTTTCCTATTTCAAAAATTATTTTGTATTTTGAAATATAAATTTTAAAAAACTTCTATAAAATTTATTTAAAATTGGTTCTCTATTTAGGGGAGGTAAGGTATCCTTTTTTAAAATATAGGTTTTTACGTATAATATTTGTTTTTTTCTCAACTTATGCCTATAAAATAAATTAAATGAATATTAAAAAATATTGTATATAATACATAACATATATATTAAATTAATATAATTAAATAATGTTATATAACTTAATTTCTCAAAGAAAATGGATTTTGGATAATAAAAATAAATACATTTCCTTTATATTCATTTGGTTTATATATTTTCATTTATAATTAATTAGTTACCAAGGAATGAATACTAAATTTTTATTCACCAAAATTTTGATATATTAGATAATAATATTCATATCTACTAATTTATCTTCTAGGATATATCATATTATACAGAATAATAATTTTTTATAATATATTGATTTCGAGTAAAACATAGTCATGTGTGTATCAAATAGTATCAAAGAATGTATTTGTTGTGTGAGACACAAGCTAACTTAGTATTTCATCAATTTAAAGATATATAATATATTAATTTTTTTAAAAAATATAAAATATATCATTAAGGATCATGGGGTTATATTCCATTAATGTTTGGTGTTGCGTGTCTTATAAGATATCGAATAAATATTACTATTTTAGAATACTTGGGCTATTACATTATCCCCACCTTAAAAAATCAAATGCTCATGATAAAATGTGATCATATAAATATAGTGTTTTATATATGGAAATTACTTTTTTGTAATCCTACACCATTAGACTAGTTAATAAAATATCACCTTAATAAGAGAGGATGAGAAGTACAAATGTCAAATGTAATAACTTATAAATGGGTCTCTATGTAGGAAAAAACTATTTAAATGTGAAGATACATACATAGAGGGAAAATAGTAAATATTTTTAGGTAGTGATTGTGGTCATCAATCACAAACATGTGAATGATAAACGGAACATTGAGGGCCTAAACTCCATAATTCTTTGATGATTTAAAAGGCCATCATGTTAAAAAAATTGAATTTATTGTGAAGATATTATCTTTTAATATCACTTTCTTAATGTTGAAGAATTATTTTACTGCCTATGTATATATGGAAATATACATAATTGATATATTTATATAAAAACATTTTCATCTATTGGTCGTTTTTCAAAAAACTTCATATTCATTAATTACATCAGGAAATGGATATCTAATATATATATATTATTATTGAACCACTAAAATAGAATTTTAAGGGATATTAGGTCCCATAAAAGAGTTACATGTCAGTTTATTTATCTCAAACTATTCTTTAAAGTCAATATCCATAATAAAATAATCTCGAAACCTAAAATGTTATACTATTTTGAAATCACTAATATTTATCCATCAAATTGTTTAACTAAAAATAATCACACATTTATCAGGACATCAAACATGAAAATGATGGGAGTGAAAGCCGTATCATCCTTTGGTCATAGGCTGTTCCCCCAGTACATTTCTATATTAGATGATTTTTCACCCGTTATGTGGTTTTCCCTTTTATAAATCCATATTAATATAATTTCAAAAATAATATTATAGGTATCTTTGATATTTAATCACTAAATATCCTTTTAACTAAGGTTTTCATTACTAATTAAAAACATTAATACTTTATCCTATTCTATCAACATAGTTTCTTTCCATATTATAGGGTTTAACATAGTTCATTCATTATCTATTAAATTCATCCGTAAAGGATTAAAAATAAAAAGTTATTTATCTTAAGCATATCCCTTTGGAGTGTTATAACTGGTTCATAGTAAGTCTCATTATGATGTAAAATGTCATGATCATGTCAGGCTCAATGCACCTTATTATAGTTTTTAACTTTAGGTACATTAGTTCCAAAACAACATCCACTTGTAGAATCCCAATAGGGATATATTTCTAGGAAATCTGTATAATCACCAACTAAAAAAACATTACGATTTTATTCTATTATTATTCTAAAATTATACATTTGGGATAGGTTTTCCAATATATATTTCCCTAAATCAAGTTCCCTAGGTTGCTAGTGGACCTTCTATGATACCAAATTTTTCAACCACACACTATAAATCGTTGATCTTGTGTCTAATAAAATTAAATTTGCACAATATACAGGTAAATTATATCCCAAAGGATTGAAAAAATTTCAAGTCATGGTAAACTAGAAGGATATGAAAGTCTTGTATTATAAATGAAAACACTAATTACAACATATATTTTTAAAGGATAATAACACTATTATATCTAGTTTATTATTTCATATCATTCTCAGTACACTTTAGGGAATCCAAGTAAATGGAAACATAATAGGGTTGAGATTTAATGATTAGTAAGGGTATGTAAAGTAGAATAAATAATGATTGAGCAACCATAAACATCATGTAATGGTAAATATATGAGCACACATTCCATGTAACAAATAAAATGATAAATAACTACATAAAAAAGGGAAATGTACATAAATTAAAACAAATTCTATTTAGATAAGTAGATATAAGTCAATAAATAGAGAAGTGTAAGATACCAAAAACGATTCTATTTGATCAATAAACATAGAATTAAATTTATATATTGAATTTTCCAAGTTAAAATATCATGGAAAATAAATAATGAAAAAAATGATGGAAATTCTTAATTATTGGACATCATGTGTCCTTAAAATATTCCACTATACCATCAAGATCTATCCTTAAGACAATTTTTACCTGTACTCAGAAACTAATATATTATTCTCAGAAATAAACTCAATGGATTTTCCACCAACTAATGTCATCTCATGAGACTAATGATACATCAAGGGGCTGTCTTTCAATAGTCTCCATGTCCAAATCATTCCTCAAATATTGACTAATCGATTTAATTAAAAAAATGTTTCTTATCAATTATCTATAATGATTAAAGAATAAAAAAATTACAATATATCCCTAGTAAATCAAATTAAATTCAAAGAAAACGCCATATTTTAAAATGGTATATTGTTTATGAAATGAATATAACCAAGATAAATGAAATAGATAATTAAGGGAAATTCAATTTTCAATGATCATATGAAATTGAATATTTCATGGGAATGAACAATGTAATCATGGAAGTGACTGAAAATAATATCCTTATATACCATAAATGTTCAGGATTCGAGCATCCTAGGACCCAAAATTTATTAAAGAAAATAAAAATACATAAAAACAAAACCACATACATGTTGTATTCACTACCAAACACAAATGACCATCCACGAATCGCCTGTAAAACGACACCTAAATATTGCCAAAAAACCATGTACTGTAAAAAATCAGATACCACCAAAACAACACCAAAAAAGCATACATCGCCTAAACAACCGTCATCTACTAAACAATAGCTAAATAGCCAATCCATAACACCAGAAAACAATGCCTAAAAGCATGTACCACATTCTCATCAGCCTTACCTACTCCTTGCGACCCCACACAGAATAGTCATTGCCTCGCAAAAATTGAGGTCGTCACCTCCCCTTTCCAAAACAACACAACCAGCTTGCACCGAATCTCGAGAAAGAGCCCACCATGCTCATGATCGCTGAAGTAAAGAACATAAAATATTGTCCCTGAATCATCGCTTCCGGAACCAAGGCCTTCAGGGTCCCACCGGGTGCCACACCACGCATTCACCCAGCCTGTCACGAACTGAATCTGTTCGCCACCATTAACGGCACCAAATCCAGCCCGTGGCAAGTCCCGAAGGGCGTTCTCTCTCCCCACGGGCTGGTACAAGTGCCCGGGTATCAAACAAATCTGGTTTGGGAACGATTTACTCGAGTATAAAAGCATAAATCATAAAAAAACAATCAATTATTAAAAACTGAAATTTTCATAATAAACTATTATTAACAAAACCAGATATGAATATATATGTTTAAAGAAACTACAAGTGGTGTAAAAACAAATTATGACAACATAAAGACATCCCCATGTACTCCACACGACAAGGGGATCATCACTCGCAAGCCGTCCCCGCAACTCCGCCCCAATGATGGGGACTAACATCCCGAACCGCCATCACCCTTAGCCTTCCCTTTACCTGAGTCAAGCATAAGCAGGTCTACTTACACCCAAGGGGTGTATGTAGGGTGTGAGCCTGAGCCCAATAGGATACCACCAGATGATTCCAAAGAGCATGCAATACAATGTGAACAAAACAAGCAATTTTAATACACAAGGTGAAACAATGTTAAAATTCAATGAAATGCAACTTTCAAATGAAAACAATTTTCAATCTGAGAATTTCATAATGTTAGCACATTAAATAGACATGTGAGTTAATGTAATTTACTGCCAAAAACAACCCACAAAAAGGGTAAATACCACAAATCCTATGAGCATCAAAATCAGGAACACCCCTAAGCACTAGGTTGTCTCGGGCCCTATGTACCTCGTACCTCGGTGTAGAGTAACCATAGAAAAATCCATTCTCATGCACGAGACACTAGTAGGGAACATACCCATAACCTAGTAGTCCCCAATAATCATCCAAATAGTTTAGTTAGAGTTGTCGTTATCCAGATGCTAAGTGGAACATGGACAAAACCCATCCGATCCACTAGCCATACTAGTACAAATCCGCCCAACCTAAGTACACGAGCTTCCCCTTTTTGTGCTAAAACAATTTCAGTAAACAACAGACATCCTTTTTCATATAAAATATCACTACTGGTCACAAAAAAATTGTATAGTAGCTACACACATTTTATACCATTTAAAACACACAATAAAATAATTTTATTTCCAATAAAACAACCTCTCAAAACATCACATTGTTTTTCACCCAAAGCTCTTTACGATATCCACCTTTCACACTATTATAACAATTTTAAGTTATTAAAACATAATTTCAGTTAAATACCCTTTAATAAAAGAAAAAATTCAGTTATGGGGCATCCCAAAATGAACCAATAAAAAATTTGAATGGAAAACCCTCAATTCACCAAAAATTGGAACTTAAAATTCATTTGCATTATAAATGCAACTAAAACAAATTTTTACAGAAACATTAAAGTGAAATAAACATTATGGTACCATTAAAACATCAAGATAATTCCCAAAAATTGCACACACAATGGAATCACCTACCAAATTAACAAAACCCCTTGAATCTCCGTGCGAAAATCAAATCGCACCCCCGCCGCACCAAGAGAGAACTAGATCAAACCTAAAGCCAAACAAATTCGCCATGAAAGCCCAAAGTTAAACCCTAGGTTTGAAATCCTAGTTTCTGGACATTAGTAAACTCAATTATAACCGAGGAAACCCTAAGAACAATGAGTTAAACCCAAAGTAATTTGAAAGAGGAAAGAAAAGGGCTCATTTACTTGAAGTATCTTGAAGTAATCACTCCAAAACTCCAGTATATGAAATTTAAAAGATCCCAAATTTAGGTTACATTCGAACAGGATGTATTATTTAATTTAGGAACTATAATGGAGGAAAAATATTGAGAATTGAGAGAGTTATGAAAGAAATACTTTACCTCTTCAAATCTGGGCGATTTGAGGAACCCTAAGAAGTTCAGCACCAAATAGCGATTATCCAGAGCTTCAAAGAGGTGGGAGAGAGTTCAGACGCCTGGATGGGTTACTTGGGCTTGGGGGAGACTTGGAAGCACCAAAAAAGCCCAAATATTGAATAAGTTATAACAAAATAAAATTTTATTTTCAAAACAGGAATTGGGCTTTCGGGCAGGCCCAAGCCCTTAGACAAAAACCCAAATAACCCCTAGTTATGGATTTCTAAAAGCTCCAAATTACCTTAGTAGTGTTAATAGGTTAGGGGAAGTCAATTAGGAATTTGAATGGCTGAAAAATGTTGAAAAAGGAAAATGTTATAAAAGATACAAAATTTATTTTTTAATCTGGAATTGGGCTCACTGTTTGGCCCAATTCATGAATACTCATCTATTCCTCCCTAAAACCTAGGGAAACCCCCAAAACAAAGAAAGGATGTAAATTAAATGAAAAATACCTTCAATATATTTCTTTTATGTGACAATTCTCCCCACCATGAAGGACTTTCCGCCCCGTAAAGTCAACATGAATCTCGGTTGGAAAACAAGAATGGGTACTCTTCCTCGACCCATGACTTTCTCTCCCATGTCTCATGTGTATCATTCCCATGCTGCCATAAAACCCGGACTAAAGGAATAGACTTTCCTCTAAGTATATTCTCTTGGGAGTCCACTATTTTCACCAGCCTCTCAACAATAGACAAGTCAGGCTCTATCTCCAGTTCTTCCCAACTCAACACATGGGATGTATCCAGATTGTATTTCTTCAACTGAGAGACGTGGAAGACATCATGGATAGATGTCAACTGAGAAGGTAAGGCCAACCTGTATTCCACCTTTCCAATACGCCCGGTGATCTCAAAGGGTCCGACATACCGTGGCACCAGCTTACCTTGCTTCCCCAATCGACGATGGCCCAGATGAGGGGCCACTTTTAAGAATCCCCTGTCACCCACAGAAAACTCTAGGTCTCGACGCCTTCAGTCAGCATAAGATTTATGACGACTCTGAGCTATCAATAAGCACTGCCTGATCAACTTGACCTTCTCAGAAGTCTCCTGCACACGGCTCGGACCCAACAGCGACGTCTCGCCTACCTCAGCCCAACATTGGGGGGGGGGGACCGATGAGGCCGACCATAGAGCGCCTCAAAAGGGGCCATTCGAATCGTAGATTGGTAACTATTATTATAAGAAAACTCTACCAATCCCAAATGGCTATCCCAAGAACCTCAAAAGTCCAGGACAGATGCTCGAAGCATGTCCTCCAATATCTGATTTGCCCGCTCTGTCTGACCATCCGTCTGTGGGTGGTATGCCGTGCTCATCTTAATCTGAGACCCCAGGGCCTCCTGAAGGCCTTCCCAAAATCGAGAAGTGAAGCGGGGGTATCAATCCGAGACAACAGCTGATGGTACACCATGGATTCTCCGCACTTCTTGAAGATACAAATGTCCCAACTCACTTACTTTAGTTGTATCTTTTATCGGAATGAAGTGGGATGATTTGGTCAGACGATCAATCACCACCCAAATAACATTCTTACCCCGAGGTGTACATGGCAACCTCTTCCTACTTCCAGGTAGGAATGGGTAGTGGTTGGAGCAAACCGGATGGCCTTTGGTGCTCTGCTTTCACCTGCTGACATGTGTAGCATCTCGAAACAAATTCTGCTATGTCCCGTCTCATACCAGCCCACCAAAACTATTGACGAACATCATAATACATCTTAGTGGCACCCGGATGGACAGCCCACTGAGACTGGTGGCTATCTTGCATCACCACCTTCCACAGAGATAATGGCTCTACTGAACGCCCCTTGAAGCACAAGATGCCCTCGGGAGACGACAACCAATCAAAGGATGTCTCCCCACCATGAAGGAACTTCTTAGACCGCTGACAAAGATCATCACTAGGTTGTTCCTGCTGAATCAACTCCAATAGAGAAGGAGTCAACTGGACACTTTCCAAGAATGCCCCTCCACTGTATTCCCTGGTCTCCACATGCATCTGAGAAAAGAGACCCATCAATGTCCATTCATCACTAGACTTCCTCAAAGCCTACACTGGAACTCTTCTACTCAAAGCATCGGCCACTACATTACCCTTTCCTGGGGTATAGACAATGTCAAATTCAAACCCCTGCAAGTACTCGATCCAGTGACGTTGCCTCAAGTTGAGGTCCTTCTGTGAGAAGATATAAGCCAAGCTTTTGTGATCAGAGTATACCACAAAATTCTCCCCAAATAGGTAGTGACGCCAATTCTTCAAAGCATGCATCACCGCTGCCAACTCCAAGTCATGGGTTTGGTAGTTCTTTTCATGTGGTCGAAGTTGGAGAGAGCCATACGCGACCATATGATCATCTTGCATAAGCACGTACCCAAGACCCATACCTGAAGCATCACAATAGACCACATATCCCTTTCCAGCCTCTGGAAAAATCAGCATGGGGGCGGTAGTCAGCCGCCTCTTCAGCTCCTCGAATGATGCCTGACATTCTGGACCCCATACAAACTTCACCCCTTTCCAGGTGAAGGAAGTCATCGGTGAAGCAAGCCGAGAGAAATCCCGAACGAATCGCCTGTAATAACCGGCCAATCCAAGAAAACTCATGATCTCGAACACATTCTTCGGTTTCTCCCATGACATGACTACACTAATTTTCTCAGGGTCCACTGAAACTCCATGCTCTGAGATCACATGCCCCAGAAATCTCACCTCTCTGATCTAGAAAGTGCACTTTGACAACTTTGCATAGAGGCGGTGGTCTTGTAATGTACCCAAAACGATCCTCAAGTGATGTTTGTGTTCCTCCTCAGAGCGAGAGTATACCAGAATGTCATCCACGGACACCACAAAAAAGGAATCGAGATAATGATGGAACACAATATTCATAAGTGCCATACATACCACTGGAGCATTGGTCAATCCGAAGGGCATGACCAAATACTCAAAGTGGCCGTACCTGCTTTTGAAGGCCGTCTTAGGGATATCTGACTCCCTCACCCTGAGTTGATGAGACCCTGAACACATGTCTATCTTTGAGAACCACTTTTCCCCCTTAAACTGATTAAACAAATCATCTATTCTGGGAAAATGGTATTTGTTTTTAATTGTTACCTTATTCAGCTTCTGGTAGTCAATGCACAACCGGAGGGATCCATCATCCTTTTTTGCAAACAACACAGGAGCGGCCTAAGGAGAGAAGCTCGGGTGAATGAATCCTTGTATTCTAATTCATCCAGCTGTATCTTTAATTCCCTCAACTCGGTGGGGGAAATGCGATAAGAGGGAAGAGATATCAGCTGTGTTCTCGGCGCCAGATCAATCGAAAACTCCACATCCCGCTCCGGGGGCAAACCACAAAAATCATCAGGGAATACCTCAGGAAACTCATTCACTACACGAGGTAGTTCACCTTAAAGGGAAATACCATCCTCTAGAACAAGCGAAGATAACTGGAAGATAACAATTCCCAAATCTGGGAGTGGAGGCCCTGTGCGACTTGATCGTGGATCCCATTCTCCATGAAAAACCTGACGACTCCCATCAGGTGCTGTGAAACTCACACGCCGTCTGTAGCAATCGATGTGTGCCTAGAAGTGTACTAGAAAATCCATCCCGAGTATGACATCAAAGAGGTCCATATCTAAGACTAAGAGGTCCCACTCCATCTCGACCTCTGACACAGAAAGTGCACACGAGGGGCACCTGAGGCCCTGCTCCTTCTTCTTTCCCAATGGTGTCACCAACTCCATTGCAAAAGACATCAACTCAGTTGCAAAATTCAGCATATCCAAAAAATTTCCAGAAATGAATGAAACAGAGGAACCAGTATCAAAAAGAGCAGTAGCTATAGATGATGCGATCAGAACAGTACCTCGAACTGTCGACGGTCCCGCCTCTGATCCTGCTGGTGACTGATCCACTGCATGGAGATGTCCACTATCTGCCTAAGGACGACCACTAGTCTGTGGTTGTGCCCTGAACTGGCTCTTCCCATAAGATGATCTAGCCCTACCAGCACAACCACCAAATCGAGATCCCCCAGTCCTCAACGGCTCGGACTATGCTGGCACTCCTCTTGAAGCCACTGACCCTGTCCCACTTGGGAGTGGACGTGCCACACCGCAGAAGCGCTGCAAATGCCCTATACCTCCACACTAGTAACAAGGCTTTGGAGGAAGAGGAAATAGTGGTCGGATATGCCCAGGCCTCCCACGTTGGTGGCACACGACCGATCTCGCATCAGAAGCCGCAGAAGAAAACTACCTGGAAGAGTGGCCTGAACTGCCCCATCCTTTCGTCACATGATCCTCCCACTTCCTTTTCTTCTCTTAGGAGCTGCCACTACCCAATGTTGATACTGAACCATAGAAACCCGCCCTGCCTTTCCTATCAATCTCCACCATGCACGCCCGATCAACAACCTCATCATAGGTCCTCAGCTTAAACAAGAAAACCTGGGAGTATATCTCTGGTCGCAAGCCTTTCTCAAACCTCTAGGCCTTCGCTTGCTCATTAGAGACAATTTATGGAGCATACCGAACCAATTCAGTGAAACGGTTGGCATACTCCATCACAGATAGATTCTCTTGAACAAGTTCCATGAACTCTCTAGACCTGCCATAAGACAACACCTCAGGGAAATACTGTTCATTGAAGACAGCCATGAAATCTCCCCAGCGCATCTAATCGTTCTTCCCAGCCTGAAGCACTGACTCCCACCATTTAAGACTGGGACCCTCCAACATGAAGGAGGCACACTTCTCCCTGAGCTCCTTGGGTGTTTCCAGGAACTCAAACAAACGCTCGATCTTCTTGAGCCATTCTTCTGCTTCCTGGGGTTCTGTGCTACCTCGGAAGGCAGGAGGCTTGTTTTTCATAAACTCTTGTGCTTTATCTTTTCTAGGACCTATCTCCTCTACCCTAACAGGAATAGGAGCTTGATATGGTCCCTTTCCCAAGGCTTGGATACCCAAAACAACAGCCTCCACGAGCCTCTGATCAATCGGCGTGGGAGAACTCTCTCCAGCTTCCTCCTATGGGTGCGTGGGAGCTTTCCGGGGAGGCATGTTGCTACAAAATGCAACAGTCACAAAACAATAGTCAATACCACAATTCTGAAAATTTTAATCAAATACATGAAATATAAACAAACTAAACACATTCTTGTAATAAAAGAAACAACTACTCCACATCTACCTGATTTCCACATGTGGTCTGCAGCCCACACGTCTCACCTGGAAGTGAAGTCAATTAGTAAATTCCAACATCCTCTGGTGACTCAAGGTCTGCCATGAGAGGTTCGGGCCAGGCACCCTACTCACAACCAATACCCCAAGCCCCGAGAGTCCTAGCTCCTGTCTATCCCGACTCATCTCAAAATAATAATATAACCCAAAAACATTAACCTCCTTTGATACCATTTTGTCACGAACCGAATCTGGTCGCCACCATTAAATGCACCAAACCCGGCATGTGGCAAGGACCGAAGGGGGTTCCCTATCCCCACGGGCTGGTACAAGTTCCTGGGTATCAAACAAATTTGGTTTGGGAACGATTTACTTGAGTATGAAAGCATAAATCATAAAAAAACAATCAATTATTAAAAACTGAAATTTTCATGATAAACAATTATTAACAAAACCAGATCTGAATACATATGTTGAAAGACACTAGAAGTGGTCTAAAAACAAATGAAGACAACATAAAGACATCCCCATGGACTCCACATGACAAGGGGATCATCACTCGCAAGCCGTCCCCGCAACTCCGCCCCAATGATGGGGACTAACATCCCGAACCGCCATTACCCTTAGCATTCCCTTTACCTGAGTCAAGCATAAGCAGGTCTACTTACACCCAAGGGGTGTAATTAGGGTGTGAGCCTAATCCCAATAGGATACCACCAGATGATTCCAAATTGCATGCAATACAATGTGAACAAAACAAGCAATTTTAATACACAAGGTGAAACAGTGTTAAAATTCAATGAAATGCAACTTTCAAATGAAAACAGTTTTCAATCCGAGAATTTCAGAATGTTATCACATTAAATAGACATGAGAGCTACTGTAATTTACTATCAAAAACAGCCCACAACAAGGGTAAATACCACAAATCCTATGAGCATCAAAATCGGAAACACCCCTAAGCACTAGGTTGTCTCGGGCCCTATGTACCTCGTACCTCGTTGTAGAGTAACCATAGAAAAATCTATTCTCGTGCACGAGCCACTATTAGGAAACATACCCATAACCTAGTGGCCCCAATCATCATCCAAATAGTTTAGTTAGAGTTCTCGTTATCCAGATGCTAAGTGGAACAGGGACAAAACCCATCTGATCCACTAGCCGTACTAGTACAAATCCGCCCCACCTAAGTACCCTGCTTCCCCTTTTTGTGCTCAAACAATTTCAGCAAAAAACACACATCCTTTTCATATAAAATATCACTACTGGTCACAAACAAATTGTACATTAGCTACACACATTTTATACCATTTAAAACACACAATAAAATAATTTTATTTCCAATAAAACAACCTCTCAAAACATCACATTGTTTTTCACCCAAAGCTCTTTATGATATCCAACTTTCACACTATGATAACACTTTTAAGTTATTAAAACAAAATTTCAGTTCAAAACCCTTTAATGAAACCGAAAATTCAGTTATGGGGCATCCCAAAATGAACCAATAGAATATTTAAATGGAAAACCCTCAATTTCAACAAAAATTGGAACTTAAAATTCATTTGCATTTTAAATGAAACTAAAACCAATTTTTATAGAAACATTCAAGTGATATAAACATTAGGGTACCATGAAAATAGCAAGATAATTCACAAAAATTGCACACACAATGGAATCACCTACCAAATTAACAAAACCCCTTGAATCTCCGTGCGCAAATCAAATCACACCCCCACCGCACCAAGATAGAATTAGATCAAACCTAAAACCACACAAATTGGCCATGAAAGCCCATAGTTAAACCCTAGGTTCGAAATCCTAGTTTCTGGACATTAGTAAACTCAATTATAACCGATGAAACCCTAAGAACAATGAGTTAAACCCAAAGTAATTTGAAAGAGGAAAGAAAAGGGCTCATTTACTTGAAGTATCTTGAAGTAATCACTCGAAAACTCAAGTATCTAAAATTTAAAAGATCCCAAATTTAGGGACGTTCGCACAAGATGTGTTATTTCATTTAGGAACTGGAATGGAGGAAAAATATTGAGAATTGATAGAGTTATGAAAGAAATACTTCACCTCTTCAAATCTGGGTGATTTGAGGAACCCTAAGAAGTTCGGCACCAAATCGCGATTATCCAGAGATCCAAAGAGGTGGATGAGAGTTCAGACGCGCGGCTAGGTTACTTGGTCTTGGGTGAGACTTAGAATCACCAAAAAATCCCAAATATTGAATAAGTTATAACAAAATAAAATTTTATTATTAAAATAGGAATTGGGCTTTCGGGCAGGCCCAACCCCTTAGACAAAAACCCAAATAACCCCATGTTATGGATTTCTAAAAGCTCCAATTTACCTTGGTAGTGTTAATATGTTAGGGGAGGTAAATTATGAATTTGAATGAATGAAAAATGTTGAAAAATGAAAATGTTATAAAAGATACAAAATTTATTTTTTAATCTGGAATTGGGCTCACGGTTTGGCCCAATTCATGAATACTCATCTATTCCTCCCTAAAACATAGGGAAACCCCCAAAACAAATAAAGGATGTAAATTAAATGAAAAATAACTTCAAAATATGTCTTGTATGTGACACAGCCACCCAAGAACCAGCCTTCCATGTGCCTGCGCTGACAGCCCTCCACCGACTGTTCCCACATACTAGGTTGGGTATTTTCAAACATGAATTATTATTTAAAAAAATAAAATCTCCTTTCCAAGGAAAAAATTTAGAAATGTATTTTGTTTATAATAATTTATGAATATTGATTTTAAATAGTTTTAAAAAAATTTTAAAAGTTTATTTAATAAATAATTTTGGACCCATTAAAAACATTCCAAAAATAATTTTAAGAAAGCATTGTTTATAGATTAAAATAGGTTCTCTAACTAATGAGAGAAAAAGTTGTGTTTTCAAAAAAACATTTTTTAAAACATTTTGAGTAAAAAATACTGAAAAAATGGTACTTATTACTTAAAAAAATCATGAATACATATACGAGAATAAAAATAATGTATTTATTTAAAAGTTTTCCATTAATTTAATTTAAGGGAAATTAAACTGTAAATAATCCTAAACAAAACAAGATTGTGAAATAAACCATTGAAAAGACCTAAACGTTGATGTGAGAATCATTCAATAAATATATTATGTGTTTTAAACCAAAAAATAATATAAAAAATTAAATAAAATAATATATATTTATAATTATATATATATATAATCTTATAATTTTCATGACAATGAAAAAATAATTTAACATGATGAAAAGGAATAAGGTTTTGAAATTATTCAATAAATGGTAACTATTAATTAAAAACAATTAGAATAAATAAGTAAAACTATACTATAAATACAAAAAATATAAATTTATTTATTATAAAAAATAAAGTAGGTTAGTATATACACCACATATATGAATTATGTAGTGAAAATGATGTAAGCCTCATGGATATATAATTGAGACAAGAATCAACTACATTGTATTTTCATTTCAGGTGAATTTCCATTGACCAGTTGTATAATTGTTTTAAAAATGTAATAAACTTATTATAAATCCATAATAATAATTATAATATCATATATTAAAATTATATATTAAGATCATATAAAATATTTTTACTTAATAATCTTTTATTATTTTCACTATTTAGAGTGATAATTGAAATGTTTTTCAATTGTTTTTTGATTTATTATATTTATTATTCTAATATAGTTCATGATTTCATGATATCCCAAATTTAAACCAAAATACAAAAATTATATTTATTTTATACATATATATTTATTATAGTGTATATAATGTTTAGATAGGAAATGAAATGAACTGTTCATGGAGATGGTATGTCATACATATACATGAATACTAATTTCATTTATTTACCATATTAAAAGAATTAAAATTAAATGAAATTAGAATATATTAAAATTATAATATCATATATATTTATTATATTAAAAATAATTAAAATCATCCTTAACACATTATATGAATAGTTTGAACTAATCACATCACTTTGAGGTGGCAGTAGTCCACACGTCTTGAAACGATGTTATTGAATTTATAAAAAAATGAAATCAAGAAGGTATGCCTTATATAAATATATTATTTATAATAATACAACAAAAATATCATATATATCATATATGTATAGTGGTTCAAACATAATTACCATCCATGTAATGATTTAATGTAAAAACAAATGATATCATATAGCGAGGTGGAAATTTTTTATCTCACAAATGGTAAATTAATGACCCATTTGATATAAGTCTGTATATGTGTAGGTATAACCACTAAAATTAAAATATATAAGTATACATAGGATACTTATAGAGTTATAGAATCATTAAACAATAATAATCAATTTTTTAAGAAAGAAATAACAAAAAATTAATCATTGAAGAATGTTAACTCTTTTTCGGGTACCTCCATTTTTATTTGCACCAAAAGGATTCCATTTTTTGATTTTTCTAATAAGAAAATATTTTATTATAATATTTTGAATGTTGGGAGATTATTTTGGAATATTATTTCCTATCCAAAGGGCTTTTTATGTGTTAATTAACTGGACATGTGAATGGGTTTTCAAATTGGAGGAGTGTAATTCTTATAAATATAAAAAATGTAAACACTGTTGAGAAGTCTCCCTTACATAATTTTACTAAAATAAAGATATAAATTCCTTAAATAGAGTATATGGTCTATATATGTCCAAAAAATTACTTTTTTACAAGTTAAAAGGCCATTTTCTCTCTTTTTTTGGTTTTATCATTTGTTATGATAATATTATCTTATTTTTTGTAATTAATTTTATTCACATTCACTATCATAATTGGGATAAAAACTATGTTGAAATTATATAAATAAAAAATTATTCTGATTAAAAATATTTAATCAATTTTTCAAAATTATAATCACATAATTGTTTCAAATTAAATTTAAATTAATCCCAGAGGCAAGAAGACAAAGCATGTTTTAAAGTAAAAATGTTGACAAGTATGAGATGTATTTATATCCAATTTTAATGATAAATTGATTTAAATTTGCTAAATTGCGTTATATAGTATTTTTTTTTGAAATTACATTTAAAAAACAATCTGCAATACATTTTATCTTTATAAATAAAATATATGAAGAAGCATTTCTGAATTAAAATTTAGTATTTTCACTATTAATCAATATTTGAATGTTCTCAGAACAATAGGATGAAATCAACCTATGATAATTTTTATGTACCTATATAAAAAATAATTTTTATTTTGAAATATATAATTTCCCAATTTTCTAAATTTGGATTTAAAATTGGTTCTCTGTTAAAAAGAATTAAATGTGCCTTAAAAAAATATAGGTTTGTATACATAAAATTAATTTTGTTCTCATCATTTCATATAAAATAAAATGGATGAATATAAAAAATATTTGACATAATTTAATAATATTTTTTCCTTATTATAATTCCATAATTTTAATTATTTTATTTTTTTATAAGAAAATCTTTTAAGACCGTAAAAATTCAAATATTTTATTTTATATTAAATTTGTTTCTATATTTTCATTTCTAATTTAATTGGTAACCAATTAATTAATCATATATATTTTTTATAGACATATATTTTTCTATGTTATTTAATATTATTCATAAGTTGTAATTTAATGGATAGGTTACATTATATTATATAGAATAATGATGATTTAATAATATTTTATTGTTCGGTAAAACTCGGTCTTGGATGTAGAACAATTTATCAATGAATGTCTTTGTCATGTGAAACACAATATAACACATCGTATCTTGAATTTAAAGATATAGAGTTTATTAATTTTGTTTAAAATATTAAATATATCATAAATACTTGAGAGGCTACATTATTTTCTATGTTTTTTACTGTGTGTCAAACACTCTATCGAATAAAGGATACTCTTTCAATATTTTTGAGATAACACAAATGAACCCTTAAAAATTCACTACCAAAAATGTGTGTTATATAGAACAGATATAATTTATATCTAAATACAAATTATAGGATGAATAATATGTTTCTAGTAATAATAGTACAAGAGGATAATAAAATAATTTTTTCCATTAATATTATTTCATCTCCGAGGGATGAATCACTACATTAATTAATTATCTTTATTCTTCTAATTAACTAAATAAACAAAAAATAATATAATGTGGTAATTATATTATTTACAATATGAATTTACATTATCCCACTAAAAAATATAATTATATTAATTTTTATATAAATATAAACCCAAAAACTCATATTTATAATTATTTTATCCTTACATATTTTGTATTTCATAGATAAATTTCATGGTGTTTATCAAATAGTATATTTTAGAAAATTAAACTGATTCTATAATTGGAATTGAATTATACTTTTTAAACACTGTATAGTCATAAGTTCATTTTAGATTCATTTCAATTATAAATTAAATACCCAATATTCTTGGTGTATTAGATTTTTAAATAGTATAAATAGTGTTTTATATATGGAAATTGATTTTTTGTAATCCTACACCGTTAGAAGAGTTAATAAAATATCCCCTTAATAAGAGAGGATGGGAAGCTAAAATGTCAAACCTAAAAACTTATAAATGGGTCTCTATTTAAGAAACAATTATTTTAATGGGAAGATTCATATTTTGAGGAAAAGTGTATATATTTTTAGGGATTGATTGTGGTCATCAATCACAAACATGTGAATGATAAATAAAACATCGACGTTCTAAAATCCATAATTTTTGGATTATTTAAAATGCCATTACATCACAAAATGAATTTATTATGATGAAATTATCTTTTAATATCCAATTCTTAATGTTGAAAAATTATTTTACCGCCTATGTATATATGGAAATATACATACTTGATATATTAATATTTAAAAATTTAATTCATTGGTTGTTTTTCGATAAACTTTGTATTCATTTATTACATCAAGAAATTGATATCTAAAATATATATTTTATTATTGAAGCACAAAAATAGAATCTTAAGGGATCTTTAACCCAATAAAAGAGTTACATGTCTTTCTATTTGTCAGTATCTATTCTATAAAGTCAATATCCTTAATATATAAATCTCTAAACCTAAAAATTTATTCTATTTTGAAATAATTAATATTTATTCATTAAATTCATGTACTGACAATAATTACACATTAATTAGGACATCAAATATTCCTACAACTGGAGTGAAAGACGTATCATTTTTTGGTCGTGGATTCTGGCCCCACCACCTTGCGAGATTTGATGAGTTTCCACCCATCATGTGGATTTTCCATTTCTAAATATATATTAATTTAATTTCAGAAATAACATTATACATATCATTGAAATTTAATCACTGAATACCCTTTTAATGAATGTCATCATTAAAAATAAAAAATCATAATTACTTTATATAGTTCTATCAACATAGTTCCTTCCGTAGTATAGGGTTTAACATAGTTCATTCATTATCTATTAAAATCATTCGTAATGGTTTGAAAATAGAATGTGAATTATCTTAAGCATATCCCTCTAGAGTGTTACAACTGGTTCATAGTAAGTCTCAATATCATGTATAAGGTCATGCTCATGACAGGCTCAATGCACCTTATTATAGTTTTTACCCCTAGGTACATCAGTTCCAAAACCACATCCACTTGCAGAATCCTGATAGGGATGTATTTATAAGAAAACTGTATAATCATTAACTAACTGAAGCTTTAGGATTTTATTATATTCTTTTCATCTAATTATACATTTGGGATAGGTTTTATAATAAATATTTCACTAAATCATCTTCCCTAGGTTTTTACTAGACTTTAATTGATACCAAATGTCACAACCAGACACCGAAAGTCATAGATCTTGTGGCTACTACAATTACATTGGCATAATATACAAGTAAATTATATCTTAAAGGAAAGAGAAAATTTCTAGTCACAACATCTTAGATTGATACAAAATTATTGTTTTATAAACCAAAACACAAATTACAACATATATTTTTCATGGATAATAACTCTATTACATCTAGTTTATCCTTTCATATCTTTCTCAGTACTCTTTAAGGAATCCTAGAAAATAGAAACATAATTGGGATGATAATAAATGAATAGTAATGGTATTTAAAGAAGAATAAATAACAAATGAACAACCATAAACAACATGTAATGGTAAATATATGAACACAGATTCTATTTAATAAATAAATTGAAAAAGAACTATGTAAAAAAATAGAAAGGCAAATAAATGAAAAAAAATATATTTAGATAATTAGATATCAGTAAATAAATATGGAAGGGTAAGAAACAAAAAAAAGATTCCATTTAATCAATACACATAGAATTAAATTTATATGTTGATATTTCCATGTGCAAATCTCAGGGAAAATAGATATTGAAACCAAATGATAGAAATTATTAATTATTGGAAATCATGTATCTAGAAATTATAATATTATACCATAAATATATATCCTTAAGAAATTTTTTGACCATACTTAGAAACTAATATATTATTCTCAGAAATAAACTCAATGTTTTTTTCAACAGCTAATGTCCTCAAATGAGACTAATGATACATCAATGATCATGCTTTAAATAGTCCCCAATTCATTTATTCAATGTCCAAATCATTCCTCAAATATCAAATAATCGATTTAATTAAGAACAATGTTCCTTATCAAAAATCAATAATGAGTAATCCATACAAATTTTTAAATATATCCCTAAAAAAGAAAATTAAATTCAAAGAAACCACTATATTTTAAAATGGTATATGGTTTACGAAATTAATATATCCATGATAAATGACTTTGAAAATTATGTGAAATTAAATTTTCAATGATCATAGGAAATTGAATATTTCAAGGGGAGGAACAAAGTCATCAAGGAAGTTAATGTCAATACTATCCTTAGATATATCGTAAATAAAACATATGAAGGGAAAATATGGTTGGTATTAATAAAACATATTTCAAATAGGGGAAAGTAGGTTTGTTTTCATTGATAAATGTAAATAAAAAAGCTTCTAAAAGAATTCATTAGGAAAATTTATTTTTTATTTTGAAAATAAATACAAAGAAAATTCCTTGAAAATAAATTTTTTGAACACTTTCGTTAAATATGAACCATTTAAATATGAAAATTTGTCATCAAAGATACACAATCGGGTATTTTCATACATGTCATATGATTTTAAAAGATCATTTATTTTTTAAGATAAAATTTAGAAATGTTTGTTATTTAAAAATAGATAAGAATATTATTTAAAAATAGTTTTGAAAAAAGGGTAAAATTTCATTTAATAAATCATTTTGGACTTGACAAAAACGTTTCTAAAATAATTTTTAGAAAATATGGTTTTTAGAATAAAATAGGTTCTCTAACTATTGAGGAAAAAATATGGGTTTATATAAAAAACCTGTAAAAAAATTTTGAGTAAAAAAGACTGAAAAAATCGTACTTATTACTTTAAAATAAATGAATACCAATATGAGAATAAAAGTAATTTATTTACTAAAAAATTATCCATTAATTTCCTCTAATGGAAATTCAAGTGTAAATAATCCTGAAGAAAATGAGATTCTGAAATAAACTATTGAAAATACCTAAACCTTGACATGAGAATTAATAAATAAATATATTATGTGTTTTATAAAAAATAGAAATAAAAAGAAACATTAAATAAAATAATAGATAGTTATAATTTATTACAGATATAATCATATAATATTAATGACAATGAGGAAATAATATAACATAATGAAAAGGAATCAGGTTATGAAATTCCTTACCAAATGGTAACTATTAATTGAAATACCTTAGAATAAATAATTAAAATAAAACTATAAATACAATGAATATAAATTTAGTCATTATATAAAATATAAATGGTCAGTATATAAACCACATCTATGAATTAATTGGTGAAAATGATTTAAACCTCATGGAAATAAAATTGAGACATGAATCCACTACATTGGATTTCCTTTCGGATGAATATCCATTAACCTGTTGTATAATCGTTTTAATAATTTAATAATGTTATTATAAAACCATAATAATATTTATAACATCATATATTAACATCATATGTTAACATCATATAAAATTTTATTACTTAATAATAATTTATTATTTTCACTATTTTGAGTGTTAATTGCCGAGTTTTTTGAGTGTGTTTGGATTTATTATTATTTTTATTCTTATATCGATTATGATTTTATTATATCTCAAATTTAAATAGAGATACAAAATTATATTTATTCTATACATATATATTTTTTATAATTTATATAATGTTTACATAGGAAATCAAATGAACCATTCTTGGAGATGGTTTTTTATACATATACATGAATGATACTTTCAATTATTTAACCTATTAAAAGAATGAAAATTAAATGACATTTGAATATATTAATATTTTAAAATCATATATATTTCATATATTGCAAAAAAAATTAAAATCATCGTTAACACATTCCATGAATAGTGTGAACAAATCACGTCGCATTGAGGAGGAGGTATTCCACGCGTGTAGAAATGATGTTATCGTATTTAAAAAAATAGAAATCACGAAAGTATGTCTTATAAAAAAAATTTATTAGTAATAATAAAATAAAAATATCATAAAATAATTGTGATTCAATCATAATTACCAGCCATGGTAGGTGGTAACGTAAAAACAAATGACATCATTCTGTGAGGTGGAAATTTTTCGTTCTCACCAATGGTAAATCCATGACCCATTTGATGGAAGTGTGTGTAGGTGTAGTTATAACCATTAAAATGACAATATATAAGTATATTTAGGATAATAGTATTATTATAGAATATTTAAATAGTAATAATTGAATTTTTTTAGGAATAAATAACACAAAATTAATCATTGAAGAATGTTAACATTATTTCGGGTAACTCCTTTTTTGTTTTCACAAAAGGGACTCCATTGAATGATTTTTCTACAAAGAGATTATTTCATTATTATATTATGTATCTTGGGAGATTATATTGGAATACTATTGGTTATCCAAAGGGCTTTTTATATGTTAATTAATGGGAGGGGTGAGGTGCTTTTCAAATTGGAGGAGTGTAATTATAATAAATATAAAAATGTATGCACTATAGAGAAGTATCCCTGGCATCTTCTAACTAAAATAAAGAAATAAATGCTTTAAATATAGTATATGGTCTACATATATCCTCAAAATTACTTTTTTACAAGTTAATTGGACATTTTGTCTATTTTTATTACGGTTTTTCCAATTGTTAAGATAATATTTCTCTTAATTATTGTAAATAATTTTATTCAAATTGACTATAATATTCAGGTTAAAAACTATGATGAAATTATAGAAATTATAAATTATTCTAATTAAAAATATTTAATCCATTTTCCCAATTTACAATCATATAATTGATTCAAATTAAAATTTAAATTAATCCTAGAGATAAGACGACAAATCATGTTTTAATGTAGAAATTTTGAAATGTTTGAGATATATTTATATCCAATTTCAATGATAAATTGTTTTAAATTAAATAAATAGGTTTAAATTATATAAACATTATCAAATTAGGTTTAAAAAACAATCTAAAATATAGTATATATTTATAAATAAATTAAATGTGAAAGCATTTCAGAATTAAAATTTAAAATTTTCAATTTTCATCAAAATTTGAAAGTTCTCACAAAAATATTATGAAATCACCCTATGATGATTTTTATGTACCTATATAAAAACTAATGTTAATTTTGAAATATATAATATTCAAAATTTCCTTAATTTGGATTTAAAATAGGTACTCCGTTAAAAGGAAGTAAATGTGCCGTTAAAAAAATATAGGTTTGTATACCTAAAATTTATTTTGTTCACATATTATCATATAAAATTAAATGGATGAATATTAAAAATATGTTATTTAATATAAGAATATATTTGTTGATTAGTATCATTCCATAATTTTGATTAATTTATTTTTTTATAAAAAACTTTTTTAAGTGGCTAAAAATAAAAATATTTTATTTTATATTAAATTTGTTTCTATATTTTCATTCCTATTTTAATTGCTAACCAATTAATTAATCTTATATATTTTTGTAGACATATATTATCATATTTTAGTAAATACAATTCATAAATTATAATTAAATAGATAGGTTACATTATATTATGTTGAATAATAATGTTTTAATAATATTTTATTTTTCTGTAAAACTCGGTCATGCGTGTAGAACAATCTATCGAAGAACGTCTTTGCCACGTTAGACACAATATAACACATTATTGCATGAATTTAAAGATATAGAGTATAATAATTTTATTTAAAATATTAAATATATCATAAATACTAGAGAGGTTATATTCCTTTCTATATTTTATATTGTCTGTCAAACACTCTATCAAATAAATGTTACTCTATTAGAATTTTTGAAACATCACAAATGAACCCTTAAAATTTCACTACCAAAAATGTGTGTTCTATGGAACATATACAACTAAAATCTAAAAAAAAATTATAAGATGAATAATATGATTCTAGTTATTATATTACAAGAGGATAATTACATAATTTTTTCTTTAATACTTTTTCTTCTCTTAGGGATGAATCACTACATTAATTAATTATCTTCACTCTTCCTATTAACTAAATAGTAAAAAAAATATATGGTTGACATTTTAGTATTTCCAATATGAATTTACATTATTCCACTTAACTATATATTTCTCTTAATTTCTAAATAAAAATAAACCCTATAGCTAATATTTCTAATTATTTTATCCTTTCATCATTTTTATTTATTAACTAAATTTCATTATTTTTATAAAATAGTATATTCTAGAAAATGAAATTGATTCTATAATGGGAACTAAATTATCCTTTATTAACAATATATAGTTATAAGTTTTTATTAGATTCATTTCAATTATAAATTAAATACCCAATAAGCCTGGTGAATCGGATTTTTAAATAATATAAATAGTTCATTTAAATTAAGGAATATTATAGTATTTTTTTTTATAAATTACCCACACTTACACATTATTAAAAAAAACTCATGGATATGTATTATGAAACCAATATATTTCCAGAGAAAATTAGTTCATCACTTATATAATACATTTAATTTTTATTTATTAATTACAAACTAGATATTATTTATATATATTATTATAAATAATTTTAAAAAATATTTCATAGGCTAAAAACATATAATTTCTTATTAAAACAAATTTTATTGATAGTTTAATACCATTTGAATAGTTTATATCACTGTTACACATCTTCAATTCCATGCTTAAATATATAAATTATAAAATTGAAGTGGTCAATATCCTTTTCCTTTTTACATTCACTCTCGTATAGTGTATAAAACCCCTTATATAGAATATTAAATTTCATTTCTATTCATACCCAACTCGAAATACAATTACACATGATATGTATTTTTAAATTTTTTTAATACTATTTTCCTATTACTATTTCTTGGACTTATATCTTTATCATTACATCAATATAGAACTTAAAAAAAAATATATATATATACATCCAATTAATGGTCATCAAAAAAATTAATAATAATATCAATGAATAATTTTTTTTTAAAATATTTAAACACAAAGACTCATATTTGGAGATTGAAAACTATTTCCATGTTCTAAACGAACATTAGAAAAATGATTCTTTTTCAAAAAAAACTCACTAAAAACACCTCATACCTCTATAAATTACCAAAAAAATCTCAATATATTAAATCTACTTTTAACATAACTAGTATACCCCAAATAATCTATTTGTAAAATTAATAGCTTACTGATAATAGATAAAAGTTATATTACAAATTAAAATGAAATTAAATTGTTTTATTATATTCTGTATTATTTCAATATGATTATTCTCTATGATATATAGCTTCAATAAATAAAATATATTTCTATATAAGTGTACACATTAGATAATGGGGAAATATTGTTATATACAAAAAATCCATCTATAACAATCACATACTTCCTCATTTCTAATGGTTTAACTGAACATGATTCTTGAATTAATTTTTCAAATACATCAACTAATTCTTTAATTATAACTAATTGAAATTATTAAATAAATTATATATATAATGAAAATTAAAATTCAATTAAATTTAAATATATATAAATAATCTAGTATTTATCATTATAATCACCATATAAACATAGAAATACCTTATAAAATATTCTTAAGAGTTTTTTATATCTATTTCTTATTATTATATTTTTTTACACACATTATTCTTATGTAATTCTCCACCCATTTTTCACAGAACATATACCACACCTCCCAATTTAAAAAATGCAAAATTTCTTTAATATTACATATCTCAACCAATAAACCTAATAATCAAAATAAACTATTATATAAATGGATTAAAATTCCTCATTATTTATTTGTGATTGATTATACTCTAACCGAAAACATAAATTTTTATATCAATTTTGGAAGGCGTTTGTTCAAGATATCTCTTTCTTACTCTACATGAGGAACAAATTCATCCTTTATTGAACTATATTAATCAATCTTCTTCATATAGTGATATTTAATATAATTATTCTATTATCATTTGTGTTATATCTGATGTAGTTTCAACAAGGAGTAATTGCATTAATATTTATAAAATTAATTTTATTTTATAATTTAAAAATGTTTTGGATATTCTTTTTATGATATAAATTGAATATTTATGTAATTAAGGAATATTTTCACAATGGTATTGGTAAAAAATCATTGTTTTGAAAAGTGATACATGATGAATGGGGGATATTATAACTATACCTAAAACCCATATATGGTAAAACTTGTATAACATTTTTTTGCATTGATTTAGAAGATCAATAAATGAATATAATATCATGAAATGAATAGTGATGTTTAAACTTGGTTAGATGAATGATTTGATGAGATAAATAATGGTTTTTTCCTTCTTAACATGGATTGGGAAGGATTATGAGCTTCAATGGAATCTATTTGAATAGTTTAAATTATATTTTTTAAGAGAGAGACTAGAATGACATAATATATTTTTCAATGGTGGGGTGGAGCACAAAAGAAGTTCTAATTTATATAAATATGAATTTTAATCATCATGGTGTAGAGGTGACATTTTTAAAAAGTTTTTCTTTTATAAAATAAAGAATAATGTTATCCTTTTAGAAGATAAAACTATGGTGGAAATCATATTGAGAGTGAACAATTTATTTGTGATAGATATAGTAATGAGAGTATAAAAATAACTATTTTCCTTCATTTTAGGGCGAGGAAAAATTTCATGCTATCCATATATTTTTTTGAATAAAAATAGGGATATATATCACCATTAGATAGTGGTGTTTCTTATAGTTAGGAAATAAGGTTTCATACATTTTAATATTGTCCTATTATCAATATCTTAATGTTTTAATTGAAATTGTGATTTAACGATGTAAATATACATAGCTTATAGCATAGTATCTGGCAAGAATAACATTTAACAAAATGAAACTAGTTTTTAATAAAATTTTTCAGTATTTTGATGACTTATAATGGGTTTTAAATCATGGATCAACATTAATATATTCCATGGTAAATAGGTTTTTTATTATCACATTACTTTATTTGTAAATGGAAATAAACACAAGGTATAATGTTTGGAATTACAGAAATCATTTAACATGAGTGTTTTTATTTCATGGGTTGAAGGGAAATAAAAAATAGTTTATCATGAATTGAAAATATTTTATGTTTGAGATGGACAAAAATATTGAAAAAACAATCTATCAGTCCAATTAAATATATTTCTGAGAAATGAGTTGAGTATAAACATTTAAATGATGGGGATTTTTATATAATGGTGGACCCGAATATTGAAAAAAAATTACCCAGTTTGAATTAAAATTTCTAATATCTGGAATACATTTAGGGTGGATTACTGAACATGGATGAACTATTATTAACAAAATTATAACGAACCTCCCTAGAGGGGCTAATGTTTCCACTACCCCAAGCTCAAATATAATAATAATGGGGCTAGTGATTAGCACCAGGTAGGAATATCCCATAAATGTGAGGAATTTTCTTATGTACCTGTAGAAATTCACACATCTCCAATCCCAATATACTAAAATGTAAAAACACTCAGTAAACAATGCATGCACATAATACGATACCAACAACAGAGTATGATAGTAATGTTAAAATATTTATATTAAAACAAGGATAAAATACAAGTAAAATAAAATAAAGTGTATGAAAAAGTGAATGAACATGACCCTCAGACTGAACTATAAATAACTATACCTGAAGGGAAAGGTGCTAGTCAACTATATGAATCCCAAATGGCACACTTTAAATGTATGATCTCTCCAAGAACAACATGGTATAGATCCACCTAGTTCTCTATCAATGTTTCTATCTTTGAAACTAAACATGAAACGTGTGGGAAAGCCCATATAGTGGTTAGTAAAACAACACTGAGCAGGACACCCAGAAAACACAAAGTAAATACAACAAAGGAAACACCACAAAAAAATATAGTCCTCTCGACACATGTATGTGTTTACAACACATATAAAAAGAAAATATAGGTTTACTCATTAAGGATTTCATGCCTTAATGTCTTATCGGCTACCAGCTACATGGTCCCACTCATAGCACCCTCGTTCTGGGATATCTAACTCCTCACGATATCAGACATGAGAACGTAGAACACCTCTAAAAAAAGAATCAAAAAAGTTTCATGGTCATCATATATCACATAGGTTCCAAGGGAATCCAATATATCTAAGACACAATGTCTTGATACATTACATACAAACATCAACCACCGAAAGCTTCCCTAAGAATGCTCGTCAGGTCTATTCACATTGAACAGAATGAATTTGATATCAATACACAGATAGGGGGTCCCCATTGCCTAGGGTTCACTAGGGGGACTCTTGGACCTACTAAAAACATCATCATAGATATGGGATCATTTCCCGCATAAATATTTTTCACACCAGCTCCACAAACCCTGTTTAATATTAAAAAAATAGAAGTGAGGACTGACAGGGCCTCTTGGTATGAAAAATGCTCCTACCATCTGAGTTAAATGTCAAATATGGGCTAAGAAAAATCACATAAAAACATTGGTCATCCTATATTATTGAATAGGATCCTATATCAAACCCTCGTAGTAAAATCCCTAGTGTACACTGTCAAATTCTATTGGCATCCTTTATAATTGGAACATGATCCTGCCTCAAACCATAATAGTAAAAGAAAAAGATAATGCTACCATTCTTATTGGACCAACTATAAACCATGAAATCCATCTCCAATGGGCCACCCCATATAAGGGTCCCAACTCCATTGATAGATCATCAAACGAAGGATTTGTGTTGAATGTTATGGTTGTCTGACAGAAATGGGTATGTCCCAGGTCCGATGCATCGGCCGAACTGAGCCGATCAAGTCGGCCCAACCAAATCCGGTCTGAAGGGCCCATAGTGACCCATCCCTCTAGGTGTATGGGTCTCGTCTTCTTGATCAATGGGATATGTCCTGCTAGGTTGGTGGAGCAGCCCAACCACACCAATTTGGCCCGCACGCGCGAGCTAGCCATCACTTTGTATGTGGTCCGCTAGACCCCAATGCCTCCAATGTTAAATGTGGTTCCACCATGTTCAATGTGTATAGACACCACATCTGACATACCAATAGACCCTATAGTTGTAGGCTCTACCAAATGAAATAGAGTCGTGATTCACATGGTCGCCAGCAGCGCATTCCATTGGCCCCTTCTACAGGCCGCCAATGGTACTTTGATGCTCGATTTTCTGGAATAGAGGCTTGTCTATGATCCTTGGGAGTCATTCTTCCTTTCCCTAGGCTCGGATCAACATCAGGAAACATCTTGTTGAAAAGACACTTGATTGATAATATCTCTTAAATTTACTCGATATTTATGTTGTCATTGTTATCACACCTTTTTTAGTTCATCACACCAGTGGATCTTTGATTTTGTATCATTTCACCGAGAAGATGTGGTCAAACAGTCATCCATTCATAAATTATGAATAATTTGATGAATGAAAATAATAAAAAAAACACCAATGATGAAATGGCACCTAGAACATCTTAGGGATCGAACCTAAGTTTTTTTTCATTCCAAACATGGTAAATTCTATTATAATGATCAAAAAAGCATATCAAATTAAAATCCTAAATAAAAACCCACAATCATAACATATCCTATAGGAAAAAACAATATTATGATCAACTGATTGGTCGGTTGGTCACTGATTGTCATTAAATATATTAAGGTGGAAATAATAATACAAACAAAAATATATAAATTGATTAGGTTCGATCGTAGATGAATAACAGTCACCACATCATTTACATGGTTTAAGATCCTACATATCTAAGGATTTTAATATATCATTAATGCACGATCCACCACTATTCTTTGTGAAACCACCATCTTATAGCATAATATGAATTTTAGGGTCTTGGTGGTAACCGTTAATTATATGAAAAATGAATATTAAAAGAAAATGCATCACTATGTCAAGAGTAAAATATTTCTATTAATATATTTTAATGATGTTAACGTCCCAAAACAATCATTCATATTCATCCCATAGCAGCCAATGTTTGGCCTCACCTAAGGAAAACATCTCAATACAAACTCAACAGTTGTTTCATATTTCCAATCCTATTTTCTGTTCTTGAGTAATTATGATTTTAAAATAAAATATTATTATTTAATAATATTATTTTTTGGTTACATCCTTTGTGGGGTTTTCATCAAATATCTTACACCGACCAAAGCTGGATCATGCTAGGGTAAAGATTCTATTCTAAGATCACTGGTTCCTTCAAATTTCTGATCCATGCACCCTTTAATAATATATTCAACTTCTTCTAAAAAATCCAACTGAGTGTGCGGTCTAAAAATTGCATTTTAAACTAATTTTTCCGAGCACACTGGGCCTCATAATCACACTTTGTCTCAGTGTCTTGTATAGTAATTTTTCTATTTAATTTCTAAAAATAAAATATTGAATATTCAATTCATTAAAATATACCTAAATTAAATATTTATTCACCAAAATCAAAAACAAAAGAGATAATAAAACTATTAAAGGGTAGTGAGCATGAATATGAGCCTCCCACTCCCATTTACTCTCTTAAATATTCATATACTGCCACCGAACACAAACTAGTGGAATCAAAACACCCATGATAGATCCCCTCCTTCCAATCCTTGATGTCCATCGTGTATTCATAAAAATTTTCTGCATCATCATGGTCAAGATCACCACATTAAATGGCATGAAATAGATAATTGATGTATATATTTCGTTGAGACACATGTAAGATATCGTGTAACCAATACAACAGTGGGCGTAGAGCAGAGCAGTACACCACTTTTCTAAATCTACATAGTATTAGGAAAGGGGTGACAAATCTCATATATTGCTTGTCAGCCTTGACAAGTCTATATATCCCGTGTTGAGGAGAGACCTATAGGAACACATGGTCACCCTCCATGAACTCCATATGCCTGTATCACCTATCAGCATAATATTTTCGATAGCTCTATGTTGTATTAACTTTCTCCTTGATGACATGAACCGTCTCTATAGTTACCTTTACAAAATCCATCAATATCAGTGTCGAATACTCAAGGTCAGTCCAACAAAGTGGAAACCTATAGGTTTTCTCATTACACGACTTGAATGGTTATATACCGATGGTGGATAAGTAACTTATATTGTATGAAAACTTCAATAGAGGTATTTTATCCTCCAAATTGTGACCAAAACTTAACATGACTTCCCATATCATGTTCTTCAAAGCCTAAATATCCCATTTAGTATATAAATCCTCCTATGGGTTGAAATGTTATCCAAATGCATAACTAAGTCCCAAATGCCACTTGTAATCCCTTACACAACCAGGATGTAAATTATTCATCTTGACCTAAAACAATAATCAATATAATTCCATGGATTCTAATTTTCACCAGCACATCGAGGCATCCAAAGCTCTCTACTGAACTCTGATCACGGATAGATAAATAGTGGTCATCCCGGAGAGTCATTCAATGGTCACTCAGATGGTATTATGAACCATAGAAGTATGTGGTAAACTCACCAATAGGTAAATTGTTATCCAACCCAACTTATATTTTGTTATCCCAAGAGTTTTATCCAATCCCATATGAACCTGATTCCTAGCCTTCACTTCTCGAAATGTAAGGCCTGAAGACACAAACATTGCAATTCCCATCTTCATCACTGACCACCAAAACTGATGTAAAAGGTCCTAGTACATCATTTAATCATATTTATGTACCCAAAATGGGATTTCAAGAAACATCCTCCAAAAAATTTATCAAAATACCAATAGTTCCATCATGATCCTTTTGAAAAGAAAGGCATGATCCCATGATTTTGAATTTCTATCAGGGGCTTGCCCAATGGATATCTGGGTATGTGGAGTCTCACATTATATGTCTTGAAGATGTTTCTCCATGGTTCAATGTTGGAGTAAAGGGGTGACTACTATCAACATGATATTAGCTACTCCATCTCCATCTATAATGGATATTAGCAATGAGGTTGACTTCACTAATTCCTCATTCAATAACTATGGACTCGATCTCCGAGTGAGAATTCCTACTACCAGGTTCCCCTTCCCAGAATATATAAAATATCAAATTTATAATCCTAGAGGAACTCTAGATATTTCATCTATATCAATTTCTAATCCTTTTAAGAAATTATATACATGATAATCTTGTGGTCATGGTAGATGACAAACTTCTTGCCCATCAGGTAGTGTCACCATATATTCAATGTAAAGACTACCACTAGTAGCTCAAGATTAGGGGTCATGTTATTCTTATCCTCTAGTATCAACTAACAAGAAACTTAGTAAATTTCTACTTGCCTCCACATCAGGAAAAAATGAAGTCTAGTTCCTGATCCATCGTAGAACACCACGTACTCAACACCCTCCGCTGGAAACCTCAAGATGGGAGTCCTCATCAAACTTTTGGCTTAACCTTCACTGGATCCATTATAACTATATTCTATGAGATGATGTGTGGTAGGGAAATAAATAAATAACTATTGAAACCATGACTGACATAGTAAGAGCTTCTCGTGTAGTTGGTTCTCTCAATGTGTGTATAGGACCATCCTTAAGTGTCTCGCATGCTTCTTCTCAGACTCCGAGAACACTATGATGTCATCAATAAATACCACCGTGGGATACCTATGGTAAAAAACATGGTCTCATTATGACCTTATACTATAATCCCTTTAACTACAACTACATACAACTAAGGCCTTTGGAAACCATTCGGTATGCTGGTGTAGATATCATGGTCATCCTTGGGTGTAAATAGACACAAACGTCCATCTATTAGGGAGAGGTAAACCTAGAATATCTTCAAGGAAGACGACTTTATTCTTAACCATCATTAAAAGAAACTGATGACTAAAAATATCCAGATCATGGTGGGTTGGTCTAGCTAACTGAAGAGTATTTTTCAGCACCCTCCTATGCATGAGTTTAACTTGATATTTAAGGATTTTCCATTTTGCTGATAAAAAGGGAAATCAAGTTTTATTATCATGGATGAACAACACCATTTTTCCTAAACTAATCATCCTAAGAATGAACTGTGGATATTAGTCTATTCTGAGAATGAAATTATAAGGCCTCAATTCTACTATAAGACATCACAACTAAAACTATTTCATTTAAGAGTCAGGTCAAACTATTATCAGTATTGTGTGATCATCAAGTCACTTATAGTAGTTGTCTCATAGGGTTGCTTCCACTAGAACAAATACCCTAATGTGTGGGGGGTGATTTAGAGTATGATAGATTAATACTTTCTCCTATGGGGATATTTTTTGTTATTTTAAAAAAAATTAATTATCTCTTCCCCCTATAGAAATATCTGAACATATAATAAATCATGCACATGACAGATCAATTTTACTTGGTTTACCCTCAATGGGCTACATCCAAGGAGCATTCAACGACAAGTTGAAGTGTGAAAAATTCAATAAGGCTCCCTGCCAATAATGAGTTCAATATTCGGGCTTGATCTCTTATTTTAAGACTCATTTCCTTTATATGGTTTAGGGTCTACTCACTGCATTACCAAGGGTCACTCCCTATTCCTCTTTCTCTGGCTCACTTCCTATGGAAAGGGTCAGTATCTTCCTCTTCCATCGGTCACAACACTAGGAATGGAATCCACACAATTTTTATCAACTTCTAGTTCAAACATATTTTATGGAAAAATAGCTCTCTTCATTTTTATGATTTCATACTTCCTCAACTATTGGTAGATGCTCTATTGAAGTACCTTTTTCACCCGTAGATGACTTCCACCTTCTTGAGTATAGCTATGTACCAGAAAATTCTTTTTATTATTAATTTGATTCATTCCATTGTGAACCACATTCTCTTCCATTTATAGTGTACCCGATATGGTACGTGGACCGCCTTCCCTTCATACTGCTGCCTCTTCCGTGAAGCTCCTCTATTAACGGACTACATCTTCCTTCGCTATGATATACCGCTATAGCATCTCGATCCCATGAACCTCCACGTAGAACTATAAACCTTTGTAAACTAAATTATTTTCGTGAACTACCTTCACAAACTACTATTATTTACCATTCCCACTTCTTCTGCATACACCGCCTTCTTCTTCCACGTACCGCGACATCCTCATCAATGTACCACACCTTCTTCTTCCATGTACTGCATCATATACAGGTTACAGTTCTTGGAAAAAACACTCTAACAAAATATATTCCTCGTGAACCACTTCAGCCTTCGCAAACTTCCTTCAGTATTTTTCTGAAATACTAGATAAAAAATAAGTTCACTAATAATATTCTATATCCATATTTATCAATGGGATTAGTGATTATTATATAGGAAATGATATCCACAATATCCACTAACCCAAGATTTTCTAAATATTCAATCCATCCTCTGCTACATACCGATCCTTCTACCACTGAGAACCACATGCCATCTAGTGAACTACTTTTCATAAGTTCCCTGTGTACAAAATATTCACCTATTTGGTCGATCTACTCCACCGATGACAATCCATCAGTGTACTTCATCACATTCTGTCATGAACTATTATCAGTTTCTTAAACCACACCCACATATCGTTCCTACTACTTGGAATGCGATTGTGTGCTCATCCTGGACAGGGTACACGATCCACTTTAAAGACATATCTTTGGAAAACACCACTCATTCTCATTCAAAATCATATGGAATTATAAAAAAACACAATCGCACCTAAAACATTACGAGGGGACACCTTGATGGATTTTTTCCAATAATAATCATAACAGTCATGATATTGGTTTAATTAGAATCTCCAGTTATCTGCCAAAAAAATTTCTTGAATTGAAAAATATAGAATAGGTGAAAATCGATTGTAGCTAATGTAGAAAGAAACAAATATTACCTTGAATCATTCCTAGATTACTAGGGTCATAATCCCAATGACCTTGCTATTGTCTCCTCCCCACTCCTCTATCTCCTCTACAATGTCTTACCCTTGACAGATCTATCTTCTCCAACTGCTGCCTCTTCCTTGGGGGTTGATCATCTTCTTCTCTGACTACTTCCAAAACAATGTAATAATCTCATGTGAGATGTCCCATACCCTGAAAATCATAGAATCATCCCCCTTTCATGGAATTGAGGTTCGCTTAGGGATGCCCGATAATCCTCTTGTTTCAGGGCTTACATTACACAACTCTTATCAGTAGTTCATGCTTACACTGATCCATGGGAGATCACTACCTTGGAATCCTATGATACATTGTCAAACCATGTATATCATCATCTAGTGAGAAATGATCCATGAAAAACTCTTTATGGATTGATGAATCCACCAGAACCACTATAGGTGAGTCTGTGAACTGATGAATAAGAGAAAGTGGCACCTGCTGACCATCCTAAAGATAAAATAATCTGTGACTAGATCCCCTAAGTGAGAAATCATCAAAAATCATGTCGAAATTCTGATCCTTTTGTGGATACATTATTGGATGGAATCTTGAATACATCCTATATAAAAACAAGATGTATAATGGTAAAAATAGTATGCATGGTGAGGTAACTCAATGAGGACATGGAAAACAAAACTCATTCCTATATGATGCATGTACCTTTATTTTTTTCCCGAAGCCAGTGTTTTCATGTATCATGTCGAAAATCAGGTTTCCAAAGTCCTAGTTTATCGATACATTAGCTGCCACACCAAAACTAGGGTCTATGTCCTAAAAGACGTACTCGAAACACCTAATAGTATATCCCCAAACCAATCTCATAGACTATCAATCCTAAAGTAGAACCAACCCCCTCTAATACCACATTTTCATGACCCTTCTCAGATGGGATAATGCCATGAAAACCCCATAAACACTGCCAATAGGCCAAGGGATGGTGACTAGCACGGAGTTGGCATATCCAACAAATGGGATGAATTTGCCTATATACCTATACACAGGCACACATCTCCATTCTGAAAAATGAAAAAAATCTAAAAGCAATAAGTAAAAAATGAATGCGTATAGTAAGATACAAACAACATATTAAAAAATGTATATAACATGCATTAATGTACAAAATGGTCAAAAATACTATTCCTCTATATGGAAGAGTCTATAAAAATGAATGCACAAGTTCTCGAATTTCATTTGATGAAAACCCAACCTGAAGGGAAAGGAGATGGTAAGCTATCTAAAACCATATATGCACACCTTTTCAATCTCATATCTTCATTAAAAACCTATTCTAGGTCCACCAATGACTCCCTCAATGTATATATCATATGAACAATACATGAAACATATGGGAAAAGCCCATGAACTAGTGAGTAACACAATACTCAGCAAGAAACCACAAAAATGCAATGAAAATACCACAATGGAAACACTATAAAGAAGATATAGTTAGATAAAAAAAGATATGTGTCTATAAATATTATAATAATAACATTGAGGCATATTCATAATGAATTCTATGCATCAAAGTCTCATCCACTTGTCGCTAAGCGGTGCCACTCGTATCACACTTGTTCTGGGAGATCCCTCTTGTAGAGCTATTTTATATAATCTTGTATAAAATGCCTTCCATAATTAACCACATAGACTCATGGCCTTGATTAGTCATGTAGTTTCTTTGAGACATCCAATATCTCTATGTCACAGAGTCTCGATACCTCACAACCAAACATCAACAAATAAAAACTACCTAAAGCACAGTCATTGGGTCTAGTCATGTAGAACGTAGTGAATATGACCTTGACTCATAGATAGGGGTCCCCCACACCCAAGGCTCTCTGGGGGACCTCCTAGATCGACTGGAAACATCATTATAGATAGGGGAGGGGTTCTCTAATAAATATTGTCCACACAAGCTCCAAAAAAACAATCTAATGTGAAATAAAGAGAAGTGAGGACCGATCGAACCTCTCAGTACGATACATGATCCAACATACTAAGTCAACTATCGAAGTCGGATTGAGAGAACTCAAATCATAACACAAGTAATACTCTAAGATGGGAAAGGGAAACCAAATCTAACCCTCATAGTAAAAGTCCAAGGTTATTTCTACCTCTGTTTTCATCCTCTATAATGGGAACGAGATCTTGCTTTATACTGTCATTGTAAAAGACAATGATGATTTTCCCAACCTCCTTTTGTCCAAATAAAAATTCACAAAGACATATCAAATTTATCACCTCATCTCAAGGGTCCCATTTTTCATGTTGGATCATCAAATGGATGAACTATTATAATATTAAGGTTGTTTTATTGAAAAGGGTATATCTTGGGTCTGACCCATCAATTGACCAGACCTGGTCTGGCTCAACTTGTTGGACAAATTGATCAATGTGTTATGTCTCGGTGTGCAATTGTACCCAGAACACCAGTCTGTTAGAGCGACCTAGCCCCACTGATCCAACTCGTGCCCATGGGATAACATCCACACCGCACACAGTGCACTGCATCGTGTGCCTCCTATGGTCAACATGGAGCCACTACGTTCTACGCATATAGCCACCTAGCCCACATCCCCTTCCACATAGGGCTCTAAACAATGCATTCGAACCACGGTTTAGGCAGCTACTGCCAGCACGCACTGCCTCTGTATGCCACTTCTAGCGCTAGTGGCCCCTAACACGGGACACTGGTTATCCTCTGGTTCTTCTATTTTTGGAACGGAGGCATTTTTGGATCCCTGGGTCACCTTTTTTATCACCCAGTGATCAGAAAAATATTAAGACTCATCCCAATGATAATCCAATCAAACAAAGATATCTCCCAACTCACATTGATCCCTCTTTTTTTGTCATCATCACACCATTTTTAGGTCAACTTAACACTCAGTATTCTATTTAGGATCATTAATCCAATAAGCAAAGGCACAAATAAAATCTGTTCATAAACAATAATGAACGAAAAGAATGTGAAGAAAATTTTGGTATAAAAAACATAAGAAAAAACCCATTGATTAAACAGCAGCTGTTGTTCATTCCAGCCTTGGTCAGTTCGATAAGAATGATGATGAAATCATATCCAATAAAAAAACCCCAATAAAAACCCACAAACACAAACCAACCTGTAAGAATGTACAATCCACAAATCAACCTGTTTGTTGACTAGAATTTTTGTGATGATGAATATACGAATTGAAAATGAATAATTAGAACAACATGACCTACCTCAATTTGATTCGATTTCTGATGAAGATCATTAACAACATAATTTCCAAGGGAGAAGATCCTTTAAATATGGGGATTGTAATTGATCGTCGATCCATAATCCACTACTGTTCATAGAGAGATATCCCTATTATTTTCCATAGAGTAATTTCATGGTTATGGTGACAACCATGAATTCTATGACAATCACATATTAAAAGAAAATGCATTTATCCTTCAAAAATAATATATCTTTACTAAAATATTTTATTGACATTTACATCGAAATAAAAATCATTCATAGTAAGATTTCTTCGACCAATCTTAGGCCCTATATAAAGAAAACACCTAATTATGAACTCAACTGCGAAACCCGATTTCTCATCCATGTTATCTTTCATGAGTTATTATGATTTTAAAATAAATTAATTTTATTTAATTATTTTATTTATAGTTAAGTCCATTGAGTATTTTTATTCACATGACACATTCCGACCTATGTTATGTTGTATCTAGGGTAATGATCCCATTATAAGCTCAATGATACAGTTGTATTTTTTATCTGAGTGACCATTTAAATGATATTCTATTTTTTCAGAAAAGTCTCACAAGAAATCTAATAGAAAATAATTTTTCTAATAATTGTTCTAGCCACATTGGGCCTCAAAATGACACACCGTCTTAGTGCCTGGTCCCAAAAATTTTCAAAATAATATATAAAAAATCAAGATAATTTACATTATTACAATAATAAGTTTCTTGGGACACATTGATTGATCAAAGATAATTAGTTTAATGAAACAGATCAGAATATTTATTAATTAATTTGAGTTTATAATAACAAATAAAAACTATGTGTGTAGTTTAATAAAATAGAACATCATTTCCAAATAAAGATTTTATGAAGGAATAAGGAAGGAAAATAAAAAAAATTAAACTCCATTTAGGACATAAAATAAATTGATGAGGACTCACAAACCAATATTCCATTGATATCATTTGGTTTATTAGAGAATGTCTCCCAATAATAGGGATTTTTATTTATTTATTAAGAGAATTATATATAATACAAATCATAACAAGACATAATTTTACTGTGATATTATTCATTATATGAATGTTTTATCAATTTTTTTTTTGTTTTTTGGGAAAGGTATCATTATAAAACACTCATTAAATAATTTATATCATCCTAAAATATATGATTAGGATAACATTGATGGTGGAATTTAACAGTGCATCAATTGTTTTGTTGTCATGTGCTGGGAATCGGTCTAAAAAGGTAATCTTGGATAGAACATAATGTAATGAAAATTCTTAAGCCTTTACCTGATGTAACATGTAGACAATTAATAATTACTTGGGATCCTTTGGAGGGATGTGTGCATGAACTCAAAAATTTAATGGTAGTGAACCATGATATACTGGTACCATGGAAAATTGTATTGATAAAAGAGTGTATGTTAGTGGAATTTAAAATCTAACACATTGTTTTGTGAGTAATATATGTGCATGGATCAATGAGTGTAATAAATGAAAAAATAAATGTTTTATACTGGTTTTATTTTTTGATTTTTTATAAAAATCATTGGGTGATATGATATGGTAGTGATAAAATTATCCTCTTCTATCCAATGAGGGAACAATATTTGATTATTTATAAGGGATTTGATTTGAAAGTATAAATTGTATAGCATGCTGGTTTACACTCTTATTAGCATACCATGATAAATTTATATTAACCAAATTTATCAAATACGTTGTATCATTGAAAAAATGATTTTAAATTTTGTTTAATCCATAAATTATCTTTTTAGTTTCTAGACATGAAATCATTTAATATGAATTGATTTTTAATAATATATTCTTCTATTGTTGGGAATCAATATGTTTTGGTTTTAATAGTCTTATAGTGGGATGTTTTATAATACATACATATCAATAGTTATTTAACAATGTGTAGTGAAATATTTCATGATGCAAGGAAAAAACATATTCAATATTGGTGTATTTATTGAGTTCTTTAAGACACCAACTAATTGTTATTGATGATTTTATATATTGAATATATTTTAATAAAAGTCTATGAAATTTTATGCTTCACTGGTTGTTGTGGATCCTTCATTAATTGAGTATAATTGTAATCTATTTTTTAAATGTATATATATAATAAAAATACAGAAAATAACATTTTTATGAAAAGTAAATAATAAGAATTTAAAAAATAAGTTAACACCCAATGAGGTAATTTTAAATAATATTTTAATTAATCAATTTATAAAATTTTTCAATCATATTGTTGAAAATTATAAAATTCATATTCCCTCAAGGAGAATAATATGGGTGATGGTTCTTTTGAAGAAATTTGAATGACATATAGTCATCAATATAACGTGAGTTCATATAGAAACTACGATTAGATATAATGCACTAATATAATGGTAGATTGACTATCAAATTTGTATAAAGTGGATTATGAGTACATTTCGAAATTGGGGATAAAAGATAACTTTTTTTCGAAATAATAGTTTCCCATTAAATTATATGTTATAATAAATGGATTTAAATTTAATGGTAAAAGACAAATAATAAAAGAACATGTATTTGTATTTTTATATTAGTGAGTGAAAAACAAATTATCATAAAATAAACTTGATACCTCCATGAAAATTTAGGATGGAATAATGAAAAAAATTAAATACAAATAACAGGAATTCCCAATTCAAGGTGGATGATATGAAAATTATGAACCAAAAATTAGTAGTAGATCCTTAGAGATAACATTATGCATCACTCCCATGAGATACTTTATAATTATGGCACATGGAGTTTGAAATTTTTAATCAGAGTATAAAATAAAATTATTTCATTATTGGGGAATGGTATTTCTCAATATAATGTCATAATGTAGTGTACTATAATGAATTTTTAAGACACAACCTGACCTTGAGTATAAGAGTGTAACTACTCAATGGGTGAAAATGACTGGTTGTATCTTTTTAACTGAGACAAATATACATGAGTTATGGTTTTTTGACCATATTTTTTTACATGTGATAACTATAGAAAACTATAATGATATTGTTATTATAAATTATTTTATGATGACAAGGAGAAATCCACATTAATATTTTAAGGGGTCTGAATTATAGGATAAAAACAAATATATTTCAAGGAAAAATATATTTATAGTGTTGTAGGAGAGTTTTGTTTAGATGAAATGAATAGTGAATCAAGAACATGTTATGGATTTCCCATAGAATCTATCTGTTATGGAATAAAGATACATATTAAGGAAAAATAATTAGGTATCCCTTTATAAAAAATAAATATATATGTTTGAATATATCCAAACTAAAGATAATGAATCACGATGTGATTTTAATTGCTACTGAAGGGGGAAATAAGAAGTACGCCTACATGGTTTCCCAAATCTTAACATAATAAAATAGGGGACTATTTTATCAATATCTGTCTTAAAAAACAAGAATACTTGTATAGGATAAAATAATTTTTCATTGTAGTACTATACAATCACTACTAAAATTATTCTCATTGTAAATGAAAAGACTATCCCAATAATGAAAAAAGTACTAGAGAAAATATTCTTAAAAAATAATTTAAAAGTAATTTAAAAAATTGAACAAAAAAATAATACTTGAATTTAATTTGGATAAAGTGGGGTAGATAATTATAATAGAAACATTAATATACAATATTATTTTTGGTACGTACCACTCATCCATTTAATCTAATTCTCACAAATTATAGCACAAGTAATGCAGGTTGAAAAGGAAGATTTTTACTATAGAGTGAATATATATCATAGAGGTGGATCTATTAAAAGAATATAAATGCAATATGATGTGTTTGAGAAAGTATCAATTCTAAAAACCTATATTTTTAAATATCCTTAAATTATTTCATTTGGGAGTTGGAGGTGTTGGAAGAGAAGAGATTTAAACTGGTAGGAATGAGCTATGGTGTGACATTGGGCATCATGGTGTGAAATACTATTTGGAAGAAACAAATGGTTTATCTCTATTAAATTACACTATAAATGGTTGAATTAAGTAATGGGATATTTTCTTGAGTTGTGTGGATATTTTATAACCTAGTGTTGAAGTCCATAAGATATAGCTGTCATGGTATTTTTTGGAAAGATGTTTTTTCATATCAATGGGGATGTGGTGATGTTGTGACGCTATTCAATGTGGGTTTTGGTAAATTAAAAATCCGTTAATTTCATGATGAAATCCATATATACTATCTTAAAATAAAATTTATTTCATATTATACATTTTTAGTTGCATAATGAGTGTTTCTAGTCTTGGATTGAGATTATTATTAAGAGTTCCATTATATTTCCATGAATGGAATTCTAGGATTGATCGAAGGCATTGTGTTGCAAAACCCTAGATAATGAGTGTTTGGGTCTTCTATTTTTTGGTGATTTCAAAATATGTTTTATATTGTAACTCGTCTTAAATATGATTAAATTATATTTTTAATTTTGTTTTTAAAAGGGGAATATATTTTCTTGATATCTGAGAAAAAAATATATAAATATTTCTTCTTTTTATATGGCTATCTAACACATAACTTTATTATACATGACTCAGGATGGTAAATGTTTATTCTCATTGGGGAATATATACATAATAATTATATTTTCAGAAATATCATCAATATCTCAAAAAAAAATATTTTTATATAGTTCATTTGAGAGATATACCCTACGTAAAAACATTCATCAATACATTGCGAGAGTAATCATATTAAAAGGAAGTGATCATATGCCCAATAAGGGTAAATATAAGATATTTCATCCAATAATAAAAATATACAATGACATAAGATTGTGGTTACGAGACCACGATCCAAACTAATAATAATTATAACTAATTATATAATTATCATTAATGATACATCATGTCATTATAATATTTCATAGTAAATTTCATATGTTATAAGCGAGAGGAATCTTTAATAATAAATAATAAGTTAAGAGAACATATCATAATCAAAAGACATAAGATCATGGAGTACACATATTCATAGAAATTAATTTACCTAGTAAATGATAAATTCTATTTCTAACATAGTGTATTCGATTTTCTCTATATTACACCATTTCCAAAGTCAATACTCACTCCCAAGACTATCAAAGTTTATAGGGTTCATTGTTAAACAGAGTTCACAACCCATCCAATACCTTATTATTTCCTAAGAAATATACCTTTAACCATTGAAATATAATTATCTATAATTACATTCCCACTAATTATATATTCATAAACAATTTATATGTGTTACACTTGATCATAAAAGGTTCATCATATCGTCGTATCATGACCAGTGGAAAGGAAACAAGATTCAATATTATATCATAATTTCATTATAGAATAAAAAGTTGAAAATAAACTATTTTAATAAACAAATAATAATCATTATAAAAACCCATTTCAATAAAGAATAAGGATTTTATCATTGGATAATTACCCCGATTATGAGAATAATATGTCATATGATCTTATAAAGATTTAAAATTCACTTAAACTATCACATGAATATTTCATGGGGAAATTTCGTTTTCCCTTTTTCAAATCACTTTAAAAAACAAATTTTTCCAAAAATATTGTGGAAGGGGTTTTATTTAAAAATGTTTTAAAATCCTATAAATAAATCCTCAATTAATTGATTTTTTTTAATGATGGAAAATTCCATTCATGTCAAAATCATTATAAAAAATTATATTCACACATTTAGTAAGAAAATACCTTGATTAGGAAAAAGAGAATAATTTTTAAAAATAAACGTTTAATATTTTATAAAATTGGTAAAATTAATTTTAATATTAAATAAATAATTTTTTAAAAAAATTATTGGATTTGTTTTGAAAGCATGGATATGGAACAAAAACAATTATGAAAAAAATATGACAAATAAAAAATGAAATTAATAAAAAAATAAAAATCATTTTGAATATCATAGGGAATAAATTCATAATAAACAGAAAAATTATATAAAAAATTATAGATGATGATAAATTAAATGGGCTTATCATATAATGATTATAGAGTTTCTAAATTGTCAATTCAAGACTAAATAACCCTCATTAAAATTTGAATGAATCATATATCCCTTATCACTTTGGTAATCTCATAATTAAAATCTCTTAAAATATTGAACCTCATATACTTTTTATAAATCACAATAATTGCATTTTAAATAATTATAAGTCCATTATTTGGTAATATATACAAATAAAATATATATGTGGTGAATAAGGAATATGTCACTGATAAATAAAAGTGATTTTTGAATCCCATACCCTGAGTTCATGTTTTTTTCGTTGACACTCAAATATCTTGTATTATAAAAATAGAAATACTATTCATATATTTTAGAATAATATTCAAAAATAAATTACTATATACCTTTCTGTCATAATATTTAGTTATTCTTTTATAAATAATTTTTATTAGAAAAATCATTCAGGTGGAAAAATGTTTGTTTTCCATGAATGCTTCAGTTCGATTGTTATAGAACTTGAAACTTCGTCAAGGTTATACAGTCTAAAAAATATTTATCATGAACTATGTATCATATTAATTCATCATATTCTATTTTATAATTACTCGAATAATGTAGTTATAGAAATTTAATTGCATCACTTCATGTGAATGGTAATACATTTTCATGTGTGGGTGTTCTGTCTACTTTTTAATGGTTTTAATGAAAAAAAGATAACTATAAGGACACCGAATTAACCATTAAAAAATATTTATTTAAGTACATAATTATATATTATTTTACATTGAGGATATTATCATGTGTATTGTTTTAGATAATTAATCCATGACTCATTCATTAAAAAAGAATAAAATACAATGTGGACACTATGAAACAATATCCATTTTTACAATAATATATTTTTATAAAATTGAAAAACGATTTATATAATAATAAATCATAACAAATATCAACATGACTTCTTCCAATCTCTTTCTCATCTTTATTTATAGTGTAAAACATTAAAAAACATTAGATGAGAACAAAATACATAGTAAAGGATATAAAATGAATAAACTATTTTTCCCCTAATAAAAATTAAAACCCATGAATGATTTTTATAAATTTATAATTTTCAATTTTAATGTGTATTATATTCTTTAAATTGTCAAAAAATCATATTTCGTACATTATATTTTAGTCAAAATATTACCATAAAAACCATTGAAAGTAACAAATGGAAAAAACGTTTTGGGACATCATTATAGTTGTAAATATTTAAAATTGAATAAACATGTTGTTTGGTTCCATATATTTTACTCTTAAAAATAGAATATTTTTAAGGCCTACCATCATACACAATCGATTTCAGGGCAAATGAAGACCCACCCATCATTGGTTTGTCATAGAACTACCCATTAATTGGTTTATTACATAAATAAAAATAAAATGTTAATGTACAATTATATAATCAAAAAAAATAAAATATTTAAATTTTAAATATTTTACTCTTAAATATTCATTTTCAATATATAAACCATTTAAATATATTAAAAAAATGGATTCATTTTCAAAACCCATTTTCAATAACAAAATACCTTGAAAAAATTGAAAGAGGTGTTTCGTTCTCTTATAAAAACCTACTGGATTATAGAGGAATAAAAATATTACAATTGAACTAAAATTTAACTTATAAATATTTTCATACATAAATATATATTTTCAATATAATATCAATAATATTAAAATTTAGGAAAACATTAAATTTTTAAACATTTAAAGTGTCTCGTACCACTTCACACATCATAATTATAATCCCCATGAAATAATAAAATTTTGAAAAATTTATAAAACATGAAAATAAAAAAAATATTGATATACAATGTGAAATTTTCTTTATATACATCTTATAGTAGAATAAATATAAATATCATCTTGAAATGCCTCAAAGAAAGGAGATTGAGAAGATATCCCTTACTATGAGTCAGACTTGTAACATGTGCCTTTATATTCTTGAATAATAATATTATATAAATTCATTACATAATTCATAACCATTTTCAAATTTATCATTCCATTTATTTCTAATATTAAATTATTGTATACAACAACTTAAATAATCAACATTATATTGGGTGTTTCTGAACACATTCAGTTAATGTGTCAAAAATAACATTAATAGGTCAATAATAGTCAAAGGGTTCATTATATAAACATATACATAGTAATAATCATGAAATATTTTTCATATTTTTACAAAAAATATAATTTTAAAACAAATAATGAAATATTATTATGAAAAATTATCCAATATTACAATACTCAAGATGGTAGGTCGTACATATGCTTGAGTAGCATTCCCATTATTCAATGATTTTATATAAATAAGTTTGGTAAAATTTAACATAATATAATGATAATTGTAAAATATATACCATGTTATTTAATAATATATACTAATATATATATATTTATTTTGGCATGAATGGAATCACACAGTTTCAAGGATGGGTCGTCGTCAAATCCCTAAAAAACGTTATAACTTTTTCAGTATGTTAATGAGTAATAAAAAAATTGATATATTTTATTTACAAAAAATATATTTTATATTTATATTATATATATTATATATGTGAAAATGTTTAATAATCCCCACATTTAATACATTCCATGTAATGTTCGAATGTATCATGTCACATTGAGTGGGCGATAATCGACAAATCAAAAAATGATGTTATCATATTTACAAAAAATTGAAAGCATGATGGTATGTGTAATATATAAATTATATAAGTATGATGAAAATATAAATATAATATATATCATATAAAAATTGTTTTTCCATCATAATTACCAACAATTGGTGTTTGAAAAGGAAACAAAATAATAACATCGTTTTTGGAGGTAGTAGGTTTTTGTATAAGAATATTTATTTTTGTTAAATTTTTTTAGATATGTGTGTTGAAACCCTAGTTTCAATTATGTAACCATTTCCTTATGAATTTTTGGTATGTATAGTATATTGGTGATGTGTGGGAGAGTTTGAAAAACTTTTGGACTATTTTTGTGTATTTTCTACATGTTCATAGTTGTGAAATAATTGAATAAACTCACGGAACACCTATAAGAAGCCACACATAGTAAACCCGGGGCTAAAGGAAAAAGATACATGCCAAAAATGGTTTTTACAAAATATATGAAAGCGTAAGATGAACTTCTATATGTTGAGAATATTTTGGGAAATGATCTTTGACATGGTTGGAACATGGTTTGGTAATCATGGAAACCAACAGTGCAAGGTCTTCCTTAATATTGATTCATGATCATGGTTAAAACTAGGAATTTTAGTTGTGTGACTATACCATGTGCGGTTCAAATGTTATATCCTTAAATTGTAGATATAATGTGTTTTCACCTTTAAAGGCATTGTTTATGAGCCAAAACAGCCCTAACTCGAGATTTTTACATCTTAAGGGATGGTGAACCTCTCTCCATCGTATTGAAATTTATAAGGAGGAATTCCTTGGTGTGTTGATGATTGATTCTTATAGTATGTCTTTATTCATGGTGGTTATTAATGAGTTTTCTTAGTTCAATTTCTCTATTTCTCATGGTTTCTTAGATCTACACCCGTTGTGTGTATATTTGGGGTTGTATATTAGAAATATGTATGGATTTGGTCTCTTCATTTATAGGGGATGATATTTAACATGGATTCATGGTGATTTAGCTAAGTTTGGAGGATGTCTGGGGTTTTTTCTTCATTTTTCCTTAAAACCCTATGGAATGAGGCTTCAATCTGAACTCCTATTTTTATAATTTTATGGGTGGATTTAAATATTTTTATTTTGTTTGAAATTAATTGTGAAATTATTGTAGATTAATTTTTGAAAATCCTATTGAGTGACCATTTATGGAAACATTGAGATCGGGTGTGTGGGTATAATGTGCTTTGGTTCATGGTTTTAAATTATTGACTTTAAAATATTGATTTTCTGGAATTTTTGTAAATTGATTAATCAAAATGTTTTCAATAAAGGAATGGTTTTATATAAATGTATTAAATGGTTCTTTTTTAATTGGTTTGGATTATAGGCTATCTTTTTTCATGTGTGTTTGGGATGTATAAGGTTAAGGAGTCTCCCCCCTAATTAGTGCAATGGATATGGTTTATGGATCTACTTGGTCAAAATGGTTACTTAAGTGATGGAGTTTTGAAAGGATGACTCACCACACATGAGTACAGGGAGGTCTCGGGATTCCATGCATGGTTTAATGTGAGTATATGTGTTGTGGAATAGTTATTCCAAAATAAATTTTGTGAAGTTATTTTAAAACATTGTTGGTGTCTTTTCTTGGAATTATTTTTGTTTTGAGAAAATGGTTTCATTGGCACATGTTTATATTATAATAATAAACATTTTAGAAACTATTTAAATAAGGAGTTTATAAATAAATGTTGATAACATGTTCTATCCTAGTTGGATGAGTAGGGTAGTAGTTGGAGAAATTTCTTGAGTTTCATTACTCTCACCTACTTTGGAACATTGGTTCTTTTACAGAGGTAGTTTATCAATACATTGACAATTGTAAATTTTCACACATCTTTAGTAGTACATTGTGACATATTGGTTATTAGTGGAGATGGATAATAGATCTTGGGTATCATTGGATTTTACATTCATTTTTTGTTTTTATAGGTATTTCTTCCACTAGGTAAATTTATATTGTAGAAATACACTATGTCACATGGTTTTAGTTTGGTTTTGATATTAAAGAAATGATTGAGTTTTATTTTATTACATCATACATCATTTAGTGGACTTGTTTGGTTATGTAATGTTTGGGTTGTAGTTTATAAATTCTGGTGAAAATCATCCCACACTTGTATTGAATCCCTTCAGTATTTATTGATAGCCTTCAATAACATTTGGATTTTTAATAAGGACCAGTTCTGTATTCCCATCATTTAAGGATAAATGGATGTATAGGGTTGTTTCAAGTGGTAGAAACAAAGTCCATAATTTGTTGAAAAAGTTGTATAAGTCGTGTATGGTCCTCAACTAGGTATTGGATGTCGATTTTGGAATTATAAATCATCCAGGTCTATTCTATTTTTTAGTGTAATAAAATGTAGTAGGATTTTCAAGACATGATATTTATAGCATGGTAATACATAGCTATCCATTTTATGTTGAACATCATGTTACCATGGATTTATTGAATATATGTGGTTTGGATACCCATATAGGATTCTAAATCTCATTATCATGGGTTTATCTAATGAGATAGGCATGAATTTCATTTGAAAATGACTTCCCACAAGGATTTTATATTTCAATTTAAGTAATGATTTGGTGTAATTGGATTATTTTTTAATAAATTTGAAATTTTTTCAAATTAAATATTTTTAAAAGAGTATGATTATTATATTTCTAACATCATTTTATTTTCCACATAAAGGGATATTTTTTATATAAATGGTTGAACATGGAAATGGTTGATCAGGGAAATCATTGTCGTGATAGAATTTGAAATGTTATGTCTTTAGTTGAAAGAGATTTAGAAATATTCTTTCCATTGTTTATATAGAATTTTAACAAGTTTGAATTATAGAAACCAATCAGAACAAGATTTTGAGAATGTGGTTTCACCTGATCGATAGATGATCCAACCACAGGTTCAAGGTATTGTCTACTAATTATAGGTTGTGGAAATAGGGAACCATAAGGATGAGACAGGAAAATTTGATCACTTCATCAAGTTACACAAGTAGAATCCACCCATCATCCAAGGTGATTATGAACCAGAAAAGGTAGTAGTGTGGCTAAATTGGATAAATCCTATTGTTGATTTCATTGGCACACTATTAGAACAAAAATTCAATTATGGGATGTATATTCTAGATGATATTACATGCCAATGATGGTATATATCTTTGTAGGATAATATTGTTCAAGGCCTTGTTTGGTAGAATTTTGAATAATTTCTCAACAAATAATTTCATCATCACACATTAAGAATTCATAAAAATGGAATTATTCATCTTGATGTGGAATAATCTTTTTATTACATTTTATTTGTCTAAAATCATGAATTTATTTCACTTTTCACCCAAGGTTGTTGTGAGTGAATCCTTTAATGAACACATCTTTGAATTGGGGAAGAGATAATAGATTCCCTTGAAGTATTTTTTTCATTCTAATATAGATTATACATATATAATCAATAGAGAGATGATAGATGGACGAGATATCTCAACATCTTTGAATGGAGGATGTTTGTTGATACCCATACAAAACAGTGGAAACTATAATATTGGGGAAGAATAAGAGGGAAAAATATTTCCAAGGTGGGATAATAAATCATAATCAAATGATAGAATCTGAGAATAATACTAAAAATAATAATATCCATAATGGAAGTTTTCAATGTGGTTTGTTTGACCACATGAAAGATATGGTGTACGAAACCACTTAGAGCATGCCCCAATTGCAATCATATGGGTCTTCTTTTATGCTATTGTCATAGTGCTCTGAGGTATTCTACCTGAGATACTTGTTAAGTATCACATGCACTATATCCTTTAATAGGTTGATGGAAACATAATAAATATTTTCATTATAACTTAGCTACCCAGGGTGATTCTTAAAATACCATGACTACCCAGGATGTGAAATATCAATTGGGAAATAAGAAGAAAAGTGTTACGAAAAGACATAATATATAGATGTGAAGGCTACTAAGTATGACCACATGATATCATCTATAGAGTGAGGTAGAATTCTTATTAATTCCACCACTGTGAATTATTATTTGATATGGGTGCTTCACATTCCTTTATTGATTCTCATGTCTTTGATTTTATATGTTTAAAAGTTGAGAAGAAACCTTATGTGATAAAACATCAATGTTCACTTGGACAAAGTGATTTTTCATCATGTGTGTGTAGATCATTTCATTGAATTGTTGATTTAGACCAGATAAAATTGGATTTGTCTATTCTTGAGATTGATTTCTACGATTTAGTCCTATGTATGGATTGGTTGACAACATTCAAGGCTCAAATCAACTTTTAGAGGAGCACTCTTATTTCTGAAACTAAGGATGGAATCAAGAATTTATTTTGGGGATAATGGAATTTTAAGGAATATATAATGGTATTTTTGTACCACTTATTAGAATGATATTGTACCAGTTGGTGGTGTTGACTTTGGAATCAATGAAAGTGATAGAAAATAGTATTTTTCCATCATTGGTTGTAAAATTCCTAGATGTGTTACCCAATAATTTATTAGGGTTGGCACAAATGAGAAAAATGGATTTTATGATTTATATCTTTCTTAAGACCCGTTTAATTTATATCCCATATTATTAAATAGAAACATCATAATTAAAGGAGATGAAAGTGAAATTGGAAGATCTGTGAAACAATGGGTTCATTTCGAAAGAATGACTCTATGGGTAGCACCATTCTTGATTTTGAAAAAGGAAGATGAATCTATATATATTTGAGTCAATTTCAGTATGATTAACCGATTAATGATAATGAATAGGTATCCAATTCTATACATTGATGATCTATTTGAGAAATTGGTGGGAGATAATTGGTTCTCCTAAATTGAAATGTGATTTTGATATCACTATTTGTGGGTTTGGAAGGATGATATTCGAAATAATGATTTCAAAAGAAAATTTGGCCATTATGAGTCATGAATGCACCAATATACATTAAGGTATTAATGAATCAGATATTTCATACATATCTCGATGCTTTTATGGTGGTGTTTGGGGATGACTTATTGGTGTATTAAAGGACAAGATCTGAGCATGATAAAATCATGGAGAAAATGTTGTAAATATTGAGTGATCATATATTGTATTCCAAATAATTAAAGTGTAATTTTTGGATAGAGGAGGTATTCATTCATGAAATTTTAATTTCTAAAATTGGTGGTTCAGTGGATCCAGAGAATATTAAAGCAGTAATATCTTGGAAATTGCCAAAGAATTCCTTTGAGATATAGAGGTTCCTTTGTTCAACTGGTTATTATATATGTTTTTTTCATGACTTATCTTTACTATATTTATATATGATAGTTCTTAAACACAAAAAATCATCTATTCTAAAGTGACACAGAGTGTTAGAAATACTTTTAATATCTTAAGATCTATCTAACATCATCACCTATCTTGATTTTTCCCAAATAGGGAAATTATTATGTGGTGTATTTTGATGATTTGAGATTAGGTTTGGGATGTGTTCTCATGCAAGGATACCAAGATTTTTCTTTTGTCTCTTGAATATTGAAGGTTAATGATAAGATCTACAAAACACATTCTTTGGTGTTAGTGGATTGTGTGAATGACTGGAAAAGAGGTCATTATTACATGGTTAGTGAGAAAATCATAGTGTTCTCCAATAATAAGTGTATAAATCTTATCTACACAAAAAAGTGATTTGAATCTGAGAGAATGAATATGGATGAAATATATTTAGATGATCGACATTTAATTGATGTATACACTAGGTAAATGAAATTCGTTGGTTGATGGATTACGTTGAAATTTTTAAGCTCTATTGTAAAAAGAAGCATCCGATTACAATAGGTTGATATTAGTCCTTGCATACATGCACATGGAATGTGAATTCCAAGGTAAAGTTATAGTTTTATTTCAAATTTTAGTGTTTCTTAATATGTAAAGGATTGTTAATGAGGATAATTCTAATTCAGAATGTCATACAATTAGTTCCAAACTTAATGGTGGGAAGTCCATTGAGGGATGGATTTTGGATGAGAGTTAAATGTTGTGACTTTGAAATTAGATGGTCGTACATATCAATATCAGAAAGTATAACTATACCTACACTCCTATACCAATGGTTTATAAAAAATTGGGATAGATGTGATCACCCTACATTTTTAATGAAATTATGTGTATAACCTCCCTCAAATAAAATTCTATCAGGCTTATCCCCATGTTCCCCACCACTGTAAACTCCCCTCCCCTCTAGAAAACATCGCCTCCCTGAAAAACATTTTCCTCCTAGTATCTATCATGCTCATTTACAAAGTGAGCACTCTCCTATCCTAACCAACCATTTTACCTCCCGATTCATTTTTCATCCATCATGGTCATCCCAATCTATGTGGATTTCCTACCTTGATTCTCTACTTCCTTATGATTTTCTCATTCCAGCTTCGGCTTTTTTCCCCCCCGTTATCACTCAATGTCTTTTTTTTCATGGTTGTATTTTCATGTATTATGGTTATATCAACAAGTATTGGTATCCAATTTATTTTTCACTCTTTTCTAGAGGGTTCCTTCTTCCCTATTATGGTTTTGTCAGACCCTAGATTAAGAGGTAGCTTGATTTTTGTGGTTTCATTGATGTTTAGAGTTCATGGTAGTTTCTTATTGTTTTTTTTGGAAATACACCATCATACACTATGCATTTTAGGTCATGATTTAGTCGTTTTTGTTGATTCATGTACAATGCCATTACTGAACATTCTATCAACAAAAGATCTAATCATTTTTCTCTAATGCATTAAATGCATTAGCATGTTGCAAAGAAATATTGGATGTATTTCGAATGACAGGCTATTTTTCATGACCCATAGATACCTAAAAATGTGGGAAGTATTTTGGTTACAATTTGAGGAATCTACCACAAACCCTTATGATGGTCTTTAAGATGATACAATGGATTCATCAATAAATTCTCTATGTTCTATTGATTTCATCAGTTTAGTGTCTTATGAATTTTTCACATTTAGAGAATTGTTGATAATCCAAATTTAATTTTATACACATCTATAGGATCTAATAATTGTTATTATATTTTTTTAAATCTCAATAGTTGGGTAATATCTATACCATGAATTAGATTTATAAATATATACATGAGATGCAGAAGAAAACACAAATAACGCATTTTTTCAATTTTATAGATAGTTCAATTTACCTTTACATGTTTTGGATCTACTTAATGGTCATCAGTTTTATCCAGTTAGGGAATGGTAAACATAAGTGACATCTAACCTTACCCTTATTTAATGTAGTCTATGTATGGGTAACCTAGTATTATACCAACACAGAACAATCAGTTTAATTATAATTATTTTTTAACCTAGTTTGGAATAGTTCTACATATAGATAAACGTATTAACCCTTATATAGACTATTTTTTTCATGATGGTAAATGAAATTACCATGAAGTATAATGGGTCTATGTAAAAGTGACATTTATATTACCTTTACATTATTAGGATACGTAAATTTATGTTTCAGGATACCCTTACATGGCCAGGTCGTGTAAAAGTAAGCACTCTGTTACCTTTTCACATCTAGGCTATGTAAGGTTGTTGTGATTAACACTTATGCAGGTAACCCCCATTGAATAAATTTAATATAAAAAATCAAAGAAATCATAATTTTTTTATGTTTACCAATAATTTATAAATAATTTATAAAATATAATAAAAAAATTTATGGATATTTACTATTTCGCAAAATCTAAATTAATTAATTAATTGTAATGAGTTTAAGATTAATTAATTTTATTTTGAAACATTGATTACTAAATATTCCTTAAATATTAAATGTTATTATTTAAGATATCTTTTGTAAAATTATACGGAACACTCTATGGATTATACATACAAAATCTTATTTTATAACCATCAAAATGAAATTTATAAAGTGTTAATAATTTATATAAATAAAGTAAAAATATAAATTTATTTATATTTTAATTTAAAATTTGTTCTTCATAAATTATTTTGAATGGTTCATAATTAACAAGACATTATTTGAAATTATATGTGTATGACATTTAGATTATATAAAATATCTAGACAGTATAAATTGGATAATATTTTTTTATGATTCATGGTAATATCATATATTTTCAAAATTTCTATTGGTTAGATAATATTATATATTTCATATTAATGATTATATGAAATGTTTATATTCATAGTTATGCAATGTCTATACAATTTTCTAATTTACAAAAAGGATAATTGTAAGATTTTATTTATGAATTGTTAATAAATGGTTATCTAATGTCCCAATATCTGAAGTGTTAATTTATTTAAAATAATATTACCTCATTTATCTATTTTTTATAATTTTGTTATATTATAAATATTTATGCATTAGTCTAAATATTAAATATCCTCTATGAGAAATATAAATTCATTACATGCTATAAAAGGAAATGAATTTAGTTTTTCATTTATGTTGACCTTAAATATTAATTAAAGTTATGAATATGAATTTAGTTATTTAAAATCATTTCTATATACTTGGGTTTAGATGTGTTATTAATTTTATTCTTTCTGATGTAATTTTATTTTAGGTAGAGGACCTTGCTATTTAGTTTTCAATATGTGATAAGTAATAAATCATAGAGAAAGATTTTTTTAATACTTACATCATTTAGCATCTATCCATTATACTAAAATTTACAAGATGAAAAGGTTATGTCATTTATCTCTTAGATTACCATATAATGATGTATCTCATTGAAATGTATATAAATAAAACCAAATTTTGGTATCCACCCAATTGCATTATCTAATAAATACATATGTCATATTCAATATCCAATATACCAAAATTAATGATTGTTTGGTTTCTACTAATATATTGTCTCTTTCCAATACATTTCTTTTAGAAATGGAATGTTAATACTATTTATATGTTTTGAAAAAAAAATTCTTTATTTAATGTTTAAAAAATGATGTCTCATCATAGTCTGCATCTGAATTCCATGTAGCCTATAGTTTTATGTTATCTTTTTTGGGGTTTTAAGCATCATTATGTAAATTTATTCAATAGGGTTTTGGTAGGTTTTATTTTTTTAATAATATTATTAATAATATTTTAATGTTTTGGGACACCATGTTATTGGGTCCTCTAATTTCATTTCCTAATGACAAAATTATAGAAGTAATACTATTTTCTATAGCATTTTTTCCCTTATGATTGATTGAATTATATGAAAAATGTGGATTACTCTCCACTATTCATTTCATTTTCGAACACTGAAATTTAATGTATATAGTCACCAATTATTGAGTTATTAACTTTCACATCCATTAAATAGGTCCAATTTTATTTCTTGGCCTTATCTAATCCCTTTGATTATCCATGATCATTATTTTTTTATTTTATATTTGTTCTAAATAAACTTAATTCCTTTTTATTTTTATATAGATTCTGATATATCAAACAAAATTTGTTTCCCTATCACCAAATTAGTTTCTCTTTGGAAAAAAAATTATCTTTGGATTTCAGGTAAGTTTTTTCCCTTTCAATTTTTTTTAATTTTGGTGTTTTGGGTTTTTTAGTTTTCTATGTTTTTACAGAGTATTTTGGACCTCAACTTGGTGGTTTCGAGTTATTATTGTGAAAAGAGACATGAACATGTGATCATAGGTAGGAATATAAAAATTTATCTTCCTACACACACACACATATATATATTAACTCATGGAGGTTTGAATATATATATATATATATAGGTGCTAGGTGTGCTTATGTATATATATGAAAAATGCATACATGTGTAATTTAAAGGGGTATATTCATGTATAATCTTATTTTTAAGGACCCCTTTATATATATTTCATCATGAAAAAATGTACATAGTGGCTAGGTGTCCATATATATATGGGAATGTGAATATATGTTCAAGAGGTAAATTGAAGATTCTATATTCATAAGCAGAGAACCTTGTGTTTGTGGGAAGTTCTATTATGAATTTTACTTTTAATATAATGTATCATTGATTTCTTGTATTTCAAACCATGTTATAGTAATAAATAATGATATAGATTTCATAGAATAATTTTTCAATATGATTTGAAGTGTTTACAGAGTAGAATAAAATTGCATCCACCTAAATAGATTTAAAGAAAAATAGACCAAATTAAATGAAACATTGATGAACTCATTCAAATAAAATTGAATTAAATAGGACATCATATAAGTATAAAACCCCAAAATAATCTAAATGGAATTACCCTATAAATATTAAAAAATAATATTCCTAAATTAGTCCACTATAAATTTAATTTGCATACACAAAAAAAATAAATAAAAACTAAACAGATCTAAACAAATAATATCATAGTGTACCAAATAGAATAACATGTAATCAGTATAATATAGTATGACCTCACCTAAACTACCTCAATTAGGATTTCATAAAATATTATAAACCAATATACACCATAGGAAACCTATAAAAATAATATTAGGAAAAGTAGAAAGAAAATGAGTTGATATAAATGAATTCTCTCCATAGAATCCACCCCTTGATAAAATAGTACCAAATAAACAATAGAATGAAACATTTATAAAAGACATTCAAAAAATAACCAAAACTTAATTGTAAAAATGTAAATCTAATTGAAAAAAATTTATACAGATTAATGATAATCTATAATACATAAATCTAATAGAAAGGAATTTACAGAAACTAAATTAAAAATGTCATTATAATCTTACTTGAACTAGTATTATATTACAAATGATGAATCAAAATGGACCAAATAGAATAAATTCAAAAATATATGATTGCAACCGAAATTTACTAAACATTACTAAACCAAACTAATATGAACGAAATTTAATCATACTGAATCAATTAGAACCCAAATAAAACAAATTACTTATGAAAATATAAATAAAACCAGACAAACAAAATCTAATGAAAATGTTATTAACTAACTTGTATTGAACAAAACCAAACAATGTTAAAACGTGATCCAAACTTATTATATACCATTAATAAGATGATTAATTTTTTATTAATAGAAATTTAATACTTGATAGTATTATTATGAAACATGTAACCATTTACCCCTTTCCTAAAGTAACATGACTTTACCCATAGGCTGTTGTGGTTCTTATATATTGGGTGGTGTCTTGTATAGTCAATAGATAAAAGTATGTTGTAGTTGGTTTTTTTATTTTAATAGATTTATCACATAATAAAAATAATACTTTTACCACTTTGTATAGATGTAAGATAGTTATATTCAATTATGTGGGTGAGTTGGGAACTAAAGGTGGATATGTAGGTTTTTAGGGGAGGGAAATTAGGGTAATTGATAAATTAATTATTATGTTTCAATTTTGTTTTCTTTTATAAATTGTTTCTTTTATTTGATTCATTTTCCTTTGGTGTTAATATCCATTGTAAATATTGGAAATAATGAAATTTTATTATTTTTTATATCTCATTTAATTAAATATTTATGGGGAAAATTATTCCCAAGTGGTGACTCCTTGAAGCTTGGACACTTATGAAAACCTGTGGGTATATTCCAAACACCATAATACATCCTAGGAATTCTTATATTATATTCATTGTTGGAAATTACTAAGTAGTAAATATTGGGGGTCCTAGGAAACATTGAATATCTGTGAGGATTGGGGGAATATTTATAATTCTATTGACACTGGCCATAAAATAATGATTATTTTAGAACACCGTTATGTTATACAAGATAAAATCTTAGGAGGTGTGGAAAAATTTAGAATATTATTACAAAAAAAATTATGCACAGATCAAGGAAACTCAAAATTTTTTAAAAATGTTGGATATTGGAATTGACCAACTCTCCCAAAACACCCAATAAAATATAAATTCATTCAAATATCATGTGCCTCTACTTCTAAGAATAAATAGTGAAATTGAAATAAATTATTTCCATCATAGGCAAAAATCCAACCAATTTATTTTGGCATTGTCATAACAGTACAAAATAAAATTAATAGAGGGTATTGATTTCTTTCTATATACATTAACTAATTATAAATTTATAGTCAATATATATTAATCTTGTTCTGGTAACCTTCATTAACAATGTGATTTTTAAAATTTCATATTTTTCATTAATGTCTTGTACAATATTCAAATGATTCATCAAATATGAAAATTACTATTTCAATATCTACCCCAAAAAGTAATTTTTATTCACCTAGAACCAAAAATTTTAGCTTGATATTTAATTGATTTATGATCAAAGGTTCCATATCTATGAAAAATTCCCTAAACATATGTTCCATTACTATAGATCCATATTATATCTATTTCACTTCACTACCATATACATTTTATTCCACTACACATCAATTATCACCATAATATCTTTCCCTTCATTTTCTTGTGTCTTTAGTAAGACATAAACTTATTCTTCAGTGATAATGCCTTTATAATATTTTGTTTATTCCCTTTATTTCACAACCTTCCTAAAATAAACTTAGACTTGAACCACTATAACATTGAAAATCAATCATCCATGATTAACATTAATGATATCCTTAACTATAGTTTAGATAGGGTAACCAATAGTTATTAAGACCTACCCTCTTTATCTATCTCAAAGATGAGAAAATCAATAGGGAATATTAATTTGTGGAACCGTACCATAAGATCTTTCAAATACATGTTAAGTAAATTATAGATCATTCTATGAGATGTAACGAAACTATAGTGATATTAAGATTTATTAGCTTGAACTTCTTGAACAGAATTAGCGGTATATTGTTAAAAATAGACCTTATATCATAAAGGTACATCGTAAAATTACATGAACCAATAGTTAATAGAATGGTAAAGATTATGATATCTAGAATAATTAGTCTGATTTAAAAATGTAAAAAGTCAGACATTCATTATTTAAGGAAATGACACCCAATTCACCCAATTTATATAGGTCCATGAGTATTTTCTTGCATAACATGATATACACTTCTATTTGGAAAATTTCAAATGTGAATGTGATGTTAATTTTAATCAATTTAATGATATCCACGATCTTTTTATAATATTCTTACACATCTCTTTAGAATATCCTTATTAGAAATAGAGTATATGGCTAGAATGGAAACACTTTTTTCATCTTTAGCATCTGTCTCATTAGTTTTATTTCATCCACAACATTGTATTTTCTTTCCCCCCATTTATATTATTAATGATTACTTTATAGGATCCTTCCCCATATTTATTCCTTCTTCACTATTCTTCTCCTAACAAGATTTCATTGCCTTGTGGGTTTCCATTTCCTTTATCCACAATTCACTAATCAATATAAAATCCTTTTATATCTATCTTAGACACTATTTATTACAATATTTTATAATGATTTTTCTCTTAGAAATTTTTTAGGTATAAAATCCTAGATGGTTCTTGATGTTTAAATTTGATCCTTGTTTATTTATGATGTAATTATAATTATTTTAAAGGATATTATATATTTGAGAGAGATAGTTGTAATTCTACAAATTATAATTCAACACTCATTCCTTGAAATATTGATGTTCTTATTTGTATTATAGATGATATTTTTATTTTAATTTCTACACAAAATACTATCTCAAATAATGAAGATCCAATACAATGGGCCCTATTTCTTGATTCCCCTATTGATATCCCAAAATACATTTAATGTGAATAGTGTTTTTACAATATTTCTTTCTCCAACCATGAGTTTTTAGCCATCATCTAGACTTGTTACCCTCAAAAATAATTTTATCATCTGTTCCATCATAAAATTCATCGAATAGTTTTTGATGTCAGAAAATATATTATGAGAAAACTTGTTTTGGAAATGGAGGTTTCCTTGATGGTGAAATTATAGAAACATCACTATATTTATTTATGTTTCTTCCAATTGAGAAACCAAGTTGGTCATCTCATATAATTGATGAAATCTGCAATAAGGTGGACCAATTTCTCATTAATATTGAGATAATTTATCAGAAATATCATCAAATAATGCTTAATATTTATTTGGGACTTCCTCATAAGTCTGTCTCCATCTACTGATTCAACCATTTTCCATTATTGTTTTCATAACCAATCTAAATGTTATGTGTATACAAACAGAGTGATACTCTATGGTATGGTAAAATCTGTAAAAAATTATTTTAGGTTCCCTTATTCCTCAAAGGTATTCTATATGTATTTTTTTATTATTTATTTGAATATCACCTCTTTGCTTTTACATCTTCATTGATGGAAAATTTTCTCTAAGATTATATATAAATGATCATGCCAGGTAGTGATAAAACTATATAAATGGGGCATTAATGATAAATTGGGTAGTCAAATAGATGATAACAAGAAGGATCATAGTCATACCCCATCATCTGTCACCCAATTTATTTAGAAGTTTTCAAAATTCTCTTGAAAAGAATAGAGGAGGTTCCAAGGTTATTAAATTTCATCACTTAAAAATATCTATTGTTTCAGATCATTTCAAATATTCATAGTATCATAATATACTTTTTTTATAGATGGGTTTCCTCATTATACATGGGAGTAGCTTTATTGATGGATAAAATTCCAAGATCCATCAACTAAATCACTCATATTTCTTATAAAGGATCCTTAAAATATGTTTTCCACCTTTTCCAATGTGGCATAGGGGACTTGTATTTTTAGTTCTATTCTCCAATTTTAATGAATATTGTTTTTAATCTCCATTTAAAAATATAATGGTTTAGTAGCATCCAAATTCTTAAAATAAGTCCATGTGGTGAGGTTCATATTTCTTTAACTAGTAATAATTATAATAGAAACAATAATTTTTCTCAAAGGGAACAATAATTGAGCTGTTGGAAGGATCTATTATGTGGTTTTTTAGTTTATAGGTTCTAGTAGAGATGATTCATCTCATGCAGTGTGGTTTTTATTGTTCATTGGTTTTTATAGAGTGGTAGAGATGTTGGAAAGACCTTACTTACTAATTGGGTATAAGAGGATATTCCAATAGTTTTATAAACCATTGGTATATAGTTCTTCTGAATGTCAATATTTTTTCTTGTAAATCCATTGGTATAGAATTATACAATCATCTATATAAAACCATTGGTATACGTTTATACTGAACATAAATACTTACATTTTTAGATCCATTGGTATACCTTTATACCAATAGATTACATGAAACCATTGGTATAATGTTCTTCTTGATATAACACTATTATTATCATTGTAAAATCATTCACATGAGTACATACCAACGATTCACATGTAACTATTGGAATATGGTAACTCGATACTGCCTATACCAACAGTTTACTACTATCAATTGGTATAGGGATCTCCCGAATACCCACATACCAATGGTTCTAGGGCTATCACAACAATTTAAAACCATTGGGAAATGTTATATTTTCATTAGTTTAAGGATTTTTAGGAACAAAATCATCATGCATACCACCATTCATGTTGTTCTATTCATCTTGGAATACATAATATATACAAGGAAATAATGAAATTATTCTTGTGGTACGGTATGAAAAAGCTAGTAGTTGATTTTGTTTCAATATTTTGAAAATTTCAACATGTTTCAGAAGAGAATCAATTACTATCGAATATATTATAGTCCTTAATGATTAATTTTTTGGAGAGGGAGAATATAACTACTGATTCTATATCACGTATCACCCAAATGGTTTTCACACACTATGATGTATTGGTGATTGTTGATTATTCCCAAAATATATCTCATTTCATCCCTTTTTTGAATCTAATATAGTGGGGGACCTATCAAAAATCTATATATGAGATGTGGTAAAGTGGCATGGAATTCCATTTTTTATAATTTCAGACATAGTATAAAGGTATACATATCATTTTTGGAAATCCTTATAGTAATCCATGAGGACAAAAAACCAATATGATCATAGAGTATAATCCATATATGGATGAGAATTCTGAAATAATTAAAAATACTTTGTATAATATGTTACGGGCTTGTGTAATGGATTTTTTTTCTCATCAGAAGATCAAGTGTCATTTTGGAGTTTTTTATAAAAACAGCTAACAACCCTTAATACATAGGGATACTTTTGAAGCATTGTATGGTCATCCGTGGTGTTCTAATCTTTTTGTAGAAACATTTTATATTTTTCTATTTATGCTTAGTCTTGTCTAATAAACAACAGAGATGATTCAGTTAATCAGGAACTGGATAGATATGAATCTGATTCATTATAAATCATATGAGGTTTATCATTGAAAGGCATTTTCATTCATGGTGAGTGATCATGTGTTAAGGATAATATCTCTAGGTATTTTACATGTTATTTTAGTAAATTAGGGAAATTAATCGCTTCGATACATAGGCCCTGTTGAGATACCCGAATAGATCAGTGTGGTGTCACATGAGTATGAATTTCCACCATGGTTTAGTGTGGTACACAATGTGTTATATATATCTTAGTTCAAAATGTATCAGCTAGATTCTGACTATGTGATTCGATGGGATCATCTTGAACAAAAGATGAACTATTTTTTGGTACATATCCTATTTTGAATTGTGGATATGTAAGATAATGTTTTTAATGGTAAAATCCCCAAACTAGTGTGGTTATTTTTGTAAAATGGTCAGATTTAGAAAGAGACTAATGAATAAGAAAAGTAAATGAAAGACAAATGGATGGAACTCTTTCACAACATCAATGGTTTTCTATATTCATGGGAATGAAAGGGAAATTGTAGGGAGAATATATCACCATATGTTTCATGTATTTAACCCTTTATTTTTGAAATTTTATTTATGAAAAGTATATGGGTGGTGTGTGGGAGTGTTTAGTGAAATTTTGGAGTAGTTTTTTGTATTTTATAGAGGTTCATTGTTGGGCATGGTTTTTGTTATCCATGAAAAGACTATAAGAAACCATGCATAGTGAAACATGGTCTAATTTGAAGGCTCCTAATAAGCACTTAGTTTTTCTAAACACTATTAATGCCTCAAAAAAACATTGTTGTGTTTATCATATATTTGGCATTAATCTTTGGCATGGTTAGAAAATAGTTTGTTAACTAAGAGATCCAATCATGTGAGGTCTCCCTTAATACAGAGGTAGAAACATAGTAATTGCATGGTTGACCTAACATTGTAGTGAACCCATTCAGTGGTAAATAGTCAGATCATTAAATTTTAGATAAAATGTGTTTTCATCATTAAAGTCTTTATTTTCCACCAAAACATCCCAAACATGGTTTTCCCCTCTCAAAAGTTAGATAACATCTACCTGTTTAATTTTAAGTGATCTATAGATATTATATTGGTTTACCTACCTATGCAGTGAACTCATTCAGTGGTGAATAATCAGATCATTAAATTTTAGAGCAAATGTGTTTTCACTATTAAAGTCTTTATTTTCCACCACAAAATCCCAAACATGGTTTTCCCACCTCAAAAGTTAGAGAACATATCCCTGTTTAATTTTAAATGATCTATAGATATTATATTTTGTGTTGAATATCTATTATTATTGTATTCCTTTATTCATGGTAGTTCTTGATGATTTTTCTGGGATCCACATCTTCATCTCTTTAGGTTTCATAGATCTACATCTATTTTTATCTTGGTTTCTTAGATCTATGCTTGATGTGAATGGTCTAGAATTTTGGATGAAAAATATGTCTAGATTTGGTTTTTCTATTAATAGGGGAAAGATATTTGTTGAAATCATGGTGGTTTATCCCAGTTTCAAGGATGTTTGAGTTTAGTTCTTTGTTTTCTCCATAAAATACAAGATAGGTGTTTTCACAATGAACTCCCCCTTTTAAAATATAATAGATTCATTTAAAATAGATTATTTTTTTGGAAATTGATAATGAATTTCTTGTGCATTAATTTTTGAGAACCTTCTTGAGAAACTTCTTGTTGAAACATAAATATTGGGTGTATTTTATAATGTTCATTGGTTAATGGTTTTAAAATAATGATTTTAAATTGTATATTTTATGAAATTGTTGTAGGTGGATTAATCAAAAATGTTTTTAGTAATGGAATTGTTTTATTTTAAATAGATGAAATTATTGTTTTGGAATATTGTTTCTCTGTTTACATGTGTATTTGGTATGGATACGGGTAAGGGGTATCCCCTATAAATAGTGGTATTTCAATGAATTAGGGCTCTCCAACATGAAAATGGTTTATTATGTGACGTCTTTGTGAAAGGCTGACTGACCAAACATGAGTATAGGGAGGACTAGTGTTTTCATGTAATATTGGATGTGTGGATAATGAAGTTTAATAGTAATGCCAAAATTGAATTTTTGAAGTTATTTTAGAACATTGTTGGTTTATTTCCAGGGAACATGATGTTTTTGTACAAATTGGTTTTATTAAAAGTTTCTTATATAGGGTTATATACTATTTTAGAAATATATATATATATATATTATATAAATGTAGATACCATGATCTATCATAATGGTGCGAGTAGGGAAGTCATTGGGTAAAATCTAATGAGATTCATTAATCACCTTTACCTTGTCATTTTAGTGATTTTTAGATGTTATTTATTGGGACATGTGAAATGGAAAAGTATCTCATATATATTAATAGTACATTATGATACACTATTTTTCAATGGAGTTGGAGGATAAACCATATGGAGCTCTGGATTTTTTTGTATAATTTCAATTTTGATAGTTTTTTCTTCCTCTAGGTACTTTGATATTATAGTCATCTATTGTGGAACTTGGTTTTAGTTTGGTTTTAATATAATGAAAATGCTTGATTTGTATTTAATTTTATCATGAATCATGTAGTGGATTATTAGTTTTATTAATGTGTGTATTGTTGTTTATTTCATAAAGGTAATAGTTTCCCCCACTTGTATTGAAGTCCCTTGGTAGTAATTTCAACCTTGGGCATAACGAATATGTCACTTAAGGCCACATAATTCCTTCCTACCTTTTCATACCGATTGGAAGGTGAGGGATGTTATAGTGTTTATAGGTGTAGCTAAAAACCATAATATAGAAATATCTAATTATATTTTGTATATGTATGATATTATGTAATTATTGAAATAATAATAATTTTATGTGTGGAAAATGAAATATAAAACAATTACATGTTTTGGAATGTAACCCCTTTTTGGGTAACTTCTTTTGGCATGAACCAGAGGGATTTCAGGGTTGGATTTAATCCCAATGCGAGGACTCTAGGGTTAATGGAGTGACATTGGTAACTTATTTTTGGTGGGTTTTAATGATCCAAATTACATGATTTTTTTTGAAAAAATGTGGAGTGTGAATACCTTATTATTATGGTGGAGGTGTGGAATTCATTTAAATATAAAAAGGTAAACACTTTCAAGAGGTCTCCCTTATGTCATGTGACTCAAATAATATCCTAAATTATATATTATATGTGATATGTTAAAATATTTTCTATAAAACGGTGTTTTTAAATTTTTAAAGGTCATTTACACTGTTACGATCAAATATTATCCACTCTGAATCCATAATTTTACTTTAATCACTATAATTAAGATTAATAACATTCTTTTTTTTTTCAAAAACTAAGATGACCATATTAGAAATTATGAATAACACTTACTCTAAATTTCGAACCCATTTTTCCATATTCTAATAGTTAATGTGGCATAAAATAATTTGAAATTAATCTCATATGTGTGATGACAAAGAGGGATTTAAAAGTAAAAATGCTCAAAAGTTTACTGTGTTTTTTTCTAAATTCAATAAGAAATTATTTTTAATGAATTAATTATATTAACTAGTATATAAGTGATATAAATTTATTTTAAAAAACATTAAAAATAAATTTCATCAATATAAAAAAATTGGATGAAAAATATTTTTTGGACTAAAATTTAGTATTAATTACTATTCATAAAAATATGAATTTTATTATTAAATTATTAAAAAATTATCCAAAATAAAATATAAAATTTCAATTTAAAATTTTTTATAAATTTTGTTATATAAAAATTTATTTTTATTGTAATTATTCCATTAAAAGGTGGATAATATCTATATAAAATAATAATATTAAAAGTTTATTATTTTTTAGTATAACTAAGAATGTAATTCAACAAAAGATTTTATAGAAACAATGTTTTTTGTGTGAGTTTTTATATTGGATATATAATCCATTTTAAGGTAAAATTACTATATAATACAAAAATATTAATTAGTAAGTAAAAAGGACTTATTCTATTATTACAAAAGATGTTACATCCTTCTCCATTTTTAAAACTGTGACCTCGCAAGTTTATTCACTAATCAAATAAGATGGGATATTTATTCCTCATAACATTTTCCTATTCCCATGTTTTGGCTTCAAACATATGTTTTTTATATAAAATCATCAACTTATTAATAACCATATTTTTCAACACTTTCTCCCAGCTGTCAAGAACCCAAACTGGTTGTTCCACTTAATAAAATTCCACTTATAGATGAACTACATAAGGGTTAAAAACAGGAGATGAATTTGGAACATACAACCGTAACATTAAAAAATGATAAATACTGTGTACCTCAGATAAACTCGGAGGTAAGGTCACTTTGTAGGAAAATTATCCAATATTATTCAAGATTTAATATGTTTCAATGATATGTCGAATCAAATTCCCCTTCATAACTAAAAGAATCACACATTTCTATTGAAAAAATTTCCAAAATCATGATCACCTACCTCACAATAATGATCTTATCTCTAGTTATACACATAATGTTTTTAGATATTATGATATTTGCTCATATATCGTTCAATCTAATTAACATTCTATACAATTTCCTCTAGTAACTGTGGTCCCATCATCTTCATTTCCCATACATCATCCAAAAATGTTTGTGTTTGAAAAAAAATATTTATAATTCCTTAAATGATGTCATCTATATACTAGAATGAAAAAATTTATTATATGAAAAATAAATCAATGAAATATGTCAATTCCAACATCACTGGTATGCCGTTAATAAATAACGATTCATTTCGTCCAATGTTGGAATCGTCTGCTCAGATAATCCCTGGAGGTATGGAAATTTAATTCTGTTGAAATCAACATCTAAAGTCCATTCAAAAATCAGAATTTAAACCTAGGATCAGTGTCTATTATAATAGGCAGAGGCACTCCAAGAAAACTAATAGTATCTTTTAGATATTTTCTAGAATGATTATAAAGATACGTTGTATAAAAAATGGTATCAAGATTTAAAAATATGATTAATCGATCATTAATAACCCAAATTTCATTATATCAAAGATATGTATATGAAAATACCACAATGAAATCCATTGATATATTATCTATTTCCCACTTCTAAATAAGAATATGTGGAATAATCCCATTTATGTTACTTTTGATCTTCTTTAATATATTGGAAATTCAAACACTTCATGTAAAAGTCAAAAAATTTTCTTTTCATTCCATCTCACATGTAAACCACACAGATTCCTCCATATAAATTATTTCCGCATTGATGAATGGAAAAATTATAACATTGACCTTCACTCAACCAATCATTCCTCAATATTAAATCACAAGGAGTACACAATATTTTTTCAAATCAAAAAACACCTTCATCATCAATATGTAAATTAGGAAATAGAAAATTCATAAAGGGTTCAACCTATTCATTAAAATATTTATCCACCTTCATAGATATCATAATTCATTCTAAAAAAGTCTACTATGATAATACCTAAATGAAAAAATAGTATACCCATATATACATGACTTATAGTTCATAATTCATCAACTCACTAATAATAGGGAAAAATTCCAAGAATCGCATGATAAATGTAGTGTTATGTTGTTAACTCAATGCATCAGCCAATTTTTTTTTATTTTCAAAAATGTCAATGAATCATGAAATAATAATCCTTTATCAGTTCCATCGATCTTGTTTGTATAATGTTAAAATATTTCTATGCAAATATATATTTCAAATTTTTTTAGTATATATTTCTGATCTCACTCTATAAAAATGATGCCTTAAAATTAATAATAAAAATAAATAATAGATTAATAAAAAAAGTTTTTCGATAATTAAACTTATGATTTTTCAACTTCCATGAAGTTTAAGAAATTACTTTGTCATTCTGCATCATGAAACCACAAATTTCTATTAAAGAAGCCTCATTATAGATACAAAATTATTCATTTAAAGATGGAAGGTTCAAAATATTCACAATGTGCAGTCCTATTTTAAATTCATAAAAAACATCATATTATCCATTACATAAAACCTTCTTCCTATTGTGTAATCTTCGATAGTAGGGTAGATTACAATGAGATTCTTTCAGCAATCTATTACTAGTAACCCAAAAACCTACAAAAACAATTAAACGTTGAGATATTTTTGAATATTGTATATTTGTTAATAAATTTTATTTTAGAATGATGAATAGTTATACCATCTTTCGAAATAATGTGGAAAATGAATGAAATTTATTTGAACCAAAATAAAAATTTAAAAAAAAATCCCTTATAGTTTTTTTTCATTTATGGTTTTCAAAAAAAACCCTTTGGATCTTTTCATGTTCCTCATAAAATTTAGAAAATAATAAAATGTAATCATTAAATGAAACCACAAAATTTTCTATGAATTGGGATTTCAATCCAAATTTGAACAACCTAATTTGGAATTTTTTTTTAAATTCATCCTCTTAAAAGGAATCAATAATTGCACAATCTATAAAACATGTAACCATTTACCAACACTAATCAGATTCACCTATAAAAGGACAAATTGGTATAGTTTCCTTTTGGTGGTCCTAACATCACATGACACTAAATATCATTTTCAGGACATTAATCTGTACATTAGCTAGCCAAAGATCAAATGATCCTTTTATTGATGGGGGTAAAATTTCCCATAAATTGCTCCATATTTTTCATGTTCCTCTATAAAAGATCTGAATTCTTTTTTCATGGATGCCACTATTTTGTATAGAAAGTGTAAACTAATCCATCACTATATCAAACTATTATGATAATTCTAACCATCTCAAGATATTAATATAGATGGACAACATCCTATTCCTTCTTTCTTACAAAAAATTCTCTATTTAATCTATGGAAAACTATTATGAATATATCAAGTCAACTGAAGAAACATGGTTATCATTAAATATTATTTCTATTTAACATAATCATAATGTAAATTATTCTAATGTTATTATATTAACACTATCCTAACATCTAATACTATCTAAAACATTTCATATATATATATATTACATGTACATTACAGTAATCATTATATAATATTTAGTTATTACTAAATTTTACATTCTTTCATAATGAGAATCTTTTCATATTCATAGTTTTAGAGTATTTTGTCCTAAATAACGTATAAAAACCCCACAAAAACTTGATACTGCCTTACAATATCAATTTTCCCCATATTCATACACATTTAAAATATTTCATCATCAATTTTATGAAAACGACTTGTGACTTTCATTGGGACATATCTCAATCCCTTACTCAACATTAATTCATTTGAAAAAAATTAAAAATTTATAATGATCATAAAAAACACATCAAGGGATATAAAAAAAGGAAACCATTAGTCCATTGATAAACATTAAAACATATTAAAATGATATCATAAGGTAATACATTATTTCCTTAATTATAAGAATATAATTTCCATTGAAAATTAGCCCATTCCATACCTTTTTATATCATCATTATATTATCATAAAACCCATGGATAATATAGAAAATACATAATGGTTCCCTAGGAAATCATTATAGTGTTACTAAAATTAATGAAAAAACCCATATTTCTGACTTCTATATATTCTACATTTACACGTGGAAAATCCATAAGGATGAAATCTATACCAAGTACATTGGAGGTCTATCACGCCTTCAACCATTGTTGGTTTATCACATAACCTCCATTCGAATGTCCAAGTACCATTTTATAATCATAATATGTTAAAAAGGTTATTTTCAACATTAAACTCATATAATTCTATTTTCAATCCAGAAACGATTTAAAGATATTGAAATAAATAATCCATTTTCAAAACACATTTTCAATAACAAAATACTAAAAAAAGGGAAATATGGGTTTATTTTTTATTTCAAAACTTGATGTCTTGTAAAGGAATACCAATATCAAAATAGACATAAATTGACCTCTATAAACCTTATTATATAAATATAAATAAATATGTAAAATAATATCAAGATTATTTAAATGTAGGAATGGATTAAATCATTAATTAATCAATGCACCCCATACCACTTTGAACACATAAATTATAAAACCCATGAAAGAATAAAAATTAAAAATAATTATGTAACAAGATAATAAATAAATAGTTGCCATAGAATGTAATTTGGGCTGTATATACAACTTAAAAAAGAATAAGGGTTCATATCATCATGAAATGCCTCGATGAAATGATATTGAGATGAAATCCCTTAACATGACTATAAATTGTCACATGTGTGTTTATCTTCTTGACTAATAAACACATATTAATTATTTATAATATTGATAATATTTTCCTTATTTATCCTTAAATTTTATTTCTCATTTAAAAATGATGTATAAAACAACTTAATAAATTTTTTTACATCGAGTGTCTAGAACATATTTGGTTTATGTGACAAAAATGACATTAGTGGGTAATATATAGTCAAAGGGGGAATTATATAAACAAATGCAGAATAATAATAATTACATAAATATCATATTTTTACACAAAATTTACCTTTAAAACCAACCATGAAATCTTATTTTGAGAAATTACCCAACCTCACAATTAAGGAAACAGTAGGTCATATGTACGCATGAGTAATGATCACATTTTTCAATGATCATTAAAGAAATAAGGTTGTTAAGAATAATCATTTTCGAATGATGATGATATCAAAAATACTTTTTTATTTAAACATATATACATATATATGTATGTATATATATATATATATATATTATTTTTTATGAAAAATTAATCACATCGCATCGAGGATGAGGTAGTCCGCATCTCCGTGAATAATGTTTTCGGGTTTTCATTGTGTGAAATGTTAATAAAGAGGATGATATATTATAATAACATTAAAGATATTATGTCGTTAATAATACATATATATTATTTTATGCCACATAAGTTTATTTAAACCCATCATCAATAAATTTTATGAATGGTGTAAATGTATCACATTGCTTTGAGGAGGTAGTAGTGGATACGCCAAAAAAGAATGTTATCATATTTAAAAAAAATTGTAATCATGAAGGTATGTGTTGTATATATAAAATTAAAGTAGGGGGAAATCATTGATACCATATATATAATATGAAAATAGTTTTTCCATCATAATTTCCATCATGATAAATGGTATTTGAAAAACTAATGACAATGTTTCATGAGGGTGTTGTTTTTCATACATGAATCGTAATTTTGTTACCTATTTTATAGATGCGCCTTTTTGTGTAATTGTGAGCCTTAGCATAAAAAAAATCTCTATGAATTTATGAAGCTGATTTTATTATATATTCATGGAATATGATTAATTTAATAGGTTTTTAAATAAATAATACATAAATTTATATTGAAGAATGTTACCTCGTTTTCAGATAACTCATTTTGATTTTCTAAAATGAGGTTCCTTGGTAGGATTTATTATCAAAATGTGGAATATATGGGGATGTGATGGATTTTTGGAAATCATTTTGTTAGGGTTTAGTAAAATAAATTTATTGATAAATGTGATAAATTGGTGAGGTTAAATTCCTTTTTATATTGGAGGAGTAGTGGCATTCTCATAAATGTAAAAAGGTAAATAATATTGAGAGGCCTATTTTAAATAATGTTACTCTAATATTGATCCAAACTCAATAGAACTGGTTTTATAGTCTAATAATACTTAGAAAATGGGTTTTGGAAATGTTTCTAGGAATTTTATAGTGTAATGATTAAACATTAACCACAAAGTGACCATGTTTTTACATTAATCGCTGTAATTAATTTTAATTACATCCACAACTATTATCAGTAAAAAAATATTTTGAACGTATTACATATTATATATTATTATGAGTTAAAATTTAAAATCCATTTTTCTAAATTCAAATAACATAGATGTTAAAAATTAATTTAAAATTAATCTCGTAGTAGTGATGACAATGTGCCTTTTCAATGAAAATATGTTCAATCAATAGCGATATTTTTGTATCTAAATTAAATTTAAAATTGATTCCAATGAAATAAATTGGATTTAATTATATGAAAGTTATATAATTATATATTAAAGAATATTCAAAACATTATTTTACTATATAGATATTTTCATAAAAAAATATGTTTTCAAAAAACATTTACATTTATTCATTATTCTTCAATATATGAAACATCTCAAAAAAAATAAAAACAAAATAACCCCATGTAAATGTTGATATTTATAATTCAAAAATTAATTTTTATTTTTTATATAAATATTATAAAAGTGACACAATATAGTTTGAATTTTTGAGTTCCATTAAATGATGAAAAATGATTATATCTAATAAAAATACAAACATTATAATATCGTTCGTTATAATTTACTCATGCATGAAAAAAAAGTTTTTAGAGAAACACATCTTTGTGGTTTGTGTAATATATTGGTCATAACATCACTTTTATTGTTCAATTATAATATAATTAATAAATATTAATAAACAAGAAAACGATGTATTCTATCATTACCTAAGATATTACAGTAATACTAATTCAACATTATAGTATAATTATTATATCATTATAATAATATATGTTCAATAAATATATCATATTTTTACTATACATGTACTTCATTAATGCAAAAGAAAGTAAATCTATTTATAGATGTGTTGATCCACAGATTCAAATGAGTGACATTATCATTTACAAACCAATGGAAATATAAAAAGGTATACCTTATATGATAATTAGAAAAGTATAATTATTTCATAAATATAAATTATAACTATGGAATCCATCAAAAAATTACTCTTCTTGAATTACAGTTATGGAAGATTAATTGTATTACTATGTAGAGGTTGTAGTCCACACTTAAGCATAAGTAATACATATATTTTCCAATTTGGTAAATGATAGGGTATGTAATGGTGATCTATATTCATAAATACATTTAAGTATATTTTTAACACAAAATTTAACATTATGTAATGAATACTATAGATTGGGTTAATTTTGAAAAGAAATATATTGAAAGAGGACGGGTATGATGGTTTCCTTTTATTTAATATACCAACTTTAGATCCTATACTATTGACAATTGAATTTTTTATTAATGAAAAAATAACATATAAAACATTTATAGGTAATTTTAGAAAAAAATTTCCCAATTATACATCAATCTAAGTGACCCAATTTTGTGTTAAAAAAAGAGATTTATGGGGTGTCTTCTTAAATGTGGGGGAGAGGACACACATATAATTTCATAAAATGTTAAAATATAATAACATTATCGTTAATAAAATTTTTCTGAGATGGGTAAATATTCTAAGATAAGATATTATAGGGTTAAAATATGGATATCCATCTTGATTTTAAAAAATTTATTTGCAAATAATACACTTATCCCTTGTTTTAACCCATATGTAAACACATGTTAACAGAAACTGTGTTAAGAAATTATTATTGTTATTACTACTCATTACATCAAAAAATTAATTTTACCCTAATAAATAATATTAATTATGTTTATTAAACATATTAAAGTAATTTTATATTATTAATTTTATTTTTGTGGTAGAAATTAGTTTTAAAAAAATGTGTAAAATGAAACGAAATAATTTATTTCCAAATACATGATTACAAATAAAATTTAGTTAACCTTCATTCATTGCAACCAAAAACATATTAAATGAATATTTAAATATTTGGTTTAATATATAATAATAAAACATTTTTAATTATTAATCATTAAATATTAAAATTAATTTATTATAATAAAAACAATTTTTTCTCATATAGATAGTTTTTAGGAAAAAATTAACGCCCAAAAATAATACATACCAAAATCTAATGTCCTGATGATTACTATATAATTAATATAGCTATTTATAAATAAATAAAAATTAGGTTACTTTATATTCCAATTCCATAAATAATGGTACTTTTAATTTATTATAAATTAGTGTTTTTTAAATATTTTTTCATGATTCAATGGAAAAAAACTCATTTTAAAAAAACTAATAAATACACCCTAATATAATATTCAAAAACATTATTCAAAAATTATATTCATTACCTAAAATAATTTTTTAATTTTTTTTAATTCTAATTTTTGTTCAGAAAATGTGATCAATACAATTCTTATAAAAATATATTTCTCTAATATGAAATGAATTTAGTAAAAACTTTGTACGTATTTATTTTGAATTAATTAACTCCTTTTTATGGAGTATCATCTCTGTACCTACAGTTTTTTAAAATATTGAGGTGAAATGAACTCTTTATTGAAAAAAAATTCCTCAAGAGGAGATTACAAAGCAGGACAAGTAGGTACCTTAGAAAGACAGAAGAATAAATGTTACCATGTTTTTGAGCGGGTGCTCATACTGTGGTAAGGAAGGCACCCACCTTTTCCACGGCTATGTCGAACCCTTCTTCCATTCCTTGCATGTATCCACACATAAGCTTTATCATTCAAATGTTCTTCCACAGTAAAAGGAGGCATGATAGATGCAGAGGGATCATCATTATTTGATACAACTTCATTAGAATAGGCAGAGAGCATATCAAATGGGTTAGAAATGCTAATCGTACAATGAACATTCTCATGATGAGATATCAATTTCTGCATGTAAATCAATAATTCAATTGGAATGGATGCTTCAGGATTGTCTATCTTCTTCTATTTCACCTCTTCTCTGTTGATGTTACTCAAGGTCATCATTGTGGTGTGGGCCTTATTTGACTGTAGAGTTGTACTGCATTCATTTCGTATTCTAGTAGGATGTCTGTACAATAAAGGCACAATCTGCAGTGAAGGAGGGTCTTGCTCTAACTTTGTATTGTAGCATGTGCCCTTAGCAATGGTAACAGGGAATTTAGAAATATCTAATTCATGTGCTTTGGAACGATAGTAATATTTAAACGTAACTTTCTTCGAGGTCTCATAATCTAGAACTATCTTTCCCTTTTCCCATTTTAGAGCATTCGTCTCATGCCTAACCCAATCATCGACCATTACTTGGGCTATGAGCTCTCTCTCCATTTGATTGTCCTCCGAGTCAGATTATTTCCCTTCACCTTCCATGGACTTAACCAATGTGTCCTTGAAAGAAATGTCTCTTTCATATTGGTTAATAAATTCAGCAATATCAGCCCACCTAACTTTTCATGGTCCATACAATTTAGTAGTGAAATGAAATACTTCATCCTGTAGCAAAGTCTTAGCTGTTGTATGTCCATGGTTCTACAAGTCATACTAAGCCATCAAAACTTAGATATTTTTAGAGGGATCAATTTGGCATGTAGGAGCTTGAGGTTCACCTAGGTACTGTTCCAAATTTGAATCATTCCCTTTAGAGGGTTTGGGACTCTCTTTTATTCTACACTGAGACTCATCATGCCCTTTCTTCATACATTTGGCACACATCATGCTTGATAGTAAAATAGACCTGGAGTGTCCTATCATGCATCACACTTTAGAAAATGGAGGCATTTTTTCCTTGACAATTCTTAATATTATTTCATCTTGAGAAATGGAAGGAATCACTTTATCAGTCAATGTAGATCCTAAATCAATTTCAACTAAAATTATTGAAAAATGGCCAAAACTAGCATTCTTAGTGACTAGGTCCATCTACATTGTAATGCCAATTGAGGATGCAATGTCAAATAGAATCTCTAAGTGCCATAAAACCCAATTTAACCCATAAATCTTGATTTAGACATGAGAAAAAGTGTCCTTAAAATCATAAAGGCTAAAATTTAGGCTTTATTCATAAATCCTAACCATTCCTGGTTTGAGGTTTACCAATCCAAAACCCCATGCTCGACCTTTTGGTTTAGAAAATAGGAAATGAAAATAGAAAAATCCACTCCCCAACAAGACACATTTAAAATCAATAAAATCCCATATCTTAGATAGACAAATAGTTAGTTCAGAAATTTTCCAGGGTTTCATACCATGGATAAGTTGATTCGAGTGATAAAGGAGTTCATCCAGAGTTCTAACTATTGCGAGATCACCCCATCCGATGTAGAGACATGCGTCGTTGAACCCTTTCTAACAATACATTTTGCAATGTGATTTTCCGAGAAAATGTAAGACCCTGTAGGAAATCCCGAGGAAGAGAGAATGGGTAGTTGTTCTTCAAGAGTCAGAGATTTGTTCATGCAATTCGAGATCTGATGAGAACAGAGATGTCGAGAATCATAAGAGTATAGGTTCAAACCTCTCGGGTGGGATATATTTACACAATCACCAAGAGGCGAGGGTTTTGTCTCGCCTATTGTCTTGATTTCATCCATCCTTTCATCACTATGCCTACAATTTCATAATGAATTTACTAATATTGATACTCAACAATTTATCATTTAGAATATAATGGGAATATTTTAATAATTAAATTTCTATAGTGTATAAATTTTTTTAGATACTAGTATTGTGTGTTAATAAAGATAACAAGAAAATTATTATTTTAATCTATATTTTGGGGTGTTACATTATCCACCCATATTATAAGTTATTTCCACAAGATATTATCTTACTCATAAATGATATGATATTTTGAAAGTAATTTTTATTAAATCCCATATCCATTATTGGGATGATAAAAAATTGTTAAAAATTATAAGTGATAAAAATTAATGTTAACAGAAATAACATATAATGTTGTCCTCATATTAGGATAAAATTGATGGGAAGTCAAAATGTTGGAACAGAGGAGAAAAATAATGTCAAAAGAGTAATAGATATTGATTTATCACATGTTTTTCAGATTGTTAATGTTCATATACCCATAAATAATTGAGGGTGAGAATACTATAAAATCATTCAAAATAAAGGGAAACCAAAATATTTTTCAAGGTACATTTCATAAATTTAAGTGATTATTTCAATAAAATGATAGAGAGAAAGAGAATGTATAAATTATTAATTCATTCTATTTTATAAGTAAATGTTCATAATTTGGTTACTCTTCCATAAATATCCACACTATCTACTTCCCCTAAAAATTAATCTTATAGATGATTTTTTATGCCAAAAGGAACAAAATTAACATTTAATATATCATAAGATCCATAATATAATGAAATTTCATTTCTTTGTTCGCAAAATATTTAACAAAAAAAATATCTAAATAAGTTAAATAATATTGATGAATAAAATTAATTAATATTTAAGACAATAACAATAACATACAGAGACAAACAAAATCATTCGATGAATAGTTAACCTCATGAATCCTCCAAAATATATCTTACAAAATTCAATAACCTAAAATATAGATTGAAGGTCAATAAATTCCCAAATTAAACATATCAATATCCCATAAAAAACCTTGAATACATAATAATTACACACACCAAACACATGAATATTATGATCATAGATTATCCTAAAAAAATCTAATACTTTTACAAATAACCTATATACCCTTCAACCTAAATAATATCATATATGAATCTAAAAATTAACTCTATCCATATTTTACAAATAGAATAATAGAAAATAAAACATATTTCAGAAAAAATAAATGAAATAATAATCATTAACTATACTATGAATATCATTTTCATTAAATTATGAATGCATTCCTAGGGTAAATATTCTATCCAATTTAATTTATCAATATCGATCAACTATTTATCCCTAACAATAATTTTTATATTAATATTAGTAATATGTTATATTTTATATATAACTCTATAAATAGTTCTCTAAAAATACCTCCTTACCACCAAATAAATATTTAAGGTTATTGGTACCAATCATAATATTCTTTAAAATCATTATTGAATCAATTATATAAAACTGTACCTAGTGGTTTTATGTGTATTATAAAAATAATATCATTACTAAAACAATTATAACATAAAAATTACGAATACCGACACATAAATACTTCTTTCATTACAAAAAAATTATGTACATAATAAAGACTCATTCCTTGGTCTAGGTTGTTGACTCAAATATTTCCCATATTCCACAGACATCATATATTGTACTATAAATTGTGATTTAGGAATAACATTATTTTCCAAAAATGGGAACATCATTGTTTCATAGAAACTGATTTATCTGTAACATTTAATTCCACATATAATACATCTTCTTATTCAATTAAGGCATTTTACCTTGAACTTCTTCTATCATAGTTTACATGTGGGAAGATGAATCCTCCTCCTTCATGGACATTATCGACTAATGTCCCATGAAAATACATATTTCACAATTACATATGTTAGTAAACTCACTTATTAGGAGAACATTAAAACTATTAGGGGATAAATAATTAGAAATAGTTATTGGATTTTATATTCCATCACTCATTTAGAATGGTTGATCAGTTTGATAAATTTTCCATTCTCCATCACATTTAGTGTTAAAATGATCCATCCAAGATTTATATATTAACTAAAATAAAAAATCATAGTGTGATAAATAGTAACAACAGTGTGAAGATAATTTTTATGTTTTCAAAATCATGACACATTATTTTAAATCTACAACACATTATGTTTATTAGAGGTCATCGATGGTCATTATATATTCAAATACTTTAAAATAGTTCATACAAAAAATTTAAATTACTATAATCATATCCCCATGATTTTTTTATCCACATGTGAATCCATCAGATGACAATTAAGTCATATGTGATGACTAATTGAATACATAATCCAACCATTTCATATTTTTCACCACTATGTGTATCCGTTTCATTATCGCATTCAATGGAAGGTATTAATGTGATGAAGTGTTTTCTAGAGAAATATGTAATATCTAATTAACCAATATGTTCAAATATTTTTCAATGTTTATTCATCTGTATAAGGTTTTCATCTATGTCCTATAAATATAATTTTTAAGGCTTAATTAAACCCTTCTTTGATAAAAAAACTATAATGACGCAAGAAAACCATAAAAAGAAATTACATCATTTAATGTGAATATTCAATACAAAAAACAATTATACTTTCTCGAGGACTACAAATAATTAGGTTATTTAGAGAAATGTTACCTTCACATCTTGTTTCATTATTTTCATTTATCATCTCTAACAAATTACTCCTTACAATATTAACATATTAGGAATACCCTACAAAACTCCATTTTTCATAACTTGTGAAACAAAAACATATGAAATGATGAGTTTATATGCTTTTAATGGTATGAAAAAGAGACATCAATCAATGATATTCAATTAGAATAATATAACCATAAGGTTTTGTGATAGTGTTCAAAACATAAAATACTCATTCATAGTAAAAAAGCATTAATCACAATTCATTGTTTATGTATTTGTCATAACAAAAGATAAAACTTATATGTCTATGGAATTATGAATTTCGAATAATATGTCATGAAAATACATCTAAATCATAATACCTATGTTTTTGGAATAAATATAATCATATAAATTCATTTACTTCTTTATGGATAACTAAAATGTCTATCATAGTGGATTGGTCCCCCCATTACACTATTTTTTTAGTTGAGGTTCACTACTCATACAATCATCTTGCATAGATTCCCTAACTAAACTGGGTTCACACCCCCATAATAGTACCTATTATATCTTGATAAATCTGTCATTACCCAATTCAATGGAGGGTTGTATAATTCTAGGACCACTCATCTAATAATCATTACCCATTCATATGAATTCAATAGGATCATAGAACATTGATCATATAATTATAAAATATCCTATGTAATTGAAACATGTTTCATATATATTTCATAATTTGTTCATAGAATCAACCATAGGAAATATGAAGAATTCCAAAAAATATCATCATTATATGATATTTCATATAATGAAAAAATATGTACAGTATCATTAATTCATATAATCTATTAATAATAATTAGTAAATAATAATAATATCAAATATATAAATATCCTTCAAAATATCAATGAAGAATTCTTTGAGGAAAATGCATTTATTAATTTTAAATAAAATATTAATATCATGTTGCAAAAAATTTTATCATTCGACTATTTGAGAAAGAATTAATTCTATCACAAATAGTCTGCCACATATGTTAAATTGTAATAACCTAGATGAACATTTCTTCCTTCACCTCTCTCTACATCTTCCTCTCCAACAATACATGATCCCCCCATGAACCCTCTCATCCACACCACACCTCTACACTATTGGAACACTCCATTGTGCTTTCACAGCACTCCACTGCTCTACAATTCCACTCTTACAATACCTCTTCCACATAATGTCAATGTAGTGCTACCATCGGTCATTCCACTCATGTTTTCAAGGTAAGGAATATGGTTATATTATCGTTAAGTATTTTTTTTTATTTCATATCAACAATATGAAAATTTTCCTAGTCTAAACCTAGGATAGTATATTTACATATTATTTAATCTCTTTTATATTTAGGTTTAATGAAAATTTATTAGTTCATATTTTGTTATAAATTATTTTTTCAATAGTTGACATCATTTCATTTTAGAGTTAATATATATATATATATATCTTTCAGAGTCAATTTTTTATAATGATTAATTTAATAATTAGATGTCCTAGGTGTCTTTTTATTTTATATTGACTTTATTAGAATTTTGACAGGTTCAATATTAGATGCCATGGAAAAATGGGATTGTGATACAATATAACACCCAAAATTGTCCACCAGAATTGTTTTATAATTCTTTAATTCTATAATATATTTCTATTTGAGTGTTAATTATTTTGTTTTAGGATTAACTCTTCTTCGAACATATACATTAATTTTTTAATTATTGTATCCTTCGATTTGGGTTTCAATTGTTTATGAAAGATTTGATTTCATTTAAAAAGATGTAATTTATAAAAACAATTTATTAATAAACAATAAAAAAAAATTTAATGAAAAAACCAAGTCAATTTAAAATATGTAATATTTATTAAAAACATGGCTAATAAGAATTGGGTTAAATTTTTGTAATTCTATTTAAAATAATATTACAAAAAAATAATTATAAAACCATTATAGAAATATTAATTATTAAATATTTATAAATAATTTAAACAATTATTAAAAATTATTAAATAATTTATAATATTTAATAGTTATTAAATCATTATTATTTTTAATTGCAAATATTGGGGTTAATAATCAAATATTATTGATAAAATTTCGATTAATAAATAAAATTAAATGTTAAAAATATTAGATATTGACAATAATTCATATTATTTTTATATTCATTAAAATAATAATTATTAATAATTCATATAAGTATTGTAATAACACCCAATGTGCACAAAAATTTTTATTTATCTTTGGTAAAAATTATTATATATAAAATTAATAATTAAAGATTAATATCAATTCAAAAATAATATTATTTAAAAAATATTCACTCAAATTTAATAATTAATTATTTATATATATTATTAATTCATGATTATAAATTTATTTATAATAAAATTTAATTATAAATAAAATTAGTAATAAATCATATATATATATACATATACAAACAATGCTTATATAGAGTTTATATATGTATATTTGTTTAAAAAAAATTTAGAATATATATTTTACATATTTATATTAATTAAGAAATCATGATAAATATATAATGTAATTATTAAAAATGTAATATAACCTTAAATAATTAATAATAATCAGCACATAATTTATAATAATTTAAAATGAATTAGTCAATATTGTTTAAATGTTGTAATTATTAATTTTAGATAAAAATATTATTAATTATTTAAAAATGTGATGAAATAATGAAAATATGTAAAAATTTATAAAAGAAAAAAACATGAAATAATATTAATAGTAAAATATTAGTAATATTTATCAAAAAAATCAAGAAAATATAATATAAAATTATTATTACATTACAAATAATATTCTAAATTGCTAAAAATTTAACCAAATATTTTCAAATAAATATTAAATTTTTATCAAACCATAATAGAAAATATAAAATATTAAAAACCACTAAAAATTCACAATTATTCATATATATGATATGTAAATTAAAATAATTTTCATTAACAATTTTTATAAATGTTATAATACATATATATAATATTAATTTAAGATTAAAAATGATATCGACACATGAGATGTTACCAAACACCAGATGCAGAGAACTGTTATCTTTTACCTAGGTTAAACCTGACATAGTAGACCCAACAGTTTAAATATTTATAAGATATTATAATCAAAATAATAATAACAGAATTACCCTTGCATGTGATGTTTCCAAAAACCAGACAGTCAAAAATGTAATGTGGAACTTAGGGAAATGTCCACATCCCGGACACAACTGTGGTGTTTTATTTTTCAAATAATAACGAGTTTGATAAATATCATAATTTTTTATTATAAATTATACTAAAATATCAAATGAATTAACCTCACATACGATGTTAGGAAACATACGACATAGAAAAATGTAATGTCACACTTAGGGTAAACCACACATCTAAGACCTAATAATGGTCTTTGATTTATCATACCATAAATAAAATTTAATGATACATTATTTTTTACGAGAAATTAAAATAAAAATATAAAAGGAATTTTCTTCTCGTGTGATATTACCAATCATCCGATGCACACAAATGTAGTTTCGCACCTAGGGTGATCGTTTATATGTTCCTTCGAGTCATCCTCTCCCTATTCTATTACCTGATCCTCCATTAATTGTTGATATTTAAAGATATTTGAGGTTTTTAGAGAATTTTGTAATTTGGTATGGCCAACATATCATGTTTGAAATGTTCTATTAATTCTATGTGTGTATTAATTTTTGAAATTATTATTTTTTCATTTTTTAAAAAAATCAAATGCTTTTTAAATATTTTTTAGTTTATTAATTAATTTTAAATATTTTAAAATTTTCTAATTAATTTTTAATTTTTAATGATTTTTAAATATATTTTTTATCAAATTATTTTAAAATATTTTTAATTTTTTAAAAAACATCTAATATTTTTTATTAATATTAATATTTTAATTTATTTTCAATAATTTTATGTATATTAATATTTTAAAAAAATATTAAATTTAAATTTTTATATATTTAAATTATTTTTAATGATATATTTTTTTTAAAATTTAAAAGTAATTTTCAATAATTTTAATTTATATAATTTATATTTCATTATTTTTAATTTCATTATTATTTTTTGAGGAAAATGATTTCATAAAGGGATGGAAGGTCCTTCCAAAATAATACTTTGTGATGGGCCAACTTAGTTGGTTATTTAAAAAATTAAAGAGATTATTTTAGATGGTCTGTCACAAATAACCAAAATTGCAACACAGTTTTTGGACACCTAGTATTGGTGATGGAATCTAGTGACATATTACTTTTTTTGGTGGGATTATCTAGCCACAAATATGTCATAGATAATAAATAATCTTATTATTTAGTTAGAATAATTATAAGATGAAATAAATTCAATGTGATTAGGTAGGATGATTACCCCTTCTTCAGTGGACATCTAGTAGAACAATTATTAGCAGCCCATGGACTAGATTTTTTAGAATAACAAACCATTATTTAAAATCTATAAATGTTGAGAATAGAATTTGATAGTGTTTTTTTGAGATATGTGGCTCAATATTGGGTAATTATGAGATTTCATGGGTTTCACATTATAATTAATGGGAGGACACACATGTGATTTCTTAAAATAGTTAATTTTAATAAACTAATTCCCTATTAAAAAGATTTTAAATGTCTAGGTATTATAATCAATGATAATATATAATGTAAATATGTTAGGAAAATTATATTTAAATATTTTTAATTGAGAATGTTATTCTTGTCAAGTGGTTTTCCCCACCCATAATAAACATGTTTTAACATTAATAGTGGTAATAAATATTTATTATCCTTAATATATATTATGAAAAATAATTATTTTTAATTTATGAAAATTTATTAATTAATTTAATTTCTAATATGGAATCCATTTTATAGAATTTTACTTCTATTCCATGTGAATATTAATTTTAATATAACCACCAAAATCACCACAAACATTCCTCTTAGAAAAATGTGTTTTTATATATAAAATTGAGTATATATTAATAATTTACATGTAAAAAAATGAGATGAATGTTAAAATATTTTAAACTATATATAATCTAATTTATTTTCTAAAAATATTTAATAAATGGGAATTAAATAAAAATATTATGGTAAAAAAATATTCTTAATAAAAATTAGTATTTAAAAATATGTGTTTTTAAGAACATAAATTAAATTATAAAAAAAATACATATAATAAAGGTTTATATGAGATTAATTATTTTATTTATAATTATATTATATATTTGTTACATTATAATAAAATTTAATCTGTATTTTTAGTTAACTTGAATTGAAATTATAGATTTATAAAAATTAGTATTTTTCCCTATTCACGGATAAATAAATCTTTTTCGAAAGAACCAAAAAATGAACCCCTAGATAATAATATAATCATATTTTTAAAAATTATATTAATTTGAAAAATAAATTTTCAGAAATTATTGAAATTATTTATGATGTTCAGAATTAAATTTCATAAGAACCATTTTTGAAAAAAAAAACATATTTTTGAAGCCTAAAATGACTATAAAGAAAATTTTGTACTTATTTATTTTGAAATAATCAATATATTTGAATTAATTGGTACTAAGTTCATATATTTCATAATTTGATTAATCATTTTTATACCATACTATTCAATTAATAATTTATAATGGCTACATTAAAATGATGCAATTTCTAGATTATATCATAATTTGATTTAATATTTGTGTTGTGTGTTAAGAAAACTATCAAGAATATTTTTATTTTAGACAAAATTTTTGTGGTGTTACACATATTAAATCATGGAGTGTGATTTTATGATTCATTCAGTTTATCTACGTCACTACATGACCATAAACTATCATTCCACAATACTTAGGTTTATTTTTTTACTAAAATATCACAATCTAATCCATAGTGATAATTATCTATTTATTTTCCTTGAACCCTATGAACATGTATGATGTTATTTTGATAAATTTGGTTTATTTTTATTAAAATTGGACTTTAACATCAACTGTCCTATTTCTTGCTATCAAATGTTAGTTCATCTTCTCTTTTTATTCTTTCCATCCATATTCATTCATATTAGAGAGGGTATGTACATGTTTCTATTTAGTAATTAATTATTATGGTCTAGTAATTGAATAATAATAATGTGTTATATTTTTTTAGTTTTCACATTGGCACTTCTCAGCAGTGTGAGAAATCCATATTCACGTTTTTTTAAATATTATTTAGGATTATATTAGGTTGGAATATTTGAGAATTCTCCTATATAATTTCTGATCAATTGTAGAATTACCATACATTAAATATCCTTGGATGGATGGTAAAAATATTTATAATTATTTTAAGGTAGTATATTAAAGTATATTTAATGTTAAGGGAGATTTAGATTTTTTTAAAACTAATCAATGATATTGTATCTATTTTACGTCTTTTTTATGTGGTTTTTTAAAATATTACTTATTATTATTATATATGTTTAATTTTTTGAAATATTGTTTCTAGAATAATATTTCAAGGTTTTTTAAATATTTTATTAAGGAAATTAATATTAATATTTAAATTTGGGTTAACTAAAAGATGTTTTTACTGATAAAAAAATTACATGGAATGAACAATGAAATATTAATTTTTTTATGTGGCTTACTTATATGTTAATAGTTTGATACTGGTTTATATATATGTTATTGATTGAATTTTTCTCCTTTTATAAAATTACAAGACACCGTTTATATTATTTTCAACATGTTATTTTAAAAAATCATGTAATCTATAAATTAATTGGTTATGTTTGATTCTTGAATTTCTTTGGATGATTTATCAGGATAATATTTTGATTTCAAATGAATGTAGATTGTGGTGAAAGGATATATATTAATTTATTATAGATATGTGAATAGTTTTTGAGTTGTTATATTAGGAAATGTGTGTTGTCCAATTTATTTAGATAGTATGATGGTATATTATATGTTTGGATCATTGTCGTGGGGTTTTTTATATTTTATTAGTTGAATGCACAAAACTCGTAATAATTATCAATGTAATTAGTGTCTTATAGAATATTTTAGTTTGAATGAAAAAATGTTCTATTAATGATTTAAATGAATTGGTAATAAATAGTTTTGATTTGACCAGTTTCTAATAAATGAATTGAAATTAAATATATAATTGAATGTTATACTAAAATTTCTATTTTTGGTAAATTGGTAGAAAATAAATGATAGAAAACTATTATTAAATATTAATATTGTGAATTTTATAGTATTTTTTATAATGTGTGGTTGGATTGTGTTATTATGATTATAGTAGTAGATAATAAATGGTAGTGGTGGTATGGTGGTAATGATTGATGTGGAAGTGCTATTTTAATGTGGAAACTTAGGATTAGATTTTGTGTTTCTATATACTTGATATATTTCCCTTGTGATTTCTTACACACCACACTAGTGTCTAATAACATTATATATTCTAAAAATGGGTTACATGTGTTTTTTTGAAATTTTATGGTTGTGATCTAATGGATGGTTGACTACCCTCTCTTCAACATTGTACCATCATATAATGTATTAAGTTTGATGGCCTAATTTTAATATTCATAGTTCTCTGTGGACATGATAAAAATATAAAATGCATGATAGATGTTATATATAGTCTGGGTCAGGCCTGGTAGGAGGAAGGAATGTGGTTGATGCCTTATATATTCATGATACCCTATATTTATGTGGATATGTGGCTACGATAACTAAAAAAATGTAAGTATAATTAATTGTATGATGGGGGAATGGGGATTATATCCTTCATGTTTACACAAGTCTACTATAATAGAACTTGGATATGATATTTTGGTTATGGTATAGTTTGGGGAAATATATATATATGTGTATATTGAAAGGATGAAAGAACATGGAATTTTTTATTTGGGTATGAATGAAAATAATAGTGGAGAATTGAATGTTGTGTGAATTTTAGTTATAATCTAAATGTATTATTCTATTTATACAATAAGTGATAACGAGATATTGATCTTTATTTATGTTTGGGTGGTAAATTAAAATTTAATGTTATGTGACATGTTTTTATGGTTTTGGTATGGTTAATGGTTATATAGATATGTTGATAGAGAAGGGATGAATTGATATGATATCTGTTGTTTTGTCATTAGGGTGAAATCAAGTGGGGAAGTGGTTACATGGTTTAATTTTTTTATTAATTTAATTTTTCTTCTTTTACCATTAATTATGAATGTATTATTTGGTAATTGGTGCTTTCTATGTATTGGGATCTATATGTCATATTGTATGTTAAAATTTATTCTATAATATTTTTAATGAGGAATTGGTTTGCATCTTCAACATTTTATTGAGGGGTATTGTGGTGGATCATACATAGTATACATGTATGAGCACACACGCAATGAGATATATATATATATATATATATATATATATATGGATACTTGGAGGGTTTTAGTGATCATTATGCATATTAATCTATTGAGGTTTAGAGGTATAATTTGGGTTTATTTTTTATGAGATTATTTTGGGTATTTTATTCATGATATATGATATTTTAACAAAATTCATCTCTTAATGGATTTTAGTTTCCATTTGTATTTTATATTGTAATTTGGTTATTATATTTTATATATGAACATTTTATTTATGAGGTTTGATCCAAAAATTAGTTATTTTATAATATCAATGATATTTTCCACCACAAAAGAATTTAGTGGGATGACATTGTGGTGAACCTCATTTTCATTGAAGTCTCAGTATGTTTTTGATGTTTTTGATAGATATCAAAATGTTTTATAGGTTTTATGGATGAGTTTTCAGTTTGAGTTTTTATTTTATAAATTATAAGGAATTGTATTGGTTTTTGTAGGGAAAGATATTTATAAAAAAATGTGTGTGTTATAAAATGTTTTTCTTGGAAAAATACATTAATTTAAGGGCATCTTGTGATAAAAAACAATGAAATTAAGATTATTGAACATCCTCGATCATTAATACTGATTGTGGGGTAGATACTTTAGAGAGGTACATGTATCAAATTTTTTCATTTGGGATTGAATTTCATTTATGTTGGGGAATTTGAAAGACAATATAATTAAATTATTTTTTATAAATTTCTATTATATTATATGAGATTGGATTCATGCATTTTTCCTCTTTTAGGAATTTATGGATATGATATGGTTTATATAAATTCTCAAGGTTATTTTGTTTATTATCTGTCCTTCTATCTCATGGAGTTATTGGTATAGCTCTTATTATGATATTAGTAATTTTTTTGTATATATATATCATTATTTATTTTTAGAAATCACTGAGAACAATTTGATATACATACAAATTTTTTTTTCATTATTAAATAAATGATTAAAATAATAGTATTATAGTGAAACACTATAAAGATATGGTACTGAATATATATATATATATATATAATGTGAACCATGTTTGTTATGTTCATTTTTTCATTATGTATTATATCATAAGTTATTTATTGTTATTAATTGTGTCACCTAAATAATTTTAATATTTTCATGTATTAATGGTTGAATTAATAGTTTATCTTCTTCCATGAAAGGGTAAATTCACTAATTCATCGTGTAATTGAGATTATTTAATTATTAATGAGATTTTTATAGAATTATTTTTGAGTATATTTATTTTTATGTCATTTACCATTTGTTGAGATTATCGCGAAGTGATGTTATGTAATGAATATGTAAATTATTTAAAAAATGATTTTCTTTAATGGTGATATGAAATATTAAATAAAACCTTGATTTCACATAGATGATGTTTTTCTAAATTTTGAAATGGTGTGTGGAAAGTTTTTATAATGGGATTTTATTGATAGATTCTCTTAAAAAATATTAAATTTCTCCATCAAAAATGGGATTCTGTTATAAGGATAGTATTAAAGAAACAATTATGATTCATTTTTTATGTTTTAAATACAAGGATTTCAATGATATTTTCCCATTTTTAATTTTTTTCAATTAAAATATATACAAGGTTATTTAATGTGATGAAAATCAATAATAAAATGTATTTTTCTATGTTAGATTGTGGTTACGGTAATTATTATGACATGGAATATTGGGATCATAGTGGTATAAACATGATTTAGAAGAGAATGGGTATATTTATTTGTTCGATGGGGTTTTTTAGTAGGGTAGTTATGTTGTTGATTTATAGTATTATGTTGTTTTGGATTAATTATGAGGATTTCCCATGAAGGTTGAGATTGTATAAGGATTTTTAAGGTATTTGATAATATATGATTTTTTAGTGTGTTTTTTCTTTTATATTAGTGTCTGATTTGATTGTTTGAATAGAAGATAATAAGATTGGTATTTGGGATAAAGACATTTTATCAATTCATCATTATCTTGTTTTGTTTTGGAAGTGTAGGGAGTCATGAGATAATCTATTGTTAATATTTCATCATCGAAATTAGTTGGTGTTTATTGGTGGAGCGTTAAGCCTAAAGATTGAGGAGTTCTTAAAACAGATTGATCTTTCCATCAAATTTATGAGAACTATCATACAATTTTGGGTTTATAATGGAGTGGTATGGAATTTAAAGGGGGGGGGGGGGGTCACGAGTAGTTGAATTTTATTATTTCCCAAGTAGAATTAGATCCCATGGAATATTTTTTTACCTTTATTATTGAAGTGTTTGTTCCCCTATAATGGGGAGATGATAATAATAATTATTTAATAGAGTTGTAGCCGTGGATGTCATGTGTACATCATATTCTAGTTTTATTCACTATAATTATAGTTTAATTTTTTGATCAATTAGATGTTGAAGAACAATAAGTATACGTTTTTGGGATCTCACTATGGTTTGAAATTCATCAAAGGGTAGTAATTTTATGAGTTAATATCGATATAGATGTTAAAAATCATGTTGGTGGGATCATGAAATATATTCTACGTGTCGCAATGAAAGCTGAAAGGAATTAATTATCCAAACATGACCCAAAGGGGTCCATTGGGTCTGTGATAAACTGAGTGGACACAAAAAGAATGCCCATTATAGGCTAGTGGCAGGAAACCAAATCCATTAAAGAATATCACACGCATGATAGGGTGTATTTTATATTACACATATAATTATATGCATATACATTCCCATTAAATGATGAAAATAATGTAAAACTAATACTAAATTAAAACATACATCTATATACTATAATTTAATTATTGAAAAAGTACATGAAATCATAAGGGGAAAATACCATCCCATAAAAACCATCAAATGAATAAACCCTCCTAAGAGTGAGGGGACTACGATGAAATTAAACCCTGATTTTCTTGACTCGTTGTGTTCCACTGATTCTCAGTCCTCCCAGGACCCCATCAAAAGGCTTTTCATTTTCATAATTCAGGATATTAGCAAGAATAACCATTGATGGGGTTAGTATAACAATATATAGTTGGACACTCAGATTCTAGTAAAATTATTTCACTATATTTAGACAGCTTATACACTCAAAGGAAAGTGTATAACACACCAATTCCAAATGCCGCATAGAGGAGATGCATACCCAGTTAGTCACATGGCCTCAAGCGCATTTCACCTAATGCCAATGGCTACCAACTAGCAGCGAGGGCCTTGGGTGTGATAGTAGGGAAACTATGACATCATTGTCAAAGTAACATAGTGGAAAAGAAATAGATATCAATGGAATAAGAAGGAATAATTCCAAACAATAGGAAATATTCTATGACTAATGAAGAAACAATTGGAGCACGCATATATAAATGATGCATGATACATATGTCTAGGAAAGTATCCATACACATCACAATACTAGAATACATTATTAAACCAAAGTTCAAAGAGAACTAGAATGAAAATTATCAGCATCGCAAGCCTCAGCTTAGTCCCATGCTCTCCATCCCCAAAGGAGTCATGTACTTGATGTAGAAGGGTTCTTTCCCTTATCTATACCCCCAACAATATAATCGGGTTGGGCCCAAAAGCATGACCCAAACAGGGTGTGAGACTAATCCCAGTAGGAAACCATGAAAAGATATTATCCTAATAGTCAGTGAATATATATGGTAGGAAATATGTAAAAAGAACCAGTAAACATGGATGTACTTAGCAGTAAACATTAACACAGTTTCAAAGCATCCAATTCCAAATTTCAAGTAAGAAGCTAATCAAAAACATGTAACCCTCTGGAATGTACTCATGGAAAAATCCCTATTGTCCAACATAGAAAACAAAATCAACCTTATGGGAAGTACACATAGTCTAACCCATTTGGTTCAGCTTTAGCATATAATCTCTAGGGAAGAACTTTCCATCAATTCCCTCTATAGTGTCGTATTGGTAACTAAAAGGTTCTCTGGGGAAGCACTTACGTCACATTCCGCCTGTGGCCCATGACAAGGAACTATAGACACTCTGAGGAATCACTTATGTAAATTCCCCCTACGGTCTCACTTTGTAACAAATATAATAGACACTCTGCAGAATACCTTACATCCATTCTCCCTATTTTCCACTACACCATGTTCTCATGTCCCTGTGTAAGTAAATAAAGCATAGAAATGTGTATAGGTAAATGTAAACCTCATGAACTACTTGGATAATAGTATACAACATAACAAAATGTCAGATAAACAAAATCACTCAATTCTACAATAATATAGGCATGGAATGTAAACAACAGACAAATAGGAAAACTAAACCAAACATTCAAAATATGAAATCATGCATGGGAAATCACTTCTAAAGCATATAAATTAGCCCTATTTTCATCAATTAACATCTTCTCATGCATACAAGAATAGCAGGAAATTAAGAGGTATAAAACAGTAAACACGCAATACCTCGTTCAAGGGTATTGGGAAATGCTTCACATATAACTCATAGATGTTGAGCGGAAAGGCAAAAACCGCATACCTCTGTGTTGTATGATCGATATAATTTAACCTCAAGACTTGAATCTCCCACGAACACCGTATTTCTAAAGAAACACTAAAAATCCTCAATAAAAGAGAACTATTGAAAGAGGAGGAATCGGAAAACGAAGCTATTCCAGGAGGAAGAGATTACCAAGGATATCCCAATTCAATTGACGATGGTCAATTCGGATAATAGATGCTCGATTGGGATCTCGAAGAAGAATCACAGCCGTACTCTCACTCTCCAATGAACCAGACCAAGAAGGAGACAGTTATGTCTGTCAGACGCGACTTCGGTGCATTTAATTAAAAAAACGAATGTACACGGCATGTACATGCCTTCACCGGCCCCCACATTAGCCGGTATCCAGGTCACCACACACGACCATGTGCCTGGACTCTACACGGCTAGCACAGGGCTACCTGTGGTAACCACGTACATGGAATGTACTCATAATGTACATGGTGTATACTTAAGAAATTTCTAGAAACTCTTCTTTTTCTAAAAAACAACTGAAAAAGTAAAATATACCTGAAAAAAATTTTGTGCTCTTACAAACATTCCCCCTTAAAGAAATTTGTCCCTAAATTTAATTAGTAATGCCACATAGATGATGAATCCTCAAAAATCGCCGGCCACTACGATCGTACATTAGTCTCCCTCTCCCATGTCTCATTCTGTACTCACCTATGCTGACATAGCACTCGTATAACGGGGAAATAATAGCCACAGAGAACCTTTGTATTCCGATCAACAGTCTAGATAGGATTCCCCTCTATAATGCCCCGACCCAAGTTACCTAGAGTTGGTGCTTTATTACATAACATTTTCATGATACAAGGAATCATGTCCTGAAGGGCCGATCAATTTTGTAATATTGGAAACATGATTTATAAATAAGTTCAACATTACAACTTGAAAAGAAATACTACACTAATTTATTCCATTAGAAAGATCCAAGACTCCTAGATTATGCCTGAAAGTCACTCATAATTAACTTCTTCATATCCTGGGAAAATGAAACATAAGAAAGGGGTGCACTCAAATACTCAATAAGGGCAAGAAATATAGTGGATGATAGCATAAACATTAGGCATTGTGAATAATTAAAAATACCTTCCTTTACAAATAATAAACATGAACACTTTATGGTGGGAATATGAGATGAGTAAATAATTCTATTTTAAAACATAGTATTGGGTATTCTACTAGTTGAATAATCAGATGATCTTTCATTATTATTTTCATAATGAGGGAATGTATAATGTTGGACATTCTGAAATATCTTGTCAATTCCTTGGCCAAGACGTCTAAAAATGATTTATGCCTCAGCCAAAACCATATATCAAATTGGAAAAGGCCTCGGCCAATTCCACGTTTAATTGTCTCATGAGACCTACTAATGCACCGAGTAGCTAGATTGGGCTCCACTTGTTAGATAATAAGTCTAATACATTCCTCATATTAAATGGTTGAAACATAACATAAATATTATAATTAAAAATAGAATAAAAAATGTCAATACTTTAACCCTAAACCATGAATGGTATAAAAAATAACACATCCATAGATGAAGAAATCACAAAACCTTAAATACAATATGTAATATTTGTATCATAATTAAAAAACTTCAAACAATTTGAAATTTTATCAAAGGATGTTGACTTAGATGAAATCAAAATTTTTTGAGAGAAATATCGATTTATATTTTGAAATAATTTAAAAATGACATTATTATAAAAGAAAACACTTATTTTTAAAATATTATAATAAGCTTGTATGGGAATCAATGATGATTTTATAATGGCATAAAATAGCCCCACTCGATGTATGAGTTAAAAAAACATTTTTACCTTAATTTTGTCGAAAAGGTCATAAAGTTCCTTTTTTGGAAAATGGAAGAATAAATCCTTTTAAAACATAAAAGGTCAAGTAAGGGTATAATTGAAATTAACCCATTTTCTAGTAAATAGTGAAAAAAATTTGGAAATACATTTTTATGAAAACATGGATGTGGATGATAAAGTGTTCACAGAATATACTTATGTAAAAAACAAACTTGGATAATAAAGAGATTATGAACGTAACTCCTACCTTGTACTTTTTTGTAGTAAATGGTATGTTAACCTTTTTTATAATAGTTAAAACATTTTTAATAAATTATACAATAATCATATACATAAATATTTTATCATATATGATTTTATAATATTTATTCTTTAATAATATTTTAGTAGTATCATCGTTCTGGGCATTAACTGATTTGTTTTCCTTTATATGATTGGTTATGTAATTCATGTTTGTTATGTATTGGATGTATTTTATTCATATAAATAATGATAATATGTTCATAAAAATTATTTCTAATCATAAAATAAAAATTATTCTCGAATGATTATGATGGGGAATTAATATCATCGCATTCGTGGAGACGGTATTCCGTACGTACGCACGAGTGACAATATCATTATATTAATGGTGAAATAGTATGTAATTGGATGGTATATAATATATATAGAATAATTAACAAGTTATATTTATCATTTACATTAGTTATACTCATTATTATACCCATCCAAACAATGAAGTGTTGGAATAACAAACTACTCCACAACGAGGAGAAGGTAAGTCATTCGTACACACGTATTGTGACATTTTCATTTATATGATGGATATAATAATGAAAATGGTTGTAAAATTTTTATAATAACATCCTAGTATATAGAAGATACTGTAATTATTATTTTTTAATGGAAACAACAAAGAAAGAAGATGTTAAAGAAGAAAATAACATGAAAGAGGTGATTAAATATTTTCCTCTTTTTAGGATTCTTCCTTTTGATCTGATAAAAAGGGATCCTTAGGATGACTTTTTGACCAATGTAAGGCCTCTGTAATGAAGGGAGAAAAGCTGGTAGGATATTGTTTTAGGTTTTGGCCGAGAAAAATGGCTTTGGAGGTGTGAAAGAGAGAGTAGGGGAAGTACCCTTTTATAAGAGTGGTGACAGTCACTTTAGGAAGAGCTTAAAAAATTATATTATAATAAAATCATTTTCGTTTTCTGATGGAATAAAATTATTTATTTCTAAGATAAGGTGGTTATGGGTTAGAACCCACTCAAATAATAGGTTTTTGATAGGTTTAGGTCACCATATTAACCATATCTTTTAGATTTAACTCTTAGTTAAATAGTTTTACAATTACAATGTCTCTTTGTATTTTTATATTATATTGTTAATAGACATACTATAACAAGCCAAGAGATCCTAAAATGGTTTAGTATTAATATATATAACCTAATTTATGTCATTTTTCTGATTCATATATTTTTATGAATATTAGATCAATTAATAATATAGTATTTTTTTTAAAAACACAATTATGTCAATTTAGAAACTATTAATATTTGATTTTTTAGAAAGCCATTAAAAAATTATCACATAGAATAAAATTTATTTACCAAACCTAACATGTCATATTAACCTATAATATTAGTGTAATTTATCATAAGTCTCAATTTACATTTATTTGGATATTTATAGTATCAATTATTTTAATATTTCATTAATAAGGTAATTACTACATCATCAATGTGTCATAAATAAATTATATTATTTAATGTATAAAAATTATAAATAAAACACCATTATGTTGGAAATAAGTTTTTTATTTCTAAAGGATTTTTATTGTCGAATTTATATTGTATGTAACCCAATATTAAATATAATTAGTTAGTAATCATTGAATGTCACTCTTTTAACTCTTCTTTAAATAAAATAGTAATAAATGCCCTAATCTAATCCAAGTGTACCAAATGGGGTCATATTTTATTTCAAAGGATTTTTTTGGTAGAATATACTTATCCAATTGAATTATGACTTGTGTTAGGGTAATTATAATATCAATTTTACCCTTAATTATCCTATTTACTTTTAAACGTGATAAATAAAAGTCAAAAGTTACAATTGACAAAAAATTATTTTAATCATATTTAACCTAATTTTACTTATTGATATTAACTATGTCTCTCAGATTTTTGAAATTCAACTCACAGAAGTGGTAATATTATGTTTTATGCAAATTTCTAAATGCTCCTAGGTGGTGGGTAAAAGACGGTAAAAAGTTCAATAAAATTTATATATATATTAAACATATTAAAAAATGACTCCAATGAATTACATTTAACTTATATATATGTATCTATTTTGACCTAAAATAAATTTACAGAAAATAAATAGTTATTTAAATAAAAATTCGGTTTTAACCAATAATGCAGTGTTTTTCACTATTCATAAAAAATTAAACATTTTTAGAAAAATACCAAAAATTCACTCTAAGATAATTTAGATTCTATGAATTAAAAAATGAAGTCCATTTTGAAAAATAAAATTTATAAAATTTCATAAAGTCGGTATTACTATTCATAACGACTAGTTTGATTGGTCACAGTGTGTTAAAATCTTGAAGATTCATACAATTCAAGCTATTGAATTATTCAAAGGGAAAGACATCGTGGACGCTTGGGGTGTTACATTATTCCCTCCTTCAAATAGTTTCTTCCTCAAAATTTCTAGAATACTACGACACAAAAAGATTCGGGTGGTTCTTCATCAAAGTTCCTCTAGTTCCAAAATTACCTCTTCCATCTTATAGAATCTCCAAAAAACTTTTACCAGATGAGTCATCCATTTTCTCAACACTTGTTCTCTGGTATTAAGACTCTTGACATGCTCTTCACAATAGGACAGATTAGGTTCATGTTCAATTTCCCCATAGGTGAGTACATGCGTTGGGTAAGACATGTATTTTCTCAACTGTGATATGTGGAACACATCATGATCTTTGGAGAGACTTGGAGGGATTTACAAATGGTATACTGCATCCCCAATTCTTTCTAGAATTTCAAAAGGTCTGATGTTCCTGGGACTTAATTTACCCTTCTTACAGAATCGTATAACTTTTTTCCATAGAGATACCTTCATGAAAATATGATCTCTTACCTGAAATTAAAAATCCTTCCTTTGGTTATTGGCATAGCTCTTCTGCCTACATTGATCTGATTTAATTTGGGTTTGGATAACCATCACATAGTCCATAGTTTCTTCATTATGTTCTAGGCCTATAAGTTTTCATTCACCAAAATCATCCCAACAAGTTGGTGTGAGACATATCTATCCATATAAAATTTTATATGGTGCCATTTGAATACTTTAATGGAACTTATTGTTATCATAAATTCTAACAGAAGAAATTATTGATGCCACATACCTTGAATGTCAAGTGAGAAAGATCTAAACATGTCTTCTATGGATTGAATAGTTTGTTATGATTGTCCATCAGTTTGAGGGTGGTAAGCAATGCTCAAATGAAGTTCAGTATCTAGGGTTTTTCAAGACATTTCTAGAATCTTGATGAAAAATGGGGATTATAATCTGAAACAATTGATAGGGGTACTCCATTAAGTCTTATAACTTCATTAATATATATTATTTAGAAACGTTCTAGTGGTAAATATTCTCTTATATAAAGAAAATGTACTGAATTGGTATGACGATCAATAATTACCCATATAGCATCGTTACATAAGGGGTATTTGGTAGCCCCATGGTAGAGTCCATCGTAATATCATCCAATTTCTTCTCATGTATGGGAAAATGTTGCATGACTCCTCTAGGATGTTTTATTCCAGCTTTCACTTGTTGGAAAACCATACACCTTGACACAGAATCAGTAATCATCCTTTTTATGTTGTCCCAAAAAAATGTTCCTTCAAATATCTATACATCATAGTGATCGAAGGATGTATAGATAAATTAGAGCTATTAGCATCATCCCAAAATTCCCTTTTTAGATTAGGTATATCAGGAACAAAAAGTTTCCTCCAAAATTTCAAAATTCCACCTTCATATACGATGTCAATCCATCTCTCATAATTTAAAACATTAATCTTCGTTTGAAACTCCTCCTCATCAATTTGAGAATTTTTTATCCTTTCCAGAAAAGATAGTTTCTCATCCATTTGAAAAACTATTGATGTTTCACCCTCCATGGTTATTCCCATATCTGTCATTACAAGATCCAGGAAAATAGGATCGCTTTCAACTACCATCTTGTTAAAAACTCTAGGATCCTTTATGCTCAAAGCATCTGCCACCTTATTTTCCTTCCCCGGGTTTTAGTGTATAGTGAAATCATAATCCATAAGTAGTTCAATATATCCCATTTTACTCATGTTGAGTTCTTTTTGTGGGAAAATATACTTCAAAATCTTGTGATCAATATAAATCTCACATTTTTCACCACAAAGACAGTGTCTCTATATCTTTAGAGAAATGATTACAGTTCCTAACTTAAGATCATGAGTGGGATAGTTTTGTTCATGAATTTTTAGCTGTCATGATGCATATGAAATAACTCTATCATTTTACATAAGGACAAAACCAAGTCCTTTCTTTGAAGCATCACTATAAATGACAAACTCATCATTCCCTGAGGGTAGAGTCAATATAAGAGCATTGAATAATATATTATTTAGTTCATCAATGTATTATTCACAGTATTTTGTCCAAACATATTTATCCCCTTTTCGTGTGAGCTTGGTTAATGGGTTAGCCAACCAGGAAAAATTCTGGATGAAAGGTCGATAATCGCCTGCTAAACAAATAAAATTGTGTACCTTAGTTATAATTGTTAGTGCTAGAAATTCTTGGATTGCCTTGGTATTTGAAGGATCAACATATATTCCATCATTATAGAAATTACGTCTATGAAATGAATTCTCCTGAAGCAAGAATTCACCATTTCTAAACATCCTATATAATTAATTTCTTTTAAGAGAATTTAGAATAATGCCCAAGTGATTTTCATGATCTTCATAGATTTTGTAGTATAACAAGATATCATCAATAAATACCTCTAGAAAGTCATCAAGATTTTCCTTGAAAACTATATTCATTATATACATGAAAACAAGGGGTGCATTAGTCAATCAAAAATGGATTTCTATAAACATGTATTGCCCATACCTAGTTCAAAATGCTACTTTCAAAATGTCTTCCTTCTTCACACACAACTAATGATATCCAGATCGAAGGACAATCTTTGAAAAATATTGAGATCCATGAAGTTGGTTGAATAAATGAACAATCTAAGGTAGGGGATACATGTGATTTACTGGTATAACATTGATCTCAATATGGTCAATGCACATCCTCGTAGATCCATCTTTCTTCATAACAAAAAAGGATTAGGGCTCCCCATAGAGAAACAGTAGGGAGAATAATTCGCCAATTACTCAATTCTTCAAGTTTATTCTTTATTTACACTAATTCTATAGTGTCCATTCTATCAGGGGTCTTCGATATAGGACATGAACTAGGAATTATATCAATGGGAAACTAAATTTCTCCTTCAGGAGGATGTCTAGGTAAATCCTTTGGAAACACATCAAAATATTCTTGCACAATAGGTACGTCCTATATTCAAATATTATTTTACTAAACCATAATTATTTCATTCTAAAATTCCTCAATAATTGAATTTAGTAGAGCTAATGAGGGTGTATATAGATAAAAATATGATGGTGAAATTTCCACTCTAAAGAAAAGGTACTCATTAACATAATCGAGAATTGTAACCTCATTCTTCTTACAAAATTTTTTCGCATCATGGTCCCAAAGACAATCCATACTAAGTATTATATCAAATTCAATCATTGGTTTGATGATTATATCAGCAGATAAATATCTTTTATATTCCTTAATGGGGACTGATTCAAAAGACATTGTTGTAATGATACTTGCCTTAGGAGTTGTGACAGAAAACTCCCTTGTTAAAACAACTTGGAAATATATAATTTTCTTAGAAAAATGAAAATATATGAAACAATTCAATGATCTAGAATCAAATAAAAAATTGGCTAAACCTCGAGAAACCATTAAATTTCCTGCCACTATGTCTTTCGGAGCTTCAACCTTAGCAGCAGTGATCACATAAGCCTGGCTTTGATCCCATGGCCTTTTTTGAGGTAAGTTTCACTGACGCTTAGGAAAATTATTTTCATAATGTCCCATCTCCATAAAATTATAGCATTGAAAATTGGTAGCTTATTTCTTTCCCTTACAATCACTAATAATATGGACTTTCTATCAACATTTGTATCATAGTCCTTTTCCTTTTAGATAGGCACCAGGGTGCTTCCTTCGAAAATTACCACATGGTGGAAATTCAACTCTTCTCTTCTTACCTGTTTCCTTATTTCCATTCCCTGATTGTTCAATAGATCTCTTCTTCTCTAGATTTTCTTTAAAGGCATAATATTTATAGAATTCCTTTTCTTTATTGATAGTAAATGAGACAATATCATCATACGATGAGAAACATTGCCAGACTAACGGTTGACAAATAAATGGTTTAAATCCATCAATGAAAAGATCAATCATACTTCTATGGTAATGTATATAATATGAAACATTCCTTTCTATACATGTAAAGCTATATTCATACATTGTGACATTCTCATCCTCCTTTTGTCTTAGACTCATAAATTTCCTTTCCATATCCGCTTGATTGTCATAAGGAAAGTATTTTTCTAAGAAAAACGGTTTAATCTCCCTCCATTCCAAAATTGATACTTCTTCATCTTCCTTTGTGTTTTGAATTAATGAACACCGTTGATCTATATCTTCCATGAGGCAATAAACTGACATGAAAACATTTTTGCTTTCACTACTACGCAAAGCATGAAATATTTTCTCTAATGATCTTATCAATTTCCCAGCTACAAATGGATTTTTAGACCCACTGAATGTTGGTGGTTGTTTCCTCATGAATTTGTCTATCATTGATACTCCACTTTGTGGATTAGGGTTATCCAAATGGGTAAGGTTATTATTCATAACCTGGGTGATTTGTCCTAGTATGGTGATAATTTAATCTGCAGCAGTTACATCAGAAGATCCACTCTAATTATCTTGAGTTGGAGGGAAATACCTAAATGGATTACATGCATTCATAAGGTTTCCAATCCTTCCACTAGGCACCATTTCTAAACAATGGAATACACTAAATTAGTTTATGAATCACAATAACAAATTCCAAACTTGTAAAACAATGAACATAAATTGAACAATTTATGGATATAATCCCTAATCATATAGAAAATTTCTTTAAGGAGGCATATACTCATAAGTACTTCATAATGGTTTGTAAAATGAGTTGTCCAAATCATATCCCCTAGGAGTATCACTACCAAGAGTTCACCAAGGCCCATTGTCATGTACTAGGATACACAAGGTCAAGCCTGAAACTCTTTGTCAGAGTATTCACTCCGAGGTACGTCTATTCTAGAACTGCCTCTTCCTACTCGTATCTAGACTGAGATGTATTTCTTGAAAAATATACAAAATCTCAACATTACAAAAATTTTAGAATGTTATTCTATACCAATCCTCAAATTCTATCTTCAGATATTTTATTCTAATTAGAGTTTATCTAAATATAGTTTTGAAGTTTTGTACTAAACTTTGTCTGATACCAACTGAAACACCCTGACCCCAGTTACCTATAGTTGGTGATTTATTACATTACATTTTCATGATAGAAGGAATCATGTCCTGAATTACAAATCAATTTAGTATTATTGGAAAAAAGATACATACATAAGATCAATATTAAAACATGAAAAGAAATACTACACTAATTTATTCCATTAGATAGATCCAAGACTCCTAGATTATGCCAGTATGTAACTCATAACTAAGTACTTCATATCTTTTGAAAATGAATCATAAGAGTGGGCTGGGTTCAAATTCTCAGTAAGGATATGAAATACAATGGAAGATAACATAAATATTAGGAATGGTGAATAATTAAAAACACATGATTTTACAAATAATAAAGATGAACAATTTATGGTAGGAATATGAGTGGAGTAAATAATTCCATAATAAACATAGTCATGGGTATTATACTAGTCTAATAACCAAAAGAACAATAAATAATATTTTCATAATGAGGGAATGTATTATACTGGACATTCTGAAACATCTTTTCAAGGCCTCGATAAAGACTTCTAAAATTGATTATGGAATCTCCCAAAACCATATATCAAATTTGGAATGGCCTCGACCAATTCCATGTCCAATTGTCTCAATAGACATTCCAATGCACCTAGGAGAAATAGTAGGCTCCACCCATCACATACTAAGTCCAATACATTCGTTATATGATAATGATGAATCATAACATATAAATTCATATTAAAACTAGCATAAGAAATGTCAATACTTTAACCATAACCATTAATGGTATAAAAAATAACACAAACACAGTTGAATATATCACAAAAACGTAAATAAAATATGGTATATTTTTATCATAATTAATCAACTTCAATCATATATAAATTTTATCAAAGGATATTGACATGGATGAAATCAAAACTATTTAAGAGAAAAACCTGTTTCTATATTGAAATTATTTAAGAGTCACATAATTATAAAAGAAAACAATTATTTTGAAAATATTATAATAATCTTGTAAGGAATTATTCGACTTTGTTATAACACACTAAAATAGCCACACCTGCCTTATAAGTTAAATAAAATATTCAAACCTTAATTTTGTTGAAAAGGTCATAAAGTACCTTGTTTGGAAAATGATGGAATTGATCCATTAAAAATATATAAAGACAAATAAGGGTATAATTGAATTGATCACAATGTCTAGTAAATAGTAAAATATGTTTTGGAAGACATTTTTATGAAAGCACAAATGTGTATGATAAAGAGGTCCCAGTAGACATTTACGTAAAAACAACCTCGGATAATAAATAGATTGTGAAATTAACCCTTACCTTGTAATTTTACTTAGTCGATGGTATGTTAAACTTCTATATAATATTTAAAACATTTTTATTAAATCATACAAGAATCATATTCATAAATATGATATCATTTATGATCAAACAATATTACTTTTTTAATAATTTTTATGTAGTATTATAATTTTGGGTGTTAATTGTTTCATTTTATTTTATATGATTGGTTACAAAATTCATCTTTGTTATGGAAAAGATTTATTTGATTAATATATATAATTATATTATGTTAATATAAATTATTTATAATCATAAAATGAATATAATTCTTGAATGATTACGTTGGGGAATGAGTCTCATCGTGCTCATGGAGACGGTAATCCGTACGTATGCACGAGTGATAATATCATTATATTGATGGTGAAATACTATGTAATTGGATGGTATATAATATATACAGAATCATTAACATGATATATTTATTATTTAAATTACTTATACTCATTATTATACCTATCCAAATAATGAAGTGTTTGAATAACAAACTACACCATGATGTGGGGATGGTAATTCATACATACACATGTATGCTGACTTAATCCTTCATATTATGGATAGAATAATGAATATAGTTTTACCATTTTTATAATAACATCAATTTATATAAAATATACTCGAATTATTATTTTATAATGGAAATAACAAATAAATAAGATGTGAAAGAAGAAAATAACATGAAAGAGGTGATGAGATATTTACCTCTTCTTCGTGTTCTTCCTTTTGATATTATAAAAAGGGATCCATATGATGACTTTGTGACCAATTTAAGGCCTATAATATGAATAAAGGAGAGTTGAGAGAATATTTTGGTATGGTTTGGAATAGAAAAATCACTTTATAGGTCTGAAATTATGATAAGGGGAAGTACCCTTTTATAAGAGAGGTGAGGGTCACTTTAAGAAAATCTTGACATATTGTTTTATAATATAATCATTTTCGATTTATAATGGCTCCAAAAAAAATTTATTTCTAGGATAATCTGGGGATGGGCTGAAATCCTTTCGACTAATAGGTTTTGGATAGGTTTAGGTCACCATAGTTACTTTATTTTTTAGAATTAACTCTTAGGTAAATAGTTTGACATTTACCATGTCTGTTTTTATTTTTATATTATATGCTTAATAAACTTAATATAACAATCCAAGAGAACATAAAGTGGTTAATTATTAGTATATATATCATTATTTAATAAATTTGATGAAACTTATATTTTTATGAATATTATATTAATTAATAATATAGTATTTTTTAAACTCAATTATAACAATTTTGACACTATTTAGTATTTGATATTTTTGAAAGCCATTAAATTTTTACCAAATACAATAAAATTTATTAAACCAACCAAAAAATATCATATTAACCTTTAATATTAGTTTAATTTATCATAAGTCACAAATTTCATTTTTTTGTATATTTATTATATCAATTATTCTAATATTTCATTACTAAGGTAATTACTGCATCATCATTATGTCATTAATAAATTAAATTATTTAATGTCTAAAAACAATAAATAAAACACCATTATGTAGGAAATCATTTTATCTTTCCAATTAATATTTATTGTCGAATTTATATTGTTCGTAACCCTTTTTTAAAAATTCTTTTGTTATTAAACTTTGAATTTAACTCTTTTAACTCTTCATTAAATAAAATAATAATTAATCTCTTTATCTAATACTAGTTGACCAAATAGGGTCATATTTTATTCCTAAGTATGTTTTTGGTCGAATTATACTTATCCCATATAATTGGAACACGTTTTAGGGTAATTATGATATGATTTTTACCCTTAATTACCTTATTTACTTTTAATCGTGGTAAATAAAAGTCAAAAGGTACTATTCACAAATAATTATTTACATATTATTGAAAAAATTTTCTTACTGATATTAACCATTTCTTTTAGAGTTTTGAAATTCAACTCACAGAAGTTTTAAAATTAATATTTCTGCAAATTTGTAAATGCTTCTAGGAGGTGGGTAAAAGACGGTAAAAAGTTCAATAAAATTTTTATATATATAAAAATATTATAAAATGACTCCAATGAACTAAAATGAACATATAGTTATGTATATATTTGAACAAAAAATAAATTTAAATAAAAAAAATATTTATTTGAATATGAAGTCAAATTTAACCAATAACGGGGTATTTTTCACTATTCATAAAAAATGAATGTTTTCAGAAAAATACCCAAAATTCACCCTAATATAAGTATGATATTGAGAATTAAAAAATGAAGTCCATTTTGAAATATAAAATTTATAAAATTTCCAAATGTGGATATTGCTGTTAATAACAGCTAGTTTGATTGGTCATAGTGTGTTAGAATCTCAAAGTTACATGCAATACAAGGTATTGAGTTATTCAAAGGGAAATGTGTCATGCAATCTTGGGGTGTTACACACTCGAATTAGGCATCCACCTCTAACTCAACCTACTCAGGATGAAAAAAAAGAGATGGGCCGGAGATGTAATTTCGGAGCAGAGAAACATGGAAAACATCATGCATATCCTGGTACCGCTGAGGTAACTACGACCGATAGGCAACCAGCCCAACTCTCTCCAAAACCTCAAACGGCCTAACTCACCACGGTGAATGCTTACCCTATATCATAATCTTCTTGTGTCCCAACCACAATGTGACATATAGGAAAACTAGATCCCCAACCTCAAACTGCAGAGGTCGTCTCCGCAGATTATCATAAGACTTCTATGGAGACTGTGCATTAGAAATCCTCTTTCAAATAAACTCTATCTACTCTATGGTCTCCTGGACAAGATGAGGTCCTAGAATAGCTGCATCTCTATCTTACATCCAACATAAGGGTGATCGGAATGGCCTACCATACAAAGCCTCATAAGGTTCCATCTGAATAGTTGCTTGGAAACTATTATAGCAGGAAAACATCTCAAGAGGTATGCGCTTCTCCGAAGAACCTCCAAAATATAGGATGCATGCATGAAGCATGTCCTCATGCACCTGACTCATATGTTCTGACTCTCCAACTGTCTGGGGGTGGTATGTTGCACTCAAAAGCACCTATATACCCAAGGCCTTCTGTAATCCCTGCTAGACCTAAGAAGTAAAACAAGATTCCCCATCTGATGCAATAGAGTGTGGAACTCCAAGTATATGTATGATCTCACGGATGTACAACTGTCCCAGCTCTTCAATAGTAAAAGTATCCTTCATCAGAAAAATGTGAGCATCTTTCGTGAGTATTTCAATGAAAACCCAAAAAACATCATTTCCTCGAGGCGACATCGGAAAACCTATCATGAAATCCGTCGCGGCATCATTTCATTTCCACTCAAGAATGGGTAACTATTGCAAAATCAATTCTGGCCGTTGATGCGCTGCCTTCAACTATTGACAGGTGGAACAACTCATCATGAAAACAACAACATCTCTCTTCATACATGGCCACCAATACTAACGATGTAGATCATGATAATTTTTTGTTACACCAAGATGAACTGTCCAAACTGATGAATGAATGTCCCACATCAGATCATCACGTATATCTTATGAAACCCATATGCACCCATATAAATTCATGATATCATCCTTTCATATGGTCCATCCAAGGAACGGGTCCTCTCCAGACATGCTTTCCTGTAGGACTTGTCCTTCAAGATCTAATAGCTGCCCCATTCTCACTCGATCAAGAAGAGTAGAGGTAACAACTATATAAGAAAGAAACGTCTGCCCCTACCTGTCGTGAACCTCCAAATTCATCTCCATGATTAGAGACATAAGATTCCACTCACTGTAGGCCTCCTCAACTTCATGTATATGTGTCCTTTATATTAGCACATCAACCACTGCATTGCATTTATCGGGTGAATAGGCAAGCTCAAAGTCAAACGATTGAAGGTACTCAACCCATCTTTGATGTCTGAAATTTCTGTAATGGTGAGTGAAGATATACATAAGAATTTTTTCATCTGTAAGGACCTCATAATTCTCTCCCAACATATAATGTCTCCAACAAAATAAGGTATGAACAACTACAACCAATTCAAGATCGTGTGTTGAGTAAAATCTCTCATGTGGACTCAACTGCCGAGACCCATATGCAATGACTCATTCCCCCTATATAAGCACTTCTCCAAGACCAATACCTGGTGAATCACATTACACAATATAGATCCTTCTCGGATCTAGAAAAAATATTATCGATGCTAAATTTAACCTCCCTTTCAGCTCATGAAAGGTTGACTCACAATAATATGACCAAAAGAACTTTTCACCCTTCTTAGTCAGGCCCCCAAAGGTGTTTCTATGCATGAAATGTCTTGTATGAAATGTCTATAGTATCCAGCTATCCCTAGAAAGATCGATAACTCAAAAACATTCTTCTTCTGCTCTCAGGATACTACTGCTCTCACACTCTATGGGTCGATTGTTACTTTTATCTCTGAGTAAACATGACCTATGATGTGAATTTGATCCATCCAAAAATGGCATTTTGAGATCATAGCATATAAATGATGCTACCTCAGTGTAATCAGAATGATCTCAATATGGATAGCATGGTTGTGTAGAGTGTGCGAGTACACAAACATATCATCCATGAAAACGACCTTGAAAGAATCTAAGTATGGATAGAAATATCATTTCATCAGTTCCAGGAATATTGCAGGCACATTGGTGAGACCAAACGACATAACCACATACACGTTTATAAAATACCCACATAAACAGCTGTAAGAGGTATATCATATTGTCTAACACACAAATGATGATAATTGGGTCTCATGTAAATCTTTCAAAACACCCATGCTCCATGAAGCTAATCAATGAGATCATCAATACTTGGAAAAGGATATCGGTTCATGACCATCAACATTTTCAGTTTTCAATAATCCACTTAATGTCATAGGGTACTATTTACCTTCTTCGCAAACAGGATATGCGAACTGCATGGAGAAGTACTGGGTCAGATGAATCCCTTAGCCTGCGACTCCTCCAAATAATTCTTGATCTCCTGTAATTCTGGTTTAGCCTTCCTATAAGGAAGAATGGACACCGGTGCCATTACTTGCATGAGCTCAATAGAAATGCCTACCACCCGCTCTAGAGGAAAACCAGAAAAGTCCTCGGGAAAGACATCCCTGAAACGATCCACCACTGGAGGAAAGTCCATCTGAGAAGTCCCCTAGTCATCCAGATAAGCACTAGCAATCTGTGTGGTAACTGCTCCCAACCCATGATGCTCAGGTCCTGCTCTGCTAGCATAGACATCCCATTCACCCTTATGAAGAAACGACCCACCCTCTGGTGATATGAAACTCACCATACGGTGATAGCAAAAGAAAATTGCATGTAAGGGAACTAACCAGTGTATTTAGAGAATGACATCATCACCCATCATCTCTAGGACAAAAAAGTCCCATAAGAAGTGACACCCACCATCCTCGTGAGGTCACTCTTTTCCCTGAAGTGTGCAAGCCATTCTTTTCGACAACGAAGTGTCCAAAATCATGAAATCTAAAAAAGTAATGATACATATCCCACAACTCACCACAATAGAAAAAAATATGAATCTATGGGAAGCACCTATATAAAAAGGATCATAAGCTAAAACTAAGGCAACTAAGATCATACCTCGAACAATAGAGGTTTCGAGATTCAGCTCTTGTAGGGTCTTCTCTATTTAAAATGTCTGACCTACACCGTGGCCCAATGACCCTTCCTAGACACTCCAAGCTAATCCACCCTATTGTCGCTGAAATCCTGGTGAATAACTACCATGTCTGTGACCTCCCCCTCAGTCTGAACCACTAGAAGAACTCCAGTTCCCAGACTAATGAGAAGCTAGGGGCGCTTCTCTTGAATGTGGAGTCATAGAAGAACTCATGTCACCTGCTGCGGGTGAGAATATTCATATAGAAGAACCTAAGATACCCCATCTTGCTGCAAGATCATCACTCCACTAGGTCTCCCTGGTAAGGTGGCCTCATATGCCCTCTCTTCCCACACTGGTAGCACACCACCTAGCTACTAGAGGAAGTGTCTCACCTCCTTGGATCACCATGAAAAGTCCCCCCTGTGGTTCTTCCTAGTATCAGTAGGAGGGATACTAACAATAGATGTCAAGCTTCCCTGGATAACAACTCCAGAATCCCTAAGATTTCACACCAATATCAGCACTTTATTGATGATAGAAGTGATAGAAGTCAACCTAAATATGTTCAACTACGATCAGATGTCATACCTCAAACCATCCTTAGTCTTCATTGCCAGGAATTACTCATCACCACATGAAATAGGAGTGAAGAACTACAGCTCTGTAAAACAAGAAGAGTACTCCATGATAGAAAGAGTACCCTATTCCACGCTCATGAACACTCAGGCTAGATCATCCCTCAGTGTCTCCTGATTGAAGTATTAATAGACGGTATGATCAAAACCCAACCCAAGAAATGACCTGCTGGTGTCCCGCCTATGAGATCAAATCCCACCATCTCATGGAGGAATCCTTAAGAATGTACATAGAGAGCTTCACCCTCCTCTCTATAGGCGTCTACAGATGCTCAAAGATAGACATCATGGCTTCTAACACTACTCTATATCCTGAGGTCCTCCTTCACCTATAAAGGTGGGTGGATGCTTTTGCTGGAAAACTCACGTCAACTCTTCCAAAGAAGGGGAAGGATGTGGAACCCCAATGAAGGTATGTATGAACCACATGAAGCCCTATTGGAACTATTCATCATCATCTGTTTCCATAATAATGGCTAGTGCCATGACTGGCACAACTAGAGGATTTGTAGGAAGTCTATGTTGATCCTTGTCTCGTGTTTGATCGTTGCCCTATAACTGGCATATAACCGGAGGACGTCATAGTGTATTGACTCTGCAAGGTCAAGTTCACATCATTGATCAGGATTTTCAAGGAATGAAACTTGGAAGAGTAAGGAGGGAATATGATAAAGGGAGTATTTGTGTTTTGGAAAACATGGATAAACGGTGTGTATAATTACTACACAGTATGTTCCCTTAAGAATTCACATTGGCATGTAATTCTGCTTGAAATGGTCGTGTAACACCCCAAACACACGACGAGTTTTCTTAACGCACGTCATGTACTTGAATCCCCTTCCTTTGCCCGATTTCCCTTACACGGCTATGCACACCGTTCTATTAGAACAAGACTACCTTGTGTGCTAGTTCAAAACATGGTGTGTACTAGATAAGCTTCACCGACCCGTGTTATTAGTGACACGACTATATAGACAGATCACACAACACGACATGTTACAGATGGACATGGCATGTACTAGGGAGATTTGTTTGACCTGTGTTGTTAGTGACACGGTCGGATTCCAGTAATTACACTACACGACATGTTCCAGATGGACACAGCGTGTATCAGAAAAGACTCAACTGACCCATGTTGTTAGTGACAAGGTCGGTTACACAGTTCTACAACACTATCTGTAAATCATTTAAACAGCATGTCCTACCAAACATTCCAAACCCTGGGTGCCCACCCACATAGTCTGGGACATGGTTTGAGACTACACGGAGTGTACATACATAACATAGCGTGTCCTTAAGAAAAAAAGTTTCATCCTGAACAGAAGAACACATGTTGTGTATTCATCAATACATGACATGTATTCTAGGTTATTATAGATAGTAATCCTCAGAAACTACTCTATAGACCTGAAAAACACTGAAACAAACATTAAAGTTCCAAATTACGAACCATGATGGCCCATACTCTCTGTTAATCAAAGCTTGGAATCTTATACATGTCATAAACAAGCATAATAGATCAATTATCCACCAAATTCTGATCCATGAGGGCTCTTGACACCTCAAGAACCAAATTTTGGTGTTCATTCAAACAAAAACATACACAACCAAAACCCTATGAAACTGGAGGTATTTTTATCAATGAATTTATCATAGCATCATGCATATATAGAACAAAACCTATCACAACAACATGCAATCACTAATGCTCCCTATATGGGATGGAAATAATGCATGACATGTGATCCCTATAAAGTTCCTATATGATGAATGATATGGAATACCCTCATCTCATCAGGTTTCAACATAAATAGGACCTCAATAATAATAAAAATAACAGCAAAATACATGTTAATCACTCAATGATGAAAATCAAATCAACTGTCAAATTTGAAAAAATATATAACATGAAATTAAAGAGGTAGATTGGATTTTCCCTATACATGGGTTAGCTATTCCTGGGCATAGATTATTACCATGTACCGATTATTTCGTATCCTTGTATATAGGATCCAAATAGTAAGTCAATAGAAAAGATTCCCTCTAATACCACACTGTAATGTCCTAGTTCTGGAAGCCGCCCATAGGTACCCCATACCTGGTTGGTCACATGGCCTCAAGCACATTTCCACTAGCACCAGAGGCTGCCGACTAGTAGTGAGGGCCTTGGGTGAGATAGTTGGGAAACTATGCCCTCATTGGTAGAGTTACATAGTGAAAAAGAAATAGATAACAATAGCTGATGCAGTAATAATTCCAAATAGTAGGAAACAATGGAATACAGATGAAGAAACAACTAGAGAAAAAATATATAAATAATGAATGATACATGTGTCTAAGAAAGAAACCAAAAACAACAAAATGCTGGAATAAAGTAGAAAACTAAAGTACCAAGAAAACAAGAAAACGACTCCCCAACATCACAATACTCAGCTTTGTCCCATGATCTCCATCTCCAAAGTAGTCAAGTACTTGAAGTAGAAGGGAACATTCCATTACCTATACCTGCAACAATAAAATCTATTTAGAACCAAAAGCATGACCCAAACAAGGTGTGAGACTAATCCTCATAGGCAACCACAAAAAGATCTGTTCTTAATAGTCGGTGAATATATTTGGCAATAAATAAGTAAAAAGAAGCAAAAAACAAGGAAGTACTCAGCAGTAAGAATTTCCATAGTTTTAAAGTATCCAATTACACATATCAAGTAAGAAACTAATCACAAACATGTAACCATATGGGATGTATTCTTGGCCTATCCCCTCTGGTCCTACCTAGAAAACACAAGAAACCCTCTTGGAAATACACATTGTCTAACCCCTCCATTTCAGATTTTGCATAGACTCTCTGGGGAAGAACTCAATGTCATTTACCCCTATAGTCTCGTATTGGTAACTCAAAAGCGCTCTGAGGGAAGAAATTACATCCCATTCCCCCGGTATCCCAGGTAAAGGAACTGCATACACTCTGAGGAAGCACATACATTAATTCTCCCTTTGGTCTTGCATCATAACAAATATAACAGACTCTCTAGAGATTCCCTTACATCTATTCTTCTTATGGTTCAGTACACTAGGTTCTCATGGCCTTGTGTAAGTTAAACAAGCAGCGAAATGTGTATCATCCAATGTAATCATCAATAACTACTTGGCTAATAGTCTACAACATAACAACATTTTAGATAAAAAAAATCACTCCATCCTAGAATACTGGTTTTGGAATGTAAACAGAAGCATAATAGGAAAACTAGACCAAACGGCCGAAAAAATAAAACATGAATAGGAAATCACTTACACAACATAGAAATTAACCCTATTCTCATCAATTAACCTCAACTCAATCATACGATCATAGAAGGAAATTAATAGGGCTAAAACAGTAAACATGAAATACCCTGTTGAAGGGTATTGGGAATAATTGCACATATAACTCAATGAAAATGAACAGAAAGTCACAAACCACCCACCTCAGTGTTGTAGGTTCGATATATGTGAACCTCAAGCATTGAATCGACCTAGAACACCATAGATCTATAAAAATTCTAAAAATACTTAACCAGAGATAACTCTTGAAAGAGGAGGACTCTATAAATGAAGCTCAAGCAGATGAAAGAGCTAACCAAGGTGATCCCAACCTAATCTATGGAGGTCTATTAGAATAACAGACACTTGATTGGGAGTTCAGATATGAATCGTGGATTTCCTCTCACTCTTGGATAAACTAGACCATAAAAGAGATGGTTATGTCGATCGTACATGCCCCCAGTGCATTTAATGAAAAATAAATTACATAGTGTGTACTTTATAAGTACATGGCCTATACTTGCCTTCACCGACACCACATTATGTGGTCTCCAGTTCACCACACATGGTCGTGCGCAGGGCCGCTACACATACAGCACTCGAATACCTACAGTAACTGAGTACACGATGTTTACTCCTAAAGTACACGGAGTGTACAAAAGAAATTTCGAGAAACAACCATTTTTCTAAAAAACACCATAAAAAGGAAAACATACTTGAAAAGAATATATGGGTTCATACAATGTCCACCAGGATAAGAGAAAAAGAAATTAGGATAATAGAAAAATTAATGATATACTCATAATAGACTCTAAGTCTAAAAGGGGACTCAACTACTTTCATCCAAAGGTTTCATCTCAACGATACAAGGTAACACTCACTAACGATATCACACTCAATGATATATGTTCGCACTGATATAGACCACCAAACAATTTGTTCTTGTCATTTATCTCCCAATAAGTACCTACTAGAACTTAAAATATATCAATAATTATTGAGGGGATCATTCCCAAAAGATATGGGGGATAAAGAAAAACCAAATGGTTTAAACTAATATATTTGGGATCAATACCCAAGTAATGTTATTCCAATTGATACCTTGAAACCTACCCAATAAGCATGAAATGATAAAAGATATCCCCTTCTGAATCACAATGGTAAACCATAAACTCTGTAGAAGACCAAACCTATATAGGGGATCATAATCCTATGAAAAGGATGTAAATTAACACATTACCATTATAGGGGAATCTGAAGGGATAAAATTCAGAAATTACAGGTCTACACTAAATCAAAGAAGGACCTATTTTTTTGAAATATATTGGAAATATGGACTATGGTGGAGAAGCCTTGTCTCACCTCACCCAGAGTTTATCTTTGCTTTATCGTATAACAAAAAATATTTCCCTCCATATGAAAGACATGTTTTAATTTGATAAAAGTGTTATAGGTGTTGGTATTCCACTCGATGTTCCATCAGCCTATCCCCAATAAAATCGGGTTCTACTTGTGTACTTTTGGTTGTTCTCATATACCTTTTCATGTCTAATTACATGGGTAATTGCATGTACTTTTGTTTTTTCAATGATCAGGTACTCTCTAGGGTATTCACTAAGAAATCATCATTAAATTACATGACATTCGACTTGATTCATGAAACATGTGATATTTTTCCATATTCATAACCCCTAACATGATAAAACGGGGACTAAATAGTGTGTGTTGTTTTGAAGGCACATAGTATAATTGAAAATTTCTCAGAAATTCTATGAATGTTCATGTGTATTCCCATGATGATACATAATTTTATTTTTCTGTTAGAATAAAAAAACAATGGATTTGATTGAATGTGTCTTCCTCATTGCCTTTTTTTTATTCCAACTGTCAAAGCCTTTTGGGAATTGGTTCCCATTGTTTCATACCACACGGAAGACACCAAAATGCTTTCGGGAATCACAAATATGGTCTTGTTCCTCCACTAATCTCTCACCACCATCATAACACCTTGGTCACTCTATCGATCACAAACCCATCCCTATACTAGCGAACTATTTTTCTAAATAATGTTTACACAATGATTTAATACTGAGTATTGGATAAATCACTAGGGAAAAGAAATTCTAGTGATGAATGTGTGTAGAACATGAGGGAGGAATCCATGAAACATAAATTTTGAATGATCCTTGGAATTTTTTGTGTTAGAATTGAGTATTTTTCATCATAATGACAATTAATGATTAATCATAAGAACATCAATTCCCTATAATCCGAAGAAAATAAACCTAGACCCGCTAGGAATAAAGGAATGGTGAATTAACAATTTAATGGATTGATTCTTATCAGTCATGGTATAATAAATTGAGGAAATAAACAATGAAAAAAATACCTACCTCGAGTTATGATTAATCCCTGATAAATAATAAATTTTCATAGTCTAATTTACTGAGATTATCAAACACTCAATGGCATAGAGATTTTATATTCTTGAGTTGTCATCATCTCTCCAAGAACACTCTAACATGGATTACCTATCCATACAAGGATTATATTATTATAACTTTTTATTTTTAATTGTTGTTATTATATAATGGGGATGAGAATAAAATATTAAATAAAAGAAATTTAAATTTTATTATTTCATTATTATCTGTCCTAGAATCACATTATTAATATACCAGATTCCCAAAATAGGTTATGTTTCACATAAGTTAAGGCCAGCATCCCCGAATAATTCTTGGCTTTCTATTTCCAATCCATATTCCATTAATTTATAAAACTATGATTCATGATATATTATATATAATATTTCATTTCAATCAAAACCAGTCCACTATGGGTTTCAAATTTTTTCATGAAATCAATGTCTATCTATGAAATTATTATTATATATATTTCAAAGATTTTGAATGAATGAATAAAGTTATACAATTATTCCCGCCGTATTTATTTTCATCCCAAAAAGGAAAAAACATACTAAAAATGAGGTGGGTATTGGGCTCATATTTGGGTATCCTGACCATTACCACTCTCATACAGATAAATATGAAACCACTGGACCTGAATTAATAGAATCACTCAGAGAAGGTATTTCCATCATCGATGTCCATCTCACCTAATTTTTCAACAAGAGATGGCTCTTTCACATATCTCTTTTCAAAAAATGAATCGAATTCATTGTGTACCTGATCTAACCATGGTAGTAAATCTAATCATTATACCACCTCACCGACCCTACATAGTATTTGGAAATGGATATTGGATCTTAGAGATAACACAATGCGCTAAAAAATATATGCAATCCATGTTAAAGTGAGACCTTCAAGAACACAAGTGTATCATCCCATTTTTTTAAATGAAACAGTATACTTGATAGGGTTCCAGATATGACACATCGAACTTATACGAAAAAATAAATAATATTATTTAAATGTAACCACGATAACATTTTATTTATAATGGTATTAATTAATATGATTAAAAAAATTATAAAAATTTGTTTTACACATTTAAATATAATAAATTATTTAGTGAAAAATTATTTTTAAATAAATATAAATCACTTTTTTAGATAGAAGGATATATTTTCAAAAAAAATATTTAAATGCACACAAGTGTCTTTTATATCAATAGAAAAACAAATAAAACATTTGGATTTTATTAATGATACATATATAATATTTTTAATATAATGATTAAAATTCATCCTATGTGTTTTCTATACATGATGTAAGAACATATCTAATATTACGCATAAAAGATGAATTTTTATAAAAAGGGTTATTTACACCATTTGGATAGTGCACTTATCTTAAATCTATTTTATTTAAAATATATAAATTATATTTTAAAAAATAAATCTCATTATTGATTTATTAATCTAAAATTTATCTTTGATTGATTTTTTGGTATTTTTCTGAAAACATTCATGTTTTGTTGAATAGTTCAAAAAATACAATACTTGAACTAAAAATAGCATTTTTTATAAATATTTTATATTGATAAATTATATTTTCCATAGGTTTTAAAGTATAAATAGATAAAATTTATATCATTTAATATAATATAAGCCATTTGAGTTAATTTCACATTGATTTTAACATTTGGATCTTTTAGATATTTTCACATTAAAAATCATTTTCCCCACTCTATCTATTTGATTAAATTTAAATAAATTTTAGAAAATTATGTGGTTTGAAATTTGAAAAATTGATTCAATATTTGGAATCATAATGTCCAAATTAATATATAGTTCTCTAATTTTATTTTAAAATAAGAATATAATCTTTAGAAATTTTTTATTTACCACAGTTAAGGGTAGAGTGAGTAATTAAGTGTAAATATAATATTATAAATAATTTAAAAATAACCTTACAGTTGTTATAATTTCATTTAATGAATTATTATTGATCAGAATCATCCTTCATATGACTTTATGATCTGTTGGTGCTATATATAATATATTAAGCCTCATAAAATATTTTATTTTAATAAAGTAAAATATGTCATACTCATGTTTTTAATAAATATTTCATTTGTAATATGTTGTTATTCAGAATATTTCTTAAACTATAAATATTAATTTGAAATATTAAATTTTCCTCTTAATCATGATTATTTAATTTTACATTTTTTGGAAGGAAAAATTATATTAAAGTATTTGACAATGATGATTGAGTAATGTAAAAATAATAAATGTTATTAAAAATATTAATTTTATTTAATTTGATAAAATTAATTTCATAAATTAATTTAATATAAAACGTTGACAAATTAGTGGGGTATTAATTTTTTAAGATATCATGTTTTAAGGATATGTTTAAAAAATCATGTAATGAATAGTTTCAAAATTAATATTAACAAGTTCCTAAAATAAAAAATATTTTTTTAAATGACATAAAATTTATAAAATTATAAAATTCAGCCAAATGATTAAGATAATGATTAAAATTTCCTCCATAATATACTTTTATTCTTTTGTAATTTTACAGTGTCTATTTTAATCCACAATGAGTAAAGCATTATTTTGTCAAGGTTAGAGTTAAGGGGATTATATCATGGGTAAATACTATAGATAAGGTTATGAATAAGACATCAGAAGTAAAAAAAATAATTGGTTGATAGTATTTAGACTCATATATATCTTATATTCTAAATAAATGACTTTTGTGTCATTTGTAATTAGAAATTAATTTATATTAAACTATTTTTTTAGAGTTTCAAAAAGTGCCCCACATATTAATTATAAAAGGATGCCTCATCCCTCAATTATTCAGAAACAATTGATCCTTATATATCAATAAAAATATGACCATATTTATTAAAAATATCATTATCCATTTTTAATAACATTTTCTTCCAAAAAGACTAACCCTATATTCTATATGATGAGTTCTATAGGAATTCCACTAAAAATGAGTTAATTATTTTTACCAACTCTTTCTTCTTCATTTCTTCTTCTACTTGTAATTTTTTCCATTATAAAGTAATAAGTATGGTATCATATATATGATTAGATGTTATAATTATTTTGGGACAACCATATTCTACTTTTATCTATCCTGTGAAAAATGAAAACACCATAACTTTATATATATGTATTATCATCTTTGCACCATGGTGTAGTATGTTTTCAATCAAAAAATTTGTTGGATGGGTTTAATATTGGAAATAATTGATCTACATAATAAATAAGCCATGATATTTATTTATTTTAAATTTTCATAACATACACATCCTTACCCTTTAACTATTTAGGGAATGATATCGTCGCTCATGCATATGTAAAGCCTACTGTCTCCATGCCATGATGTGATTCATTTTTCATGTTATCCATTTATGAATGATTATAAAAGTTTATATAGTAAATAAAAATGATACTTATGAACTTAATATCATTATGTATATAATATAAATATATCACATTCTTAGTAGATATGACTTACATGTCCAAATAAGGATAGGAAAATGAAGTAGTTAATAAGAGAAATTGCATAATAATGAAATATTTTTATAAACTTTTATAAGAGAATCAAATGTGATATCATAAATTTTGATATGGTTATGGAATAAATTAATAACATGATTTAAATAATCATACAGTAGTTTAAATCACGTTTAATAAATTTAAATTTAAATGTAAGTGTTATTTCATAATCTTGTTATTATTCAGTAATTTTTTATGTCTTAACTGGGGAATATTTCATTCCAATTTCATGTTTTCAAAAATGTACTAATTATTTGTAATATTTCCTACATATATTTATGTTATTTTACATAGGTATTAGTTTTTATAAAACAGATTGAGAAGAAGATTTTTTTTATTTTCCAAATGTGGATATTTATGACTTTTTTGCGAAAATACGAAGGGAATGTTATTTTGACTTATTGGGATGTGATTCCACTATTGAAAATATGGAATTAAAAATAGCTAAAAAAGACCATTTACAGTGCTAAAATAATATTTTGTTTTCAAAAAAGATAATGGTGGTTACCTATAATCAGCGCTGAAGAATTCATGATTAAAATCTATTTTATCAGCCCCAAAATGTGCTGTTAAATGGGACCTTTATCAACTCTTTTTTAGCAATGAAAAATGTTAAAAAACACTTTAAAAAAAATAAAATAATTATTATAAATTTTTTAGGGGCTTCAACAGTGCTTGAATCCCCCTTTTATTAGCCCCCACTCCCACCCCCTCTCCCTAGCCCACACACCCAAGCCACCACCAACCTTTAACAGTGCTTTGTTCTGTTCCCAGCCATGTGTGCTTCTTGCCACCCCTGGATTCGAACCCGAAACCTATTGCTTGTACAACCAGTCCATTACAACTCCACCATATTAAATTTCTCCCCATTTCATAATATATCAATATATATATATATATATTTATATTTATATATTATTTACATGAATATTAATATATATTTATATTAACATAAAAGTATTTATATAAATATATATATTCAGTTATATTAATATATATATATATATATATGTGTGTGTGTGTGTGTAATAATATATATATATACATATATAGTTATATTTATATTTTTATATATTTATTCATTTATTTATATATACTTATATCTCTTTATTTATATATATTTATATGATTATCTGTATATTTAATTGTATATTAATATATATTTATAAAATTAGTTTTGAGTGCATTTATAAAATATTCTTTTTTATGTCTATTTATAAATAAATAAATACATATTTACCACACACAAAGACATATTATATGGGTATCTGTACGTTTAATTATACATATTTATATTCATATAAAAATATTATATATTAATATTTATATACATTTGTTTATAATATATAGATAATATACATCCGTTTTTCAATATAGACGAAGAAATATATATATATATATATACACACATACAAATTATATAGGTATATAAATATTCTTATATTTTTATTTTAAATAAAATATATATTATTTTCTATTTATATAAAACATATATATTGGGAAATATATTTTATATGTAACTATATTTAATTATTTATTTATAAAATTAAAATTTTATGTGCGAATATATAAAAAATATATACGTGTTGTTATATATTTGATTATAAATAATAGTACATTATGAAAAATGATAAAATTTCAAATCCATAATATGAATATGAATGTAATCCATCGAAATAAATTCATTCCCCACTAAAAAATGGAAAAATAACCATTTAAATGAAGATGAAATTACACCAAATGTTAAAACATATGGGTATCCGGACATAAAACATATTTTTGGCGGCCTTTTTGGATTTTTCTGGATGTGAAAATTAAAAAAGGTACCTTTCAATCCATAGAGCATAGTGCTCATCAAATTATTTGATTTTATATGCTGTAGAGCTCAAATGGACACCCAAATCAAAAGTTATGGTCGATTGAAGTTTTAGTTACATTTTGAACTTATTTTAGATCTTTTATTTATTTGGAATGATTTTTTGTCTCTTAAAATTTATATTAAATGATTATTAGTCTATGATAAATAAAAATTTATTAATTAATTAATTTTAAGATATTATATATGTAAATTTCACTACATATCATATATATTAAGTGAAATTGTTTATTTATACTTATCTAAAAATATTTTTAATATATATATATTATTTATATCAATACAAATGTACTTTCATATTTTTATGTTAATTTATTATTTTTTATAAAATATTTTTTCATGAAACATAAAATTTATTAGCACTAGGAAATAAATGCAGATAACCGCAACATTATTAGGGCTAATGAAAACAAACTGATAAAGAGGGCCCCTTTAACAGCACTAAAAAAGCACTGATAAAGGGGGTTCCTTTATGAGCGCTAAAAATACCAATAAATAGTCATTTTTACAGTGCTATTTTTAGTGCTTTTAAAATACACTTTATCAGCACTTTTTAAGCACTTTTAAAGGATAGGGTGTGGAAACATAGTTTTGTGGTATTTTTCCTTTTAGATTATGAAAATATAATAAAGTAACCACTAAATTTGGGAAATTGGGGTCGAGGTCATTACGGTTCGTATCAGGGCATGCCAGGTAGAATTAGTGGGAAAGATATTTAGCAAAACATTGAATAGATAATGAATCCCTATGATTTGAATCAGATATATATCCAAATAAAGGAATTGTATGATTTAGATATTATTTATACATAAAATTCCAATTTACTTTATGTGATTCAAAAGTTATTATATCATACATTATGTTTCATAATGTTATTATATAACCTAATTCGTGACATTGTTTGGAAATTTCACTAAGCCGAAGGAATGTAAATTGTATAAATGCACATAATTCATGTATGGATTTCCTTACTATTAAAGATAATTATACTATAGATGGAGAAAAAAATAATGATAAAGGACATATAAGTTTATGAGGGAAACTAACATAGGTTATGAACTATTACCTTACCTATATTTAGCATTTTTAACTATATTGTGGAGGAAAAATGTTAGATTTATTCCTGAGTCAACAAACTCCATCATTCAAGTGGGCTAAAAATCCACTAGAAGATTAGAAATGGAGAAATTCCATAGAGAATATATTTATCACATTTAGAAGTAATAAAAGGGAGACAGTTTTCTAGAATTTTATCATATCTTTTAAGATATGGTTCAATTATGGTCATTGATTCAAAACATGTAGGAGGATGAATAAATAGAAAATATGGAATGGAAGGATTTTAAGAATCTATTATTAGATAAATATTTTCTTAATGAATAGTGAGTAGATATGGAGAATAAATTTATAGGTATGAGGAAAAAGGATGATTAAAATGATGAAAAAATTAATCCATCATCACAATGATAAAAATGAATTCTACAGACTCCATACATAACACATTTATTAAGATTTCTCATTTAATTGATGGGTACAATCGACTCTTCTTAAAGTCATTGATCTCCCAAACATTCTAATCAGATGATGAAATAGTCTCATCTGAAACAAGATAGAGAAATAATTCTATATGTTTTATGACATTAAGGGAAATAACGAGATGATTATCTCAATAAAGAAAGAGAAAAATAATAAAAAAAATTAAATAATTATTTCCCCCATGTGATAATTGTTTGATTAAACAACCTTGTACTTTCTATGACGGAATAAATGTTTTTGATAATTATGGGTAGAAAGAACACCATGATCATGATTATATGTAAAGAAAGAAGTTGTAAATATACAAAGAGTTCATTGTATGATATGGGGAACTAGAAAAATTAATATCACCAATTTTTAGGAAATATACCTCATAAGAAGCAAGGGGTCTAGGAACATGCTTATGTTATTACTATAGTTGATGTGGAATAAATAATGTACTATTTTTGTAGTTATAATGATCCTATTATATATAATGGTTTTTATTTCATTATTTATTATTTAAGTATTTGGAAGAATTTATGATTTTATTAATGTTTTAAAGGAGATAAATTTATTCATATATTTTTTTGAGATAAAGAGATTTACATTATTACTGGAGGAATTCTGTTGTATTGTTGATTTTTGAAATATAGTGTCCTTCAATATAATTTTTTTGACTGTGAATTTGGATAGATTTATTTTGAAAGAGATTTAAGGTCGAAATGGATAATTTTGACCATTGGATATTTTTTTATGTGAGGTATTATTTATTAGATACTTTGGGATAACGATTTTTATTTCATTAAACATTAATAGTATGAATGAAATACTTGCAGAACTTATTCTATGTCCGGTATATAAATTCATCCTAAATAGCCATCTCCAGTTGTATGAATTGATGTGAAAATAAGACAAATCACAACCAAAATATTATATAATTCTCATGACTTGAATAGAAAGAAAGTAAGTGGGTATCTTTATAGTTAAATAATCCCTCAATTATAGTAAAAATATTTTGAATGAAAGCATTATTTGTTTACATTACATAAGAAGAATGAAATGTTCTTTTAAAGCATCATATATTAATGGTTTTGTGATATTAAAATTTCTATTAAACAGGTTCTCTATACCTATCCTTCAAAACACAATATTAAGTTTTCCCATCTATTTCCATTTGTTCTTACATGTAATTGAATTATGTTTTTTCATCTTTATCCATTTGTGATTTTTCAACATGATATAATAACGAATCTACATTTACACATAAAAGATGATTTTTAAAAAGACTCGTTTACCACCATTTGATGATGGAACTATTTTAAATAATTTTTTTGACGTTTTTTTTAAATTCAATTTGCTAAAATAATAATAATATTTGATATAAAAATATCCAATTCCTATTTTATGAATTTTTTTAATTTTTAGGATAAGTTTCACATTTTGGTGAAGAGTAATAAAATGCTGAATTTTAATTAAAAATCATTTTTTTAAATAATTGATAATACTAAATAATATATTTTATTATCTTAAAATTATAATTAGATAAAATTTATATCAGTTTTTCTTGTTTAGTTCAGTTGAATCAATTTCATAATTTATTCATATATAAAAACATTTCATTATTTTGAACGTTTTCACTTTAAAAAATCATCTCCTTGATTAGTCTAGGGGGTTAATTATAATTTAAATTTATAAAATTATATGATTTTAAATTTTTATAATGGATTCCATATTTGGAATCATATGGTCCAATTTTATTATATATTACCCTTTTATCGTGGGACAATGTGGAAAATACATTTAGTAATTTGTTATCTTCAATATTTAAGGTCAAATTTTCTAATTATGTGTAAAAATATTTTACATATTAGACAATTATCATACTTTTTTTATAATTAAATTTTATGAATTTGTGACCAAAATAAACCATGGGATTTTTTTACAAGCTCTTGTGTCCAATTGGATGACATTAAATCATTCATAGTAAATTATTCTAATAGAAGTCAAGTACGTCATATTAATGTTTTTAATAAGTATTGCATTTTTAATATGTTATTACAATGAATATAACTTTTACTACAATGAATAATTTGAAAAATAAATTTTTTATCTTCATATTGAGTACTTATTAAAAAATTTTATGGAGTAAATAATTTAATTAAATGCTTTCACAATGATGATATAGTAATTTTTTAATTAATAAATGTTATTTAAAATATTAGAATAAAATTATTTTGATATAATTAATGTATTACACAATATTTCTATATGAAATATATACATTAAATATGTGTTAATGGTTTTGGTTTAAAGATATTTGTTTTAATGATATATTTGAAAATTCATGTAATGAATAGTATCAAAATAAGTCCTTAACGATATATTAAAATAATTTACATTTTACAAAATGGTGTAAAATTATTAGAAATATAAAATTCACCAGATTATTGGGATATGGTTGAATATGTCATCAATGGTCCATCTATGGTTCTTTATTATTTTATGGAAACTATATTAATCCTCAAATAGTAAAACTCATTTTTGTCACTCTAAGAGTTAATGAGATTAATGATGGTTAAAGACAAAAGATAAGGTAAGAGTGTGACTTAATATGTATAAAAATTATTATTTTTGGATGATTTCGACTCATACTTATCTTATATTTTAAATAACTTACTTTTTATCCATTTTTAAATGATAATTAATTAATATTAATTTAATATTTTGAGAGTTTCCAATACTTCCCCAAACTCAGTTATATAAGGGAACCACCTCCCTCACTTATTTACAACATATAAAATCATATAGATCACCCAAAACCATATCATTCCTCTTCCCAAAATCCCTAATTTTTTGGATATCCTTATTTTTGGAAATGTCAGAACTTAGACCCCTTAAGAATAAATATAATGGAAGCATACTAAAGAAGATATAGTTGTTTTTACCAACTCATCCAAGATTATTTCTAATTATATATACTATATATCTATTTTTTAGTTATAATTTAAGAAATCCAATTTCAGCTATATGATGACATACTTTTAGGCTTATGGGGAAACAATATTACACCTTTTATCAATCCATTAAATATTGAACGCATCACGCCTGCTAATGGACGAATTATCATCTCCATGTTATGATCTAATTTGTTTTTCATCACCACATTAATTATATGTGTATAATTATGGATATATATATATAATAACTATTACATGATATATGTTCTTTAAAATTTTTTATACCCTGAAATTTCTTACCAATTCTCCATTAAGGGAATGATGTCGTCGCTCATCAGTACAAATGGTTTTCCATCCCCATGACGTGATGTGATTAATTTTTCTTGTTAATCATTATTATAAAAATTTATAAAATTAATATACATGATATATATCATGTGAATATAATTGTACACATGAATGAAATATATATTATTCATATGAATCATGACTTACAAAAGAAAACATGCATAGGAAAATAAAGGAGTTAACACCTGAAACAAGGTTTATAATGAAATATTTTTTAATAAAATGATATAAGTGGATCATATATGATATCATCAATATGAATATCATTTGTTTATAAATTAATAACATAATTATTACCATTATAATGGATGTTAAATCACATTCAACTAATGTAAGGTATTTGGTAAGGGTTATTTCACAATCTCATTATTATTTTCGATTGTTTATGTTTAATTCTTTCATAGGGAATATTATCTTCTAATACCATGATTTCTAAAAAAAAATTATAATTATTATTACTATAAGTTGATGAATTTTTAAGGTCTATTTAGACATTTATAACTTATTATATAATATATTTAATGGATTCTTATAATCATTTTCCAAATGAGGTGACTTATTACTATTTTGTAAAAAATAAAGAAGTAATTGTTTTTAAAAAATATAAATCATGATTGTATTTTTTGGAATTCATTACTATAGATTCCCAGTAAATTAGAATTAGCAAATTTAAACTGTAATAGACACCTTAATATGTGTATTTCTGTCCCTATGAATGAAAATGAAGAAAAAGGTGGTTGAGATCCATGGACCACATAAACCTCCTAGTGATACATTATCGCATAAGAATCGTGAAGTCAAGTGAAAGAACCATTCATGATGAATTTATTTTGGTATGTCCCATGAGGTACTTTATAAAAATATCTTCATATGTCGTAAAGGAACCCTGGACAATTTCTGTTCATGTGGATACTTCCAGATAATACCTCAAAGGTCATGTTGCTTGTCATCAGCTGGACACCTAACAATCCATCCAAAAATCCATAGCAAATTTGAAGAAATATTCCAATATATGGGATCCACTTGTAGTTATAAAATCCATGTAACACATCTCTGATGGAGAGTATGATTATCCTTGATGACATTGAAAAAAACTCATGAGATCCCCAAACATTTAATGATAACTAAAGGAAATAAAAATGAGGGATAAAGGAGCCTCTTTTGGTTATAAAAATCATGTTATTTTCCTCGGGCGATCGTATTGTTACCACGAGACATTGGTGACATGTTCACCTTATCTCGTGAATGCCCACATGCATTGCTTCCCCATCACTAGATGGACCTATGGTATGTCTAGGTGACCACACGCTCCCACGTTGTCTCCCCAAGTAAAAATAGATATAATTTTTAATGAAACACTCATGAATCACTCTGGGAGTTTATATTTCTCATGTTATGCATCACCATGAGGTAGTTTTACTGTCCTAGAAAATTATAAAATAACTTCATCTAATTAAAAAACATTTTAAAATAATCAAATGAAATAAAAAAAAGTGGAGTTGAGAGCCTCTTTCTATTGTATAATATATGAAACGCACCTAAGATGCCCGCAACACAGTCTTGTAGGACCCCAGACAAGGCAGTCTAATATCATGAAGGACCCCAGACTTATCATCCATATCCCACACAAATTCCTAGATAAGTAACCCAAGATCATATAAAGGCATTCAAATTAGCACCACAAACTCAAGAAGCCCCTTGGTCATGTTTTCAATGATGCTTTCATTGGTGTGTGACAAACTTTTGTGTCAAAATGTGTGTTGGGTGTCACTTTTTATTGCCAAATATATCCTCTTTCCAAAGGTATTTTTACTTGATCAATTTAATGGTAATGTTTTCTTCGTGATCCAAATGGGATGATGGGATTTTGGTTCAACCCTCCACATATTCCTTATTGGATATCATTTCCTTTTCCATGTCTCCCTCATAGAGTAATTTCACATATATGGAACTCATTCCCAATGACATATCTTTGTGGGCGATACTAAATTACATTACTTCAATATAGACAATAAAAATATTGTTGACAAAGATGAAAGCTTCAGTCCGGAGAGTGGCCTTATTGGGTATTGCCAAAACATTTGGATTCAATGATAATTTGAAACTTGTATTATTCCTCATATGAGGGAATTTCAAGGAGTCATCTTGGGAAGGGAACCCAAGACGCACTGTTTCAATTTGATGGCATCTTATTCAAAAGGCATATCTTCAAATTATTTCACCTATGGCATCCCATGTATAGCATGATTTAGCTGATGCCATTGTCACATATATTCCAAGGAATTTTCCTTCGTCACCCCATTGTTAGCTCAATATAGTTTTATGTGATAGGTTTTTAGCATAATGTCTAGTACAGAAGGAATTGAACTCATCAGAATTCCCCCACAGAAGTAGATCAACGAGGTATATCTCTTAGAGGGGAACCTAGATGGGTTACATGATGGATGGTGTAGAACACAGTATTAATGTGGATTAAAGAGGTATGTCCCACAAATGGAATATGTCAAACTGTGAAGGTGGATGGGTCAGAAAGCCTATGGATGTAGACCTGGAAGGTGCATCCCATCAAGAGAAGATGTCACAATGTATAGGATAACCCAGACACCGCTTGAGTTAGATCAGGGAGGATAACCCCTAGGAGCGGGAACCAAGGTTTACCACTTGTTGGGATTGAACATAAGAGAGGGACCCTATATACCATATTTATAATAGATGAATCAAACCCCATATATTTCGATGCGATAGATTAAGATCGTATAATGGGTCATGTCCATGTAGTTTATCATCTTGCGGTAAGGACATGTGCGCCGTGATAGGTGAGTCAAAAAGGGATGATGTAGGGATAATTCCTGGATGATTACCTTCACTTGATTATTTCTCTTGGTTGGATTTTACGGTGAATACACAAGTGAGTTTAATGGGAGGGTGGAAGGATCTTACAATGATATAGAATCCCTGAGTGACATAGGGTGGATATGGATTTAGTGGAAGGAGTGTTGGGTGTTGGGTTTGGACCTCAATGTTTCTTCTAACATATCCCAATTGACTGAAAATAAAATCACACATACATAAAGATGTGTAATTATGGAATACACCTACTGAGGAGGCCCATTTAGATGGAGAATATGGTTTAGGATTACGTATAATAGGTTCTCATTCGAGGGGAAATTACTGGGGATTAAGCGTAGAATCATCTCATGGGTTGATTATGGATAGTTTTCAGGAATTATAGTTTGGAGGATTCCCATAGGTTTAGGTGGATGTGTTCCACGGACACTATAAAACATTGAACCCATGGGAGCCATCTCCATTGTGAGAAATAAGAGAAAAAATAAGACCTGACGCTCATTTCATGAAAGATGCATCAACGAGATATGTTGTGGGGATTACACAGGGAAGTTTCCTAGGGATGATTACAATCCATGTGAGGAGGATATCGTTCACTTTGACTCATTCATGGATCATAATATAAAGGGTTTGTGGGGATCATTCATGGATGGTTTCAATTTTTGGAGGTTTGTGCGAGACAGTGGGAGGATATAGAATCCTTTGATGAGTGTACATGGGAAATCATGTGTTCATTTCATGGGGTAACACTATATTTTGACCTTATGGTATGAGGAAGTTATAGATATTTATTTTTACATCATGCAATGCAGAAGAGGGGGACTCACTCCGCACCCCTTGGGACAACATAACCACCACACAAGCAACCCTCAGTGAGTCATGTCATTATAAATTTCTAGGTGTAATGTTGTGGACGTGTGGACAATCATTAGGTCCAATTTAGCATGTTTATACTCCGAAGAAAAACTCATTAGTGTGCTTTTTTAGAGATGAAAATGATAGGGTAAAACCAATACTAGGGACATAAGGGATGTATCCAAAGGGACAAATAAGATGAGGCATGAAATATTAGAGGGTTGCGTGTAAGTGGTACGATCATGAATGGATCATTTGGGTCAAACGGTTCCGAAAAATGGTTCTCTAGAATAAATTAAAACCATTGAGCTTCAATTAGGTGGTGAGTGCAAGATTAGATTCGTGTGCAGAAGGCAATTGGGTGTGTCTAGGATTAGGGAAAACAAACAAATTCAAAACATTAATTCAAGAGGAATTCTTATGAACACCTTCCTTATAATGAAGTATTATGGGTGATGATTACTCAACTATGACCCCAAATAAGGGAGGATCCGTTGGGATCTAGTGGCACAAGAAATTATAACATGATGGTTCCATTCATTTGAAATGTTGTCAAAGATTATTCTAACATGAAACAAGGTGGTGGGTTGAATTCCAAAGGATTAACCTAATGAAAGAGTGTGGATTTCATCATATATATGAAATCTACATCCATGGTGAAGAATATTTATGCTGCAAAAGTGGTCTTTCACACAGTTCCATCCATAGAATTAGTGATCAAGCATCCTTGTGTATCATTGATGTCACATTGGTCACACAATGTTCTTTCAAGGTAATGAGGTTTTGTACACACAATATAGATAGTTTTCACGTGTCTTCATTAACTGTTTGAGGATCCAATGTGGAAGGGGCTGATTTATAACTTATTTGGTGCAAATGTGTCTTGAGTGCTAATGTGATTTCTTACGCACAACGTGGAAATCTTTTGTTTGAATGCCGTAGTCATTTGAGTGGCCCTTGTGGATGAAACCTAAGAAACATCATATTGGTCATGTAAATGTCTTATGCAAAAACTTCATAGAATTTTCCTTAAAGTTTGATGATGGATTTAGTATAACCATATATGGTAGTTTTCTACATCATATGGAATTTATCAACAAAAAATACCCCCCTAGGAATCTGAGTTGAAAGGGGGATAGATGGTCGAGTACTGAAAGAAATGCTAATGAAATATGGTTATTATAAAGGGTTTAAACAATAAACAGAAATGTCAACTTAATATATGTCCTCAAAAATGGAAGATCAGGTCTGCACCTATAAGTAAGTAGAGAATCCCTCGTACAATACCTTTTATATTTCACATGACAAGTATATTTTCTCTGATGTGCATAAGTTCAATCATTCTATGATAAAATCAGAGAACCGGCGGATTCATCCACATATCCTCTACTTCTTCAGCAATGTCATCTTTATGTGAAATCAAAATTCATGAAACTGTGGATCTATATAATAGCAATCAGAAAACCATGAATTATAAACATTAAATCATATTCTCTGCATCCTTATATCATTTAGAAACATTTGAAATGAATGATCAATAGCATGATGCTTAGACTGAAGCATCTGATTCTGCTCAGAGAGGTGGAATTATTAGAAACCCCATGATCCATTAGACCATGAGGGTTGTATCAAAAAACTAAATTTTTTAGGAATGTTGACACAATAATGGAATGAATATCCTATGAGTGACAATGTCCCATTGTAGAACATCTGGATGCTAGATGAAGTGATAATCCTTGTATTTGGGGTTTCTTCACCACGATCGTGCTTCAAACACAAAGGAAATATATAATGTTTGTATATTTAAATACAAAGTAATGATGCCAATTATTGGAGGAAAATTGTAGTATACACACCATAGGGGCAGACTCAGATGGTCATTGAGGGTGAACCATAGGTAATAGAGTTCCCAACCCACTAGGCCACTACATTCTAGAGTATTATGATATACACTAGACTATGATGGAAGAAGGATTGGGACATAATTATGGTTTTAACATCATTGGGTAGGTGCCCGCCAACTGGATGAGTTATAAATTCCATGATAATGGGCTATAGTTGCATGACATTGTGCTACATAATGTAGTATAGATATCACAATTCCATTATTACCATCAAAATAGTTGGTACCACAACTCCTTAGTTGATATTCTCTATATATGAACACATTCCACCTACATCATTGGGAACTCAATATATTTATTTTTTATATCCATTTCATTTGTGTAATTCTAATTGATAGATTCCAAAATGAATTGTTTCTTGAGATGATAATACCTAGGAGAATAATGAGCAAACTCTTCTTCTAGAACAAAAATATTTTAATGGTGATGAAGGAGATTCTAAAATTCATGCCCATTCTCTAGAAGGATATATTATTCAAATCATGGTGTGAAATTTTCCTCAAGAAGGACCAGAGGGTGATGGTTTCAGGTAAAGCAAAATAGTGTCGAGTCGCATCAATGAGGGGGAGGGAAAGATCTTACGGGTTTTTCATGGATGAAGGAAAATATACAACAAGGTGGAATAGAATGTTAGGATTATTGGACCCATTGGTTCATAATAATTATTTCCTTTCTACTTTTTTTGGTGGGTGGCTACATCCAGAGAGAAATACCTAGATGAGAACAAGTCATAGGATGTTAATGATAGTGGTGATATCAGCAACTGGTAATAAGTTTTACCTGGGGGGTACCTGTGATGGATATGATTTATAGTATAATTTGAATATTTTTGAGAGGGAAAAAAACATATGGTTATATGGTTTTTAAAATTTGTACCTGGATGGATCACATAATTTATCAAGGGATATCAATTCCCAAAAATTATTAGTCCTCCGGACATCGGTATGCATTCTTCATTGTTGAACATCACTAGAGTCTAGCTGATGAGGATTGATGAGGCCAAGATCAATATTTGGATGGAAAACTATGAAAACATCATCTACTAATAATTATCAACTCAGGGTTTTTAAATAGAAGGAAACCTACAAGAATCATGGGAACAGATGGAGAACTAGTTTACCATCAAATGTGGATTTCTGGTGCCCTAAATTAATTGAAAAGATTACTATGAACCGTATACGCCCTGCTACATTTCCATACAGTTTTGGTAAATTTAATGGGTAGTGATGATATTATACATGGGGTTCCATGATGAGAGTAACCCTTTTATTCATCTCCATTGTTGGTTCATGTTAGTGACTTCATGTTCCATTGAAACCATTACGCTGCCTCCATCCAGCGTAGAAGTTTGTCTATTGAGGGAATGTGAAAAAAACCAAGTTGAAGCATATCGAGAGGAAATCTAGTAGTACTGTATTATGGTGATCATCTAGTAATGTGAGGATATATAGTAGTATGGATGTATGTAGGATACTCCCTAAGTGGCATTTTAGGCATATGGGTCGCTCAATCTGGATCCCTGATAGTGGAGGCTTCATAAAGTATGGTCACACCCCTACCATTTAGAATGGACTAGTCTTAGAAGACCCCCCAAGGATCAGAAAAGGATGATATTGGAATGATTTTGAGGTAATTTATACAACTGTCTTATATTTAATTTATTATATCTCGTTGTTCTTCCGGGAGTATGTTACAGACATCACTATCGACAGAGGACTTATGAAAGAAATTTTTGATGAAAGGGATTGATTTTATAGAAGTATAGATCATCTGTGTCGTAGAAAGAGTGGAAATACACCAATGAAATAAATATTTTACTTCCACTGATTTCTATGCGTGTCAGTGAAGATAGGATTAAAAAAATTACAACATAATGGGTATGATTATCAGTGATGAAGAGGAGACAGAGGGGGGAATCGATTATTCATGTCCCATCGACTGAGCAAGATGTTCTTGAAGTTGAGATAGATGAATATAGTAAAGAAAAATCCTTGAGAGTGTACCCCCATCAAGGGAGACCCAAGGAGAGTGGTGAGATCATTGACTATAATGAAGAAGATGTAGCTGAGTTCCATGAAGTAAATATTAACTCACTCTCATCATTCATAAATCATTTCCACTATCGGTGAATCTATATCTACCAGTTTTTTATTATAGGAACATCTTGATAGTGTGACATGGGTAACAGATAAAGGTGGGGAAGATGCATTGATGGGTGCAGAAGAGAATGCTCTAGGGTATGCACCAGAGGCTCAAGAAAATATTTGGCTAATTATGGATTCATGGGTGGAAAAATCAGAATCATAGGTCCACCCTATTATTTACGGGGGACCACTCACTGTAATTCTTGTAGAAACATTCACTTTGGGGAATGTGATGTTCCCATGATGCCTTATAATACAAATTAATCATCCTCAAGGTATGTTCCATTCCCAATTCATTTTTCCATAACCATCTTTCATGGATCCTTTTTGTCAATATGTTTTCTATTCCTGTAGCTCATGTACAACCAATGAAGGATGAATCCCTGCCAACCACTGAAATACCTACTAGTGAAAAGGGATATCATGTGGTCAAATTCAATTATGGGACCATGTATTTAATTTTACTGAGTCATATTTCTTGTAATCCCCTTCTATTCACAGAGTCCAGCCTATCATTATTTGATCATATTGAAGGATGTGTTTCTATCCATAAAGGGTAATTTTGTTCTTGTGTGCTTCGTAGTCAGGTAAGGCGGGAGAAGAAAGGGGTACATTATTGATAACCATCCTAGTTTATGACAAGTTGATAGTATGATCCATATTTACCATGTTCTAATATTAAACATCTAATTTGGAGAAGAATGATTCCATTGGTGGCATAGAAATTGAGGTTTACATAGATGAAATCGTTGAGGTATGGCCATGTGGAGATAACTATCCTTGAGATCATGAGCCCATACAACATGACAAGATGTCAGAGGAGGATCATATTACTGAACTCGTTGTGTCCATTCATCAGTACACACCCTCACCTCATAAAGAGATGAAATATTCTAATACAAGATAACAAAAAAACCACATAATTTGTCTCATGATGCAGAATTTCACACAAGGTTTCATAAAGAAGGATTCGAACCCCAAATTTTTGTCTAGATAGGATATCTTCACATTTGGTTGGTAGAACTATGTTCTTGAAGAGTGAATGGTCTTGGTATTCACGTGCTAGTATAGGACAATCTGACCATGTATGTTCCTGAAGTAATCCAACATCTCAACATGTCCGGGCTCCAAGAGAAAGCTGAAAACATCCATAAGATCCTTGAGGTCAATGAAGTGATCTTCTTCCTATAAGAATAGGCCGAATAGAATTTTTCCATCATAGATACACAATCGAGACTCATCATCCAACTGAGGGATCAAATAGAGGCGGCCAAGGAGAAGATAAGGTAGGAATCATGTCTAGTGGACAATCTCAAGGATGAGTGTGAATAGGAATAGGTAAGTGTTGATGATCTTCAACTAGTTGTTTATTAAGATAAAATAGATCTCAAAAAGTGGATGCTTACCCTAGAGGACACACACCAAAGGTTGGTGGAGCTGAAGCACTCTATCACCAGGGTATATCCATAAGGGAAACATGGAAAATCTCATGAGTGGGTCCAATATGTGGGAAAACCTCTCTACTACCACAACATCATAATTTTTGATAAACATTCCTATATGCAAGATTACATTTCTTTTGTTGCTTTAATTATTTCACTTCATTCTTATTTATAATACAACTAATAAACCATCCCTACAGTCACATGGAAAATTTTCCATGTGAGAAACAAGGGAAAAACACTAGAAAGATCATTTTTATGATAGTGTCAGATAATCCTAAAATAGTTGAGGTATTCTATTTTTCACTGACTTCCTTGAGTATTTGTACTAAAATTTTCTACTTATAGTAGATAGGGTTTACAAAATATATAGCTCTATTTTTCAGCATGAAAAAGTACATGTACCTGATAACTATAGGGGTCTTGTAGTGAACTCAATCAAGAAATAATGTGAAGTGGGAGTCATGATGCAAAAAATTTGGAACACAAGGAGATGGGAATGATAATACATGGAAAAAATTATAGTGTTTGAATCCCGAAATCCATATCTTTAGCCTGATATGTGGACCAAAAAATAAGGATCAACCATTGACCATGTTTAAAAAAAACATATGTCAGAATATCATTTGACGTATTCTAAGACATTGTCCCAAAATAATATGTGAGCTAAAATGGAATGAGACCAAACCCTTTGTGGGTACTTTTAAATGTGGAAGAAGATGATGATCCAGATGAGGGGCATGCAGTGTATGGAAATAGAGTGGTGGAATGTTTATATGGATTAAAAAACTATTGGAATCACACTACATAGTAATATAATACATATTATATAATCATATAACTATAAACTATAACAAACCCATCATCTTGGGGAATAGATATCTTATATACTGAACGAATCCGAGAAATGAGAATAATATATTTGATGGATAGCCTTGGAGAAGGTGACCTCTCAGGAAAGGGCCTGGCATAATTTTGGATTTTCACATCATGTAACTGAGGATGATGGAAATGGTGATTAATTTTTTATAGTGAGGAAATGGAAATGTCGTTTAACATTATAAGATAAGGGTGTAACATTGTATATTCTAACGTTGTGTGATCTTGAGGCATCTCATAGTTTATCATCCTATGAAATGGAGGTATCCAATAGTTTAAAGACACGAGACATGAATATATCACTTAGTTTAACATAATGTGACTAAGAAATTCCACACAGTTTATGTTCATACATTTTATACCCTGTCCAATAGTTTGATGTTGTGTTTCATGGACTGTATAGTTTGAGATTATATTCATAGAGTTTTTTCCGTAGTAAGGGGTGTCCCAAATACTAGAATATGTGGCATGGAAGAGAGGAAATCCTGACATGTATGAAGGCCTATAAATCCCAATTCCAAGACACCCATCTCAAGTGAGGCTATTAGTTTATGGTCAATGATTTTGGATAATAAGGGATCATAGTTTATGTTCATAGAGTTTGGACTAGTGGAACACTAATTTATCTTGTCTACATCAATAAAAAACCTATCAGTACACTTATACACATGATAACCATTCATGGTTTGGGAAACATGGAATAGTAAAGGTAGATATCCTTACATGTGGAAGAAATACTTTGAGGTTACACTAAGGGTATCGAAATCAACCACAATATGTTTGAGCAGTAAGAAGATAAATCCATATTTTCAAGATATGTATAATGGGGTGAATTATAAGTAGGGATCGACTATTGAAAATGTTCAAAACATTGGGACCACACCCATACAAATCATGAATGGAGAGAGAAAAAACAAAATCAACTTTTGAACATGTTCCAAACAATTTATCAACCATTTTATACCAGAGATTCGTTGGGGGTATTGTACCATCATGAGATGTGAGATAAAAAGGGAACTAGAAAATCATAGTAAGGGGGTAGATCTAAATTTTAGAGAAAATGGAATTCCATAACTATAAATACTTGAAGTTCATATGTAGTGCATTAGAATGATTAGTTCATATCTAAGATAACTAAATTTTTTATGTTCACTTTTCAGGAACCATAGGTTGACTATTATTTTAGCATCATAAGGATAATATCATAGGTGGGTGTCTCTAGTAGACATGTGTAACATGGAATAATGATAATACTTAAAATAATGAGGACCACATATTCCCATACACAACAAAATACAATCCAAATGAGACTCACATACAGTCTACTATTGGGATGTTTTGACTTGGGAAGGTCAATTTCTAAGGTTTCTGCATGGAATATAAGTGGAATAACCTAATGCGAATGATTCCATGAATGCTCATGTACCACATTCATTAACTAAATTTTATTTTATGTAGTTTAAGGTCATAATTAATTGGCCATTACTAAGGCCAAGAGGACATAGATTCAATGGAACTACAAATGGGTCCATAGAAAATGTCTGGATGTTTCAACATTTCTCATAAGTATGGAATTAAAGCACCACATAGTTCTAGAAAATAGCATGTTAGGAGACCAATATTGGTGGTAAAATTATCTATGATGAAAGAACTAAGTCATCTGACAATTATCATTTGGCATCCTGATGTTTTTTAGGTTAGCATCATAATTTAACATCATGTGTTTAATATGTAATCTTCTAATTTTATGTCATATTGGTCATACCAGATGGTGAGAATTTTCAGGAAGGGAATATTCTAAATTATAGAGATTAACTAACTCAATCTGATTGATGGCCCAAAGAGACCTAATACCCCATCACACACCCATTCCCAAAGAGGATTTCATAAATATTAATTTTATGATTCTTGGAATTGAATGAATATTTTAAGTCAATGTTTCTATGATCACATGGGTCTTAGATTTTAGAAAAAGAAATCATACCATTGAGTTCAAAGATTAAGGTCATAGATTCTATACCGTATTGGGGATAAACAACTCATATGGGTATGCATGGTGTGATGTTATGAAAACCTTATTATAATGATCTAAAATGGGGGATAAAAACCATAAAATATTTTTGAGAATACCATTGAGATTATCTCTATAGACACACAAATGGAATGGGTAGAGGAAATACCCAAGGTGAATGATTAAAAAAGAGAAAAAATGTCACAAATTGGGCCTTTTGATGATGTAACTTTTTTGGAATTATGTTTGTAAATGGAGATGAGTATTCTAGGTCACACTACATATTCTATAATTATTGAAATCAATCCATAAATAAATTATCATGGAAATATCTCACTAAATGTTTAACCCATACATAGAGAGGTGGAATTTTTTTTGGAGTGGTTAGACTAGGATGTAAAAATATTGTGGTCACTACATATCCTAGGAGGATAAGAATCATGCTACATGTTTTTCTGAATATGACATGGTTAATGACCACAGCCATGAAATGAATTCTCTCGATTTATAACATGATATTATGTGTAGTTTATCGTAGCAAAACATTAAAGATAACGATATATAATTTATCATTATCTAGTTATGACGATGATTGTTACAATGTTTAAAATATTGTGGATATAATAATAGGAATTGTGGTAAAAAAATGACATTAATATCACAAATTATATTACCTGATGTGAATGAGGGATGAGGAGTCCTGCATCATGTGATACATTATCAAGAAAAAATTGTATATAGGTTAAAACTTACGATGTTTGTGTGATTGGGGCTGAAAATATTTCAATTTCATAATTCTATAACGTACTAAAAATAGTTTTTTTTTCCAGTTTTCTTGAACCATGGAATCATTTTTTATGGTCATAAAGTTTGGAAAATGGTGGAAAATATTCTCAATATGGGAATGGTGGAACTGTGGAATGACACACATGAAAAAAGGAGGGACAAGGTGACCAATTCCCCACCATGCATTCCCAATATTGTCTAACCATATGTTAATGTTATGATTCATAGACTGGGTGTCTGGATTTTATGTTCATAGAGTCTTGACCAATTGTGGAACATGCTTCAACAAAATTCATGTAGGGTTGTATAATAAAAACCAATCATGAATAAGGAATAAGATTCCTTCCCATCATAGAACTCCTTGAAGAAAACAAATATTCAATTTAATTTCATTATTCATATCCAAGGGCTATATAGATTAAATTTTTACAACTTGTACTATAGGATATTTATGAAAAAATACGTTTTGAGATACACAGAATTAGCTAGAGGAGTGATGTGATCTCCTTCCATAGTGATCAAAGAGTATGTACCATTGGGATAGGCTATGTGAATAATTTTTGGTCCTTCCCATTAGGTTTCAATAATTTTTGGATTTCTTCTAGGTATCATCGACATTATTAGATCTTAAAATATTTCACTATGGAGGATAGAGTGGAAGAATAAATTATTTTTAATGTGCTCACAACCATGTTCTAGGGCCTCTCAAAATTTTTGAAGGCCTAGATAATGATCTATTAAATATTTTCATAATTATCAAGATTTAATTCCACCCTTTTATCTAGGGTTTGCAGGTTATATAAATCTATTTGAAGTGTTATAAACCAAATATCAAGGGAATTACTACCTTAGTTCTATACACATAATAATATGGAGTCATCTGTACAGAATTTATGGTAGTCATTTGGTAAGAACACATATTATTGGGTATCTTGTTTGGATAATGTTTTTTTGTTATAGTCTAGGGTCTTCTATACAATGTTGGAGAGGTATTTTAAAACACCTCAATATATCCTTTTTCCAGCACATGGTAGTAGGATGTATAGGTGGACCAGATGATGTACTTTGAATAAAATCTCATCAGCTCAGCTACTCAAAATTTGGTTCTATTACCAGTGAGAATGCGATGAGTAACACCAAATTGATGGATAATATTGGAGCTCATGAATTCAAATATAGATCAGGCCATGGATTCTTTATGAGAAATTTATTCTTCGATCTTGAACAAAAAATATATCAAGGTTAGAATGAAACATCATTTATGAGATATTATTGCTGGATATGATCCCAGGAAAATGAATACCCATACTATAAAGGTTTAGGAAAACACAGGGAAATGGAAATGATCAAGTGGATGATGCACAAGGATGGCATGGATCTGACATGTGTGGAACAACTTGGTTAACTAGATATAGAAATAGACCATGGAAGTGAATATGTATTCAATCTTTAGAATCTAGGGGACAACATAAATCCTTCATAATGAGTCCAACATGACCAAGCATGAACATCCAACTTGACCTGGGGGTCTCATCTCCTTGAATGCAACTAAGGTGAATTTAATTGTGTACATGTATGTTGAGAGTTTGATAAAGGATAGGCTAACTCTAGATGGTGAACAATGTTATGTGTGAATATTTTTTTTTCACATTTGTCTATTTCTTGATAGATATCTCCATTATAGAGATAAATGATGAATGGAATTGTAAAATTGATAATTTCTTCTACTAGGGGGGGGGGGTCTGGAGCTCCTAATGTGGAGAAACCGATAGTAAGATGGTTTAACAATTGTCTGTGATCATTGTATAAGATGATGAGAGTAATGAACATCCAATTTTCTCCATGAATGAATAGATCAGTCTGGTTAGGTTCAGGTAGAGAAACATCTAAACTGGTCATGTCATTGGTTAAACCCTTCTACAACCAGGAAACATGAGACAACTCTAGTTGAGAAGGGAATTGGTCTATCCTCGGGAGAGTGAACTCTAGCATGGGAGAATGTTCTGAATTTATCATTATATAATCATCATTTATTTTTTGGTTGACTTAATCAATGTCCCCATTCACTTGAAAGAAGGGGGAAATAATTTTTTAGGGTCATCTTGAGAACAATAATGGAGGCCTAATAATCTACCTCATTGTTTGTGCAACCTTTTGACCACAAAAATGAGTACGTCAGGATAACCTATGCATTAGTGATGAAGAAAATAACTATGATTACTCTATTGAGTTTGGGACCATTGACCATTCTACAAATTGGACAGCAGTAGGTTCCATTAAAATGCATCTTAAGGTATGGAATGACATATTCCACTTAAAGGATATCCTTATCTTGTAAATCAACAAACAAAGGAAAATATTCAGGAGATACATGGGTGGCTAGAATGTCTTTTGGAACATGACTCTTGATTTCCTTCTACAGAATAAACATGATGTCGAACTGTTGATTGATCACTTCCCAACATAGAAGAAATATTTTCCGCATTTATAAAATCAATATATACTTTGTCAAATCCATGTGAGAAACCAACAGTATCTCATGATTCTATAGATAATGTTGCAACTTCACCATTGTGAATTTTTTTCATTTGGCATTTCTTCTCGATTGGATATTCTCTCACCTTTTTATCAAGGAGAATGTGACTAAAAAATTAGAAACTATTCACTATCACTTCATTGTCATTCAGTGTGAGTAGGGGGCTAAGTGACCATTTCTAGATATGAACATAGAGAACCGGAGGCTTCCCTAATATGGGTAACAAAATATCCCGAAGATTTTGTAAATACATCTTTATTTTTTAAAAGGTGGTCTTGATCTATACATCTCACTAGTAGATAAATAATTTTATCATGAGTCTAGGAATGGGATTACACATTGAAGATTGATTTTTGATTAATTGGTGTATATTGTTTATGTTTCCAGAGTATCCTCTCAGCTCCTAGAGGATTATTGGTAGAGGAATACAATCGATGGGCTTGATCTTCTCTAGGATTACCTCAATGCCTCTGTTTCAAAAAATTATACTAAGAAACCTCTCTATGGTAACCCCTATGGCACACTTCAAGGGTTTTATCTCCACATTCCATGAGCGGATGGAGTTGAACACTTTCTCAAAATCTTTGAGATGTTCCTTCCACTAGTGGGAATCGATCACCAAGTCATCCATGTATAGTTCCACTAGCATTATGAAGATAAAGTTTAATATTTTATTCATGGATTGATTATAATTATATTCTTTATTCGTCAAAATGATGGGTATTATATGATCTAAGAATTTTCATTCCATTTCTCTAAAGGTGGTAGACTCTTCATCTATGGGGGCCATTCATATCTAATTGTATCAAGAATATCATTCAATGGTGGATGGATAATAAAGTGAATCTATGGAATCAATCAATAGTTCTATCACCAGAATGAAAAAATAATCCTCTAGATAGTGGATTTTGTTATCAAAAAAGTTGAAAAAGACTCTATTTATTTATTCTTCATCTGTATGGGAATGATGTTATCTAGACACTTAGGGTACTAAAATTCCCTAATGATGTTATATTTTAATATCTTATCAACATTATCCTCAACCATATAACAATGGGAATGATTCATTTTCAAAGGGGGCTACATGAACCAATGATGACTCACTAGAAGGAATAGACAATGGATGGTAACATTAGGGTATACTCTTGATATCTAATCATAACTACATGAAAATACATCGTGGTGTTTTTTTAGGAAATACATATAAGTGCATTGTTCATTTGTAGTCATGGATGAACAAATAGAAAAATGCCTTAGAATTACCTCAGTACCAAGGTCTACAAGGACCAACTCATCGACAGTGGTGGAGAATCCCTATTCAAATTCCAGAGAAAAATCTTTCAGATCCCCTTCATCATTTGAGATAGTGTAATTAGTAGGATGGGACAGTTTATCTCAACTAGATGATTTTGGGGGAATAGTGGTGCCTACATGAGAAGATACATAATCCACAATGGGTGAATCATGATCTACTGAAACCAGGGAAATATAGTATTTCATTATAATTCCATCATTCCTTCAACCCTTGGGTTCGATGCATTATGTCAAATAAATGGTGGTGGGATGGATTGTGTCCGTTCAACCAATCTTGTAGGAAAAGTGGGTCTAGTATATAGTTTTATCCATGGGGATAACATATCAGTACCGTAAATGGGTTGGGGAATCTTGAAACCGCCAATAGAAATCCATTTCTAATTATGATGTAATATTTTAATGTCCTCAACACTTTGGGATGTGGATTGATTTCGTCCCAAAAATGAAAAGATAGTTCCCCAAGTTAGGGATCATGGATTCCAACTAGTGAATCAAAAGAATGAATGTATCTCCCAAATCGTTCCATATGCTAGACATAATGGTGGTGTGATTGACCTCATTAGTCTTAAGCTGAACGACCATTCTCTTGTAATAGAATATATCTAAATAGTGGATTCACAAGAGTTGAAGGGAGGTGCATGACATTGGATAATTCCTACTCCACCATTAAGGGAGTACTTGAGGAATTGTTGATATGATGAGGGAACTTATAAATTCAAATTGATCTAATGTCTACCAATTATGGTGTTTTATAAAGTATACTATGAAGAAAAAATTAATTTGGTGTTTGATACCATGCCACCAAAATAGGTCTTCAACTGAAATCATCCACATGATATTTACTTAGGTTTTTCATAACATGAAGTCTTCTGGTCATTAGGGCTATGATCTGATTCAGCCAGCCTCAGATTACAAAGAATCTAGGTCATGGTGAGATTGATCCCAGACATTGCATCAACATGGGAGCAAAAAACATCCATGCCATTGAGTTGTCCTATGATTTATATTAGGGGGATGTTCCCCTATATTCGGGATCCTTCATCTTCACTGCAGAACTTGATGATGATCAAACATTCTGATTTCTTGAACGCCTCATATGTGAATTTATAAGTGTCTCATACCTCTATTTCAAACTATATGATGTTCTTAAGGATTAACTGAGATTCACTCACATCACATCTGATATGAGGAGAGACTTGAGGATCGATAGATTCACTAGAGTACATTAATGGGGATTTAGCACATTACACTTATGTTCCAAATTCACATTTTATGCCTAAAACATATTTATATTTGGTAAAAGGCATGGTGGACCATACAATATAAACTATTGAATTCTCGATGTTACTGAAAATTTCATTCTGGTTCACAGATAACTCTCCCAGAACAAGTATTGGCTATCTTTCAACTAGTGAAGGCCATGATTTGGCTATGGATGATTGATCACGATGTGGCCATGGCTATTCTCCCTAGATGATTATCCTGGTTATATTTGCATCTGAGTCACATGGATTGGGGTGGGAGGAAAATTATTTTTGAGCTCTATTCATATTATTTGTTATGGTCATGGTAGCATGCACAACATGTATCGAGAAACTGGCCTCTGTATTCCTACAGTTTCCATGCCCTCAACATCTTCTTCGACAGTATTGTCCAAAGGTACTTAGAGGAATTTCCTTGTACTCCTTGTCATCAAAGACCATATAGGGCTCAACTAGTTCAAAAAATTATTACAAAGACACTATCCAGGCTATAATAATAGGAGTCTTCCAATTCTTGGTGGACTGTAGTTGTGATTTATAGCTATAGAGGCATGAATTCAATGATATTTAATATTTTTTTGTAATATGCGGGTAATTTTCATTCCAGTGTGTTTTGAACACCTACTATTATAAGACATATAAGGTTGCGATGTGGATTCATAAGAGTTAGTGGTTGTAGGAGTAGTGAAGTTTTGGGGATCGGGTCAGCCTAAGAGACCATGAAAGACACCGTGAGTGTGATAGAATACCCCTTGAGCTGACCAGTCAATATAATTCTGATTTCCATTATTCAAAACTTGTTTCCATTTATATGAACCCTCACTATTATTATCGAGACTCATAGATATATAGGTCACCTATGTCTAGATGTGGCCCAAATTCACCACACCACTATCCACTTGGAACTAGGGCCAATACATGAACACATAACATATCTTGAGGGTATGTACGAAGATTTTTTTAAGTGAAATGGTCAAGAAAATCAATGATAATGACTTGATGGGGATTCATGGACTCTGAAATATTCAAAACCCCATATTCCTTGGATTTATAGAAATAACTGGAGACATGTGCATCCTAGAAGGATTATTGACAATTTCTCCTACCGTGAATGGAGTTCTGGGAGCATGGCCTTGATGAGGAGCCAGAGCCTGGAGTGGTGTTGGAGCCACATTCTCTTTCCCAATAGGTAGTTCATGATGATGAGGAGCCTACTGATTATATATTGGATGAGGATGAACATGTGTTTATTTAACATGACATGTAATTAAATGGTATGGATCAATTGATAATAGATCTAGAATCTCAAGGGACTCTACCTGTACTATGGTGAAAGGATTTACATTGGATGTTATTTTTTCTGTAGCTGAAGAGGAAATGTAGCGTCGTCTTGGCTTGTTATAAGGATTCCTCTGGCTATTGGGACTTGTAAGAGAAATCTATTAGTCCACCCAAGATGTTAAGAGTGACTAGGGAAAGGGCCATATTATCCTTTCATTACCCTTTCACATTTATATCATCTTTTACGAGTTTAGTGTAATATAGAGAGAATACATGAGGTCCATCCACCATGTGAAAAAGTATATAAAATTCTTATCAAGAAATTTTATGCACATTAAGTGGTTATAAATACTTTTCCAGTGCTTTGTGGAGATTATATAGTAGATAACCTTTCCATGGATGTCTCCCATTCTAGAAAAGTTTCTAATGGAAAACTATTTATAATTGAAATACGTAGGTCCTTCTAATGTTTTAATGAACCATCAGAGCTTGGGTGCCTATATTTTAATGAACCATTGGAGCTTGGGGGCCTCCTGATACTCTAGAACTCTCAAAATTGGTTCATACCTTGATATGAGGTGTCTTAGATTCTATAGTGGGTCACCCATCCCATTTACAGGGTCAATGGTATGATTCCCAAAATCTTGAGATCCCTACATATCATCCACCCATGATGTTCATGACTAGTCTTCATGTGGGATCCCCACCTGTCACATTTCCAGGGCTTCAATCCAAGATGTGAGTGTAGCTATAAGACCATCATGGAAGGGGTCCCTATCTAAATATGGATCTATGACCACCAATTCATTGATAGGATCATCAATTCTATAGGCATGATTGGTTTCCCATGATGTTACTTGTGGAGTGGCTTGATCAAGTTTCCAAGGATGGTTATAGTGATTCTCAAGTATATTCAGAAATGTGTATAGTGTTATTATTTAATAATCCATATTGTCAACCTTGTGGGGATGCGTGGGATCACCGAGCTCAATATAAAGCATCTGGATGATATGGACTTGTGGATTCCTCTACAACAATAGTGAAGGAAAACCATATTATTTAGAAGAGAACCATAATCTAAGTTTCGCTCAGAATGTAGATAATAAATGATACTCTTCTGAACTACAAACATCAATTACAAGGTAGAGAAAATTGGATAAACCAACCTCTTTTGTGAAACATCAGATGGATTGGTAGTCTTGAGATGCCCCATGTCCTTATTGAGATTCTGATTAGTAGGAAATGATGCAGGGGATTTCCCAAAGGTTGAGTTCCTACCATTTTGGATGATTTTGAACACCCTTTTGGGGAACCACCTAGTATAATGTTTCACCAGGATCCCTATGTAGGTGTATCTATACTTATTAGATTTATAATTGATGACGATATTTATTATAACAAAACCTAGAGGCATATCCACAATATCATCATGTGTGTCAGGATGTTATAGGATATTGTTAATGTGGAGATAAACATACTTTAGACATACATGGATCTACACATATGAATAAGCTACATATATGATTATATAAAGCACTTTGGAGCTCTCAGCGCATTTCTGTTAGATGGTCTAGTGGTAGCCAGGAGACACAGGGTAATAACCTGCTAGAAGTGTTACAACCCAACCACACATCACTTGTGATCAATGTCTTCAAAATGATATCATAATCCTATATATACCAACTAATAGTAATGGAGGAAAAAACACACCATCCCTATTTTCCATTAGAAGAACGTGACATAATTCTGGGTGAGAGACTCTAGGATGTTGATTTCGGGAACCTCATTTAGCCAGATCACCATTGACCGATAGTTTGAGTCCAGAGTGTCCAATAGGCCTTCTTAACTAGAAGTGGATCTTGGATCATGTATGTCCCATTATTCGAGTGTAAATGGCTAAGAAACTGGATATGTCACTGATGTGGATTAGTTTAGCAGTTGGTTGGCTGGTGGAGGATCTACAGCATGGGTCTATCATTTACTGGATATCATGTCATCTCTCAAATGAGTTTCCAAAAATAATTACTTCTTTATAGGACTGTGTTTTTTACCAGTGTATCAAGTATGAGAAAATTAGTAACCATCTATGGGTATACCAGATACTTGTTCCCTATTACATGACAAAATCACTATTATTGATCGTGGGTAGAGTTATATAATGAAAATAGTGATTAAAATGGTTAATGCACCATGAGAACTTGGATGGGAACCAAATATCCGTCATCCTTCGTGTACCCATGAAGGGATTCTGGGATTTTTGTTATCTCACCTTCTAGGTTGATGAACATCACCTACCGAGCACCTTCCTAGACTCTGATATAGATAACTAGGTATATGTTCCATCAATGAGTTTCATTCCACCGCATGATCTGAGAATAGAATAGTATTTACAATAAATTGGTTCTTCTTCATGTATTTCCTTCTACACCATTAGTTATTCATTTTATAAATGGATGGTTCTTTAGGTTAGGGAATATTTTCAACATGAGGAGGACCTCAATGCTGGTTGGTGATTATGTTCGGAGGAAATCATCTTTGATTGGATGGGATATGAGGAGTGCCTCTATATTAGTAACTGTTAAAGTGGGTAGGACCTCCCCTTTGACTACTGTAGGAGTGTGGAGGACCTTGACTCTTATTATAGACAAAGAGGGTAGGACCTCTTGTTCGGTCGGTGGGAACATGGGTATAATCGCTATTTTGGTTTTGAGAGTAGGGACAACCACCACACCGATGGTTTTAAGTTCAACAGGGGCCTTGGAACAGATTAAACTAGTCACTTGGAGGACCACTATGTTGAGGAGATGAAATACAAGGAGTACCTCTGTATTGGTTATTGAATTTGTAAGGAGGACCTCCCTTCTAACTAGTGAACTGATTGGTTAAGACATCCACTATTGTTTGATTTGGAATTGGGAGGACCTCCATGTCATGAAATGGTGATAGTAGAGGGAGGACATCCAAACTGATCATTGATGAAGTTGGGAGGACCTTCACATTGATTAGTGAAGGAGTGGGGAGGGCCTTGACATGAGCCAGTAATTGTTTGAGGATAATCTTCATAGTGAGGTTTTACGTATTATGAACTATAAGAATGGGAGGACCATTGATAAATTTGTAGATAAGGTGATGAGGTCATTTTCATTGATCAATATTCAAAAAATGGGTAAGAGCACATCATTTATCATGAGAGGGGGGGATTCCGATTTGGATGGAGATAGTATGAGGAGGTACTTTATATTTTATATCATCATCACAGACCAGCCAATAATAGCTACTGATGAAGCCAATGGATGATAGAGTCCACCAAACCAACCTATAGGGAAGTTGAGGTCTCAATCATAAATGGGCATTGAATGGTCTCTAATATTCCATAATATGAAACTAGAAGGAATCTCCGAGAGTGGTTTGAGCCACATGAGATGTATAATATGGTCCTCTTATTGTGAATCATACTGAACATATGCCCAAAACTTGAATTGGGTCATTCGAACTGGGGTGGGAAAAGTAGGGATATAGTCCACCTTCCCCATGGCATGGACAAGTGATCACTGTTGGTGTTGAATAGGCCTAGTGGGATCCATCCTTGCTTTCTCTCAGACAGTAGTCATTGATGGGGTGACCCGAGCATCCCCCACTGCTTTGATGTAGGGGAGAAAGTCATAGGAACACTCTGTGGAGTGTGTATAGATGAATATTTTCATTGGGGTGGGGAGAAGTAGATCCCTGAATGGCCATTCGTGGTGGTGGAGTCCATGAGGCTCCAAATCCTCCAAGTCTTGGTGGGCCATATCCCCCTAGGGAATGGCATCCTTCTTCTCATACTGAAATATGAGGATGTCCATAATCCTCCACATAATAATTTATGAGGGTGAGACAGGGCATGTGATCCTGGTATCCATGGTCATGGTTTAATTAGAAGAAAGGGTGGAGTCATGTTGGATTTCATCATTGTCATTTATCATTCCCCTTCATATGAAAGTAGTGGGTGATTGGTTTATTATATCTCAGGTCTAACAAAGTAAGATGATTTATCTATTAATAGAGATACATGGAAATAAATTCTCAATTCCCCATCATTATAAAATATTCCACTGATAGAGAGATATCTTTAGGCGGATGATGTCATAGAATAGAATGACCAATGTTTTACAACCCCAATTTCTAGTGTGGTCCTTGTTTTGATTACTACTTGATTTGTAGTTCTGGGTAGTAGATAGATATTTCTAGTGATGTGATAATATTTTGATATCTCTCATGATACTTGTCCACATATTGAGGATTAAATTATTATGTTAGGTTCACCATTTATTTATTTTACATGATTACTAGGGAACGAATGCCTCACATATTTGAACATGCACTGGGATTATCTTCCTATTACCATTATTTCCATCTTTCCAAAGGCTATCAGAATTCATCACATTTAGTGGAAATTTTTTCTCCTTGATCAAAACATGTTGATTTATTGTCAATGAATACCTTCATTGATTCCATCATGAAACTCATTTCTTAGTCTGAGTCTCCTAGGTTGAGTTATGTCATGTCGATGGAAGTTATTCATAGTGACATCTCTATGGGGATTCCTGTTAATTACACTACTTCTCTATGGAAATTCCAAATGGTCATGATATGGAAACATTATTCAATCATGATAGTAGGAATGTTCTGGATCACTGGAATATTTGGATTCTAGGATGATTGGTCTCCAATATTATTTCTTATCGGAGGGAATCTCGGGGAGGCATCTTGGTAATAAAACCCAAGGCATCCAATTTAGAACCTGAGGTATGTGATTTCAAAGAATTTTCTTCCAATAATTTCACATGAAGAATCACTGGCTTAACATGAGGTTTCTAGTTCTATAGAAGAATATATTCTAATTATTTTACATTAAGAATCCCATTTTTATCATGAATTTGAAATATTTTACAAGTCACGAGTCTAATGTATTGCGGATAATGTATGTAATTGATCAGAATACCCCACGGAGGTAGATCAATGATGTTTACCACTAAGAGGGAGATCCTAGAATGATTAATATATCGAAGGATGATAATTCTCTGTGATGGTGGATCTAGTAGGTGTGTCCCATAAAGGGAATATGTCAGAACAATAATTTGTATGGTTATGAAAGTACATAGAGACGGACCTTAGAGGTGTCTTCTATAAAGCGAAGATATCACACCATGAAGGTTAAAATGGACAATCCAAGAACTATATGTGGGGGTTCACCTGTATGAGGGGAATAAAGAGGTTTACCATTGGATTGGATTGAACTCTAGAGAGGAATCATACACACATTTTTTAGATGTTAGGGATCAAAACCCATGATGTTCAATGCCTCAGTTTAAGGTCATATGATGGGGATGATCAATCCAGTTAAAAATCAGGTGTTAAGGATGCATGCATCATGAAAGGTGTGCCAATGAGGGATGGTGTGGTTATTTCCAATGGAAGAATTTATTTGGAATAGGAATGATCTTGGATGGATAATGTGGGGTTTATGCATGTGAGATACCTCGGTGGGTGGCCTAATTATATAGGGATGTGGAAGCCTTATGAAAACCATGGTGGATGTGGATGGAGTTGATGGAGCGGATTGTGTGCTGGGTGCAGGGTTTGGACCTCAGAGAGGCTTATTATGTGTCCCAATTTATTTTGAATAAAAGCCAATGTATTTGGATAAATGGTATTGGGGCTTATATATAAGGATTAATTCCATTGCAAGGGATCATGAAGTTCATGAATACAAATAGAAACTTTCTATTTTGGGGGACATGATTAGGGATTAGAAATAAGAGTGGACCATGGGTGGAGTATGGAAGGTTTTCAAGGAATACAAGAAAGAGGATTCGCAAAAGTGGTGGTGGATGGGTGTCATGGTCACTACTAACCTCTAATACTAAGCGAGTCATGATATGTTTAGAAACAGGGGGAAGAAATAGACTTGAAAGTCATTCAAAAAAATGAAGCATCAATTATTGATGGTTGGGGATTTTGGATGGAAGAATCCCAAATACGAGTTAATTGCATGTGAGGAGGACCTCATTCTATGTGAGGGTGATCCTTTTTCATGTGATTCATACATGGACCATCATATGAAAAGTTTTTGGGGATTATACAAGAAAGATTACCATTTGGTGACGTCTATTCCCCATGGTGGGAGTAGGTGGCATCCCATAATGAGAGTATATGAGGAATCATGGGTACATTTAATTGGGTAAGACAATAGTTTAATGTCATGCACTTAGGATAACGATGAAAGGGATTTTTATGTCATGTTGTGTGGACATGGGGGGATCTCTCCTTAACCCTTGGGATTAAATAAAAATCACACATGCTCCATTAGGTTTCTCATGAATTCAATAATAATAACATGTAATAGAGTGAATGATTGGTCAATCACGAGGTCCATTTTTTCATGCCTATTATTAGAAGAAAAATGCATTATAATGCATATGATGAGAAGAAAAAGGAATGAAAACTCATGAAATATAGATCTATGATATATCTCTCGATAGTCTAAGAAGTTAGTTCACACTTGTTTGCAGTGTGTTATGTGTTATGTTCATGCATGACTTGATATTTTCATGAAAAGGGTGATAGAAAATGGTTCATTCGTAAAATGGTAAATTAGGATGATTGAAAGACAGGTTGTGTATTAGATAATAGGATTTCACGGTAGACCATGGATTCCCCATAGGATTGAGGTCTATGAAAAATTTCAATCGTTGCGTGTGAGAATAATAATTATGCACACCTGACATTGGCTAAAAGTTGTTGGGAAAAGATTACACAACAGTCGGCCCACTTGAGGGAGGACCCACATGGAATATGTTGTGAAGGATCATGTACCATTAGGGTTCTATTCATTCATGATATCATATATGATTGTTCTAATGTGTTTTAGAGTTGTGGATCAACATCTAGAAGATCAACCTTATCATTGTTGGTGGATTTAATCTAATAACCAAAATATTTGGTGATGGTGCATAAGATTCTTGTCATAGAAGAGTTATTCTATGCAGCTCTACCCTTATGCATGATGATTGAGTGCGGAAGGGGATCACTGATATCATATTGGTCACACAAGGGTCTTTCATGGGGATGGTGTTTCTTATACATTACATAGATGTGTTGCACACTTCTTCCATAACCATATGAGGATCATGTGTTGAAGGGGATGATTGCCATTGCAATTTTCCTAGAAGTGTCTTTAAAATGATGTGGTTTCTTGTGCGAAATGTGAATTCCTAGTGCACAGCTACAAAATTTGTTTGAATGCCTTTCATGAAATGGAAAAGTGACCCATCAAATTGGTCGTGTAAGAATTTTATGCATGTATTTCAATCTTGTGTTTAAATCTTGAAACATCAGTGGTCCTGCCTTGGTACCCTCAAAATGTTCTGTCAAGTCGGATGATGGCTTCAATTTACACAGAGCATGCCTTTTGTGGATTCATGGGAATTTTATGCCAACACATGTGGTTATGACATTATGAAATCCCCTACTCATTTCCATAATGATCAAAACATCCCTTTAATTTTTAATTACACAATAATTTAGGGTTTTCATGATGGTATTGTGGTCTTGGAATGAATTCCACTCCCCCACAATGATCCGTAATAGGACCCCTCAATGACAGGTGATACCGTGGAACTCTATAAAATTCATCTAGGATTCATGTTATATGCACCATGAAAAACATTTAAATATGGGGAACCAAAGCCTATGAAATCTCATATCCTGGTATAGAAAATGAACCACTACTCATTACATATAGATGAGATATCTGAACATCACACCAACACTATAGATTATTTATCAGAGTGGTTGATATTGTGACTGAAAAATACTATGATATTGTAATATCTTTGGAACAACTAGAGAAATCATGAAATATGAACAAACACAAAATATTATCACACATTGATCACATGATGGACATTTAAAATGACATGCAGAGAATATACCAGAAATGTTTTAGATCACACAAGACATAAAATAGGGTAACAGTAAATAAATCGAGGGAAATAATGATAAAATTGTCGAACAAAGACTTAAAATACAGAAATTTTTTTAAAAGGAATATACATTGATCCTCATACACATTACATGAGACATCCAAGAAACATGATAACACAAGGAAATGTCATCCTGATATTCATAAATTACTTTGGTATTCTATTTGGATCCCCATATGTCCTCTAGATGTGTCAACATAAGTGACATAGAACCTACTAGGCATTCCACCCAAGTCTCATGAAGCCCTCTGTGCTCACCATCAAAATCTCCCATTCTATTTAGACATTTATCCCGAATCATATCAAATCCCACAAACATGTCAACTCAGTCTCACAAAAGCATCAGGCCATGTCCTATGGCTTTATCAACACCCTCAGGGGACGCCATCTAGGTTTAATGAAGTCCTCTAGACATGTCATCCTTGACATTCGACACCCTTTGAGACAGGTCATATTGTGTCTCATGATTCCTTCCAAGTGTTTGACTTAACTACCACAGTGATACTGTGGAAATTCATATGGATAATGTGATACCCTCTAGACATGTCAGTCAAGATCACGAGTTGGCTTCCTAAAACACCATTTGGGTTCTGGGATGTCCTTCAAACAACTCTTCTGTGACGAGATAAAAACCATCAAATATTCCATCAATGATATGTGACGTCCCTCATACAAGTCAACTTGATCATTTGGTTGTATTTTCTTTTGGTAGGAAAACATCCTCCAACATTCCATTCAGCTAATCAAGGATTATTGAGTAAAAAATCATAATGTGATAGGCAGACAATCATTCTAGGTCACCAAGGCATGCTAGTACATTCTCGACATTTTCAACTTCATGGATTAATCATAGATTATTTGGGAAACCTCAATCTGTATTCCCTGATCATTGATCTATAATTACTATAATTCATTGTTTAACATGATATGTAGTATTATTTCTTAAGGCCCATTCACCATTTTAAAACACCATAATGGGTGTTTTATCACATAAGTCCCACACCTAGAAGCAATGATACTAATAATTTTTCATCAAATTTTTCTCAAACGGACCATAGATCATGTGGGGTTAAGTTGTTTCAATGATTATATCATCTGCATTGTAACCTTATACAATTTCAATGGTAATGTTAGTGCATAAGACCCAATCTGATTTTGAACTATAAGGACTTTGATTCCATATATAATACGGATATGTGGGAGTCCTTCATATGGCCTGAGCACAAACTCAAGATGGAATTTAGCTCAGTGTATGTCCTATATTGTCTCCAACATTTTAACCTTAGGGACACAATAATTTCTATGGGATGATCATCTATCTTTATCCCCCAGTGTATTGATAAATTCATTTAACTATAAAATCTATGATTCCTGAAATAAAAATGATATGTTGGATGCATTCATAAGACCCAATCCAATACTCAAATACAAATCCAATTTAGGGTAAATCCCTTTATGTCTACAACATTTCTTCTATCTTGTTTCATTCATTCCCAGGTGATGATAATCTTACCCCATCCCTTAATGGACTATGAAACTAGTTAAACAATGATAAATAGGATTCATACCATAAAAATGATATTTTGGATTCCATTCGAATTCGATAGCACCATAGTAAATGGAATTTACTAGTACATAAGTCCCACATTCATATGCAATGAGGATGATCACTTGCTACAACTTGTATCTCAAAATGATCATATCTCACGTGGTCTTAGGAATTTGCAATGAACACATCAGTGGAATCATTAGTATCCACCATATAGGGAACTCTTGAAATGTAAACCACAATGAGTGGAATTATATATACCTCCCCTATATGAGGAAATCTACCTTCATTCCAACCCCATGGGTGTGATTGAACTATAAAAAATAGGATTCATACTATAACTAGTATTTTTAGGATGTCTCCTAGAGACTCAATCTCAAATATCTAGTGTCTATGTACCCTCACATATGTCATTTCAATATGTAATTTAACTTCACTGGTATAATGAAATACATATTTTTTTATTCCTATAATAATGAAGATATGCTGGACTCTTCATAACGACTCAATCATCTTCTCAAAATATTAACTGCCACTCTATGTGGAGAACAATATGGAAGTGCGTAGCTAAATGGATACATCATATATGAAGTAATTTTTTAAAGATAAAAAGATGAAAAACCTTATATTCTTACATATGGATTTGATGATGAGATCCCCCATTATTATAAGTGTAATGTACACTCAACCAATTGTCATTCCATTAGGGTAACCAATATCGTATTAGGATTTGGAGGATATTCTCAAACATTTCAAAATTATATATGATTATCCCAAAGTAGGAAAAAAATTCCACTCTCATAGGGTGTGATAATCCTAAACTCTTATCCTCTCAGAATTTGAGATTCCATCAGCTTCATTGGGTCTAAAACATGAATTGAAAACTGGCCATTGTAATGTTCGATTATACCTAATTACGGATGAAAATACAATTTGAATTTTCCAACAAAAATAAAAACGGTGACCTAGAATTCGTGATTGTGAAAGAAATAACCCCCAAAATCAACCATCAGAACAAACCGAATGCACCTAGTGGTCTCTACATCTTTGTCGACACAAAAATAGTGAACCCAAAATAAATATCTATTATTTCATAATGATTTGTCTTTATCAGTTAGGCCATTCTATTTTCACACCATATGCGAATATAAATTGTGAACCTGAAATGAATATCTCTAATAAAAAAGATTTCTTACTACCTATCAGGTCATTCTATTTTCACATGATATGCAAAAAATGGTGAACCCAATGAAAATATATCAAATAATAGAATGATCAATTAATCAAGAAACAATTAACATTGTACTGTATATCCTATACAATAAATACTTATTAGTCTGATATAAATCATATGTCTGATCCTTTATAATGGAGGTTTCCATGAAATAATTAAATCATATCATTGACTAGTCAACACGAGCAAAATTTATTATTCCATGAAAAAGATAATTGTTTTAACCATGCATATTTAATTGAGGAAATCAAGCCTAAAATATTGAAATAATTGGGGACATTTTTTCTTTATTGTCTAAATGACTGTAGGTACTTCTCTTGTCAATAGACACCCAATCTGAGATAACATCATCATCCAGTTACGATACAGAGAAACTATCAATGGATACAATCTCGATAGGTTACAAAATGAACTCACAAACCCAAAAGCATCGTTATCAAGTGGATGATATGATTTTATGGGAGGAAAATTGATGTAGTAAAATCCCAACCCTATATACATCTCACGAGGTTCACCAAGAGGTGATGCTGATGAGTACTCATCATTTAGGGTAATTTGTAGCTAATCCAGTGGCCCTTGTTACCATATACAACTGCATTAAGAGATTATCCCCGAAGCATGACAATATCTACATTAAATATCCAATGACGGTGGTCTAGGGAATCTAATAAAAATACCTTACAATTCACGGCACCTGGAGGAGGGCCCCTATTTATCACTATCACCTGATCAATCCCACAATTACCCACTTGTTGCTTACTAAGGATACCACCTGACACACTGATTCCTATGACACTAATAAATGTGTAACAAAGAAGAAAAATAACTATGAAAAAGGTCATCGATAACCATTAGTGGGATCATATCCCCACTCCCACTGAAGATGTATATTAGTATGTTCTAGATGTAACTAGTGGGTAGGCTCATATCCCTACTCACTCATTATAGGTATGTGAGCATAGTCCCACAACATGAATGGGGGGCATATCCATACCCCATGCATGAATTCCATCGGGATATTCCAGTGGTGCAAGTTGAGAAAGAAGTGTTATAATATCAGCTCCTCAATTAGAGATGTCTGCTAATATATAGTAGAGATAAAAAAATTTAGGGTAATATCCCCACACACTCTTTCTAAAAAAAATTATATTTTAACAACAATAAAAGAACTATTCCAGCATATTCTTGAACTACTGATGATAATGGGACATGAACATTCTGAAATCCCTAATGTTATGGAAAATCAAATCTTTTTTCATTATGATCTACTAGTTACACCATATTAAGAGATTATTATTGATCCTATAAAGGATTATTATCAATATATTTTAGTGAAGAATGAGACACAAGATATGGATCACATTCCCTTTCCAATCGTGGCTCATGAGGTGAGAGCATCACATGACATGGTAAAGGGGCACATGCCTATAGAAAAATTATAGTGTCATTTTCCAATATCCCAGGATCATTATCATATCTCTATTTTAGTCAGGGTACACTAAGTGAGTGGGGTAGATACCTCAAGACATGCTCATATTCCTGCCAAAGTAGTCTATATGAAGACATGGATGGCCTAGGATCAGGGGTATATGTTTTTATGCAGAAATCCAAGTGAGTATGGAACTTAACTTAGGCCGAGATAAAATTACTATTAGTGTATCTTCCAATCAAATTCTATCAGATCATCAAATCAATAAAAATATTTTTACTTACTACAAATAACAAATACATAAACATCATTCTTAGCCTATACAGTAGGATTATCATATCCCTTACCCCATTCCATACCTCTATCAATATATTCTAATGGGAAATTATCATTTTGACATGATTCATATTCCTACTCTAATAAAGGATCAGTAAGTGAGAGCATCATATTCTTTAGGGAGGTCTTGTATACCATCCATGATAGAACAAAAACATATTCCAAAGTCTTAGGATCAGGCTCCAACTCCCATCTTACAGATGATAACCATTGTAAAATGACACATGCCTCAAGACAAAATCAAATTATTGTTAATAATGAGACAGATAAATGGAATATTCTAGTAAATTATTTGTAGCGGTCTCATACCCCCCTCATTAAAAAAAATTATAAACATGTTCTGAAACCATCATATAGTAGTCTGAGATAAGTTTAAATTCCTATTAGGTAGGTCATCACAATTTAATCACAACATAAAAAATGGACCATCTTCCAAATATGGTGAATATTAGTGACCATGGGGTAGCTCAATAGACTTTCTCAATACCACAAATGTTTGTGAACTCCTAAACCAAAACCCAAAAAAATGATCATTTCTGCTATATTCATCCTCATGGTAGTGTGGAGATGGATTTCATGGACTATTCTCTTGAAAACCACCATTCTCAACCACCACACAATGATATCTCCCACAAACATGGAAATCCTCCCCTTCCGCATACACCTCCATAAATAGAAGTATTCAAAATATTACGCATTCGTGTAGAGAGTTTCCCAAAACATCTGGGTCAACACAATATAGTTCCCCCATAAACATCCATCATCACTCTACTCCATTTATAATGTGACCCTTAGAATCATATTTTATAGTATGACTATATGGAGGAATGAATGTATAATTGAGTGGAGTCTAACATCAATAAATGTTGAGAGTAAGGTTGAAACAACCTCATCGTCAGGTTATGGAACATCATCACTTCTAGCTATGAGGTCTCAAATGAGCTATTAAAGTATCTAATTCCATAATTTAGATAGAATATATAAGATAACCATAAGAAAATTAAGGATATATACCAGTATTATCCAAGATATGAGGGTCTTGTTTATACCATCAAGTTATAATATTATCATCTAGACTTGACACTATCAACATGGTCCAGGATCTAAAATAAAAAATGTACAGTGAAAATTTATAACAAGATTTTCCACCCTTAATTTATGACCTGTCAGTAGATGTTATCATAATCAACATCAGTAATTTTTATTCATGTATGGGGTGAATATGGATCATTACACTTTATGACACCCTTAGAATAGTTGAACCCCCCCAGTTACTATGTATTGTAATGTCATTGGCACTAGTTAAATGAGGGGAATAGGTATCCCTCAGGCCTGTTGTTTGATATAAAATTATTCCCCCACTTAAATGATGAACATGCATCACAAAAAGATGGAGATGTTAGCTAAAATTACTTTAAACTACCCCTAATATAAATAATAACACATTTCAGACACGAAGTCTGACTATGTGATAAAAAAACAACATTTAAGGAATGATTCCCATGATAGGTTTCAATTGAAAAAAGATCCTATGTAAGTACTATCACACCACATTAAATGGGACCTAGTAGTAGCTGACATAACAACTATATAAGATAGAACCCAACCCACCTGGTTGGGGGGATATTTACCAAAACCTCCACCTCTTGAATCATTATCTCTTTAAAATATTTATGACATAGTGGCACAAGGTGGAAATAAACCATAGCCAACTAGGATGGGGGAATTTATATCTCTATCACCACCACCATGTTCATCATCCAATTATAGTGTCCTAGGGAAATAAACGGTGGTTCAAGATCACCCCATCCCATTGGGATGGGTGAATTTATATCATAGATTCCATATTAGGAATAATCAAACCCCCAAATTGAATCAATATATCCTCTACAACATGAAAAATAAATTCCAATTGTGGCCTCGTATAACCCTTATCTCAATGGGATGGTGAATTTTTATTATCATTATCACCACAATGAGATTCAGTCTTATCTAGGTTGGGGGAAAATCAATGGTCGACAAGCCATCTGTTCCTCGGGCATCAAGAAAACCCTCTTCTATTTAGGGCCCATTTAGAGTTCATAACCCATAAAAACATCAATTTAATTACTAAAAGTCATGTACCTAAGGATCATAAGATGAATGTGATCAGACCCCACTAGGCTTTCAATCCAAAATAGTCCAATATGATCCAAGGGTATGAATTACAACCGTGTGAAGAGAGTACAGAATCATATTAGAGTGTTCAAAGTAATTTCATAGCCATAATTTCCCAATATTTCTCTATGAATATCATCACTATCAAAAAGAAAGAAATAGTAGATAAGGATGATAATTTATTAGGCTAAAAATTGGAAAATAAACCTTGAGAGGAGGCTAACCTAGATGTACCAAACGTGGCTCTATGCGCCTACAACCAGAGGAGGCTCTCAAACCTTCCACCTAAAAATACTGAGTTTCCCCCTCTCCAATACAAAACAATAAAATTAAAGGTAATGGGGTGGGAACATCCAAATAACCACCCTAAATAATCAAGATTCCATCTATGGAGAAACAGTTTTCACAATATGATTGCAATTTACAGACTCTCATACTACTCAATGAGGAGTTACTCAGGGGGAATATTCTCATCAAGGGTCATCTCTAGAAATGAACAAATATTGTCCACCCCAACAACTGATATTCCAATAAGAGCAGTATATGAGCATCAGATTAGATATGGATCAATTATTGTATTTTAAATGAACAAAAAAGTCTAAATTGATCACTAATTTCCTTCAGTGCAGCTAAAACCTATAACTATATAGGGAAATCATTTACTATGAAGAAAAATAGATAATTAGAGGGACACAATGGTGGAGAAACATCATCAAACCCCACTAGATGCATGTACATGGGAGGTGCATCATACATCAGTTTCTATAAATCTACTCAATTTAAAAAATTCTCTATCTACTCTAATGGAAACCATGGAATGAAAAAAACCACATGAATATCATGAGAGGTATCCATTTTTAAAATTGTAAGATGGTATTTTACCCTAACTAAATTTCATAAATCATACATTCTCTATCATTAATGTTGCATGTGACCATAAACAACATCTCATACACTTCATATCCTGATGTGGTCCAATGATGGGCCCTCAAGATCATTAAGAGGAAAACCAAGCTGAGGTGTTTTGTTTAGTCTCTGAACATGAAATTATTTTTTGGTATATAAGTCTCCCATCCAGTTTTTTGTATGATTATAAGACCTTAAACATTAATTACATTTTCATTTTGGCTCTACACTGGGAAAATGATATTTTTCTTGATGAAAAAAAAATGTAAATGAGAGGGTTAATGACTTCAATAATAGATGGAATATTTTAACCTATTCACTCAGTATCCCATTATCGAAGGAATAATATTTAGAATTATTTTATGAATTTATCTAGGATGACTTGCAGGCACCTCCGATCCCAATGTAGTATCCTGGAGGATACTGTGAGTTTTTAGAAAAAAAACAACAACATGAGAATTCCATTCATGAAACCCAATCAAATTATTGACTCATTCTATAAGCATAGGGGGAAGTTCTAGTTGAAGTAGAATATATTGTTTTCACTCGCATTCCTAGTGAAATGCTCATCCAAGAACCAAGGTAGATCCCAAATCACCCAGATCATCCAGTCAAGTAGTGAAAACCACAAAATCTCCCTCATCCCAAAGTAAAAAAAAATAAATTTAGGTCATCTATGATTCGAGGAATGGGTGAATAAATAATTCTCCTACCAAAATTTGAATGTACCTAGAAATTACATTGAAACCATGGATAATAATCTCTTCAATATACCACAACCTAGAAAGCATGATGAGGCCAAACTCACCCATCATCCCAAAACAACCCCTACCATAGAAGGCTCTCCCATAATATATCAGACAATTTCATTTTCAAATATGTTTATCAATGGTTGATCATTTATAGATAGGTAGTGTCAGATAACTCCTCAGAGCTGGTGGCACACATATATATTTCACTATTACAAGAATAGGGTGATTGGTAAATTGATCCCACCATGTGTGAGAAGAAGTTCAAACACTAAATGGATCAAAATATAGTTGATCAAGCTCATCCCACCCTAAGAGAACAACATTTCAGTCCAAAAAAATCTCCACAACCTAAGAAGGATATATTATATATTCCTTAAAAATATTGTGTTCCCACCAGAATAAGAAAAAAAAAATACAGAGAGTCTTATTCAATTCCAATACAATATATAAATCTTTCATATTTATTCCTTAAAACATTTCCAAAATGGGAATGGCCCCACCAAATAGAACCCTCATCAGATGAAGAGATCATATTTCGTTCTTTCAACATGATACACATAGAATATCATTTCTATGATGATGAATATTCCTCAAAATACGAGTTTCCCACACATTACTGGGGAATGGCTGGATTCATGCACCAGAATAGGGGATACATGGGATAGCATGGGCATGGTTAGACCTAATATTTCAGTCATGTACCAAAATAGGATATATATATATATATATATATATATATCTGTGTGTGTGTTTGTGTGACTCATGGGTAACCACTCTAGGAGTCCCAAAATATACATCAATGTGTCTGAGAACCCTCTAGTAGTTTTCCACACCTAGTTATCTTAAATAACCACCAAGAATGGGTTTGATTATATGATTATACTCATAAATGAGAAAGGTAGGTTTGACATGTGAAACTAGTAGTAAATTCTCCCATTACCACAACACAATCACCAGGACCATACACCAGGACGACCTTGATTATTGAGCGACATTTCCTGGAGAAACCCAACATTAGGATGTATCAACCTCTGACGCAAATGTGTGACATTCAGAAATAACTGACTATTATCCCAACCAACATATCAATCCATGATGTTCTCTATCATTCCATAGAACTCAAGGAGGTACATTTTGAGTCCCTCTAAAGCCCACATGAATTAAAGATAGATGTCTATGAAGCTAATTTTTATTGAGTAGAGACTATGTAAACATAATTCCATGTTGACATCTCATTTATAGACCAGTATCTGGAAGAGGTCATCCAAGGATACATTAGGACCCTACTTTTCTTAGAAGAATCAATAATGTAAATTTCCAAATTGATTTTATTGATAATTTTCCCAAGACCAACCTCACCCCAGTTCAAAGCCTCCAATGTCTGGGATATAGAGATGGGGATTCGTCTCCAACTAAGATGACCATTCAAAGTTATGATAAGTGTGAACAATGTCCTTTCTGGAAGATCAAAATCAGACACATTTTGGGTTTCTAGCATCTAATGTTGAGTTTTTTTTCATCTTTCAAGACACCTCATAATTTTTATTACATAGATGGAACATGCTCCATAAACACATGAAAGTAGTATAAACATTCCATCAGTGTCTTAAATACACCATTGATGGAAATGTAGGCATACTTCTTGGTGAATGTTCCCACTATATGACTCAAAGAGACACTTATGAAAAATAATATTTCTACAAAATGTGAGGAAAACAACCAATGGTGGATGATGATATATAGGGTTTGGACCCAAATTCCTTGGGGACCCCTTGAAAATCCATCTATTATGGTTGATAGTGACTATGTGTTAATGGTAAATATAGAAGATATAATTAATTGACCCCAGATGTTCATGATCATGTCCCTAGAAACAGTTAAAAAGATAGTTGGCTCCGACATCTGTGTACAATGACTCTGGCAATAGGGGATAACAATGTTTCTTGTTAGGGCCACTCTCAACCCTATAGCGACAGAGTTTCCCCAATAATTTTGACTCTCTCTGATGAAATCTACGTAGTAATTGATATGGAAGATTATGAGAATTTCCAAAGGAAATCCCCGCATAATTTTAAGGAATGAAAATCCACCACCAATGGAGTTCATAGACAAGTGTCTTTTGGAATAGAAAAAGACTTGATACATACACTAATTAGTGCTTCCATTCCCCGTGAAGGGAATGATATGTTTATTATATTAATAAAGTAGATCTATTATGTGTTATTGGATATCTCTATGGAAATTACTGGACCAAATCCCAATCTGGGTTTAAATAATCATATATTATCAAATAATAATTGAGGGTTTAATCAAGACTCAAATAGGATTCACCTCTATCAGGTCACCAATGTTGTTGTGGAAGTTGAAAATTTCATCCAAACTAACTTTTTCCAACAAGTAAAATACCCACTATGGCTTTATAGCATCGTCCCATTCAAGAAAATGAATGGGAATATTGTTTTGTGTATCTATTTCAGAGACCATAATTGGATTTTAAGGAAGGATGATTTCCCACTTTCAATAATATAACTCTTGATCGATTCAACTTCTAGGTTCCAAGACCATACATTCGTGGATGGGTATTCGTGGAATAATAAAATAAATATGGCCCCTGAAGATGAGTATTACACTACATAAAAAGTTCCTCATGTGATCATTTTCTATGTGGTCATTCCATTTTTACTTAAATAATGCTAAATCCACTTATAAACTCACCATGAATCATATATTTATTTAGTTTTTAAGGAGAATAGAAAATCATTATGTTGATTACCTGGTGGTAAAATATCAAAAATGATGCAACCAAAACACAGACCTTCAAACAATATTTGACAAGATTATACAAAATAATTTATTGAATAATGTATTAAAATGAACCTTTGGAGTAATATCAGTGAAGTTCAATGTTTTTTGTGGTATGCCACCATGACATTGAGGATGTCCTAGATAGGTCTTCTAATATTTTAAAATTTTCCCCCTATATATCTAAATGAACTGAGTGGTCTCCATAAAATCAACACCAACATTTGGTGATTCATAACCAACTTAGAAAACAAATATCTCCCTTTTACCAGTATAATTATGACGTGAATCTTTTATCAATGGGATGATGAATTCCTTAAATCCTTTAAAATCATCATGTAGTATTAAATAAACCCATTGTTCTTGATTCTAGTAATTAAATGGAAGAAACTCATATTTTATGTGGCATAAATGGAACACTCATTGGGTAACCTCCACACCTAGAAAAATGATTCTGGTAGCTAGAACAATCTCTACAACCTCAGACGAACAATTCTAGGTACTGATACCCGATACACTGATGTAAAGAATAATTTACTTCCTCTCATATTTAAAGGTAAAATGATAAGTAATTTATTGTATCACCATGATGTACCTTTCGTCCCTCATATAGACCCACAAAATTACAACATTTTCCATCCTATATTGACTGGACACTTGGTCTGATAGGAGTTCAATCTCAAATAATAATAAATATAGTTTGTATCATAAAAATTTGAGAATGTGTAAGACTGGAATGATTTAATTGTAGTGCATCCTACATCAAATAATAAACCGTTAGACATCAAGATTCTATATGAGGGGGTCATTTATGTCCATGTCTCTCCCTTGACAAGGGAGGTGTGTTTTGATGTTACCTCCAGATTTCTTATATACAAAATGATGGAAAACTCAAGGCCCAATTGAGTTGGAAATGGTATTTTATCTATCTCTCAACGAAAATTAGTTTCTCCCAAGTATTTAAAATTAACCAAAGGATTCATAAATAATGGGATAGAACACCAATCCCTCATCTCTCAGTTGGAGCTGGCACTACAACTAAAAATAGCTTACAAGAATATCAATGGGGATTCAAAACTAATGATAAAGTAAATCAATGGAGAATTTTCAATCAAAAAGGAATAAGTAACCCCCCTCAATGGCTATTCCAAGAAGTGACATAGAATTTCTCTTTAGATCCCATGTTTCCCTTAGTTTCCTGATCATAGGAATCTCATGATGACACATTGGCTATTGCAGAAACAGTCCTACCCAACCCTAATCATAGGGAATAAATATTTTGTATCACATATTGATGAATATTGTCATTTCTCCTCATATATGATATGAAAGAGATAATTCAATTCAAAACCCCACATATCATGATGAATAGTCATCCACCCATTAGTGGATGTATCATAGAATCCTTTATCTCAAAAAAATCTATCCCTGTAGATTGAGAAATAGGGTAACACATTTAGAAATGTGTCGTGAACATTACCTTAATAATAGTACAAAAGAATAATGGTCCATCTAAATGAGAGGATTTGACAAAATCATAATTAGATGATAATAATAAAGAGGTATTATCTCTTTCCTAGAACAAGTCCATGAAGGAGCTTCTATCACCCATCAACCCGTGACTATGCTCTCTAAACAAAATAGTAGGATGAATTATTATTGATAGACCATTATACATGATTTGGTCGAATTAACCAATAAATTTCATGTGTCCTAGATTCATGAGAAATTAATCCATCAACCCTTAAAATTGAAAACTAGAGGTAAATATTTCTATCCATTTTCCATTTGGAGAAATGATATTGTGGTGATGTATCTGTAAGCCATAAAAAAATTTCTAGTACATCATTACTACTACCGACTTATTTTTCAAATGTGAAGAGGAAATACTACTCCAAAATTCAGAGAAAAGAACATATAAAATTCATAATGTCTCATATAATCACTATGTTGGGGGGTCCCTCATAATATTTTTATAGACAACAACACAAACTTTTATTCTATAATGTTAAAGAAACAATAAATTGAGTACAATATCTATTCTGAATCACTCATCTCACTATCGTGAAAAAATGGATATATGGAGGACATAAATAAGACTACATAAAATAAGCACCACAAGTTAGTGAATATAGATAATAAGTCCTGGGTAGACACACTCATCAATGTTATATGGGCCTACTATACTACCACACATACAAATACACAATAAACACCATTATCATTGTTGTATGAGCCCAAAATAGTATTACCCAAAGAATTATAAAAACCATCACTCTAAATAGCCATTTTTCGATAGATCATGGATGAGGATAAATTAAAAAATTGGTTTGGTTAATTGGAGTGGATTAATGAGAATAGATTCAGTATATTTTAATAAATATTAATCCATATAAATTGAATTACATGATCTATTTATAATAAGGATGGATTCTATTCATTTTTAAAATGAGAAATGGTTTTGGATCTCAATACAAAAATGATTCCAGGAGATAATACTTTGAATATGGAACACCAACGGTTTGGGACTTAATTCATTCAGAAGGTCAATCACAGTAGGTTTTACATATTGGCCACAAATATATGGGGAGTATTTTACACCGCCACCAATAAATTATTTCTAAGGAAATACAATGATTATAAATCATCATGAATTTTTTGACATGATTAAATGACATAAAAATGGACACATAAGTACTAACTTCATGAAATTATACAACACATGGTCATCTAGATTACATGACGTTAAACTGTATAAGTTTTTCATAATTTCATGATGTTAAACTGAAAAATATCTTCCTATATTGAAGACAATAATATTAACAACTCCTCACATCATGGAATCATGACCATTAGCTATGTGGAACCCTATGTCCTATCTATATGACATTGAACAATATGGAACACATCTTTACATGATGATCTTGAATGTCCCGGGAAGAACCACCTCACCAATGACTCACCAATAATAATCCATCATCGTGTTTGATTCATCTTCACATAGGGGATCTATGTATCTAATAACTATGTGTGTCTTGATTCCTTCCATCACCAAATACATAGGGACACGATAACCTATTGTCTTCATCCAGAAAACAATATTCCTTCCCTTTCTTTTCAGGTTATCCTCATCCATTCATAATGATTCTAAACTGCACAATTAATGGCCCCATTAAATGAAATATAACATGAATGTTCCCTGAAATCCATCATCTTTCATGTAGGGTGACTGGTGTCCTTACCACAAGATTTTGATATTAAAAATTAATTTCCTCTCAACAATACATTAAAATTCATGGGTTTCAAAGAAATTTATATTGAATTATTATAAAACATTATGAGATATATATGGATACAATGATCTTATAAGTTTGTGTATCCACCCGAAGAAGAAAAATGCACCTGTCATATCCTTAATTTTTTCTACATGATGAGAGTTATCCTTACCATTCCTTGTTTCTCACAATAGGAATTTCTCACATGTGGTTAGGAATGTTTCAAAAACAAATCATGAAATATCATGATAGATTCATAGTCATCCCAAATTCAAGGACATAGAAGGAATACCATGATTCCTTTCCACATGGAACTAAATTTCATGTTTTTATTCCTTTCACGACATAAAACACACACATTCATGTGTAAAATTCCTGATAAGACAAATATTGTAGGTTTTAGTCTCCTAAACCAATTCCAATCAAGAAATACTTGAGGCTTGATTCATAAAATCACATGATATATAGTTACTCTCAAATCATCCATCAAGATTCTAGTGAAAAAATATAATAATTACCCCTCTCCGCCTAGATACTAGACATTCCTATGACGTTATTTCCTAATGAACTATGTTTGGATAGATTCCTAATAACATTTGAGACATAGTGATGCTCGGATTTTCATCCAAGGTTCTAGACAGAGTTCCCTTTTCAACATCAAGAAGCCAACATACTTTCAACATGACATTAAACTTTAAAGTTCCTCAAAAACATTGTGTGGATTGATACATGTAATCAAAGGATACATAGTGATTTCGAGATATACTGTACGATGTCACTGAACATGTAATATGTCTTCTAAATATTTTCACACCGGCTCCCATTTCGTTTCCAATTTAAATTAGACTACAAGTCAAACGTCCAAATAGCCAAACATTCGATCTAAAGAACAAAAATTTCTTATGACATGTTGGTAAAATTGAATAAAAAATGTTGTTACTACATGATGTTAAACTTCATTAAGACACAAAAATAATTTATGAAATTGTTATCTTTATACCATTATAGAATTTCTATCCCGTGTCGAAGGACCACAAGAGACTTACACTGGTCAAAAAAAGTTTTTTGTGATTCTATAATGTTTATGCCTCTCAATTTATAAATCATACTTCATGTATCAAGTAATTTTGGTCTCCAAACCATAAATGGACCATGAAAAAAATCCCGACATCAAGTGTACCTTTTTTTACAATGCATGTATTCTTCTTTCTCTGACATATGTTCCTATAGTCATCAACCAAATGTGTCACAATATAAAAAAGTTCATTTTGATCATTGTGATCCCTAACATCACTATGGAAGAACTGAACACCTCAATGTGATCTGAGTTAATCCTAATTTGATTGTCCCATATCATTAATCATGAAATATGATCCAGGATCCATGATTTACAATATTTCCATATCATGCTCAGAAGAATAATGGTGTACTCTGGACCCATGATAACCTAATTTTTCTATTTATTAATAGTCCCCCTATTATGTCCATGTGTTTCCTGACCATAAACTGTAACACCCCAAGATTTCATAGTGTGTTATTTCTTCAAAATAATTTAATAACTTGCACTACAAGCAACACCGAGTTCAATCACACCATGACTTACCAGAAAAAAGCCATTCAAAAGAGGTTATGAATAGTATTATCTAAATTTTAAACTATATATAATCCTTATAATTTTAGAATCCATATTATGAGTTTCTTAGACATAATGAAAGAACATATTCATTTTTAGTATTGCACTTTTATCAACTTTTAATAGTGAAACATTTTTAAATACAATATTTTAAACATTTTTACTAAATGAGGACATCAAAAAATTTAAAATGAAACATCCCAAGCTTCCATGGTATGCTTTCCTTTGAATAATACAGTACCGTGTGTTGTACGCAACTTCGAGTTCTAACACACCACAACCAATCAAACTAGCCATTATGAATAGTAATACCTAACTTTTAAAATTTTAGAAATTTTATCTCTCAAAATAGACTTCATTTCTGGATTCGTAGTATCGAATTTAGCCTAAGGTGAAATTTTGGTACTTTTCGGATAACTTTCATATTTTGATGAATAGTGAAAATTACTAAATTTTAATTAAAAACAACTTTTTAATCAAAATAATTAATAGTGATAAATTATTAATTTGAGTGGTTTTAAAGTATATTTAGAATATATTTTTACTATTTAATATATTTTTGGTCATTGGACATAATTTTACAATTAAACCGAACATAAACAAGTGTCAATCTTTTGATAGTTATTATCTCTTAAAAACACGCTTTTTGTTTTGACAGCAGAAATTAATTTTAAATTAATTTCTGCCACTTCTGTGTTTTGAATTTAGAAAAATGGATTTCATATTTGGAATCAGAATGTACAAATTTTGTAAATAGTTAACTTTTATTTTTAGACATTTTGAATAATTACTGCGGTAAATATTTTAATTACCATGGTTAAGGGTAAATCCGGTAAATAAGGGTTTAAAAAAATATTATAATAATATTAAATTACCCTAAAACGTGTCCTAGACTTATTAGTTGATTCAAGTTCGACCATAGGCATATTTGGGTCGATTTTGGGACCCCATGGTGCCACTTGTAGGTGATAGGGACACTTTTTTTTAATTAAGTTAAAATGAATACAAAAATGACACAAGCATATATCTTTTAGAAAAATAATTTTTACATAAAGTTATATATGTTGTATTTTAGATTATAAATATTAATTAGAAAGCTACAAAGATTTCATACATAATTCTATTTTATTTATAATTTTTAGACATTAAATAATTTAATTTATTTATGACACAATGATAATGAATTAATTACTATAATAGTGAAAAATTAAAATAATTCATATAATAAATACCAAAATAAATGTAATATGAAACTTTTAATAAATTAAACTAATTTTATAGGATAATATGATATATTAGGATTGATTTAATTGACTTTGTTCGAATTAATCAATCTGTTATAAGTTTCAAAAAAATTCAACTATTGAATAGTGTCAAAATTGACATAAAAGAGTTCTTAAAACAAATATTATATTATTAATTGATATTAAATTCCTAAAAATATAAGGTTCGGACAAAAGACTTATATCATGATAGGTTCATCATTAATGGACCACTTGGGGGTCTCTTGGATGTATATATTATGTTTATTAACCATATTTTATAAAAATACAAAGAGACATTGTAAAAGTGAAACTAATTAACTTAGCGTTAATACTTAAAGATAAGGTTAATATAAGTACCCGACCCTGTCTAAATTCTATTTGTTGAGTTGTTTTCGACCCATACCCACCTTAAACTTTGAATAATAAACTTTGGAGCCATTGGAAACCAAATATGAATTTATTATAAACTAATATCTCTAGATTTTCCAAAGGTGCTTTCACCCCTCTTATAAAAGGGTACTCCTCCTTCTCATTTCTTAACACCATAAAAGCCTTTTGGTTCGGCCAAAATCTGCCCAAATACTCTCCCAACTTCCCTCAATACAACCTAGAGGCCTTAGGTTGATCATAAATCCAACCTAAGGAGCCCTTTTGATCAAATCAAAAGGAATAAACCGAAGAAGAGGTAATGATTTCACCACACTTTTCCAAGTTCCATTCTTCTTCCACTTATTCTTCCTTTGTTGTTATCATTATAAAATAATAACTCCAGTATCATATATATACTGTGATTTTATTATAAATATGGTACAACCATATTCATTATTCTATCCACCCTTTGAATAACATGTCACCATACGTGCGTACGTACGACTTACCGTCTCCATGTCGTGGTGTAATTGTTATTCAATATAATATTATTTGGATGGGTATAATAATGATGTGTAACTCATGTAAATAATAAATATAACATGTTAATGATTCTTTATATATGATATAACATCCATTTATATATTATTTTAATATCAAAATAGTGATATTGTCCCTCGTGCGTACGTACGGACTACCGTCTCCACGAAGGTGATGAGATTCATTCTCCATCGTATCCATTCAAGTATAATGTTTCCGACGCTTTTGTTGGGGCACACGCGCATCCGTCCGTGGAGGACGCGCTGCCTGTCACCCCGCATTCCCGCTTTCCAAAGGCTTGCGGCATTCGTTCCTTGTTCAGGTACGTCTGCTCCTTGATCGAAACAGGATGATGGGATGTCAGTTCTTCCTTCTGTGCATTCCTCCTCGGAACTTGTCACCTAGTCCGGGTCTCCCTCATAGATTTAATACATAGTTCGTGAAACTCTTCCTAGTGCCATGTTTCCATGGCCTCCGGTTAATTACACTACTTCTGTCATGACATTCCAAAGGGTCCGGTTAGGGCAGCAACCTTCGGTCGGGGGAGTAGTCACGTTGAGGCACCAGTGGCGTGTCTGGATGCTGGGGAATCTATCGTGTTTGTCTATTATCCCTAATTACAGGGCTTCTAGAGGGCATGGAAGCCCGAGGAATCCCACATCGAGCGCGGGGAATTATCCCATAGACACATATCTGAGATTTTCCTCAGCTTACCGCGTTTAACACAGGGCACGCCGCGATTTTAACGTCCAGCGGGGACGGGTCAGCCCATAGGTGGCTGTGAAGAGGGTCATACCGACATAGTCTCACCGAGATACTGCAGTCCGGGAGAGAGTCGGGATGGGTGCTAAGTGGATAAATGAAGTGGAGGGAATTAAAGGGGACCATCGCAAGGGGCGACGACGGAGGTGGACCTTTGTCCGATGAATGCCAGTAGCGAACCAACATGAGGGTGGACCCCGGTCCGACCGGTATTGTCAGTGTACCGAAGTGAAAGAAGACCCGTAGATCTTCTAATAGTGGGCTTGAACCTTGGGAAGGTTTCCTACGTATCCCCATGGCAGGGAATCAAAGTCCTCGTAGTTCAGATCCGGAATGGCAGTTTAACGTCGTGCTGGACGTGGATAGAACTCGACGTGAATCAGGTGATGGATAGGCTTGAACCTCATGGAGGCTTCCTACGTACCATGCCTTGACATGGATTAAAGTCTTTGTAGTTCAAAGGGGTGGGTCACAACGGCTTTCCATTGGACCGGAATGCAGTTTAATGTCGTGCTGGACGAGAGTGTGCAGTTTAACGTCATGCGGGACGCGGGTGTGACCCGACATGAATGCAGACTCGTGAGTCCACTAGTAGTGGGCTTGAACCTCATGAATACTTCCTACGTACCATGATTTGACATTGATCAAAGACCTCGTAGTTCATATGGGATTAGTCGCAACAGTTTGCCATTGGACTAGAATGCAGTTTAATGTCGTGCTGGACGAGAATGGAACCCGACGTGAATAATCGACGGGTGGGCTTGAACCTTGTGGAGGCTTCCTACGTACCATGCCTTGACACGGATCAAAGTCCCCGTAGTTCGAAATGGCTGATGGGTCACAATGGCCTACCACTAGACCGGAATGGGACCCGACGTGAATGAGCGACAGGTGGTGGGTTTGAACCTCGTGGAGGCTTCCTACGTACCATGCCTTGACACGGAACAAAGTCCTCGTAGTTCAAAGTGGTGTCCAGGGTCGGTGCTCACTCAAAGCCCACGTGAGTCGTTCTCTGTGTGAGAAACAAGAGGTTGCAAGGACCTCACGATCACGTCGCGAAGGATGCGTCCGTGAGAAGCGAAGAGGGGCTTATGCGTTAGGCGGCCCATGGTGTTGGGAATTACTCCAGGATGGAGGCCCAGGGTGCGACAAAGCGCGAGAAAGATGGACCATGGTCCAATGATTGGAGTCACCTCATCCCATATCACGCCCTCCACCAACTTTAGTAGTGGGGAAGTACGGAGATGCAGGGGTGTAGCCATCCGTTGGGGAATTAGGGTCGCCTTTCTCCTACGAACATACGCCACTCCGAAAAGGAGGATATCACCCCTTGTGGATGGGTAATTCCATTCCCGTGGAGACGAGTGGTGTAACGAATGTTCGAGCTGGGGGGACCCTTCATGAGGGAGACGAGGTTGGGTCACAGTTTAACGTCATGTGTTGAGGACGTGGTGCTTGGCAGTTTAACGTCCTACAGCTCGGACGAGGTGGGTTCACTCCGCACCCCTAGGGATTACATAACCGGTACCCTCTGGTCCTTGGGGAAGGGAAGGTTCCAGTAAGGCCATGGTCAAGGGGGGTTGTGGAACGAACCATCGAGGGGTCCACGTTAGTGTGGATATGCGAAGAAGCAATAGCCGTTAGCGTGCCTATGCGAAGAAGCATTAGGCAGAGCAACGCTACGGGTGGTGTTGTCCATGGGACTTTGAAATCACATCGTGCAAACCTGGAGGGTTGCACGGGAAGAGGAGTCACTAAGAAAAGCAGTGAGCTTCACAAAGTGGGGCGCCTTGGCCTTAACATGGGGCACAGGTGGGAATGGAAGGTGCTTCGGGAAATGGAACAGTGTTCGCGGTGCACTGCCACGCGAAGCAGGGGTGTCTCGTGAAGTAGAGTCCTGCAAAGAAATGTGCTTCGCGAGGTGGCGCGATCCTGCCTTAGCATGGACCCCGGGTGCGAATGGGAGGTGCTTCGCGAAGTGGTACAGAGCACTACCTCACGAAGGAAGGGTGCCTCGCGAAGGAAGGTCCTGCAATGCGAAGTAAGGTCCTGCAAAGCAGTGTGCTTCGTGATGTGGAGCGATCCTGCCTTAGCATAAGGATCACTCGTGTGGGTTGGGTGTTTCGCCAAGCACAAGTGCTCCGCGGCTGCCCGGGTTCCCTTGTGAATCCCATTCCTTCGCGAATGCCCTTGGGCTTCGCGAAGGGAAACCCTCTCGGAAGAGGGGCTCAAAACGAGTCGAAGCAGAGGCGTCTCGCGAAGGAGAAGTACCTCGCGGAGCTCATGATTCCAGGGGGCAAAGCACGCTTCGCGATTTGGGAGAGGAGAAGCTGAATGGTCGGGTCGTCCGTCCTCGGGACTCAGGGGGAGCCCGATATTTATAGGGAAGGGGCGCCGCGAAGCAGCACCTGCGGGCCGCCTCAAGGGCTTCGCGGCGGCTCGCGAACGTCAAATGCGTTCGCAGAGCATCACCGCCTCTAGGGATTCGCGGCGGCTCACGAACGTCGAATTCGTTCGCAGAGCATCACCGCCTCTGGATCATCGCAGCGGCTCGCGAACGTCAAATGCGTTCGCGGAGCATCACCGCCTCTGGAGCTTCGCGGGGCCCCGATGGTCAGGGCGCTTCCCGGCGGGGCTTCCCGTCAGTGCTTCGCGTCGGTGCTCCGCGAGGCAGCGTGCCAGCCTTCTTTGTTGCTCTTCTTTCCGGCCATATTTTGGCGCCAAAAAATGCCCCCCCCCCCTCAGACTTGGAGCCATGGAGGGAGGAGGGTCAAAGTCTGAGGGAAAATCGCCAAAATTTCTCGGTGATTCGTGATGCCGCTCCGCGAAGGGGGCCCCCGATGCTGATTGGGGTCACGGATCCTGGCGCGTCGTGATGCTCCTCGAGGGGGCGGCGCGCCGCGATGCTCCGGGGTCGCCGCCAATAAGTAGGGGGGTCGACCACTTTTGTCTTCACGTGAATCCTTCTCTTTTGGGATATCGACTTCACGAAGCTCCGCGTACTCCGCGATAGCTCTCCGCGAATCGAGCTTCGCGGCGAACCGCGGGTCTCTGGATCCGCGTCCGCGCTAAGCGAACTTCTTGTCGGCCTTGGCCAGACTTCGCGGCTTGGTCTCCCGACCGATCATCGTGATTCATCTTCGCGGTCGAACTTCGTGATTCATCTTCACGGTTGAGCTTCGCGATTCGGGGAAAAAACTTTTCTGAGGGTCGACAACAAAATGGCCCATCAAGAGGCTGTGCTGGGAGTGCTTGCAGATGCTGCTCGTCGGGACGAGATGGCCAACCGTCCAGGCTTGGGGGAGATGGTTCGGAGCCACTCGGACCACATTTCTTTGACAGATCTGCTGTCAGAAGGTCAGAGGGATTATCCGAAGTGCAAGAAATTGCCGTTGTACGGCTTTGGGCTGAAGGATGACGTCTTCATCCCTGAGGCGAGCAGGGACGAACCAGCTTGCTGGTTCAGGAGCATACCATGCCAGCACCAATGGTTTAGGGTGGCTGATGGTCATGCGCGGGAGGACTTCACACCCATCAATACTGACTATCTCTACAACCATGTGAATGATATCGACGGGAGGCCACTGCAACCGGAGACGTCCCCTCCTCCCTACCGCACCATGCTGAAGGCGGCTTTACAGGATCCAAGGAAAGGATGGTCCGATGAGTGGGACCTGCGTCAGGGTGGAAATTTTACCGACGACTGGGCATGGGCCTACTGGGTAGGCGCCTCATGCGAGGATTTCGGGGCCGAGCTGAGGAGAGTGGGGTTGTATGAGGCGGCGTGGGCCTCCCAATTCCATATTTACCAACCAAAGCAGCTGATGCCGGAACTGCTGAGTAGATGGTCGTCCAGGACCAACACTTTTCACCTTCATCACGGGGAGGTGGGCATTAGCTTGTGGGATGTCCACCAGATTTCCGGGGTCCCGATCTTGGGGGCCATGTATGACGAATTCCTCCACGTCATCAGCGCGTGGGAGGATCCGGAGCAAATGCCGTGACTGGCTTCAGCGCTGATGGCGCTCGTCCCTGGAGAGGACAAGGAGGCAGTGAGGGATGTCCACTTCAGGAGATGGTTCAAACGCTTCCTGAACTTTCCAGAAGATCGAGAGTTCCCGCTGAGGCCTCGAACTTGTCCGAGGGCGGCCCAATGGGGCAAGGGGCACTCGTATTGGCGGGTCTTGGAGGACATCCAATGGAAGACTTGGGGTTTTAGTGTCAACACTGAACATCATCTGATAGTCAGGCTGGCGGCGTTCATCGCGGCTCTCATCTGTGGGTGGATCCTACCAGTGAGGGATATGAGCATGGGGGTGCAGCCCAGCTCGTTCATCATGGCGTCGATGTTGGCCATGGGGCAGCGGATCAACATGGGGATTCCGATGCTCACCAAACTGTACAGAATGCTTCGGCACATTAGTGAGGGCAAGAAGCCGCCAAGGATATGTGGGACCTTCCTCCTCCTGTATGGGTGGATCACAGTGCTAATCAGGGGGATTTACGAGTATCCAAACCCTATTTCGCCGCCGGGATCGAACTTTCGCCCCTCCATCCTGAACGCAGTTGGGAGTTTCTTGTTCAAACTGCATGTCCCGATGGTACTGAACCGGGTGTGGAGGGCGGATGAGTTTAATTTCCAACCCTTCCCGTTGTCGACGGGAATACTTACTGACGACGGGCGAGGAACAGAAGAACATCGGGCTTACCTTCTGGCATTCCGAGGTGGAGTTTTGGTGGCTCAGATAGATCGCGAGCCAATCTGCGAACCGTACACCCCGCATCTTTTTGTGAGGTAGTTCCGGTGCCTCCAGTGGATGACCCCACAGGTCTACTGGGAGGTGCGCCACGAGGAGCAACCGTGTGTGATGAGGCAGCTGTGGCTCATGTTCACACAGGAAGATGGAAAGATGCGGATTGCCTTGCCTCCATCCACCGCTGCTTTCGGATTGGTGAAGGAGTACGCCATCAGTTGGGAGGCTGCTTACCCAGGAGAGATGCTGAAGCAATCAACTATCCGGGTTGGTGATGGTGGGTCTCCCCTATCTTGAGGTCGGGGTCGGAGGGCAGCTAGGGCCGCTCGCGGTAGCGAGGCTGTGATGACGGCGAGACCCGCACCGGCTGAGGGTATGGAAGCAATGGTGGATCCAGTGGTTCCGGGAGAACAGGGCCATTCGGAGGGGCGGCCACCGAGGGGATTTCGTCGGATATCCACTCAGGCTCCGGGAAGCGGCTGCGTCACATCGACATGTCAGAAGATGCTGTCTTCCCGGATGCTTGGGACATTTGGGATGTCAACCGGCAGTTCCTTAGCCCAACTGAGATGTGGGCCCACCTGAATCGCCTCGGGATGGAATTGCTGGGCATAGGCCTAGTTCGGGCTGGATTCATGGCGTCTCTGGCGGAGGCAGAACAGTATCTGGAAGAGCTGGAGGGTTACGTCCACTCCAGTGGTGTCCCTCGCCCAATGACATACCAGGTGAGGGTACTGTTGAATCATACGGTCCCCCCGTAGTTATCGGCTACCGATCTGAGGGAGCGCCTCCCCTTGCCAGAGGAATCAGAGGACTCTTCTCGGGGGGATGAGGCTGGAGGATGGAGCCCGTTGGAGGAGGGCAAGGTCGGAGACCGAGGCTCAGAGTTCGACGACTTCGCGGAGGCTCTCGAGGTAGCGTTCCGAACTTCTCTCCTTACGATCCGTTCTTGGGTCACCATGGACTTCTCACCAATGATTAGGCCATGCTGGAGGAACTTGTTCACAGGCCTCCTTCTCGCCCCTTGGTGGGTGATGATGCGGAATCTTCAGAACCCACGCCCATGGCTGCATCCAGTTCTGCGTTTGGTGGGGCTAGAGTATCCGTGGAGGCTCTCCCGGAATCTCCAGATCTTCCAACAATATATGGGGGGCCTCACCTCGGGGTTCCGTTGGTACCGGCTCAAGAGCAGCGCCATGAGGTCGATCTCTGTAAGTCTCCTCCACTCGTTCCCTTGTCGTCATATGTAGACTATGCCTTCCAACTCACGTTTATATCCCTTTCTGTCGTACAGTTCTCCGACTGGCGTGGGCTGCTTTAGCAAGACTGGTCGGGATGTCTGGTGGCATCCCTCCTAGGGGAATGCCGGTGATGGTGGTGATAATCCCCCACCTCCTCAAGCTGCGACGCACACCATCACTGGCGGGATCACCAGCAGGGCCGTACCTGAAGTCATCAAGGTGGACTCTGATGAAGAGGATTGGACGGTGGGCCCTACTCCTTCTGCGCCTGCTCCAGCACTAGGTGTCGTGCTGGATTCAACGCCGGATGCAGATCCTGCCGAGGAGTTCCTGCAGGCATATCCTGCGTACGAGCCTGCTGATCGCGCGGACTGGGACGAAACGGCCTCCGACGAGGAAGACAGCAGCATAGTCCGTCGCCGGTCGTGGAATCTGATCACGTGCTTTATCATGGACACTCCCCAAGCGCGATGGCCGGCTGAAATGGATCGACTACACTCGCGGTTGCGCGAACTGTGTGCCGGGGGAGTGGATGCCCAACGCCCTCACGCGCTCATCCGAGATCTTATGGCTGAGAAGATCTGGGAGCATGATCATGGGCTGAGCGTGGGATGGCAGCGGAGGAAGGCGACCATCATTAAGAAAATCCAGGAGGCTGAAGGCGAGGTCCAACAGATGCAGATCCGGGCCAACGAGCTTCCAACCACTCTTGAGACGCAGTCTGAGCTGGTCTCACGGTTGAAGGCCCAGCTGGCAGAGGCTGAGGAGCATATGGGGCAGACCTCTGGAAGGATGGATGTCGTCCAGGCCGAGGTAGAAAGGGCCAGAGCCAGAGTTGACGAATTACTTCCCGCTGCTATTGAAGAGGAGCGGGAGTTGAATCAGCGGCAACAAGACTTGGACACCACAAGTTAGAGGGTGGCGGAGCTGCAACACTCTTTTGACGGGGTCAACCCGTCTATGGGAGAAGTCAACCCCCGGGTATTGTAACAAACCCAAAATAATCCTTTTACCAGTACTTTCATGCTTCAACTCTTTCTCTCTCCTTTGTTTTGAGTGCCATTGCACGCACGATTTCCATTGTTTGAATTGCCTTGTTACATCCCTGCAATGTTTGCAGGGCGTTCAGCGACAATCCTTCAAGCCCACATGGGTCGAGCCCAATGTGAGATGCAGGAGGTAGTTGGCTTGATCGGAGAGGGAACTTCCAAGATAGCCAAATTACCGTTTCTTCAGCGTGCTCTTATGCACGAACGGGGCAACGCCAGGGGCGCTGAAATCAGTCCAAACAGATGAAAATGGGAAGTGTTAATCATGACACCCAAATCTGGAACACTGTGGGGATGGCGTGACAATAAAGGACAACCGTTAACCGTGGGGGACAAACGGTATACCTACTGCATTAGCCTGAAATGGGGACAACAAATGAGGGTCGACTGTTGACCATGTTTGAAACACGGGACCATGTCACAAGTGTTGTCGATCAATCCTTCGGGACGTTGGCACAGGACAGTAGGCAGACCATAGGTCAGACATCCATACTGTTAGGGGGTCCTTCCAGACATGACCCGTCTTTCGGAATGTTGGCCCAGGATGGTAGGTGAGCCGATGCGGCATAAGACCAGGCCGTTAGGGGGTTCCTTCAGACATGAAAGAGGACAAAGGTCCGAATAAGGGGCACGCAAATCGTGGAATATGGAGTGATGGTCTGTTCAAACAGAATCCAACACTTAGGTACTTACACCACCGTGGTGGGAGTACGCCAAATGGGCGCATCGGTCTGATCATGGATCATTATTTCTTCCAGATAGGGCCTCTCTGGCGAGGGGATATGTCACTTACCAATGGGATCTTGGGGCATCCTGAACTTTTTCAGGGTAGAATCGCAATTACATAGTTCTCCCTGAGGGGTCAGGTCAGAGGGCTGGAAATGGGGAGTAACAAGATTTTGTGATTCCAGGGGCTGAACCCTAGGTGAAATGCCTGGGTGTCTCTACGTATCCCATGATGATGGGAATAAAGCCGTACGTAGTTCTGGAAATGCAGTTTAACATCGTGCAAGACGATGAGGAGCCTGGCCGTGTTGGTACACATCCTGCCAAAACTACTAAGCCCACGTGAGTTGTGCTCGGTGTGGGAAACAAGCAGTAGTGGTGGGAATTTCCCGACACAAAAGGGGCAGGTTAGGGAAAAGGGAAGCTCGGTGGATACTGGCCCAATGACACTAACACGATCATTTAGCGCACATAGGTGCGCGAAGAGAAAGATCCAAGTATGATGGAATTCCACTTGAACATGAGGGAGTGGGAATGTGTGAATCATGACGCTCGAGATTCGGATCACGATGATGGCGGCGTGACGATGGGGGATTACTGCTGACCATGTTCGCAACACAGCATCTTGTCGCCTTAGCCTAGAATGGGGACAGACAAATGAGGGTCGACCGTTGACCATGTTTGAAACACAGGACCATGTCACAAATGTTGTCAAATATCTATAGGGACGTTGGCCTGAAACGATTAGAGGGCCCTTAGGTCTAACATTCATGGAGAGCCCTTAATCCTAGCATCAATGTCATTCGAGGGTCCTTTTGGATGTGGAAGAGGATGAGGATCCAAATAGCGAGCTCATGATGCTTGGTCATGGGATGAGGGGAATGTCCCCATGAAAATCCCACACTTCGGGCTCTTTTTCGAAACACATCTGAATACAGAAACGAGACGTATTAGATAGGGGGAGCAGAGTCCTTTCCCATAGGGAAATCTTAGTTTAGGGTCATAGAATTCGGACCATGGATGGGTAAGGGTAACATGGGATACATGGTGGAGTAACTCAAACACCTGGCGTTAATGGGAATAGGGGGTGTGTGCGGGGGGGGGGGGGGGGGTGAATAACCCGACGTGAATGAGGACATGGTCCCATATTACACCGCACAACCTCCTTAAGAGGGTTTTTTGGTCAAGGGACCGAGAGCTAAAGTTAGACTGGGCCCGCGGAGAAGTGCCCGGGCGCTCCTACGTATCTCATAAGGATGAGAATCAAGCCATACGTAGTTCTGGGTCGTGACATGGCAGGATACCAGTGCCAGAGGGAAAGGGGAGTGTGGGCGTGGCCCAAGCACTAAACGAAGCGAAATTTGATGTATCTTGTTTGTTCTTCAAGGTGAATAGTTTTTTTATGAAGCGGTTGACCTAGAATAGTAGGTCGTGATGTCGCCAAAAGAATCAAGCCGTGATGGGCGTTGAAAAATGGCATGGCACGTGACCAATACCCAACGTGATGTCCTCTACAACGAGGTCACCACAATGCAGTGCCGTTTTTTTCGTCATGCAGCCAGGACGATAATGTCACAGTTTAGGGTCGTATGATAGGACCATGAACCATGGGAGCCCTGAAGGACGCCATATTGCAGCTTTATCTCCCTGACATGAAAAGGTGTACTGAGGTATAGTGCCAAAAGTGTCGAGATTCCACCTGGACATGATGGGGTGGAAAATGATGTGAATCGTGCAACCAACATTCGAGGACTGAAAGGGCTAGCATGACGACAGAAGATTACTGCTGACCATGTTTGCAACACAGCATCCTGTCGCGTTAGCCTGAAATGGGGACAAACAAATGAGCATCGACCACTGACCATATTCGAAACGCGAGATTTTATCGATTTGTTGTCCAAAACCCTCGGGGGCGTTGGCCCGTAACGGTAGGAGAGCCCTTGGGCGTAGTATCCAGGCCGTTATTGGTGGTCCCTCTAGGTGTGAAAGGTTATGAAAGCCCGAATGGAGGGGAACACGAAGCTTGACAAGTGGAAGGACCTTGATCAAGTTGAATCTGACACTCTTGGTCCTAGACCAGAGTACTCTTAACACTTGTGTGAACCACTGCAAGGGGTCGAGGGACTCGACTTGAGGGTAACCAAGAGATGGGGAATTCTCGGGAGAAGGGGGCATGGTGCCCAAAGCCTTGTATCATACCTACATATCCCCCTTATGGGGAGGGATGGGCCAAGTGGCCTAGGTGACTGGGAGATCAGGAGATCTCTAAGAGGTGGGGCTGGACCCGAAGCCTAGACATTCAGGTGGTCCTACGTATCGCATGAGAATGGGAATCAAGCCACGCATAGTTCTGAAGGGTGCCTTTTAATGTCATGCAGGACAAGGAATAGGAGGACTGAACATCAGAATGGGGGCGTGCATGGTGCATCTATTGCAAACCCGACGTGAATGTGGACTTAGTCCCTTACTGCGCCACGTAGTCCCGTAGTCGAGGTCTTGAAGGCAGGACTAGAGAGGTGAATTAGCTGGACTCAATCTGGACCCAAAGACAGGAGGTCTGGGCATTCCTATGCATTCCGTTAGGATGGGAATCACGCGTAGTTCCAGATGAGAATCTTAGTTTAGGCTCTTAGAGCTCGAACAGTGAATGGTGGCAACTTCCCAAGAAAGCACAAATTCCAACCCAATCCCTAAGCCCACGTGAGCTAAACTCGGTGTGGGAAACAAGGGGGGTATCCTCATCGCAATACTTGGGGGGTGCCAAACGGGAGTTGATAGAGAGCCCTGAAGGACACCTTCGACACGACCTGTTCACCCAGCGCGCAGACGTGCACGGAGGAAATGTACCGAGTGTTCAGAGACTCTACTTGGACACGGTGAAGTGATGAAGGGTGTGAATTGTGCACCCAACATTTTGGGCCTAATGAGTTGGCGTGGCGAGAGAGGAAAACTATTAACCATGGTGGAAACACAGCGTCCATGTCGCGCTAGCCCAAGGTGGGAACAACAAACGAGCATCGACCGCTGACCAAATTCGCAACGCGGGATTTTATCGATTTGTTGTCCAAAACCCTCGGGGGCGTTGGCCCGTAACGGTAGGAGAGCCCTTGGGCATAGTGTCCAGGCCGTTCTTGGGGGTCCCTCCAGATGTGAAAGATGATGGAAGCCTGATGTAGGGATACACAAAGCCTGGAAGGCGATGCGGACGTGTCCGAGTAAAGCTTGGCATTCCAGGTAATAAACCAGAGTACTCTTAGGCACATCGGTGAACTACCGGAGAGGGATCAACGAAATAGCTCAGTGTGGAGAGGTATATAGCGTAGGCATTGTGAAACTGACGCGAACAGGGATGTAGTCCTCCACCACACCACATAATCCCCCTCATGGAGGAAAGGTAGGCCAAGGGGCCATAATGGGATGAAGATTCCCGAGGGATGGGGCTGGAGCCAAAGCCTAGATGTTCAGGTGGTCCTACGTATCCCATGGGGATGGGAATCAAGCCGCACGTAGTTCTTGAAACGTAGTTTAACATCATACTAGATGAGGAGGGGAGTAATATACCCCTAAACAAGAGAGTTGGTAAAGAAGTCGTCGTGAATAAAGATGTAGTCCTACGTGACACCACATGATCCCATAAGATAGGTTCTGGGCCGTGGCCTGGAAAGGCCAAGGGGCCTGGGGCTGAGCCTCGGTCAGGAAGTCCTGACTGGCTTGTAGTTTAACGTCTTGCAAAGAGGACGAGGGGACAGGGGCCCACGGATGCCAAGGGGCCTCGTAAAGGGAGTCGTACGACATGGTACATGATCCCGACGTGAATGAGGACGTAGTCCCATACCACACCGTACATGCAAAGAAGACGAGGGGCCAGGGGCCCAAGGAGGCCAAGAGGCCTGATGCCGGGCCTCGTAAAGGGAGTCGTACGGCATGGTACATGATCCCGACATTAATGAGGACTTAGTCCCATACCACACCGTACACTCTGGGTGAGAGATTGGGGAGAAGGCCAAGGGGCCTAAGATCAGGCATCAATCTTGAAGGCCCGACGAGTCTGCAGTTTAACATCTTACATGAGGACGAGGGTTGGGGACCCGAGAAGGCCAAGGTGCCAGAGGCTAGGACTCGTAAGAGGAGGGTGTACGGCGTGGTACATGATCCCAACGTGAATGAGGAAGTAGTCCCACACCACACCGTACACTCCGGGAAAGAAGGGACCTAGGCTGTGGCCCGGAAAGACCAAGGGGCCTAAGGTCAGGCATCAGTCAGGAAAGCCTGACTGGCTTGTAGTTTAACGTCTTACATGAGGACGAGGGGCCAGGGGCCCAAGGAGGCCAAGGGGCCTAAGGCTGGGCCTCGTAATGGGAGTCGTACGACATGGTACATGATCCCGACGTGAATGAGGACATAGTCCCATACCACACCTTACACTCCTATGGGGAAGCAGAGTCGTGGGCCCGATAGCTAGAACCTCCATGGGGGAAGTTTTTCACCTCGTGATGGGGCAGAATGAATCACTGCACTCGATGTCTGGGACATATTGGGGTGGACTTGAAGGTCCAGGACACTGTTGACCATGTTCGAAACACAGCGTTCCTATGGTAACCTGACATGGGAGCAACAAATGAGCGTCGACCGCTGACCAAATTCGCAACGCGGGACTTGTATCGGCTTGTTGCTTGAAAACCCTCGGGGGCGTTGGCCCGTATCGGTAGGAGAGCCCTTGGGCATAGTATCCAGGCCGTTCTTGGGGGTCCCTCTGGGTATGAAAAATTATGGAATCCTAATCAAGGAGTGGGTGAAGCATAGCTGTATCCATCCACGAAAGGGGCAAACACCTCCAGGGGGGAATGTGCAGCCTGGACGAGGCTTGCTCGATGTGAGTTGGGGAAAAAGTGTTCACCCTGCTGTGTCTTAACCGGAGGGGAAGATCTCGACTTTTAGGCCTGGCCAACGGACGAAATGTCCGGGCGTTCCTACGTATCCCATTAGGATGGGAATAAAGCCTTACGTAGTTCTTGAAGGCCATGCAGTTTAGTGTCATGCAGTAAGGACATGAGAGGATAGAATAACGAGAGTGGGCACATGGTGCGACCCTTATAATCCTTATGCGAGCGGGGTTGTATTCCTCTCGCAACACAAGGATCCTCCGAGGAAACTATTCCCAGGGGGGGTAGTGAAAGAGAAGAGCTTGGGGCTGGGCTCGAGACGAGGTGTCTGAGCGTTCCTACGTATCCCATAAAAATGGTAATCAAGCCACACTCAGTTCTTGTCATGTAGTTTAATGTCATGCGGGACGAGGGTCATCTAATTCGGGAATGTGTACGGTGCGACAAGTAATCCATCGTGAATGAGGACGTAGTCCTACACCACACCGCACGACCCCGTAATAGGGTAAATCGGGGAGAAACGAGGGGGCCTGGGGCCAGACCACGGTCAGGGAGACCTGACCAGCTTGTGGTTTAACGTCTCGCAGTGGAGACGGGGGGCCAGGGACCCAAGGAGGCTAAGGGGCCTGAGGCTGGGCCTCGGTTAGGAAGGCCTGACTGGCTTGCAGTTTAACGTCTTGCAAAGAGGACGAGGATGCAGTTTAAGGTCGTGCGGGACCAAGTCGCAGTTTAGGGTCGTGCAGGACCAAGGAGGCCAAGGGGCCTGGGGCTAAGCCTTGGTCAGGAAGGCCTGACTGGCTTGCAGTTTAACGTCTTGCGGTGGAGACGGGGGAGATCTTAGTTTAAAGTCGTAGATCTCAGACTATTTTGTAGTTTATCGTCTTGCAGGACGTGGACGCAGTTTAACGTTGTGCAGGACCATTATGTGCAGTTTAAGGTCATGCAGGACCCTTATGTGCAGTTTAAGGTCATGCAGGACCCTTATGTGCAGTTTAAGGTCATGCATGACCCTTATGTGTAGTTTAAGGTCATGCAGGACCCTCTCGCAGTTTAGGGTCGTGCAGGACCACTTTTTCCCTAGGCAAAGTATCTCTTGAGGAATTTGGCATTGGTGGGAGGGGTTACACGCTCTCAATCTGTGGTCACCAAGGAGTATGCTCCATTGGGGTAAACCTTATGGATGATATAAGGCCCTTCCCATTTGGGTTCTAAATTGGGCGGTTTCCTACCGGGAATCATTGGTGCTCGAAGGGCCAGTACCAGGTTGCCTTGTAGAAAGGAGCGGAGACGAACCTTCTTGTCGAAGGCCCTCCCCATCTTATCCTGATGCCTTTCCAGATTGTGCAGGGCACGAAGTCGGTTCTCGTCTAGTGCTTCCAATTCAACTAGACGGATCTCGGCTACCTCATCTGATGTCCGGTGATCATAAACTGCAGTGCGTAGCGACGGCAGCTGGATCTCAATGGGTAGGAAGGCCTCAGATCCATACACCATGGAATATGGGGTCACCTATGTGGAGTTGCGAGTCGTCGTCCGGTATGCCCAGAGGGCGTTGGGGAGCATGTCCAGGCAACTTTTGTTGGCGTACAATTTCTTCAGTTCATTCGCTCGGAAGTTGGTGCCGTTATCGGTGAGGACGGCGTGAGGGACCCCAAACCGGTGCATGATGTTGGAGCTCACAAAGTCAACGATAGAACGGGCCTTGACCACTTTGAGCGGAACTGCCTCCGCCCACTTGGAGAAGAAATCTGTAGCAGTCAAGATGAATCTGCACTCGCGGGTTTTTGCCGGTGGATACGGTCCCACTACATCAAGTCCCTATACCAAAAATTGCCAAGAATACTTGGTGGGGTGGCGGGGTTCTGGCGGCCGATGCAAGAAGTTTGCGTGTACTTGGCACGCGTGGCATCTTTTGGCATACCCAATGTAATCGTGGATCATGGAGGGCCATAAGTACCCTAACCTCCAGATTTGATGGGACAGCTTCGTCCCAGCTTGATGGGCGCCACAGGAACTGGCGTGAACCTCTTGCATGACTTGAGGTATCTCTACTCCTTGGATGAAACGGAGGAGGACACCATCGAAACTCCGTTTATAGAGGATCTGCTCAAGGCTGGGGCCGCTCTGGAGGGTAAATTGAAGTGCGCGGCGTCGGATTCGCTCGCGCTCAGCCTAGTAATCCGGGAGGCGACCATTTTGGAGATACTCAACAAAAGGCGCCCTCCAGTCGGGAGTGGCTTCCACCACTGTGTTTTACGAGCCCGGGATCCCTGATATAGAGGGTCCCGCGGTGAGATGACTTACCCACAGGCCATCATCATCCTCTTGGGTGACGGGGGAAATGACTCTCCGGTGTGCCACATGTATGATTAGATCATCTTGCTCGGGTTCTGCGAGCGACACGGCCAAGCCAGCCAAGGCATCTGGTTGACCGTTCTGCGACCGTGGGACATGGGTAACCTCTGGTTGAGAAGAGAATTGGGACATTAGGCAGAGGGTGTACTCCAGTAACGGTGCGAGCTCTAGATTCGTGATGATATAGTCTCCATTCACCTATTTGATCACCAGCTCGGAATCTCCCTTCACATGTAGATGGGGGACATGGATCTCAAGGGCCAACTCGAGGCCGGTGATGAGAGCCTGGTACTCTGCCTCATTGTTTGTACAACCTTCTGACAACAGGAACGAGTATGGTAGGACGGCTTACGCCGGGGTAATGATGACAATACCCAGACCCACTCTGTTGAGCTTGGGGTTGTTGAGCCTTCTACCGGTGGGGCTCCGGGAGGCGCCGTCGAAATGCATTTGCCAACACGGGACAGCATGATCGACTGAGAGGATCGTCTCGTCGGGGAAGTCCAGGTCCAGGGATTGATCCGCGGAGGTTGGATGGGAAGCTAAAAATTCTTCCAATGCCTGTCCCTTAACGGACTTCTGAGGCACGAACCTGATATCAAACTACTGGAGAATCACCGCCCACCGTTCTAGTCGGCCAGTCAGCATGGGGCGGTTCAAGATGTACTTTAGTGGATCTACCCAAGAGATCAATTGCACCTCATGGTGATGTAGGTAGTGCTGCAACTTCTGCATGGTGAAGACGAGCGCAAGGCAGCTCTTTTCGATATGGGAGTATCTGACCTCCGTATCTAGAAGCATGCGGTTGAGATAGTAGAGACTGTTCTCAGTGCCCTCGTTATTCTTCTGGGCGAGCAGCGTGCCTAGGGATCTCTCCAGGGTGGTCACATAAAGGACTAGCGGATTTCTGGAGACGAGTGGCATCAAGACCGGAGGTTGGAGCAGATACTTCTTGATTTCCTCGAAGGCGGTCCGACACTCTTCATCCCATTCATAGGCGGCACCCTTCTTCATGAGCCGGGAAAAGGGCTTACACTTGTCGGCCAGATTCGCGATGAACCGGCGTATATAGGCTAGGTGGCCTTGCAGGCCTCGAAGCTCCCGAATGTTGCTCGGGGGAGGCATTTGGCTGATGGCCTTGATCTTCTCCGGGTCGATCTCGATTCCTCGGTATCTGACAACAAAGCCCAGGAACTTCCCAGAGGTGACACCGAAGGCACACTTCAACGGGTTCATCTTCAGGCGATGGGAACGGAGGAAACCGAACACTTTCTCGAGGTCTTTGAGATGGTCCTGGCACTGATGTGATTTGACTACGAGGTCGTCCACGTAGCATTCCACCAATGTCCCGAGGATCGGTTTGAATATGTGATGCATGGCCCTCTGATAAGTGGCACCTGCATTCTTCAAACCGAACGGCATGAACTGGTAGCAAAAGGTACCTTGGGGAGCCCTGAAGGCAGTGGACTCCTCGTCTTCAGGGGCCATCCAGAACTGGTTGTACCCAGAGTACCCATCCATGAAAGATAGGGCTTGGAATCCGGCTGTGGCGTCAATCAAAAACTCCGTCACCGGGAGTGGGAAGTCATCCTTTGGGCAGTGGTGATTAAGATCACGGAAGTCGATGCAGACTCTGATCTGACCGTTCTTCTTCCTCACCGGCACAATGTTGGCAAGCCATTTGGGGTACTAGACCTTTTTAATGAAGTTGGCTTTGATAATATTATCATCTTCGGCCTCAACCATCGCACCATGAGAAAGGTGCATTTTCCTGTGAGGCTGCTTAAACCCACGATGTTTTTCCGGGAGGCCCAGACGGTGAACAGCTACCTGGGGATCCAGTCCTAGCATCTTGTTGTAACTCTAGGGAAACACATCACGGTGTTGTTTGAGGAAGTCTACGTACCACTGCCGCTCCTCGAGGGACATGTCCGCACTGATCAATGTGGGCTTCGGATCTACCTTGCTACCAAGGTTCACATGTACCAATTCATCAACCGTGGTAGAGACGACTTCTTCAAAGGCGGGGGGAGCATCCTCCAAGTCTTCCTCCCCACCTGTGGGGGAACTTCCCACGACGGGAGATACTTCTGGGCTCTCAAAACCCGAGGGGCAGCTGGTGCCGGCTTGGGCAGCAGCGGTTGTCAAATCGGGAGACTCGCTTGTCGTTGAGACCATAGCAATGAATGCATTTGATCATATCCCATCTGGCCTTCGGCCCAAGGGGCCACGCCTGATAATATCAAAGTAGTGGTGACGTGTCGGCCTGAGTTGGTGGATTCCAGCCCGACGGAAGAGACACGTGTGGCGTACCGCCGTCGTCATGAGCTTGACGTCCCGACACTGTACAGGGGTAGGAGGTTCTAGGATGACCCGAGGCTGGTTGATGTAGGAGTACGAGGTGATTTTCCGCCGTCGCTTGGACACATGAACATGCCTTCCTTGCGTACCCGAAACAACAAAAAATTGCCCCATGTCGGGGGTCGTGGCCTCCAACCGGTGGATCGGAAGGACATAAGCATCATCCATTCTTGCCCAAGGATCACCTATGACCGGGGCGGGTCCATCCTCACATACCAAGATTTGTTTATCCTTTCTTTTGTAATAACCCGCATCCAGATAGTGGGCCTCACAAGAAGAGAAAGGGGACGCATCTCCTTGGAGCACTCCTACTCGACCGTTGAGGGAGTATTTGAGGCATTGGTGATACGACGAGGGGACCTCTGCATGCAGATGGAGCCATGGACTACCCATCAATGCGTTGTAAGCGGTATCCTGAGAGACGACCATGAACTCGGTGCTGGCGACTAAGCCACCGAACTGAGTCTTCAGGCGGATCTTGCCGACTGGGGTTTGCTCAGTCCTATCGTACCCCTGGATCCTGAGGTCAGAGGGAGTCAAATCACCTTCAGACAGACCCAGCTTTCGCAATGTCCGGGTCATAATTAGATTGATTCTAGAACCCGTTTCAATGAGACAGCGGCGGATTTCCACGCCATTAAAATGGCCAGTGATGTACAACGGGCGAATGTGCCCCTGTATGGGAGGGTCCTCATCTTTACCAGAAAACGAGATAACCGCCTGACACTCAGCATTTTAAATCAGCTCGGTATGGAAGGCTTCTGCAGCTACTACCTCCGTCTCGAACTGGAGGGGGCTCCTTATGGCCTCGGCAAGTGCCTCGCGCATCTCGGATGACAGGCGCAGGGCCTCAAGGATGGAGAGCCTCGCCGGAATGCCAACCAGGTGCTTTAGGACATCATATTTGCGTGCCAAATGAGAACCTCTGCTTACAGGGTGTCTTTCGGCATTTGGAGGCATAACGGGTCCTGCCGGTTGAACTGGCAGTCGACTAGCACTGGGTACATCCTGCTGCCTGCTAGTAGAAGCTTGGAGGATAGTCACCAGACTAGGATTGGGTAGAAGAGGCTGGCCTGTAGCCAGGCAAGACTAACTGTCATACGAACGAGGCAGCTCTCCCCGATCCCGTAGCACAAACGGCGGTGGAGGCAGAGACGAGGGTGTTAGATGGGGCTGCACATGCTGAGCTCTGCGCTGAGCCTGCTGTCTAGTCTCAGTGGCGTGCATGGCCTGACTGAAGGTGCCCGCAGATGTACCTCGATGGCCGGCGCGGTTGCAATTCCGCTGACGTTGACGTTGGCCGGAAACATTGGGGTGGTTCTCTTGGAGTTCCCCCCCATCGGGGGTCATATAGGGCTTTACCAGCTCCACGGTGTTGACCGAAGCGTACCCCTGACTTTCGCTCGAGGAGTCTTCCGCCACTGGGCGGATTCTGGGAGGAATCCCCATTTAAGGGGGCAGAAAGTCGCTGAACGTGCGGGATGACGACGGCACCGGTGGTGAACGTTGATTCTTCTTGCGTCGCCACTGCTTGCCCTTTTGGGAAGGGGTCGATTGCGAAGACGATGCGGAGGTGCCGGCCATTTCTTCTGACGGTACTGACTGCTTTAGGCACGCCTGGATGATACCATGGGCACATGCGACGGTTTTTCGAGCCATCCAGTCATCGTATTTCCGGGATCCGCAGTTGGGGACCTGTTTCCATTCGCCCTCGCTGTCGCTGCTGATCTCTGATCCTACAAAGACACCCGCCACTTGGGCTGGAGCCGGGCCCAACTTGACTATATTGTTATTTACCTGGTCTTAAAGCCAATCTTTGAACACATAGAATTGCTTAAGGGTGTGCCCTAGGATCCGATGATAAGGGCAGTAGTTGGGGTGATCGGTGAGATTTTCCTCTGCCGGCCTTTTGCACTCGGGCAAGCGTACTATCCCTTGCTCTAGAGCACTTAAGAAATAGCCAGGGACCTGATTTTCGTTAAACGAATAAGTCAGGTGTCTTCCTTCCAGATAGGGGGCCCTGGGGGCCTGGCCCTAACGAGGGGCTGGAGGGGCCTGCCGAGGAGGCGGCGCCTGATTGCCTTGCCTAGGTGGCTGTGGCGCATTGCGCGGGGGAAGCTGTCGGTTCTGAGGCAGTCGCTGCTGTGCAGGAGCCTGTGTTTGAGGTGGAGGACCTCTGAGGGGTTGTGGGGGAGGTGCCGCCGGCAGCAACGCCAGCTGTCTCGGGGCTTCTATTTGAGCCACCGTGGCGGGTTCAGCCCTGGCGGCCCTCTTGGCCGGGATCATAGGGGGCAACAAACGTGCTTGGCTAGCCTGTTGCTGGGCTTCCTCGAGGCGCTAAGCCTAATCTGAAAAATCCTGGAACCCTCCAGGGTAGTTCTGGGTAATCAAGGAGGGTACCAGCTCAGTTTTGACGTTCCCCACACACATCTTCAGTAATTGCTCCTGATTCAGTGGCATGTCGAGGGAATACGTAAGTCCCTTCCACCGGGCGATGAAATCTGCAACCCGCTCATCATGCCTCTGCTTGCACTTGAAGAGGTCCGCGATGCTGGTCTTCCACGTGGTGGAGCTGAACTGGTATAGGAACTGCCGGTGGAGATCCTCCCATCCGGTCACTGATCCTGTAGGGAGCTGGCTGTACCAGACGAATGCCGGACCTTCCAATGTCTGTACAAAGCATCGGAGCATGGCGGCTTCTTGCTGAGCCGGGGTCCCCAGCATGGGGCCACACCTGGAAGAAAAATGTGCCAAGTGCTATGGCGGGTCCCCTGTCCCGTTGAAGGGTGAGAAAGTGGGATTCACAAAACCCGGAGGCGCGGGCATATCATCCACCCATGTGGGATAAGGCTTGCCATCCGGTGGAACCGCCACCTGCCGCGTCTCCAACGCTTCGAGACGGGCTGTGAGTGCCGCAATAAGGTCATCCTGATGGGGGTCCCTGTCTTGACGGGGATCCCTAACCACCAGTGCATTACCGGGTTCTTCAACACGGTAGACTGCCTCGGCCGCTCGTGGGTCAACTGGCTGGACGACCTGTGGGGCGACCGGGGGAACCCGGACGATATTCTTCGGGTTGCCCCGTCGCTCAGGAGGGGTTGGCGAAACGTATCGCGCCCTCTTTCCATACGTCCCGGCTTCTGCCCTGTCTGCGGCAGTAGCATGATCAGGGTTGCCCGAAGGCATCTCACTGGGGGGAACTGTTCCTGCCCCAGCTGCCTCAACCTGGGATCACCATAGTCAGGTCGCTGCTCTGCAGCGCGCTCAGCCAAAAGTTCGTCAACCAGTCTCTTCTGCTCGGAAAGCTGCTGGAGTAACGCGGAGTTTTCGGGATCTTCGTCCGTTTTCTGCACAGAGGCGGATGGGTCGGAGTGTTTGATATCTCTGACGTGCTCTTTACACTTGCCGGTGTTTTGACTGAGTAACAACGACTCGGTGGGTACGAGCAGGCCTAGCAGGTTCCTCTACTGACGAGTAACTCTCCCTGACGGGTCCAGTAGTGGCGGTACGACCTCTGGGGGGAAGTATCCATCAAGGTGTTCCAGTTCATCTTCCTTGTCCACAATGTCGGCCCTGTGGACCGTGACTCCTTTCGAGGGAATGTCCTCGATGTCACATAGCGAATCGGGTTTCCGTCGGATAGGATCGAAAAGAAGGGCATCATAGTGTCCCCAACCACGGACTTGCACATGGGGGGTGGCATCCCTGACGATCTTGCGGAGTGCTTTAAAACTCTGATTGCATTTTCATTGGAGGGAACACTGGTGACTTGGTGACTCGGGGTGCTGGGCCACAAGGAGTGCGGCCGCATCGATCAGGCGACACTGCTCACCAATCTCCTCGAAGTGCTCTCGACTCCTAGGGTATACCACTCGTTCGCAACTGAGGCAGAAGTGTGTCGCCCAGAGGGTTCGACAAAAGCATCCCACTTCTTCAGGGGTAAGAGACTCGGGTACGTTTAAATTCAGCACCGCCGTGGGCAAGAACTTCTCTGGGAAGTAGTCCGCTGCAAGAATACTCCAGAAGCTCCTAGGTTTGGACTCGGGGTCTGGCCCTGTATTGCCCCACTCATCAACTGGGGGAGGGTGATGGACCGGTAGCGGTACCGAGGCGGACCTCTGGGATAGCAAACTCGGCGGTGGAGAATACGGCGAGCGAGCGAACTGGCCACCAAATTCTGGGCCTTCCTCTGATGAGCGAGGTGACCTGACCACAATGTCACGATAGGACGGGCTAATAGCCACTTATTCAGGAACAGGAATTGCCATTAATGGTGCTTGGTCATGTCATTGCTCTACCACCATTGGACCCCAAAATAGATCTCCGTGTTCTATAGTAGAGGTAGAGGGCGCTTTGGGTGACGATGGTGGTGACTACGCGGTCGAGACCTGCGAAATTCCCAGAATCTCTTCCTCCTGGATGTAGCTACGGAGGGAGATGGGGATCCGGTGGACCTCATATTCCGGGAGAATGAGGCTGACGCGTCTGGTTCCTACCCCGGTCCTTCATATGGAGGAACTGGGAGAAGGTTCCATGGCTGAATCGTACTCCACTTCAGAGTCGGAGAAAAGAGGATGTTTGATCTCCTCCCAGGATTTCCCACGATTCTTCTTGTGGCGGCGGCGACCTGCTATCCTGCCACGGGGTGGCTCTTCGGGACAGGGTTGATCCCTATCATGGAGTCTCGGGGAGGCACTGGCACCGTGGCGGGGAGGGCCCCCAACCGAGATGCCCGAGGTGCGAGGGGCACCAGGAAAAATATCGAAGGGTACTCGGGGAGGGCCTCTACGAACACCCATGTAGGCGGAGCATTTGTTGGGATTAGCAAGAGCATGGGGAGGACCCCCATGATCAATGCGGGCGGAGCGAGGCTAACCTTCACTCCTTGAGTTGCTGGGGCGAGGAGGACCTTCGCCAGTTGCAGAGAGGACGCAGGGGGGACCCCCACATTGAAGGAAGGGCCGGATACACGGTGCCTTCAGATTGGCCGTCGGGGGTAGGAGAATGGGCTCCGTACCCTGTGTAGTGGGCGCGGGAAAAGTTTTTGCGCCGACCGTCACTGCCGCGGGGCAGGTCTTCCGTTGGGATGGGGGTAGCATGAGGCGTACCTCGATGACGAACTTCGGAGCGGGGAAGTCCCATGATCTGTGGAGAAAAATTATGCGGAGGACCTCCGTAGGGGGTGATGCTGCCGCGGGTTGGCTCTCGGCGATCACCACTTGGGCCTACAACCTGGAGAGTCAACCCAGCCTGCCCATGGGGCGGTTGGGGTCTCAATCTTGGTTGGGAGAAGGGGTGCCCCTGCTCAGCGCACGCGGGGGCTCCCTGATGCACGTCGGCGGTGGCTCGGGCCACTGTAGCTGTCGACGTGGACGCACCTGAGTGAGCATCCTCAGCCCGGGCCCAGCACTGACGTCGGGTAAGGCGGGCCGGTGCAGGTGGCACAGGGGAATGGGCTGCCTACTCTCCCTACGGAGTCGGATGGCGGCGCTGGCATTGCCGGACAGGGGCTCTCGCCTGGGGCCCCTGGGTCGGGACCCTGAGTGGGCTAAGCCGAACGGCACCCACCTCATCAGCGTAAGGTGAGGAGTCATCAAGGCGTTCCGGGGATAGGCTCCGAAAATGGTTGAATGTCGGGGTGGGGAGCAGGGGCTCCCTGCGCGGCCTGTTAGGGCGGCGTTGAGGGCGGGGCCTGGAGGCCTCCAGGTCCAAGCAGGCCATATCCCTAGTCGGGATGACCCCTTCCTCCTCGTACCTGCGCACGAGGCTGTGGATCACCCTTCGTTGGATGACCTCTGATGGGGAAAGGGGACGTGGGCGTCCCGTATTCCGTGATGTGGCAGCCGTCGTGGCGGGAGTGGTGCCATGTAGGGTAGCTATGGTGATGCTGCCCCTACCGCTGCGTAGGTTCACGGGTGGTGATCGCATCTCTGTAACTGCAACCTGGTTCCTGAGAAACAAAGTGATCAACTCAGCAACACCGAGAGGGAAGAGGATTGACAACCAGTGCCCCAGCGTCCTTCCATTCTCCACGTTTGTAAGAAGGATCCACGCCAACACGCTACAGGGCGGAATTCCAAACGTTCTACTGCCCCGACTTCTGGTGAGTTTCACGACAGGCCTGCTATTTTCTTGGCGGGACCGGGCACCGGATATCTGGATCCGGTGACACGTCAATCCATTGGTGACTCGAACACTACTAATCTCCATATTGAGGAGAAGAATTTCATGTCAGGTTCACCATTTTTATTTCCGACGCTTTCGCAGGGGCACGCGCGCATCCGTCCGTGTAGGACGCTGCCTGTCGCCCCGCATTCCCGCTTTCCAAAGGCGGGCGGCATTCGTTCCTTGTTCAGGTACCTCTGCTCCTTGATCGAAAGGGGATGATGGGATGTCGGTTCTTCCTTCCGTGGATTCCTCCTCGGAACATGTCACCTAGTACGGGTCTCCCTCATAGATTTAATACGTATTTCGTGAAACTCTTCCCAGTGCAATGTTTCCATGGCCGCCGGTTAATTACACTGCTTCTGTCGGGACATTCCAAAGGGTCCGGTCAGGGCAGCAACCTTCGGTCAGGGGGAGTAGTCATGTTGAGGCACCAGTGGCGTGTCTGGATGCTGGGGAATCTGTCTTGTTTGTCTATTATCCCTGATTACAGGGCTTCTCGAGGGCGTGGAAGCCCGAGGCATCCCACATCGAGCACAGGGAATTATGCCATTGACACATATCTGAGGGTTTCCTCAGCTTCCTGCGTTTAACGCAGGGAACGCCGCGAGTTTAACGTCCAGCGGGGACGGGTCAGCCCATAAGTGGCTGTGAAGAGGGTCATACCGACACAGTCTCACCGAGATACTGCGGTCCGGGAGAGAGTCGGGATGGGTGATAAGTGGATAAATGAAGTGGAGGGAATGAAAGGGGATCATCGCAAGGGGCGACGATGGAGGTGGACCTTGGTCCGATGAATGCCATCAGCGAACCAACATGAGGGTGGACCCTGGTCCGACAGGCATTGTCAGTGTACCGACGTGAAAGCAGACCCGTAGATCCGCTAATGGTGGGCTTGAACCTTGGGAAGGTTTCCTACGTATCCCTATGGAAGAGAATCAATGTCCTCGTAGTTCAGATCTGGAATGGCAGTTTAACGTCCCGCTGGACGTGGATAAAACTCGACGTGAATCGGGTGATGGATAGGCTTGAACCCCGTGGAGGCTTCCTATGTACCATGCCTTGACATGGATCAAAGTCTTCGTAGTTCAAAGGGGTGGGTCACAACGGCTTTCCATTGGACCGGAATGCAGTTTAATGTCGTGCTGGACGAGAGTGTGCAGTTCAACGTCATGCGGGACGCGGGTGTGACCCGACATGAAAGAAGACTCGTGAGTCCACTAGTAGTGGGCTTGAACCTAATGAAGGCTTCCTACGTACCATGCCTTGACATGGATCAAATACCTCGTAGTTCATATGGGATTAGTGGCAACGGCTTTCCATTCGACTAGAATGCAGTTTAATGTCATGCTGGACGAGAATGGAACCCGAGGTGAATAAACGACGGGTGGGATTGAACCTCGTGGAGGCTTCCTACGTACCATGCCATGACATGGATCAAAATCCCCGTAGTCCAAAATGGATTATGGGTCGCAATGGCCTACCACAGGACCGGAACGGGACCCGACGTGAATGTGCGATGGGTGGTGGGCTTGAACCTCGTGGAGGCTTCCTACGTACCATGCCTTGACACAGATCAAAGTCCTCGTAGTTCAAAGCGGTGGCCAGGGTCGGTGCTCACTCTAAGCCCACATGAGTCGTGCTCTGTGTGAGAAACAATAGGTTGAAAGGACCTGACGATCACGTCACGAAGGATGCTTCCGTGAGAAGCGAAGAGGGGCTTATGCGTTAGGCGGCCCATGGTGTTGGGTCTTACTCCCGGATGGAGGCCCAGGGTGCGACAAAGCGCGAGAAAGATGGACCATGGTCCAATGATGGGAGGTACCTCGTCCCATATCATGCCCTCCACCGACTTTGGTTGTGGGGAAGTACGGAGATGCAGGGGTGCAGCCATCTGTTGGGGAATTAGGGTCGCCTTTATCCTACGAACATACGCCACTCCGAAAAGGAGGATATCACCCCTTGTGGATGGGTAATTCCATTCCAGTGGAGACGAGTGGTGTAATGAATGTTCGAGCTGGGGGGACCCTTCGTGAGGGAGACGAGGTTGGGTCACAGTTTAACGTCATGTGTTGAGAACGTGGTGCTTGGCAGTTTAACGTCCTACAGCTCGGATGAGGTGGGTTCACTCTGCACCCCTAGGGCTTACATAACTGGTACCCTCTGGTCCTTGGGGAAGGGAAGGTACCAATAAGGCCATGGTCAAGGGGGGTTGTGGAACGAACCATCGAGGGGTCCACGTTAGCATGGCTATGCGAAGAAGCAATAGCCGTTAGCGTGCCTATGTGAAGAAGCATTAGGCGGAGCAACGCTACAGGTGGTGTTGTCCATGGGACTTTGAAATCACATCGCGCAAACCTGGAGGGTTGCACGGGAAGAGGAGTCGCTAAGCAAAGGAGTGAGCTTCGCGAAGTGGGGAGCCTTGGCCTTAACATGGGGCGCCGGTGGGAATGGAAGTTGCTTCGCCAAATAGAACAGTGTTCGCGGAGCACTGCCTTGCAAAGCAGGGGTGTCTCGCGAAGCAGAGTCCTGCAAAGCAATGTGCTTCGCGAGGTGGCGCGATCCTGCCTTAGCATGAACCCCGGGTGCGAATGGGAGGTGCTTCACGAAGTGGTTCAGAGCACTGCCTCGCGAAGGAAGGGTGACTCGTGAAAGAAGGTCCTGCAACGCGAAGGAAGGTCCTTCAAAGCAGTTTGCTTCGAGATGTGGAGCGATCCTGCCTTAGCATAAGGATCACTCGTGTGGGTTGGGTGTTTCGCGAAGCACAAGTGCTCCACGGCTGCTCGGGTTCCCTTGGGAATCCCCTTCCTTCGCAAATGCCCTTGGGATTCGCGAAGGGCAACCCTCTCGGAAGAGGGGCTCAAAATGAGTCAAATCAGAGGCGTCTCGTGAAGGAGAAGTACCTCGCGGAGCTCATGATTCCCGGGGGAAAAGCGCGCTTCGCGATTCGGGAGAGGAGAAGCTAAAAGGTCGGGTCATCCATCCTCGGGACTCAGGGGGAGCCTGGTATTTATAGGGAAGGGGTGCCATGAAGAATCACCTACGCGCCGCCTCAAGGGCTTCGCGGTGGCTCGCGAACGTCAAATGCGTTCGCGGAGCATCACCGCCTCTGGGGCTTCGCGGCGGCTCGCGAACGTCAAATGCGTTCGCGGAGCATCACCGCCTCTGGCGCTTCGCGACGGCTCGTGAACGTCAAACTCATTCGCGGAGCATCACCGCCTCTGGAGTTTCACGGGGCCCCGATGGTCAGGGCACTTCGCGGCGGGGCTTCGCGTCGGTGGTTCGCGTCGGTGCTCCGCGAGGCAGCGCGCCAGCCTTCTTTGTTGCTCTTCTTTCGGGCCATATTTTGGTGCCAACATATAATTATCATTTGATGATTTAAAAAATGATGTTTAAGGACTTGATATCATTCTAGATAAGAATAATATACAACCTATCCTTTACAATCATGTCTAATGTTACAAAACATATAAAAGAAAACAAGTAAGTTAACACCCGAAACAACGATAATACTAAGATATTATTATCAAATCAATATTAAAAGATCATATATGATATCATATTAATGTATATGATTATTGTATAATTTAATAACAATTATTTCACCATTATACAGGAGGTTAGACTACCCCAACAAAGGAAAAGTACAAGGTAAGGGTTATTTCACAATCGCTTCATTATCCGAGGTTGTTTATATGTAATAATCTACTGGGATCTCTTTATCATCCACATCCATGTTTTCTTAAAAATTTATTTCAAATTTTCTTTATTATTTACAAGAATATGGGTTAAAGTCATTTATACCCTTGTTTGACTTTTTATAAGAGGAATGTTTCCATCGTTTTCAAAACAAGGTCCTTTTTAACCTTTTCAAGAGAATTAAGGTAAGAATGTTTTTTTAACTTATACGGCGGGTGCGGTTATTTTCTGCCATTATAAAATCTTCAAAGCTTTCATTACATTATTATAAGAATATTTTCAAAGAAAATGTTTTATTTTATATGGATCTTAAATTATTTCAAAAATAGAAAGAGATATTTCTCTAAAAAGTGTTTTGATTTCATCAATGTCAACATCCTTTGATGGATTTTACGATTATTTGAAGTTGATTTATTATGATACAAAACTTCTATATTGTATTGAAGGTTTTGGGATATGTTTGACTGTGGATGTGATATTTTTATACCATTCATAGTTTATGGTGAAATTATTGACATTTCGTATGCTAGTTTTAATACGAATGTTTATGTTATGTTTAAAACTTTTCATATGGGAATTCATTGGACTTAATATGTGATGGGTGGAGCCCGCTATAGCTCCTAGATGCATCGGTAGGTCTCATGAGACAAACTAGTGTCTTGGCACAAGGCTTTGGCAAAATCTTATTTGTAGTCTTTGCACGAGGCCTTGGCTATGTGGTTATGATAGTCTGGCATTATGCATTCCATCATTATGAAAGTGGTTATTGATTTTGCATGTGATTATTCGATTAGTAGAATATCCATGTGAATATGTAATGGCATTATTTCATTTTATTTATGCCATACCATGTTGAAAGTTCAAGTTTGAAAGGATTTTTTTTTAGTTATACATTGCCTTAAATGTTTATTCTTATTTATTAAAGTTTCTGCTATATTGTTATCCTTACTGGGAATTTGAGCTCACCCCTTTTCTATGTTTTATTTTTCCCAATAAGTGAAGAAGTAAATTATGAATGACCTGCAAATATATTATGAGGGGTTAATAGTGTGGACTATGGAGACAATATGTTGTTGTAGTAGTTTTTCACTTTATGATGTAATGTAAAACTTTATGAATATATCTAGTGTTTCCAAGGCTACTAAACCAATCGGTCTTTCGATATTTGATATTTCTTGTGATCATGCCAATGTTATGTAATAATGCACCAACTCTGGGTAACTAGGGTCGGGGCATTACAGTTGGTATCAGAGGAAGTTTAGTACAAACCTTGGAAGTTAGATTTAGATAAACTCTGATTAGAGCACATATATTTAAGATGAATTTTGAGGATTAGTATAGAAGAACTTCTAGAATTTTTGTATTTTAGTGATTTTGTGAGTTTTCCGAGCAATACATCCCTGTCTAGATACGAGCAGGTAGAGGCGGCTTGGGCACAGAAGTACCTAGGGGTAAAACCCGAAAACACCGCTTTGAGATAGACTCGAACGAGAACTGGTGCACAACAACGGGCTTTGCTGCACTCTTGGTTACGACACTCCCGGGGGATATGCTTAGGATAACTCTCATTTTCTTTACAAATCATTATGATGGGTTTATGAGTATATAATTCGTCAAAGAAAACATTTTTATGATTATGGATTATATCCATAAATAGTTCAATTTATGTCAAGTGTTTTATAAGAATGGGATTATGTATTTTTATTCATAAACTAATCTAATGTATGCCATTGTTTAGAAATGGCACCCAGTAGAAGGAATGACAACTCTAGCAATTCACATGATACAAAGAGAAAGAAGGATCATATATTTTATGGTCTTAAGCCAGAATTTACAAGAGAAATAGTCTCACATGTATTATCATCATATGAAGAAATAATATCATGTGTTGATAAGATATGTAAAGAGTTTACTGAGTCATATGGCCTTGAAGGGAAGCAAGAGAAGAAAAGGATGGAAGAGAGAAAGATGGATAAAGGGAAGTGGGAAAAGAAGAATTTTCCCATATGTGGTAACTGTGGAAAGAAACACCCTGGAACTTTCCTGAATGGAATGGGAGTTTGTTATAAGTGTGGAGGAAAAGGGCACAAAGTACGTGACTGCAATGGTAAGAAAATGGTTTCAAATGTACAATGCTTCATTTTTAAGGAGTTTGGACACTATGTCAACCTATGTCCTAGTGATCAGACTATGCCGCAAATGATGCTATTGGATAATAATCAAGTTATGATACTACCACATATTAAGAGGAATGATTAGAGTTCTTATGTTGATTATGTCAATTGAGTGTTGTATCAACAATGTACATGTTATAATAATTATGGAGTATATAAGGATTGTACTGCAGTACTATTTCATTAAGGACTTGAGATTGTGTGGAACAAAGAAAAGTGACTCAATAGCAGGATAAATTTTTGGAAAATATATGGTTTAGAGAATGATAAACCATAATATAGTTCTGATACCGAGGTAGTGATTTTGGAATAATACATGATTGTTTTGGAAAAATTATATTGGATATTCTTGACTACCTTGGAACTGATTAATGATTTGTATATTCCATCATTGTTGGGGTTTAAAACATTTTTGGATTGATGAAGTATATCCTACATTCTATATGGAATAAGGGAGCATGAATGTAATCAATAAGGAATATGGTAATTCAGGATGTTTGAGTGTATTAAAAGAATACATGATGAAGGTATTCATATGCTATTACGGGGTAAAAAGGTTCTACATTATGTTTACCTTCCTTATAAATGTCGGACTGTGAGTTTGGACAGAAGTACTTTGGATAGTTCTAGTTTGGATTATTTTGGATTGCCATAAAAGGACAACCCGGAGGTCGGGCGGCAACCCGTCGCATCCGGCAAGGCTGCGAGACTTGAACCCGCAATCGAAGGGCGACAAGGGTGTATCACCTACCACTGGCCCACGAGATTTCCTGGATTAAATAATGTAGTTTTTTTAAAAGATCTGGTAGATGAATTATAAATTCATGTATTTTTGAACCCTGTATGAATAGTACAAATAAAATTTTTTTAACGTTTTATTATCTTTTAGAGTGAAAGATGAGTTTGTGGTAGATATTTATTAATGGATAAAAATATAATTATAAAGTAATTATATCTTCTTATGATCTTAGACAATCTCATAAATAAATTCCTCAACATTAATAAAAGGAACTTAGAACAAAAATGTTGTCCTAGATGGTACCTTAAATCATCACATAATTTATGGCTTTGGGATTGTTGTCCTTTTCATAGCCATGTTCTCTACCACTCTCCATCAGATAATTGATCGTTAGATTTCTCTTCCATATCCATATTTTCCTACATGGAACCCTAGTATGTGTTATTTTCAGTAATCTTCATACTTTCCACTCTTTATTTTAAATAGAGGCCTCATTAATTCATTTTTCGATGTGGGATTTCATCTAAGATATTTTGAAACTTCAAAAATGTGTGATCCCAATACCCAATGTTTTGTTGAACCGATGGTATTTCAAATCATCATAGATTGATGAGTTTAAGGACCTCAATTTTATAATTGTTTGTGATTGATGACCTCAATCACTACCTATAAATATTTACGTTTTTCCTCCAATTATATGTCTCTAATTTCCAACAATGTTCTCCTAATCGAGATCATAATTTGGTGGTGACCCTTTCATTTCTCTTTTCCTCATATTAAGACTAAATTATAGTAACCCAATTTCCGATGAGTGTTTTCCCACAAATATATTTTCTCTTTTTCATTCTTTTACTTTCTAAGAACAATTTCAAATTGTGAGGAAGCAATTTATTGAAGGAGGGGAGAATGTAACACCCCAAGATTTCATAGTGTGTTATTTCTTCAAAATAATTCAATAACTTGCACTACACGCAACACCGAGTTCAATCACACCATGACTTACAAAAAAAAAGCCATTAAAAAGAGGTTATGAATAGTATTAACTAAATTTTAAAATTTATATAATCCTTATAATTTTAGAATCCATATTATGAGTTTCTTAGACATAATGCAAGAACAGATTCATTTTCAGTATTGCACTTTTATCAACTTTTAATAGTGAAACATTTTTAAATAAAATATTTTAAACATTTTGACTAAATGAGGACATCAAAAAATTTAAAATGAAACATCCCAAGCTTCCACGGTACGCTTTCCTTTGAATAATACAATAGCGTGTGTTGTACGCAACTTCGAGTTCTAACACACCACAACCAATCAAACTAGCCGTTATGAATAGTAATACCTACCTTTTAAAATTTTAGAAATTTTATCTCTAAAAATGGACTTCATTTTTGGATTCAGAGTATCGAATTTAGCCTAAGGTGAAATTTTGGTACTTTTCGGATAACTTTCATATTTTGATGAATAGTGAAAATTACTAAATTTTAATTAAAAACAACTTTTTTAATAAAACTAATTAATAGTGATAAATTATGAATTTGAGTGGTTTTAAAGTATATTTAGAATATATTTTTATCATTTAATATATTGTTGGTCATTGGACATAATTTTACAATTAAACTGAACATAAACAAGTGTCACTCTTTTGATAGTTATTATCTCTTAAAAACACGCTTTTTGTTTTGACAGCAGGAATTAATTTTAAATTAATTTCTGCCACTTCTGTGTTTTGAATTTAGAAAAATGGATTCCATATTTGGAATCAGGATGTCCAAATTTGTAAATAGGTAACTTTTATTTTTAGACATTTTGAATAATTCCTGCGGTAAATATTTTATTTACCATGGTTAAGGGTTAATCCGGTAAATAAGGGTTAAAAAATAATATTATAATAATACTAAATTACCCTAAAACGTGTCCTAGACTTGTTGGTTGATACCAGTTCGACCATAGGCATCTTTGGGTCGATTTGGGGACCCCATGGTGCCACTGGTAGGTGATAGGAACACTTTTTTCTAATTAAGTTAAAATGAATACAAAAATGACACAAGCATATATCTTTTAGAAAAATAATTTTTACATAGGGTTATATATGTTGGATTTTAGATTATAAATATTCATTAGAAAGAAACAAAGATTTAATACATAATTATGTTTTATTTATAATTTTTAGACATTAAATAATTTAATTTATTTATGACACAATGATAATGAATTAATTACTATAATAGTGAAAAATTAAAATAATTGATATTATAAATACCAAAATAAATAAAATATGAAACTTTTAATTAATTAAACTAATTTTATTGGATAGTATGATATATTAGGATTGATTTAACTGACTTTGTTCGAAGTAATCAATCTGTTATGAGTTTCACAAAAATCAACTATTGAATAGTGTCAAAATTGACATAAAAGAGTTCTTAAAACAAATATTATATTATTAATTGATATTAAATTCCTAAAAATCTAAGGTTCGGCCAAGAGACTTATATCATGATAGGGGAATCATTAATGGACCACTTGGGGGGTCTCTTGGATGTATATAGTATGTTTATTAACCATATTATATAAAAATACAAAGAGACATTGTAAAAGTGAAACTAATTAACTTAGAGTTAATACTTAATGATAAGGTTAATATAAGTACCCAAACCTGCCTAAATTCAATTGGTTGAGTTATTTTCGACCCATCCCCACCTTAAACTTTGAATAATCAACTTTGGAGCCATTGAAAACCGAATATTAATTTATTATAAACTAATATCTCTAGCTTTTCCAAAGGTGCCCCTCACCCCTCTTATAAAAGGGTACTCCTACTTCTCATATTTTCACACCATAAAAGCCTTTTGGTTCAGCCAAACTCTACCCAAATACTCTCCCAACTTCCCTCACTACAACCTAGTGGCCTTAGTTTGATCATAAAGCCATCCTAAGGAGCCCTTTTGATCAAATCAAAAGGAAGAAACCGAAGAAGAGGTAATGATTTCACCACCCTTTTCCAGGTTCCTTTCTTCTTCCACTTCTTCTTCCTTTGTTGTTACCATTATAAAATAATAACTCCAGTATCATATATATACTGTGATGTTATTATAAATATGGTACAACCATATTCAGTATTCTATCCACCCATTGAATAACATGTCACCATACGTGCGTACAACGACTTACCATCTCCACGTCGTGGTGTAATTGTTATTCAATATAATATTATTTGGATGGGTATAAAATGATGTGTAACTCATGTAAATAATAAATATAACATGTTAATGATTCTGTATATATGATATACCATCCATTTATATATTATTTTAATATCAAAAGAATTATATTGTCGCTCGTGCGTACGTACGGACTACCGTCTCCACGAACTCGATGTGATTCATTCTCCATCGTATCCATTCACGTATAATTACCATTTGATGATTTAAAAAATGATGTTTAAGGACTTGATATCATTATGGATATGAATAATATACAACCTATCCTTTACAAACATGTCTTACGTAACAAAACATATAAAAGAAAACAAGTAAGTTAACACCCGAAACAACGATAATACTAAGATATTATTATCAAATCAATATTAAAAGATCATATATGATATCATATTAATGTATATGATTATTGTATAATTTAATAACAATTATTTCACCATTATACAGGAGGTTATCCTACCACAACCAAGGAAAAGTACAAGGTAAGGGGTATTTCACAATCTCTTCATTATCCGAGGTTGTTTATATGTAATAATCTACTGGGATCTCTTTATCATCCACATCCATGTTTTCTTAAAAAGGTAGTTCAAAACATTTTTATTATTTACAATAATATGGGTTAAAGTCATTTATATCCTTGTTTGACTTTTTATAAGAGGAATATTTCCGTCGTTTTCAAAACAAGGTCCTTTTTAACCTTTTCGACAAAATTAAGGTAAGATTGTTTTTTTTAAATTATACTACGGGGGCGGTTATTTTCCACCTTTATAAAATCTTCAAAGATTTCCTTATAAGATTATAAGAATATTTTCAATGAAAATGTTTTATTTTATATGGCTCTTAAATGATTTCAAAAATAGAAAGAGATATTTCTCTAAAAAGTGTTTTGATTTCATCTATTTCAACATCATTTGATGGATTTTAAACTTATTTGATGTTGATTTATTATGATACAAAACTTCTATATTGTATTGAAGGTTTTGTGATATGTTTGACTGTGGATGTGCTATTTTTATACCATTCATAGTTTATGGTGAAATTATTGACATTTCGTATGCTAGTTTTAATACGAATGTTTATGTTATGTTTAAACCTTTTCATATGGGAATGCATTGGACTTAATATGTGATGGGTGGAGCCCGCTATAGCTCCTCGATGCATCGGTAGGTCTCATGAGACAAACTACTATCTTGGCATAAGGCCTTGGAAAAATCTTATTTGTAGTCTTGGCACGAGGCCTTGGCTATGTGGTTATGATAGTCTGGAATTATGCATTCCATCATTATGAAAGTGGTTATTGATTTTGCATGTGATTATTCGATTAGTAGAATATCAATGTGAATAAGTAATGGAATTATTTCATTTTATTTATGCCATACCATGTTTAAAGTTTATGTTTGAAAGGCTTTTGTTTTAGTTATACATTTCCTTAAGTGTTTATTCTTATTTATGAAGGTTTCCGCTATATTGTTATCCTTACTGGGCATTTGAGCTCACCCCTTTTCTATGTTTTATTTTTCCCAGGAAGTGAAGAAGTAAATTATGAATGACCTGCAGGGATATTATTAGGGGTTAATAGTGTGGACTATGGAGACAATATGTTGTTGTAGTAGTTTTTCACTTTATGATGTAATGTAAAAATTTATGAATATATCTAGTGTTTCCAAGGCTACTAAACCAATCGGTCTTTCGAGATTTGATCTTTCTTGTGATCATGCCAATGTTATGTAATAATGCACCGACACTGGGTAACTAGGGTTAGGGAGTTACATAAACTACTTCGAAATTGTTCAATGATTTGAATCCTTAATCTCTATCCTATAATGGTCTAAAATTGAAGACAATAATTTGCTAAGAATATATACTCAAATATTTTATGGTTGAATAGAAGAAAAAAGAAGCCTAAGCGAATGTCATGTCTTCTACCACTAGACTCTTCATCACCTGGTTTTAATAAAGAAACATGAAACACATAATAAGGAATAATTATCATATGGCCTACTCTACATCCCTATTAAAATCCATGATTTTCTCACTAGTCCCCCTATTTCATGAAAATGTTAGAGTACTGCTTATTCAAATCTCCTCACTATGAGAACTTTTTCTCTAATATATGACAAAAAAATTAGAGTGCTCAGACCCTTCAAGGCTATTGCACATTATAAACACCATACATCATTATTCGGGGTTCTTCATATCACCATAATCATTCCATGGCCCATGGAAAATATATACAACTATAGGGAACACTTTTCTTGACTATTCATGTACGCCTATGGTTCCTAAATATGAACCTATGGTCTTCAACTAAATATACCACTCAACGAAAAAGTAATTCCGATCAATGTGAGATCTAAAATCACTATATTAGTACTCAACACCTCAGTATGTCTTGTTTCATTCCATATATGATGTGCCCATATCATCCTCATGACTCGAGTACCATAAATCATGATTCATAATCCCCACACCAATCTATCTAAGTGTATTTAACATCCTCATAATTGTGTCATTGCGTTTTGTAACATTTATCAAATCATAAATGTATAACTCCATTCAATATCATTTTATGGACCACAAATCATAATTTTAAACCACAAGGTGTAGGGCCTGAGCTTTATATGATATAGCTAAACTACCCTAGAGTGCCAAAACCCTTCCATGATAATCATCCCCCATAAACAACTTCATCATCTAAATTTTGGTGTCGTAAAAATATTTCATGGTCGTCAAAAATAAGTGGAGATAATATTTATCTTGTCCATGCTATCAACACATAAGGTCCTTGACCCCCCAACTAAATCCATATACCCCATGCAAGAAAGTACCTTCAATCTATGGGAGCCTTGGAAACACTATTGTATAACCTAGCACCTGAGGGTGTTATGGGGCATCCTCTCATGTCTTCCCCATCCCATATTCACTAGTTCTATATTTTGGTTTATAAGTTCTATCAACCTTATTACAACAATCTAGGAAGACCTAGAATCCCTAGTATTTAAACCACAACCAATATTTACCCAATAAAACATAGATAATCCCTAGAAAATAGTGAATGAACATTATTTTTTCCATGTGATGGGCACATAAGGGTCCTGAACTACAAAAAATCGGAATATAGTTTTTATATGAAAGTATCTATAATCCCCATGAAACTAAGTAACACAGTGATAGAGCTCATAATCATAGATTATTTGGGGTCAATCCAACAATGACTGCACTACATCCCATGATCATTGATTAAGTCTAAGAAAATAGATATAACAACCATGATCTTTATTACACACATAAACTATAAGGACCCAGCCTTAAAACATTACATAATTTTGAATTAAATGAATAATTCTCATTGAGGATCTTTTCAGTTTTAGAGTTCTAGAGAATTAGGCCATAACTATTATATTACATCAAAAAAATTAAAAAGTAATAAATTATACTAAGTTTCCATTCTTTTCATTAAATAACAACTCTTGAAAAAAAGAGTCATTTTTAGTTAAATGTTTTAGAAAACATGACTTTCCCTTTACCCCATCCTTGACACTATTCATCATTATGTCCTGTTGAAAACATTTCAAAAACATTGGATGGGCATAAAATTATCAGTAAGGGTTATAAAACAATGAATGAAAACATTATATCATCAATAAATACGTTACATAATACCTTTAACATACCTCATGAAATCATAAGATATATGAAATACACATATAAATCATAAATCATAAATGTTACTTTTGGCATACATAACATACTTACATTGTAGCTTTCACAGCTACGTAGGGAGTTACATTTGGAATACCATCATAGTATATTACCTAAATCTCTTTGAAAAAATATTCAAATTTACCTCTGTCATGTTTACCAATGCATTGGAGAGTTATCTCAGGATCACCCTCCCTAGGTTTATCATAGAACCACCAATATACATAACAATGCCCAAGAACGATATTATATTCATAACACATAAAAAAATATAAAGGAAAGATAATATTTATGTATTTCCATCACAATATATCATTTAAATATTTTGACAGAACAAATCCATTATCAAATCCATTTCCAATAACAAAATACGTAAAAGAGTATATGGTATTTTGTTTCTTCTTAAATACCTTTCATCATTTTAAGGAAGCCAAAGATCAAATAATACTCACGACAGAAGAAAAGGTCATCATCATTGCTTATGTTAAAAAGAAACATTACTTTTTCATGTTTAGTAAAATGACTCACAGAAAAAATATTCCCTTTGAATGAAATGAATATTAAAAGGTTTTTATACATCTTATAAAAGGATGTTGTGTATAAAATAGAATATGCCTCAATGGAAGGAAATTGAGACGAAGTCCCTTACCTCGTGTCTGAATTTACCCATTCATTATTTAATATTTCAACAAATAAAATATAGTTAATTTATACTTTCATAAGAACCACTTTCATTTTTATTATTCCATTTATATAAATTATTACAGAGCAATAACAATTAGTTAATTATTTTGGTTCATATCCGACATTTTTTCGATGTTCGGAACATGAGTTAAAAATGAACTTTTTATAATTATAAATTGACCATGTGGTCAAAATTCCGTTATATACAGAATGATATTCAAGATTTAGATATCATATATATCATATATATTCTGTATCTATATGTATTTATAATAATACATTACATTAGAAGATAAGAAATGAAATGCACGGTTCATGGAGACGGTAATCCATACGTACACATGAATACAACATTCATTTATATTTCATATTTAATAGAATAAAAACATAATGATACATGAGTATATTATAATTCAAGTATAATAAAATATATAATTTCATTAATTCCATACTTTATACATTCCACATTGGGAATGAATGAGTCATATCACTTTGATGGGGCGGTAGTCCACTCTTCTTCAAATGAAATTATCGTATTTTCCTATTATGGAAACCATAATGGTATTCTATAAATTAAAAATATAGACACATTGAAACAATATAATTATAACATATATCACATATATATAGTTCCATCTTAATTGATAGCATAAGATTTTATAGGGGAATATTGAACAATCATCCTTTCGTGAGGCAGTAGTACGCTATCCACTAAAATAGTATGTTCATTAACAATTAGATTGAGGTTTGTGTATGTGTAGTTAGAATAATTCTCATAAAAAAACCTAGTATATTAAGGATAATATTTTTGTTTTAAAATATTGGAATGAAAAGATTTTAGGGGGTTGGAGAAGTAAAATAAAACAAAAGAACATAAGAGAACACGTTACCTTAGAATCTGGTATCTCCATTTATATTGAACCAAAATGATTAATTGAATTGGATTATGCTTAGGGGAAGGCTTCTAGAATTAGGAGAGGGATGTAGGGATCTTAATTGTAAAGATGTTGGAAGAGCCCAGGGGCTTGAGAAGTTTCAGGAATTGGTTAGAACCGAGGCCTCTATATGGTGAATGAGAGGCTCTTTACGGATGTTTAAAAATTTTATTTTATTGTATATTGATATTCCATCTATAAAGGTCCAAAACTTATTAAAGTCATTGATATGTTGACTCATGTTTCAATTAAAATAATCCAATAAGAATTATACTGGTTTTGGATAATTTGATAAAGTTTATAATCATATTAATTGAAATAATTCGTTAATGGGGTAAGCACTGCATCATTATTGGGTCACAAATAATTTATTTATATTATGTATAAAAATTATAAAAAAATACGATTACGTAGGAAATCTTTTTAAATTTAAAATTAATATTTATAGTCAAAGTGATAATTTATATAACTCAATGTAAGAATTGATTTACTAAAAGATAAATCTTTAAGTCAATTTTGTCTTTACATTAAATTAATTAATATAAAGTGTCATTATCACTCCCAAGTGGCTCCATGGGGTCCCAAAATAGACACACAGATGCCAAAAGTCGGAAATATATCATCAAAAAGGATTATAAGTCCTGTTAGGCTTATTTAAAATTATTATAATATTATTTATTACCCTTATTTACCATATTTACCATTTCACAATGGTAAATAAAATATTTACTGAAATAAATATTCAAAATGACAAAAAATAAAAGTATCATATTTACACTATTTGAACCACCTAATCAAAATATTGAATCCATTTTCAAATTAAAAAAACAGAAGTGGTAGAAATTAATTAAAAATTAATTCACGCTGTCAAAATAAAAAATAGTGTTTTTAGGAAAGAATAACAATCAAAAGATTGAAACTTATTTATGTCCAATTTTAAAGTGAAATTACCTCCAAGGACTAAAATTGTATTAAATAGTAAAAACATAATATAATTACACTTTATAACCGATTAAAAATATAATATATCCTTATAAATAAATTAGATTAAATGTATGTGTTGAATTAAAATACAATATTTTCACTATTCATTAAAAAAATGAATTTTATCAAAAAAATACCAAAAATTTACCCAATGTAATTTTTGATGCCCCAATTCTTATAAAAAATTTTATTTTGTTCAATAGATCATATAAAAGTGAAAAAAGTAGATTTATAGAGGTTTCACCATCAAATGTTTGTTAATCGACCTTTTAATGAATATTAGAGTATTTATGTTTAAAATTAGATTATTTCTTATTTTTAGCCGCTAAAATTTATTAGGAAAATGTAAAAACATTATACAACCATGTATATTCATATTGTAGTTATTTCTGTCCATTCCCACTAATACAACATCTAGGAACAAACTACGATTTAAAATAATATTATATTAACATTTTTTAGTATGACCTAAAGTTGTGTGCAACAAAAGATTTCATAGAAACTCAATGTCACTTATCGAGTACGCCATCGAACAAAGAATCCACTTTAACACAAGATTAATATTTAATTAACATATTTTTATAAATATGGAAATGTTATATTCTTTCTTTATATGGGATTTTACATCCTTCCCCTTTTTTTGGAATTGTCTCACCAGAATTCTATACACTTATCAAATAAGTGGGGTATTTATCCCTCATTTCATTTTCTGATTCCAACGTTGCCTCTTCAAACATATGGTTTTTTCACAAACCCTTTACCTGATTAATTACCTTATTCCATAACACTTTCTCACTTCGTTGAAAAATATGGACTAGTTGTTCCTCATAAGAGAGATTATCTTCAAATTGAACTATATCTAGGCTCACAATATGATATGAGTCCAACATATAGTTTCTCAAAATTGAATCAGGAAAAACATTGTGTACATGAGACAAACATGGAGGTAAATCCACTCTGAATGAAACTGATTCAACTTCCTCTGGGATTTCATAAGGTCCAATGAACCTCAGACTCAAGTTTCATATCTTACCAAAACGCATCACACTTTTATATGGAGAACCACTGAAAACAATATGATCATAGACCTCAAAAGAAATATACTTTCTCTGGTTATATTCATAACTTTTCATCTTACTCTGAGTTGTTCTTATGTGCTTCTGAATCAAAAAAACTTTATCTGTTATCTCTTCTACCAATTCTGGTCCAATCAACTTACCTTCTCCTACTTCATCTTAAAATGCTGGTGTTCGAAACCTCTTCCCATATAATTCCTCAAATTAAACCATATGTATACTCGAATGAAAAATGATATTATATGAAAAATCAACCAAAGAAAGATGTTGTCCCCAATGGGATTGGTAATCCATTGACCAAGCACATAACATATCCTCCATGGTCTGAATTGTTCGTTCTGACTACCCATATGATTGTGGATGAATAGCTTTACTAAAATTTAATTCAGTACCCAATGACTTCTGAATTCCATTTCAAAAGATAGAAGTAAACCTGGGATCATGATCAGAAACAATAGAGAGGGGAAAACCATGCAACCTAACATTGTCTTTTACAAACAATAGAGAAATTTGATATAGAGAAAAATTATTTTGAATTGGAAGGAAATGGACCAATTTAGTCAATCGATGAACAATTACCCAGATTTCGTTATGACCTTGAGATGTTTTTGGTAATCCCACAATGAAGTCCATGGATATATTTTCCGATTTCTACTATGGCACCGATAGAGACTGAAGCATCCCCTTCTCTAACTATCGCACTACCTTATCCTATTGAAAAGTCAAACACTTCATAGTAAAATCAACACTATCTCATTTCATTCCATCCCACTAGTAATACTCCCTAAGATCTCAATATACTTTAGTACTTCCAGGATGAACAGAAAATTGGGAAATATGAACTTCACATAACAACTCATTCTTCTACATTGAATCACAAGGAACACATAATCACATCCCAATCCTAAAAACATAATCATTATCTTTGTAAAAATCTGGAATCTTAACCTTATGAACCAACTGTACCTTTTTCTGCAACTCACTATCTTCATTTGATCATTATTAATTCTGTTTGGTAGAGATTATTTAACTATCACTTGAAATAAGACATAGTAATTTCATGGACCAAAAAATTCTATTCCAAATTTCATCAAATCAAAAACCAAAGGATCTCGTTCCAAATGTTTCATGGACAATGAAGCATACATTTTCAACTCAAAGCATCAACAACATTATTTTCATTTCCCAGATGGTAATGGATCGCAAAATCATAATCCTTGATTAATTCCAACCATATCCTCTGTATACTGTTTAATTCTTTATGAGTTAATATATACTTTAAAAATTTGTGATAAGTGTATATTTCACATTTTACTCCTTACAGATGATGCTTCCATATTTTTTTAACAAAAACAACATTAGATAATTCCAAATCATGTGTAGGATTATTTAACTCAAGAGGATTCAACAAATGGGAAGCACATAAAACTACCTTATCATTATGCATAATGACACAACCAATTCCGTTCAATGTATAAACACTATAGATAATAAACTCACCCTTTCTAGAAGGCACATCCAAAACTGGAGCACTCACCAATCTTCTTTCCAATTCCTGAAAAAATCATCACATTATTTTGTCCAAAAAAACTTAACACCAAATCTATTTAACATAGTCATTTGTATAGATAACCATTAAATATTTTCAAAAAACCTCTAGTAATAACATTCCAAACCATAAAAACTATGAATCTTAGTTTTATTTTTGGGTCTTGGCCCTTCTTCAACATCTTTTGTTATAGAAGGATCAAAATTTATGCCATTGTTTGAAACTATGTGACCAAGGAAAGAAATTTGTTGTCAGAACAACTCACAATTGTTGAATTTCCCATATAGATTATTTTCTTTTATGGTTTTCAAGAAAATACATAAATGACTTTCATCCTTCTATTAACATTTAGAATAAAAAAATATCATCAATGACAACAACCACAATATTATCAAATAAGTCATAGATAATGATATACATATGATCCATTAATAGAGTAGGTTCATTACTTATCCCAAAAGGCATAACTAAAAATTCATAATGGCTATATCCAACATGAAACGTGGTCTTCAAAATGTCTACTTCCATTACTTTTAACTGATGGTATCCCGACATCAAATCAATCATCGAAATATTCTGAGCTCCATAGAGATGATCAAACAAATCATCAATATGAGTCAAAGGATACTTGTTATTAACAATGATGTTATTCAATGCTCTATAATCAATTAAAAGTCTCATTGAACCATCTTTATTTTTAATAAAAAGGCTGGAGCACCCCATGGGGTTGTTCTAGGTCGAATGAAACCAGTATCTAATAACTCATGCGATTGCATCATTGACTCTAAAATTTCAATACGATCCATTCAATAAGGGGTTTTGAAATTGTATTAATAACAAGAACATTGTAAATAGTAAATTCAATATCCCAATCAGGTATTATACCTAGAAAATCATCCAAAAAAACATCAAGATATTCATTTACCTCGAGAACATCATTAATCTAAATAGTTCCTTTGTTTCCAATAATATGTCAAAGGTAACATTCATTTCCATCTATTACTAGTTCATCCTCTTCATTATATGTTATCAAAATAAGGGTACATTCTTGTACACTTACTAGAAGTCATTATAAAAATAAACCTCTTTAGCTCTTTGTAGTAAATCTTAGCAAGATAAATATAAAGCCAATCCATACCCAAAATAACATCAAAATCTACTAGAGGAAAAACAATAAGTATTGAAGATAGATTCTTTCCACACACAAGGAAAAGAAGGATCTTATAATATATTTTTTTCTCAACATTTTCCAGGGTGTTTTTTCTATAATATTAGGATTCATATATTGAGATTTAATTCCCAATTTTCTAGAAAAAATTTCTAAAATGAATGAATGTATAGAACCCGAATCAAACAACACATTGGATTAATCAGAAGAAACAAAAAGTGTACCTGATACTAATTAATTTGATGGCCCAATATCTACTAATGTTGTTGCAGAGAATTTCACCACCTCTTTCTACATGTAGTCTATCTACATTCCCTCAGTTGAGTTCTATGTTAGACACTAATTTTCTTAATGTCTAATTACATTACACTTAAAACATTTTTAATTCTGTAAATCATAATTTTTCTTACCATTAACCTGTTCTTTATTAGTTTAATTACAAGCCATATGTCCCATTTTCCACATCTATTTCACTTATCGGAATTAAAAATACATTCCCCAGCATGTTTTGTTTCACAAACTATAAACTAATGTTTCTTACCTTCAGAATTTGTTGAATATTTCATCACTTTCTTCGGCCACTCTGACCAATTATTATTTTGTTTGTGAAAGAACATATGATCATCGAAAAACTCCATTTCCACATTCTATTCAGAGCAAAAAAGTTTTTCATAACATTGGAACTATTGAAAAGATAAAGCCCTTCGATACATTGGTTTTTATCAAGAGAAAAAAAAGAATAATTTTACTATCTAGATCTCATATGAAATTTGGAGTATACGTTGATAGTCGAGTGAATTTTGCTTCATAAGCAGCCATTGAGTCACCCTCCTACCTCAATTCTAGGAATTGTTTTTCCATCTAAATAAGAACCAAATTAGGAAAATATTTCTCAAGAAACATTTCTTTGAATTCATCCTAATAAAGAGCATCAATCTCCTCACAATCCCTGATATTTTTTACCATCATCCACCACTAATCCGCTTCACCTTCCAAAAGATAAATAGAGAGACTAAACTTTTGATGTTCTCAACTCCCATGACATCAAAAATCTTCTCCAGTGCCTTAATCTAGCCTTCAGCTCGCACATGGTCAAATTATCCTCTGAGTTATGGGTGATGTTGCCTCAGGATATTCTACACTATTGAAATGTTTCTCTGTGGAAGATCTGGATGATGTTTTTCATGGATAAATCCACCATTTATAGCTAGAGTATATTGTTCCATCACTGCAACAAACTATTTAGTTACGATTCTAACCATCTCATGTTTCTGATTCGGAATGTTTTCTTCCTCCAGATGTCGTCCCATCATAGATTCCATGTTTCCTCTATGGAAAACCACTCTGAATCCAAAAATATCGTAGGTGAAGCAAAATGGTAATCTATAAATTCTATATCATTTCAATCATAACATAAACATAAAAAAATTTACGGATATTAATTTAACAATATAATAACATCTAAAGTTGTCTAAACTAACATTTTATACCATCTATAAGGATTTGGCCTTAAAACAATACATAATCATGAATTAAATGAATAGTTCACATTTAGGATCTTTTTAGGATTATATTTTTGGAGAATATTGACTTAACTATTACATTAAATCACAAAAAATACAATGTAGATAGTTCTACTCAGTTCCTATTTTTTAATAAAATATAAACTCTTGAAAAAAAGAGTCATGTCTAGTTTATTGTTTTAGATAGCATGACATTATTTTGATCTCATCCTTGGCCATATTCATCTTTCTGTCATGTGAAAAACATTTAAAAAACATGGGATGATCATGAAAAAGAGCTGTATGGGTTATAAAACAATGAAAGAAAACATTATATCATTAATATATACATAACTTAAGATCTTTAACATACCTCAGTAAATAATATGATTTATGAAATACACATAGAAATCATAAATAAAAAATGTAGCTTTTGGAATATATAATATAAATATGTTGTACCTTTTACAGATATGTAGGGAGTTAAATTTGGAACACCCATCATTATATATTCCCTAAATCTCTAAGGAGAAACATTCATGTTTACCTCCTTAAAATTACACAATGCATTGAAGAGCTATCTCAGGCTCACCCATACCAGGTTTATCATAGAAACACCGGTATATGTAACAATGCCAATGAACCATAAAATATTCATATCTCATAAAACAAATATAAAGGAAATATAACATTTACACATTTCAATCATAGAATATCATTTAAATATGTTGACATAACAAATCGATTATCAAAACCATTTTTAATTCCAAAATATGTAAAAGAGTATATGGTATTTATTAAATTTTAAAAACATTTTGGCTTGTTAAGGAAGCCAAAGATCAAATAATACTCATGGTGGTGGAAAAGGTCATTGTCACCACTTACATTACAAAGAAATATTCATTTTTGTCATGTAGTAAAATACCTCTTAGAAAAAAGATTCCCATTGAATGAAATAAAAATTCAAAAATGTTTATACACTGTATAACAGAAAGTTGTGTAGAAAACAAAATATTCTCAATGAAAGAAGATTAAGACAAAGTCTCTTACTTCTTGTCCGACGTGACCCGTTCATTATTATATCTCATTAATAATAAAATAAAGTTAATTTATAATTTCTTAAGAACCCTTTTCAATTTTTTTTCCTTTTATATCAATTGTTACTTTTCTATAACAATTAATTAATTATTTGAGTTTATATCGGACATTTTGTCGATGTTCGGAACATGAGATATAAATGAACTTGATATAATTATAAGGTGTCCATGTGGTAGAAATTCCATTATCTCTAGAATTATATTAATGATTTTTATATCATATATATCATTTGTATTCAGTATATATATGTAAATATAATACTATATAAAATTATGAGATAAGAAAGTAAATACATTGTTCATGGAGATGGTAAGCCGTACGTACGCATGAACGCTACATTGATTTGTATTTCATATTTAACAGAATAAAAACGTAATGATACATATATGTATTATAATTATAGTATAATATCATATATAAATATATTAACTCCATCATTTATATGTTGGACGTATGACATTAATGAGTCGTATCACTTTGAAGGGGCAGTAATCTGCAATTCCTCAAATGAAATTATCGTATTTTCCAACTATGGAAACTATAACGGTTTTATATAAATAAAATATAAATAATCATAGAAAAAATATAAATATAATATATATCACATATATATACAGTTTCACCTTAATGGATACCATAATAAGTGGTAGGAGAATATTGAATAATCATCGTTTCGTGGGGATGTAGTTCTCTGTCCATATAAACTTTATGTTATTTAACCACTAGATAGAGTTTTGTGTATGTTTACTTCAAATAAATATCTTAAAAACAACGTAGTATATTTAGAATAATTATTTTGATATAAAAGAAAAAAATAAAAAGATTTTAGGGGATTGGAGATGTAAAATAAAACAAATGAACTTAAAAGAAGATGTTACCTTTAAATCAGATATCTCCCTTTGTCTTGAACCAAACAGTTTAATTGAATGTCCTTTTTCCTAGGTGAATAATACTATTAGGAGGAGAGTGATTTAGGAAGATTAATTGAGAAGTGGTTGTTCATGAAAAGGTCCTTGAGAAATGTTAAGAATGGGTTAGAAGTGAGAACTTTTTATAAGGGGGAGGAGGGGCTCTTTAAGAATGTTTAAAATATTATTTTATTTTATAATTATTTTTTGTTTATTATGGTCAAAATTTTATTAAGGTAGAATATAAGATGACTCATGCTCTAAATAAAATCATCCAATAAGAATTTTATAGGTTTTGGATATTGTTTTAATCTTTATAATCTTATATATTTAAATCATTAATTAATGAGGTAAACATGGCAAAATTATTGTGTCATAAATAATTTTATTTATTTGATGTCCAAAATTTATAGAAAAAATACCATAATGTAGGAAATAAATTTAATTTTCAAATGAATATTTATAGTCAATGATATAAATTATACAACACCATAAAATAATTGATTTACAAAAAAATATATGTTTAAGTCATTTTTTTCATTACATTAAATTAATTAATATGAACTATCATTATCAATCCCAAGTAGCACCATGGGGTCCCAAAATCGACCCAAGGATAACCATGGTCAGAAATGTATCATCCAATAGTATTATTAAATATTATTGGGTAATTTAATATTATTATTATATTATTTTTACCCTTATAAAACATATTTACCCTTTAACCATAGTAAATAAAATATTTTCTGAATTAAATATTCAGAATGGATAAAAATAAAAGATAACTGTTAACACAATTTGATCATCTTGATTACAAAAACGGAATCCATTTTTCCAAATTCAGAACATAGAAGTGCTTTAAATTAATTTAAAATTAATTCTCTCTGTCCAAACAAAATGTTTGTTTTTAAGATATAATAACTATCAAAATATTGACACTTATTTATGTCCAATTTCAAAGTAAAGTTAATTCCAATGACCAAAATTGTATTAAATAGTAAAAATATAATATAATTACACTTTAAAACTAATTAAAAAGATAATATAACTATACAAATAAATTTAATTAAAATTAATTTTGGAACTAAAATTATGTATTTTTCACTATTCATCAAAAAAATGAATTTTCTATGAAAAATACAAAAAATATACCCAAAGTATATTTTTATCTCCCAAATATAATGAAGAATTTTATTTAATTAAATATAATATATAACAGTGAGAAAAAATATATTTTAAGTGGGTTCTCCATTAAAAGCTATTAAATCAACCTTTTAATGAATATTAGAGAATTTATGCATAAAATCTGATTCGTTCTTGTATTAAGCTTCTAAAATTTATTGGGTAAATATAAGAACATTTTACAAACATTTATATTCATATTGTAGTTAGTTATTTCCATTCCCTCTAAGACAACAGCTAGGCATTAATTTCCATTTAAAATAAAATTATATTACTATTTCTCAGTATGACCCAACGATGTGTGGAACATAAGATTTCAACGAAACACATTGTTGTGTATCGGGTACGCCATCAATCATAGAATCCACATTAAAGTAAAATTAATATTTAATTCAAAATTATTAATAAATATGATAATTTTATATTCTTTATTTACCTCGGATATTACAAAAACATGATTTATTTCATAAATATGTACTTTAGAAAAATATAAGGATAAAGAGGTATAGTGTCTTGGAAAATTAAGAACATTTAATAAAAAATTAGAACTTATAGTAATACATATTTAATGAAAAATTCTTTTATATGACCACAACATTACATTATACTTAGCATTGCATGGGCTAACCTGAGGACCCACATAAGAAAAGTGTAAGCTATAAAGCACATTAAAGGACTAAACAAGTCATAACATTAAGAATACAATACATGTTATGCAATAGTCATATAAATGGAGAATAATAGAATCATTAATATAAAGTAATTATGTAGTATGATTATCAAAACATGGAGATTTGGTAAGAACAATTAACATGATATTTTCATGAGCCAAGGCACAATGCACATAGAGCATGAGTAAAACCTTATTGACCATGAACTAGAATGAGTAAAAACTCATTGTACATGACCTATAATGATACTAATCTTTACCCATATCATTGGAGAACTATCAAGGTGCACCATTCTTAATCATTTCATTTCATGCATAAGTGTGCCATATATATAATAAAAAATGGATTCATCAAACATCCTAATTTACTACATTAATATGAAACACTGAATACATAAATGTAAGTACTAAACTTATAGGTAAATGTGAAAAAATATTAATACCCTTGATTGAGAAATGGGTGCAGTATTCACTTATACAATTATTTTGGCATGGGAAATTTTGGTGTAACTTCTATAGAAAAATGATGTCAAATAGAAATCGTAAAATCGGTTGAAAAAGAGAAATGGGTCTCTCATTATTTATAAATGAAATGGAAAGTAAGGGGGTAATGTAACATTATATACCAACACATTTAATGGAAATTAAACAAATAAAATAAAATAATTAATTGAATTTAAATTAAGAGAGAGAAATTCCATACTGAATTTTGGCATGGTCACATGTGTACATGTGACGCACTTGTGCGATATAAAAAGATATATAATCATTAATACATAAGGATAGAAGTATGGGAAGGTTTTAAATAATACCCAAACATTTTTAATTGATATTAATGTGTATAACATCATAAAGAATCTTTGAAAAAAATGAGAAAGGAAGAAATCCCTTACTTGGAAGTGTGATAAAAAAGGATTGGGAGAGGCTTAAGATATGCTTTTAGGGAGCTTGGGGTGCCTTGGGGGATTCTAGAGAGAGAACAGAAGGGATTGGTTAAGATCCAAATGGTTTTTGTGAAGAGGAATGGGGGATGGATTGGGTTTATATTACAAAGGACATGGAATTCATTATTATTTTGGTCTTGGACCCTATAAATTAAACTAATCAAAACCACAAAAAATCCCATGGTGTTTTAACAAGGTTTTTTATATATTTTAGTGAAAAACGTTATTTTATGAGTTAAATGTAAGAACTTTTTAAAAAATTGGTTTTTTATAGGTGTAGGTGAGTAACACAGTCAAGGAAATCATTTTCAAATGTTTAAATGATTTATCTGTCTTGGAGGGTCCACTAAGGCATTGTAAAATTAATAAAAATGAATCTAAAATCACAATATTTTAAATATAAAGCATATATTGGACGAAAATAAATTCTATATTATTTTACTAAATTACTATTGTGTCATTATGATATCATAAAATGAATTATATATTTGAAAGATATTTAAATTTTACCCAAAAATTTGACTCTCTCAAAAAATTATGTAAAATTAAGCATTTGAATTTTTTGGACATCCTAAATCAAAAAATGTTATTAATTTTAACAAATTAATTTTATAAATATGTGAATTTTTACATTTAAAGTAAAAACTGACATTTAATTAAAATTCAAGGGGGTTGAAAAAAATAGTTTCCAAACCTCCATAAAAATTAAAAATCTATTCATAAAAATTATAGGATAATTTATATTTAATAAAAAGTAATTTAGTAAAATTATTTTACAAAAAAATTATTTACTTTAACAATACATTAATTCATCAAAATTGGTTTCTTAATTGAGTTTGAATATTAGCTAAAAATGCTATTTGTGTTTTAAAAACAATTTACAAAGTATCAATAATAAAATGAATGTAAATTATTTATGAAAAAAATAACACACATAATAATAGTGTTAGGGTATCATTACATAACCTCTTTTTAAACCCTAATACGTACTAAGGGTAAGGTGTGTTATGGTGAAAGACTACTGGGGTGACTCAAGTGACATCGCCCGGGTGGTAATCTCTATTTGCAACCTCTTCTATTATAGGTGGTTTCATTCATGCTTAAGTTGTTAAAGCTCATCCTGGTCTTGGTCAATAGTGAAGCCTGGTGATGCTACTTCATTTTAGATCTCCAACAAATGGGATTCATAAGGAGGAATTCTTCTAGATGGGGCCATCACTACCTTTCTCTGAGTAAATTTGATTTATTAAAGACCTATATTTATAATAATCATTTTATCACTTTTATATGGCTATATTAGGAATTGTAAAAAATCTAAACTGTATTCTAAAATCCAAAAAAGACATAAAATCAAGGAAGACCATATGTTTTATATAACCACTTTACATAATAATACATTTAATTAGATCAAGAGTAACTTTCATTAATAAATGTTTGGTTCGTTAAAATCTCCACCCATTAAAGAATATTTCCCTGAAAAATTGATTTTTCTAACACTAAAATGGATGAGGGTAACTCTTATTCCTCACTTCCTCTGATTCCCACCTTTATTCTTCAATATTGTGGTTTCTCCACAACACCTTGGGAAGGAAAATTGTCTTATTTCATAGAAATTATCTCTATAATCGAATATCTTCACCATGTTCAATTCATAAGAGAGGTCATTCTCTAATTGTACCACAACAAGATTGAGTACATGAAATGGGTCAGATATGTACTTCCCCATGAGTGATACATGTAATAATTCATGTAATTAAGACAGGTTTGGTGAGAGTGGTAGTTGATAGTACATTGATCCAATGCGATGAAGGATCTCAAAATGGATTATGTATCTTGGACATAGATTTCCATTCTTTAGACATATTAGAACTATCTTCCACTATGATAGGTGGAGGAATAAAATGTCTCCAACAAGAAAATCTATGTCTCACTGATGATTATCAGGATAGATCAATTGTGACTCTGAGCAGCATTACGGTGCTGCTGGATGGTCTTATCCTTCCCCATCATTTCATTGACAATTTCAGTACCTAGGAGTTTTCTCTCCCCAACACCATCCAAATATTCTGGTGTTCTAAACCTCTTCCCATAATGGGATTAATATGGAGCCATTGGGATGCTTGAGTGTAAACTATTATTTCATGAGAACTCATCTTGTGGAAGAGGATGATACCATCTACCTTTGATGTCCACTGAGCATGCTTTCAACATGTCCTGAAGTGTTTGGATTGTCCGCTCAGATTGGAAATTAGTTTGAGGATGATAATCCATTATGAAGTTCAACTCAGTATTCAGAGCATGATAGAGACTCTTCCATAACATAGAGGTGAACCTTAGATCTAGATAAAATACAATAGATAGTGGTACTCCATGCAGCCTTAAACTTTATCTGATGTATATCTGCACCATTTGATCCAATTAAAAATCCTCTATAATTGAAATGATGTGATTAGTCTTTGTAAACAGATCCCAAAAAACCCATATTGCATTATTTCCATTGGATTTCTTTAGAAGTCCAGTTCCAATGTCTATGGTGAAGTTCTACCATTTACATGTATTTATGGGTATTGGTGGAATCATCTCATTATACTTCGGACTCTCATGCTTCACTTGATGACATACCAGACACATTAATGTATAATAAGTGATCATCATCTTCATGTTATCTCACAAGTAATAATCTCTTAGATCTTGATACATCAATGGGTTTCCTGGGTGAATGGAGAAATTTGAACTATGATCATCCTCCAAAAGATCAATCATTAACTCCGTATATGATGGAGAAAATAGTCTTGACCCATATCTCAGAATTCCAACTTCATTAACATTGATCTCCATGTATTTCCCTTTTTTGATAGTTTCTACATTCTTCTAAATTACCACATCATCGTTTGGATCATCCTTTAACCATTAAAAATGTGATGGTCAAGCAGTCATTTATGAAGGGGTTGATGATGTCCCTTCGTTATTATTCCAATTTCTATATTCATAAAATTTATGATAATTAGATTCTATTCAAATATCATCAATGATAGAATCATTATATTATTTCTAATTATACCATCTTCCACCATGTTTTCATTCACAAGGTGGTAATGGATTGAGTAGTTATAGTCATTGATCAACTATAACCATATTAATTGGAACATATTCAAATATTTTAGTGTGAATATATACATGAGGACTTTATGATCCATATATATTTTACACTTCTCCCCAAACAGGTAATTTCACCAAATTTTTAAAGAGAATATTACTGTAGCCAACTCCAGATCATATGTCAGATAGTTTTTCTAAGGATATTTAAATTACCTTTAATCATAGGCAATGACTTTTTCATTTTGAATTAACCCAACTCATAGGCCTATCTTTGAAGCATCAATAAATACCACAAAAATTTCTCCACTTGTGGTTAGTGTGAGCATGGGCACAGTGATAAGCCTCCTTTTCAAATCCTTGTTTCTATTTTCTCATTCATCACACCATGAAAACATGACTCCATTCCATGTTACATTTGTAAGATTTTTTTAAAATCGTGAGATACTTTTGAATAATCATCAATATTATCCATCTAACCCAAGAAATCTACGGATATCCATCACATATTTTGGACTCATCCATCCCTCAATTTCTTTTTTCATGGAGGGATTCATATATATTTCATTACTTGTGTTGATAAAAACCATTAATGAGACCTCCTTAAAATAGAACTCACACTTTCTGTATTTTTTCTTGAACTTTTTATTTCTCATGCTCTCTAGTACAGTTCTTAGATGATCCTCATTTTCCTCTTTGGTTTTGTAGTATATTAGAATATCTTCTATAAATACTACCAAATTATTTTTGAGGTAATATCTAAAGACTCTATTAACCAAGTCCTTTTGGATTACTAGAGAATTATTGAGTCACAAAGGAATTAATATGAATTCATAGTGCCATTACCATGTAACAGAAGTAATATTGGGGATATCCTCCTTTTTTACGCTTACGTGGTAATATCCAGACCGTAGATCCACCTTTGGAATGGTATTCTTCTCCACATATCTAATCGAACAATTAATCAATTTGTGGTAGATGATACTTGTTCTTCATTGTTATTTTGTTTATATCATGACATTCAATGCAAAGGTGCATTGACACATCCATCTTATTGACACAGAGGACTAGTTCACCCCATGGTGAAGCACATGGGCATATAAACCCTTTATCCAAATTATCCTTAAGTTGATTATTTAACACCTCAAGCTCCATAGACACCATTATATATGGATTCTGGGAGATTGGAAATGTCCCAGTTATAAGATCGATCTAGAATTCGACATCTATTCTAGGAGGAAGACCAAGTAGTTTCATGGGAATCACTTCACCAAATTCCATCACAATTGGCATGTCTTCAAGGATAGTTGCTTCTGTAGACTTAAGCTTTTGAGAAAGATATACATTCTCAATGGGTTGTAAGATACATGCTTGAGATGATGGTTCTATGAAGACTCATCCTCTTCCCTGTACTTTTATAGAATTGTGGGTCGAATCTCCAAATGGAGAGTTATTTCCCTCTCACGTTAATTTATGTTGGCTCTATACATGTAATTCCAAACTATGTAATTTATTTTACCAAATTCTACTAGAGGGATTATGACATGGTTCCCTAGGAAGTTCAATACAGAAATTTTGATAGGGATGAGTTATATTCATGGGATGCAATGATTTTTGATTTTGTCATTTTCCCTGACAACTTTACTTCCATGATTTGTGGTAGTGTAAGGATTGATCTAAAAGTCTTTTGGGATATAAAATAATTCATATAATAATGTATAAAAAAGTATTTTCACTATTAAAGAATGGATAATAAGTATACCTATAACTATTTTTTTTTCAGGGATCACTTTAGTAGAAGTTTTGGAAAAATCTTACCATTTCTTCCTTAGAGGTTGTTAGTTTCTTCTGAAAACACTTGTCTTAGGGAACTGGTTTTCAATGTTCCATCATTGTTTGAAGTTGAAGAATTGAACAACTCATTGATAGTCAAATAGAGTATTCCTGTCATCTGTCATAGTTGCATGTTTTTTTTATTGAAAGTTAATGGCCAGGTTCCCTTTTTTCCACACATAATGCTTTTTTTCACACCCTTCTGAAAATTTATTGGGTGCTTTTTTGTGCACATTTGGCTAGTGGGGTTCTAGAATTTCATAGTTCCATTGGATTTATTTGTCAGACCCCTAAGATTAAATTCGAATTTATGATTATTATCCCCATGATAACCCTAAGATTCTCCGACCTCTATTTAGACTTTTAAGGCACATCAAACAATTTCTTCATAATTGTCGAAGTCACAGATTGCTAGGGATTTTTGTAGGCTAGGATTTAGTGAACCAAAGTAGTAGTAAAAATTGTATTTTGGGTAATGAAAATGTTTACGGCATATCTTGAATTACTTGTAATGTTTTCTTTATAAGCTCCAATTGATTCGTCATATTTCTACTTGAGGCCAGGGAAGTCCCTTTCCTTCATATGTTGGAGGGTGTGAAGAAAATATATATCAAATAACGTTTTCTGGAAATCATTCTATTCCAAATCCTTGATCTATTCTTTAGGCTTCATATTTTTTATATTAATGTCCAACATTTATTACCTTCAACATCCAAATGATAAAAATCCACAAAACCATATCTTGTATGGATGATTGAAAGATGGAAATATCTTATCAATGGAGGGGATCATTTATTTGGAAATTGAGGGAACATATGATCCATTAAAAGTAAGAGGACTTAATCTCTAAAAGCTCTCAATTACGGCTTGTTCTTTCTTGGGGGTGTGTAATGTTCTTCTTGACCCATGTATCTATTAAAAACACGAGTTAACTGAGGGAGTATCATGACAAAGAATGCAATACCATATCCTCTCAGATAAGGAATCTCATTAGAAGAGTCATCACATTGATATTCAAATCAGTTGTTAGCTCGAGCCCCCCTATTACTGACCATTGGCTGGAATAAAAGTAATGTTAGGGGTAACAAATAACGGTGAATCCAATTTCAAAAAGGGATAACTTATAAATTATATATATTTCCTCAACTTATGAACTTACTGGCTTCAATCTATGTTATCCAGGATTTACATCAAAAAATATATTTATATGGACTTTTTTCAATTAATATCTATTCATATATGGTTGAGGAATTTTCCAAAGAAAATCCCTTGGGTGTGTCGTAACCATGTTTGCAGCAAGGAAAATTTTTGTGCACTAGTTCTTGTTCGAGTCTAACTCAAATTAGTGTTTTTGGGTTTTACTTGTAAAAAATATCCATGCCAATGTTACATCCTGCCTAAAAAAGTAATATGAAATTTTCAAATTTATTAATATTTGTGAGTTAAATATTAATTTTACTTTAAATCAGATGCAATGTTCAATAACATACCTGATACACAACAACAGGTTTATTTGAAATCATACGTTGCACACAATGTTGAGTCATACTGAAAAATAATAATATAATATTATTTTAAATGGTAGTTAACGCCTAGCTATTGTATTGGAATTAAGGAATAGAACTAACTAAAATAAGATTATGCATGTTTGATAAATGTTTTTACATTCATCCAATTAATGTTAGAAGCATAAAATGTGAATAAATCTAATTTTAAGCATAATTATTTATAAAAGGCCGATTTAACACCTTTTGATGGTGAACCCCTTTTAATTATATTTTTATTCAATTTTATATGTTCTATATGAAAAAATATAATTCTTCTTTATAATCGGGACATCAAAATTTACTTTGGATAATTTCTTGGTATTTTTCTGATAGAATTCATTTTTAACAAATAGTGAAAAATACGTTATTTTAATTCAAAAGTTCTTTTTAATATAATTTATTAATATGGTTAGAATATATTTTTAATTGGTTTTAAAGTGTAATTAGATTATATTTTTACAATTTAATCCAATTTTGGCCATTATAATTAATTACAATTTGAAATTGGACATAAACAAGTGTCAATCTTTTGATAGTTATTGTTTCATAAAAACACACTACTTCTTTTGACAACATGATTTAATTGTAAATTAATTAAATTGATTTCTATGTTTTTAATTTGGTAAATTAGACAAAATTTTATAATTTAGAATATCATATATATCTTATGCTAATTTTTTTGTTTTTTTCCAAAAAACATCAATTTTTGATGAATAGTGAAATCACTTAGTAGTAGTAAAAAACTGACTTTTTCATTTAAATGAAATTTTAAAACTTATGTAAAATGATTTTTGAATATCCAACATACATGGATATTATTAGTGAGTAAAATTTTGTTCAATAAGATGAAAATAATTTTTGATGAATAGTAACTTTTGAGTTTTATTTACTACCGTTAAAGGTAAATATTCTAATTCAAGGTAAAAAAATCATAATAATTCCCAATTGTATTAACAGTTTTCCTAACCATGATGGATGAGTAATGGCCAAGAATGGGCATTCTTTGGTCGATTTTGGGACCCTATGGAGACACTTATGAACGATAATAAAACTTTATTTTAATTAAGATGAAGTAAATGAAAAAATGACATAAACCAATAACTTTTAGTAAATCAATTTTTACATAGGGTTATATATGTTATCTCTTAGAATATTAATATTATTTGGAATGATAAAAATATTTAATAGATCATGGTATTTTTATTATAATATTTAGATATCAAATAAATTATATTATATATGACAAATAATGATGCAGTATTTACATCATTAATAAATGATTTAAATAAATATGAATATAAATATTAAAATAATATCCAAAACTTGAAAATTATTATTTCATGATTATATTTTGACCATGAGTCATCGTATCTTCACATTTAATTATTTTTGGACATTTAAAAACCGAATATCATTATATAATAAAATAATATTTTTACAATTTCCTAAAGAGACTCTCCTCCCACTTATAAAAGGACACCAATTATAAAAAATTCATCACACCTCTGAAGCCTTTTTGATCATCCAAACTCTCCACAATTAAGCTCTATAAATTCCTCTCCTCTTCCTAGAAGCCTTACCTTAGGAATAAGAAACTTTAAGAATGCCTTCTGGTTCAAACCAATGGAAGTTACCCAAATTATAGGTAACAGTTTGTCTTAGATTCTTTTGTTTTATTTTGTTTTATTTTTCTTATACAACCCCATAAACTCTTTTTATTCATTTATTTTATAAAAAAACTAGTATCCTAAATATACTAGTATATTTTTATGTGATGGATTCTAACTAAACTTACAAACACCTACATCTAATGGGTGAAGAACATACTATTTCTGTGGATGGAGAACTAATGTATCAGGAAACAATGATTTTTGGATTATCTCCTACTGCCTATCATGGTGGTCTTTAAGATGGAAATGAATTCATATATGAGATATATTATTTTTATGTTTTATTTATTCTTTTGTATATTTCATTTTTAGCATACCATTATGGTTTCCATTATGGTTAAACGCGATAATTTCTTTTGGGGAAGTGCGGACTACCACCCCCTCAAAGTGATATGACTCATTCATGCCATACATGGTACGTATAAAGGATAGATTTAATGATATTATATATTATATTATACTGGAATTATAATATAACTATTTATAATTATGTTTTAATTCCAGAAAAATTATAAATAGAAATGGAAGTAGTGTTCATGCGTACGTACGACTTACCATCTCCATGAATAAATCATTTCATTTCTTACTTCCAAATGATATTTTCTTTTATAAATATATATATATACTATATATATATATGATATATATGATATATAAATAATGAAAATCATTCTGGATATAATGGACTATTGACCACATGGACAACTTGTAAATATAAGGTTTTCATTATAGACTCAAGTACTAAATATCGACAGAACAACCATTATTAACATAAATGATTACATAATGTTTATTACATGGTAACAATTGATATAAAAGGATTAATAAAATTTAAAATTTTTCTTATGAAATTATAAATTAACTTCAGTTTATTAATCAGAATATTAAATAATGAATGGGAAAGTCGGACAACGAGGTAATGAGATTTCTTATCTTACTTTTAATTCTGTGAGATTTCCATTGTATGCCACTTATTTATTGCATGTCGTGCATTATGTACTAACTTATGATATATATTATATAGATTCTCATTATATTCCTTGTATTCTGGGATTCATTTGGTGGTTATTAACTTTTGGTCATAATATTCAATTTATTAAAACATTGTAAGGTATTTTCATCTCAAGTTTTATTCCAATGAGATTCATGCTATATTTACCAATATTTCCTTTTGTGTGGTTTATTTGATTCCCAATAATGTATTAATTGTGTAATATACATTAATATATGAGTATTTAAATTTTGATTTTATGATTCTTCTTTCATGGTTTTTATGTTTTGAATGTTACCAAATCGGTAAGGGAACCTTTCACCTTCCTCTTTTTAAAAGAATTCCTTTTGTTATATCTTTTAATTTGCATCTTATTATGTTCGGATATGTTATTTTATATACATATTGATGTAAATTGTATGTCCATGTGATTATATACCCTTTTTTATCTCATCAAATCAAATTCAGAATTTTAAAGAGGCACTGTTAGGCTGTTGCATTTTTGCAAGGGAACTTCATAACCCAATTTCAATTATTTATGTTAAACATGTACTGCGTGAATATGTCATCCTATGAATATGAGTGAATGAACTCTAATTTTTTACACTTAATATCCACATATATTTGGCGTATTCTCAATTTTCACAAATAATTATGTAATTGATGTATCCTGAATCAAAGGATACCTTCTTTTTAAGGGATTTCGCCTCAATTTACCTTTCATTGAGAATTCATTGTTGTTATGAACCAATTCACTCTTATATGGAGTATATACTATCCTTTGGAATATTATATCATGAATACCATTATTCTCATGATATTATAATGTTATTATTAAATTTTATTCCTCAATTATTTGTATTTAAGTGTCTCTCATTTTGTAAAAAACTCTTAAACAAAAATATAGTTTTAAATGTTTTAATGATTTATTCTTCTAAATATTTCTCATTAAGGTCCATATTTTCAAAATAGTTTTTAATGATTTATTTATACAGAAATTAATGTTCTAAAATGATAAACTCTTTCAAAATATTCAAAATGGTATAGGACACTTTGATTCAAAAATAACTTTTTAAATTGTTTTTCAAAATGGATTGATTATTTCAATATCTTGAAAATTTTTCTTATTATTGAAAATGAAATGTTATTAGTGAAATGTTTATATTTTCAATATTTTATGTGTTATGATGGTACAAGGACATTTTATGGGTGGTTACATGATAAACCAAATGATGGGTGGTGTTGTGATAAACCCGAACGGGTGGTTACATTATAACCTCCAATGCATGGGTATTAAAGTCAGCCGTATGGCTATTTAATTTAGTTATATGTGTGGATGTCGACTGTTTGTTTATTCCATTTAAGAATGGTTATGTCCCACATTACCTTTATATGCTATGTGTTGTTTATATGGGTTTTATGGTAATAATTTTGTAACAAAAGGGTATGTAGTGATGTTTTATTCAGTGAAGAGTATTTACAAATTCTTAAAGGTGAAATTTATTACTTATAATATAGTATTAATGGTTTACATGTTTTTCTGAAAAACTATCATTTTCCTTCTTTTTGTATCCGTTACTAATATTTGTATGATAATCTTATGTTTTTGAAATTTTTTTCATAGGACATAAAGTGGAATAGGGTCAAGGATGGGATCAAGGAAAACTCATGCTGTCTAAATCATAGAACTAGACATGTCTCATTTATTCAAGAGGTTCTATTTTATGAAAAAATGGAAACTGAGTAGAAGTGTCTACTTAGTAATTTTTCAGATGTAATGTAATTATTATGCCTGATTCTCTAAAACTATAATCCTGAATATATCCTCAATGAGAATTATTCATTTAATTCAATATTATGTAATGTTTAAGGCTAGGTCCATATAGTTGGTATCCAATGTTGCATTAGATAACATTAGAGGCTAGATTGTTATATAAGTACAAGTGACATAACCATAATGGTTAGCACATTAGAAAGTGTCATATTTATCATAGATAAATTTAATGAGTTTAAGATAACATAAATAAGTACATTTTATTATTTACCATCATCATAAGATATTATATGAGGATATACTAAAACTAACATTTTCGGCTTTAGTAAATGGATGGATCTTGCATGAAACAATGTAATAGTGGATGTAAAGAAAATGATGATAAATTTCTGAATGAGAAACCCAATGAAATGGGAGTTGAAATGAGGACTCTTGTGGTTCTTCTCAACCAAATATCTTGAGTCATGATTGACAGCCTGAACATTGGTTATTTTTATAAGGCATCATATCTGTGAGAAACAAATCCCTACAGATGGTCAGGTAATAATCATAAATGTAAGTATGTTAAAAAAAACTATGTGTCAATGATTTGGAAAGAAACACCTAGAAAAAAATCTTCAAAGGGACGGGAAGATACTATTGATGTTGTAATAAAGGTTATAAAGCAAGTACCATCCATGGAAAAAGGAAGCATCCAGTTTACTCCAGGAAAGTTAAATATGTTCTTTCTGAAGGCTCAATTAAATTTTTTAAATGTGGTGCTCATTATCATTATAAAAATAGATGTCCTAAAAAGAAGGTTCAGGAATGGGATCAGCAAGATCATACAAATATATGTTTACCAAATCCTAATGCCATTCTAATTAAATATTAGGAAACTAACAATGACCAATGAAAGGTATGCATTATTTCTTAGCTGATGTTTTAAATTTTTTGAATATTTGGATATGATTCATGATTTTGTTTGTAGGAATAAAGAATTTCATAATATGTTGGTAAATAATGGTTAGTGGATCCTAAAGAATGTTTTAAGAGGTCAACATATAATGGATTCAAATGTTATGGTAGATTTTAAGATGATAAAATGATTACTATTATTAAGTCTCTTTTCATGATGGGATTACATTAGAAGACTTTTTATAGTATGTGTGACTCTGAAGTTTGATATATGAAAATGTTATTCCAGGAATAGTTATGTTTTCTTTTATGGGGTAATGGTTGATATTTTATTTTGTAAGAATATATGTTTTTATGGACATATGTTGATTGGGGTTATTTATGAAAATGATTAACCTATCATAGAGAATTATATATTAGGTCAATTACACATTAGCATGAGTATTTAAGAGTAGTCACTGTTATTTGCAGATAAATGTTATAATTTACTATGGAAGACTGTGAGATTAAATAATTCTGAGTTTTTTGGTTCAATATTATTTTGGATTATTTTGAAGAATTTTATGGAAAACAATTTATGGAATGGTGTTTAATGAACTTTGGGTTTTATTTGACAAACATTGGATATTAAGAGTAGTTTTTCTTTTTGTAAAATATTATAATTTTTTAAATTTATCTGATCTTGTAAAAACCATTTTGATTTTTTTGATGTCTAAAGACAATGGAAATATAAAGTTCATCTTTTGTGGATTTTGTGATATTCTAGAAGTTGATTCTAGCACTTTTAATGTGACCAAGTCAGTTTGAGTACTCATTATTTGGAGAAAAGATGAGTTTTTGGTAGATATTTAGTAAAGTATGAAAGTCTTCATGACAAGTAAGTATGTTACCTTATGTTTTTATTTATGCTTGTAAATATATTTTCAATGAAAATTAACATAAAAAAACAGTTTCGATTAACTTTTCCTACTGGGGAATCAATGACTATTTAACCCATCACAAGTTTGTGATTTTTTTGGGGTTAATTTTCTCTTAATAATGTTTTCTATCACTCTCCATCAGAACTTGATTGTATGTTTTTCTACCATATCAATGTTTTCTTACGTGGAATACTTGTATGGGTTTTCTTGGGTGGCAATTGTACATCTCTTTCTTTGTTTTAATGTGGTATTTTTAATGACATTGTTTTTCAATGTGGGACTTTAAATTAAATTTTCAAGACCAATTTTGAAATTGTGAGGATGCAATTTCCAAAAGGGGGGAAGGGTGTAACAACCCAAGTAAATAAAGAATATGAAAATTTCATATTTATTAATATTTGTGAACTAAATATTAATTTTACTTTAAAGGGGATACTATGTATGATAGCGTACCTAATACACAATAACAAGTTTATTTGAAATATTACATTTTACATAACGTTGAGTCATATTGGAAAATGATAATATAATATTATTTTAAATGGAACTTAATGCCTCACCGTTGTATTGGAATTAATGAATAGAACTAACTTAAATATGATTAGACATGTTTGATAAAGGTTTTTACATTCATCCAATAAAAGTAAGAGGATTAAAATGTGAATGAATCTAATTTTAAGCATAATAGTTTTTAAAATGTTGATTTACCACCTTTTAATGGAAAACTAGTTTTAAATATAGTTTTGTCACCTTTATATGTTCTACTTGGCAAAAATAAAATTTTTCTTTAGAGTCGGGACATCAACATTTACTTTGGGTAAATTTTTTGTATTTTTCTAATAAAATTCATTTTTTAATGAATAGTAAAAATACAGTATTTTAATTCAAAAGTGCCTTTTAATCTAGTTGATCTATATAGATATATTGTCTTTTTAATTGGTTTTAAATTTTAATTAGATTATATTTTTACCATTTAATCCAATTTTTTCATTGTAATTAATTTCTCTTTGAAATTGGGCATAAACAAGTGTCAATATTTTGATAGTTATTGTTTCTTAAAAACACGCCATTTGTTTTGACAACAGGAATTAATTTTAAATTAATTAATGCAACTTATATTTCTTGAATACGGTAAAATGGACATCTTTTTTGAATTCAGAATATCAAATTTAGATTAGGATGATTTTTTTTTGTATTTTTTTGAAAAAAATCTATTTTTTATGAATAGTGAAATCACTTAGTAGTAGTTAAAAAACTGAATTCTTCATTAAAATGAAATTTTAACACTTTTTTAAAATGAACTTTGAAAACTTGACAAACATGGTTTTTACTAGTAAGTAAAATGTGGTTCAATAAGATGAAAATAATTTTTGGTGAATAGTATCTCTTGACTTTTATTTACCGCGGTTAAATTAAAATAGGGTAATTCAAGGTAAAAAGAATATCATAATAATAGATAATTACTTTAACACTTGTCCTAACCATATTGGATTTGTAATCGATGACCATGGGCATCCTTGGTTCGGTTTTGGGACCCCATGGAGCCACTTATGAATGATAATGACACTTTATTTTAATTATCTTAAAGTAAATGAGAAAATGACATAAAAGTTTATCTTTTAATAACTCAATTTTTAGATGGATTTATTTAAGTCATCATTTCAAATATAAATATTCTTGGGAAATCTAAAAAGATTTAATATATCATGGAATTTTTATTATAATTTTTAGATATCAGATAAATTAAATTCTATATGACACAATAATGATGCAATATTTACCTCATTAATAAATGATTTAAATAAATAAGATTATAAATAATAAAATAATATCCTAAACCTATCTAATTCTTATAGGATGAATTTATTTCTACCATGCGTCATCTTATATTCAACTTTAATTAGTTTTGGACCTTTGAAAGATGAATATCATTTTATAATAAAATAATATTTTCATACTTTCACACAGAGCCCCCCTATAAAAGGACACCACTTCTAACCAATTCCTCACACCTCTCAAGACTTTTGGACTATCCATAATGAGCCCAATTAATCTCCCTACATCCCTATCCCATTCCAAGAATCCTTACCTTAGGCAGAAGGCACTTTAAGAAGTCCTTTTGGTTCAAACCAAATATGTTACCCAAATTTAAGGTAACAATTTCTCTTAATTTTTTTTGTTTTATTTTTTTTTATTTTACTTCTTCATACCCCTAAACTATTTTTATTCTTTTTTTATTAGAAAAACAGTATCCTCAATATATAAGGATGTTGTTATGTGATTTATTCAAACAACACATACACACAACTTCATCTAATTGGGGAAGAACACACTGTTTCTGTGGAAGAAAAACTAACACCTCACAAAATGATGATTGTTAGATTATCTCCTACCGCCTATCAGGGTGGCCATTAAGATAGAACATAATTTATATATGAGATATATTATGTTTATTTTTTTATTCTTATGTATTTTTCATTTATATCATACCTTTATTGTTTCCATTAAGGGTAAACACGATAATTTCATTTGAGGAAGTTCAGACTACCGCCCCCTCCAAGTGATATGAATCTTTCATTCCATACATGGGACATATAAAGGATATAGATAATGATATTATATTTGATATTATACTGGAATAATAATATACCTATGTATCATTAGGTTTTAATTCCATAAAAATAAGAAATAGAAATGGAAGTACTATTTATGCATACACACAACTTACCGTCTCCATGATCTGTGCATTTCATTTCTTACCTCCAAATGATATGTACTGTTATAAATATATTTATATACTTGATATATATGATATATATGATATATAAATAATGAATATCATTCATGATATAGTGGAATATTGACCACATGGACAACTTGTAAATATAAGGTTTTCATTTTTCGATATTGAGAAACTATATACCCGATCCATCTCATGTTTTGATCCTAGAAGTAGTTCAGTTGGAAGATAATCTCTCTTATGAGGAACAACCAATCCATATTTTCGAATGAATAGAGTAGGTTTTGAAACATAATGTAATTAACCATGTAAAGGTTTTGTGGAAAAACTATATGGTTGAAGAGGCAACGTGGGAATATGAAAATGCTATGTGGGATAAATACCCCCTTATTTTGATAAGTGAATAAAAATGGCAAGGACATAATTTCCAAAAGGGGTGAAAGATGTAACATCCAAAGAAAATGAAGAGAAATAAAAATTCATAATTATTAATATTGGTGAATTAAATATTAATTTTACTTTAAAATGGTGTCTATGTTCATAGCGTACCTATTACGCAACAACGGGTTTCTTTGAAGTCTTTCATTGCACGCTAATAATATAATATTATTATTTTAATTTGAAGATAAATACTAGAAATTTTGTTGGTGGAAATGAAAAAAAGTAACTAAAATATTATTATACATTTTTTTTAAATTTATGTACTTTTATCCAATAAAATTTATAGGCCAAAAAATGAATGAATCTAATTTTAAGCATAAATACTCTTATATTCAGTAAAAGGACGATTTACCGGGTTTTGATGGTGAACTCTATTTAAATCTAGTTTTAATAATCTCTATATGTTATATTTGACCAAATAAAATTCTTCTTTAGATTTGGGACATCAAAATTAACTTTGGGTATTTTTTGGGTATTTTTCTGAAAAAGTTCATTTTTTAATGAATTGTGAAAAATACTATATTTTAATTCAAATTTTCCTTTTAATATAATTTATTTATATGATTTTATTATCTTTTTAATTTGTTTTAAAGTTTAATTATAATATATTTTTACTATTTAATACAATTTTGTTTATTTGAATTAATTTCACTTTGAAATTGGATATAAACAGGTATCAATCTTTTGGTAGTTATTGTATCTTAAAAACCCACTATTTGTTTAGATAACGAGATTAATGGTAAATTAATTAATGCAAATTATATTTTTATAATTTGGTAAAATATAAATCATTTTTCAATTAATAATATCAAATATTGCTTCGGGTGAATGTTTTGTATTTTTATGAAAAAAAATCAATTTTTGAGGAACTGTGAAACCACTTAGAAGCAGTTAAAAAACTGACTTTTTCATTAAATGAAATTTTGTCACTTCTATGAATTGAATTTTTAAAATCTGATATACATTTTTTTATTATTAAGTTAAATTTTGTTCAATAAGATGAAAATAATTTTTGATAAATAGTAACTTTTGACTTTTATTTATCACAATTATAGGTAAATAGATTAATTCAAGGTAAACAGAATATTATTTTAATTCAAAATTACCATAACAACTATTTGAACAATATTGGTTGAGTCATTTATGACCACTAGAATCTTGGGGTCGATTTGAGGACCCCATTGAGCTACTTGGAAGTGATAATGACTCTTTAAATTAATTAACATAAAATAATGCAAAATGACAAAAACAAATATCTTTTAGTTAAGTAATTTTTACAAGGGGTTAAATAAATTATCATTATAACTATAAATCTTAATAGGAATGATATGGTGATTTCCTACATTATAGTATTTTTTTATTTTTTAGACATCAAATAAAATAAATTATTTATGACACAATAATGATTGAGTATTTACCTCGTTTATAAATGATTTAAATAAATAAGATTATAATGATTACAATATTTTCCAAAACCAGTAATATTCTTTTTGTATGATTTTATTTTTACCATGAGTCATCTTATCTTCATCATTAATGAGTTTCATATCTTTAGTAACCGAATATAGGTTTATAAGAAAATAAAATTTGCAAACATTCCTAAAGAGCCCCTCCTCCCCCTTAGAAAAGGAAACCATTTATAACCAATTCCTCGCACCACTCAAGCCTTTTTTATCATCCAACCTCTGACCAATTAAGTTCCCTACATCCCTTTACTCCTCCTAAATGCCATAACATAGGCAGATGGCACTTCAATAAGTCCTTTTAGTTCAAACCAAAGTGAGTTACCCAAATTAACGGTAACCGTTTATCTTAACTTCTTTTCTTTCATTTTACTTCTCCAAACCCTAAACTATTTTTATTCTATTATTTTATAAAAAGAGTATCATTAATATACTATATTTATTCTAACTACACTTACACAAACCTCCATATAATGGGTAAAGAATGTACTATTTCTGTGGGTGGAAAACTAACGCCTCACGAAACGATGATTGTTCGATTGTCTCTTAACACCTCTCACGGTGGAAATTAAGATGGAACTATATTTATATATGATATATTTTATGTTTATGTATTATTTATGCTTCTTTATATTTATTTTATAGAATATATTTATGGTTTCTATTATATATAAACACGATAATTTTATTCGAGGAAGTGCGGAGCACCGCCCCCTCAAAGTGATATGACTCATTAATGCCATATGTGGGATGTGTAAAGGATAGAGTTAATTATATTATATATGATATTATACTGTAAGTATAACATACCTATTTATCATTATGTTTTAATTCCATTAAAAGAAGAAATATAAATGAAAGTAGCGTTCATGAGTACGTACAACTTATCGTCTTCATGAACGGTGCATTTCATTTATTACATCCAAATGTTATGTATTATTACAAATGCATGTATATACTGGATATATATGATATATATGATATATAAAACATGAATAAAATTTTGGATATAATGAAAGTTTTACCATGTGAACAATTTGTAATTATTAGAAGTCCATTTTTTACTCAAGTACCAAATATCAACAAAACGACCATTATTAACATAAATTATTACATAATGTTTATAACATGGTAATAACTGATATAAAAGGATTAATAAACGTGAAAATGGATCTTATTAAATTATAAATTAAATTTAGTTTATAATTCAGGATATTAAAGAATGAAAGTGTCAAGACGGACAACAAGGTAAGGAGATTTCTTATATTACTTTTTATTCTGTGAGATATCTATTGTTCACCACTTATTTATTTCATGAGGTTTATTGTGTATTAACTTTGATATATATTATCATTATTCTCATTATATTCATGGTATTCTGTGAATGATTTGATGGTTATTAACTTTTGTTCAAAAGAATTAATTGATTACAACGTGGTAAAAAATTTCATGTGACGTTTTATTCCTGTGAGATTCATACTATAGTTTCCACTATTTTTTGTGTGTGGTGTATTTACAGCCCAAGATTGTATTCATTGTGTAATATGAATCAATTAAGGGGTATTTAAGTCTTAATTTTATGATCCTTCTTTCATGGGTTTTAAGATTCAAAAGTTACCAAATCGATAAGGGAGCCTTTCAACTTCCCCTTTTTAAAAGACTTCTTTTTGTTATGTCTTTTAATTTACATATTATTATGTTGGGATATGTTCTTATATATCTTTATTGATGTGTATTTTCTGTAAATGTTATTATATTCCCCTTTTTATCTCATCAACAAATTTTCTGAATTTTAAAGAGGCATCGTTAGGCTGTCAGGTTTTTTCAAGGGAACTTTTAACCAAATTTTAATTCCTTGGGTTAAACTTGCACTTCATGAATATTTCGTCCTATGAAAATGTTTCAATGACATATGACTGTTTTACACATAATATCCACATATATTTGGATTATTATTATTTTTCACACATACTTATGTAGTTGATGTATCCTTAATCAAAGGATACCACATTTTTAAGGGATTTCGTCTCAATTTACATTCCATTGAGACTTAATTTTTTGTTATGTGGAAATTCCCTCTTATATGGTGTATATACTATCCTTTGGCATATAATATCATGAATACCTTCATTATTATGATATTATAAATTTCTGATTAAATGTTATTCCTCAATTATTTGTATTCAAGCATCCCTCCTTTTGTTAAATTCTCTTTAACAAAAATATCATTTTAAATGTTTTAAATAATTATTATTATAAATATTATTCATTAATTCCAATGTTTTCAAAATGGGTTTTAAGGATTTATTTATATGTAAATTAATGTTTTAATATGATAAATTCTTTTAAAATATTCAAATTGGTATGATATACTTTGATTCAAAAGTCTCTTCTTAAATGGTTTTTGAAAATGGATTGATTATTTCAATATCATAAATTTATTTCATATGATTGCAATGAAATGATTTTACTAAAATGTTTATATATGTAATATTTTATGTGTTATTATGATAATTGAACATTTGATGGGTGGTTACGTGATATTCCAAATGATGGGCGGTGCCGTGATAAACCCGGACATGTGGTTACGTTATAACCTCCAATGAATTGGGTATAAAAGTCAGTTGTATGGCTATTACATTTAGTGATATGTGTGGATGTCGACTGTATGGTTATTCCATTTATGTTTTTTATGTCCCAAGTTACCTTAATATGTTATGTGTTATTTATATGGGTTTTATGGTAATCTTTTGGTTATGAAAGTGTAAGAAACGATCTTTTATTCAGTGAATAGTGTTTATTAAAACTTGAAGGTTAAAAGTATTACTTATTATAAAGTAATCATGGTTTACTTTTTGTTTTGAAAAAGTAATGGTTTTCCATCTTTTGGTATCCCATTACTGTGATTTTTATGCTCATCCCATGTTTTTGAAATGTTTTTCACATGACATAAAGTTGAATATGGTCAAGGATGGGATGAAGTAAAATTCATGCTATCAAAAAACATGAAATTAGACGTCTCATTTATTCATGAGTTTTTATTTTATAAAAAAAAGGAAAATGAGTTGACCTATCTAATTTTTTTGAGATGTAATATAATTGTTATGCCTAATTATCTAAGACTCAAAACCTGAAAATATCCTTAATGTGAATTATTCACTTGATTCAAGATTATGTAATGTTTATGGACAGTTCCTTATAGCCAAAGACACCTCTAATAGTTCGTATCCAGAAAGGGATGTATTTACATGATAAAAAATTTAATCTATACGCAAAAAAAATTAGGGATGTTTTATTATATTTATATTTATCACTAAGGCTTAAAATTGGGTTTTCAAATCCTAATCACAAAAATAAATAAACTTATCTTTTGATACAAACTATAACAGACCTAATCTTTATTACAAAATTAATCATTATTTACCAAATAAACATGAACATAAGACAACTTTGAGGATCAAGATGTATAGCATCTTTGGAAATTATGATTATTAAATAACAACATAGAACATAAAATAAAAAAACTTTTGAAAATATTCTTTTACATGACGAAAAAATTTATTCATACATTGCATTGAATGGGATAACTTGAGGACATGCATAAGAAAAGAGTGAGATATAAATCCCAGTAAGGGAGTAAATAAGGAATAACATGAATAATAAAATATGTTTTAGTAAATAGTTCTATCAATGGAGCATTAGATAAAATTGATCATAATGGCATGATATAACATGATTATCATAACATACTAACATGACAACAACATTAAACATGATATTTGCATGAACCAAGGCTCATTGCAGATGGAGAATGTGTAAAATCTCATAGAACCTGAATAATAATCAGTAAAACTTTATATAACATGATGTATCAGGATACCAATCTTTACCCTTTGCAAGGGATCATTATCAGGGTGCACCAATCTTAATCATTTCATTTAATGCATAACTGTTCCACATAGATCATTCAACATGGATTGAATAAAATTCATAATTTACACCACAAATAAGATATGTGGAATAAATAAATTTAATTCCTAAATCAACAAGTACATGTGAATAATGGTGACTAACTTTTATAGGGAAATGGGTATGGTATTCACTTAAATGATTATTTTGGAATGAAAAATTTTGGTATATCATTGACCGCATAACAACGTCAAATAGAAATCTTAAAATGGGTTAATGAGATATAAAGGGGTCTATCATCATTTATATCTGAAATGGACATTAAGGGGTTCATTGAACAAAATATCCCGACATATTTAATTGAATTTATATGCATAATATAAAAGATATTTTTCAATGTAAATGAAGAGATAGAAATTCCTTACAGAATTTAAGCATAATAATGGGTGTACATGGGAGGAGTTAATGAGAGAGAAATAGGTATCTCATCATTCAAACAAAATTAGGGTTGTATGGGTGGGGTGAGAAATCATACCCCAATATTTTTAATTGAAAATAAAATGGTATAACAATATATGAGATGCAAAAAAAATGAAAAAGGTGAAATCTCGTACATGGAAGTGTGATCCCGAATGCATGAGAGTGGCTTGAGACAACATTATAGGGATAATGGGGTGCCCTGGGAGGATTATAGACATAGGAGGTAAGGTGTTTGTTGAGCTCCAAAGGGATTCAGTGAAGAGGAATGGGATATTTAGTGGGTTTACATAGGAATGGATGGGGAATTTATTATTATTTTGGTTTTGGACACTACACATTAAATTAATGAAAATCCACAGAATGTACCAGGGTTTTTTATAGTTGTTTTTTCTATACCAGGGAGGAATAAATTATTTTATAAGTACAATGTCTAAAATTATTTAAATATTAGAATTTACTATATGTGGGAAAGTCACACTCTCAATGAAATAATTCTAAAATGTTAAAAATTTTTATAAGTCTGGGAGGGTAAACTAAGGAATAATAAAATTAATCACAAAGATATGAACTCAAATTATTTTAAAGATAAAAAATATACTGATCTCATAAAAGTTTTATTTTATTTTATTACATCACTATTGGGACTTTATGATTTCATAAAACACATTATATATTTAAATGGTATTTAATTTTTACCCAAAAATTAGTCTGTCTCATAAAATTATGAAAAATTAACCATTGGATAATTTTGACATCATGAATCAAAAAATTTTATTAATTTTATCTAAATAATTTTCTAAATATGTGAATTTTTATTTTAAAATAAATCCTGACATTTATTGAAAATTCATGGTGTTTGAAAAGATAAATTTTCAAACCATAAAAAATATTACAATTTTATTCATAAAAATTACATGATAAATTATATTTAATAAAAATACAATTAGTAGTAATATTTTGTTAAAATATTTATAAATTATAAAATCCATCTATTCATCAAAAATAGATTTCTTAATTGAGTTTTAATATAAGATAAAAAATACTATTTGTGTTTTCAAAACCGTATACAATGTAATAATAATAAAATGAATGTGAATTATTTATAAAAAAATGCACATAATCATAGTTATAGGGTATCATTACATAACCCATTATATCACCCACATAAGACCAAATGGTCTGTTGTGTGATGGTGATAGACTCTTGGGGTGTCTCAAATGACGTCGCTTAGGTGGTAATCTCTATTAACTTTCACTTCTCCCATAAGAGGTTCCATTCAATCTTAACTTATTGGAGCTCAACTTGGGGATGGTCAAAAGTGAAGCCCAGTGATGCTACCTCCTTTCTGAGATCCACCAAATAGTATTCATATGGATAAATTCTATCGTATGAGGCCGTCACTTCTTTTGTCTAGGAAAATTTGATTTATTAAAGACCTATATTTATAATAATCATGTGATCATTGTTCTATGGATATATTATCAATAGTAAAAATTCTTAATTGTATTCTAAAATCAAAAAACATCAAACCATGTAATTTCATTTGTTTTATATAACTATTTTACATAATAATACATTTAATTATATAAAGAGTAATTTTTATTAATAAAAGTTCAGGTCATTACAATCTCTCCCCATTAAGAAATTTTTTTCTCAAAAATTCATTTTTTCCACACTTAAACAGATGAGGGTAACTCTTAACCATCTCTTCCTCTAATCCACACATTGCTTCTTCATTATTGGGGTTTCTACACAATAGCTCAACAAGAATAATTGTCTTATTTCATATAACTTTTTCCATATATTCTATGATCTTCACTGGATTATCTTCATAGGATAGGTCATTCTATAATGGTACCACCTATGGATTGAGTACATGTGATCGGTTAGGTATGTACATCCCCTAGAGTGAAACATTGAATGCATCATGTACCTGAGATTGATTTGGTGAGAGTTCTAGGTGATAAGCCACTGATCCAATGAAATGAATGATCTCAAAAAGGATGATGTATATTTTACTTTTCATTCCCTCCTTCCCCTATATCATAAATATCTTCCATAGTGATATGCAGAGGAATACCAAGTCTCCAGCATCAAAATCTATGTCTCGCTGTTGATTATCATAATAGCTGTATTTTTGAATTTGGGTAGCTTCAATGTTCTTGTAGATAGACTTAACCTTCTCCAGCATTTATTTGGCAATTTCTGTACCTAGGAGTTTTCACTCCCTGAATTCAAACCAACTTTTCGGTGTTCTGATCATCTTCCCACAAAGGGATTCTTAAGGGGGCCATTTGGATGATTCAGTGGAAACTATTATTTTATGAGAACTCAACCAGAGGAAGATGTTGATCCCATCTCCCTTGGAGGTCCATTGATCATGCCTGCAACATGTCCTAAAGTGTTTAGCTTGTCTGCTCAGATTGGTCATCAGTTTGTGGATGATAAGCCATGCTTGAGTTTAGCTCTTTTTTCATGGCTTATTGTAGACTCTTCCAGAACATAAAGGTGAATCACAGAACGTGATCATATAAAATAGATAGTGGTACTCCATGTAGCCTTTCTCCTTCTCTTATGCATATCTATACAATTCTATCTGATGAAAAATCCACTTAAACTACAATTAAGTGTGTAGTATTTGTAAGATGATCCACAACAATTTAGATAGTATAGTTTCCTTTGGAAATCATTGGAAGTCTGGTGACAATGTCTATTTTGATGTTATCTAATTTCTATGTTATTATGGGTAATGGTGGAATCATCCCCTTATATTTCTGCCACCCACCCTTCACTTATTGACATACCAGGAACTTTGATGTATATTCAACAATCTTCTTTTTCATATCATCCCACCAGTAATACTCCTAGAGATCTCTATAAATACTTGTGTTTTATGGGTGAATGGAGAAATTCGATATATATTCATCATCCAAAATTTAACTCATTAACTCCGTATTTGATGGATCATGTAGTCTTGACCAATATCTCACAATTCATTCTTCATTAACATCGAACTCTAATGATTTACCTTTCTGATAGTTTCCACTTTCTTCAAAATTCCCATATCATCATTTTGAGAATCCTTTATCCTTTCCAAAAGGAACGGTTGAAAAATCATTTGTGAAATGGTGGATGATGTTCCTTCATTATGATTCCATTTTCCATCTTCATCAGATATAAGAATATAGGATTCTTTTTAATTCTTATCAATGATAGAATCAATGTGTCATTTCTACATAGACCATCTTCCAGCTTGTTCAATTCCCTAATGTGGTATTGGATTGAGTATTTACGGTCATTGTTTATCTCTAACCATCATTATTGGTGCATATTCAACTATTTATGTGTGAATATATATATGAGGCTTTTATGATACATATATATTTCACACTTAACCCAAAATAGGTAATGATGGAAACTTTTTTGAGTGAAGAATACAACAGCCAACTCTAGATCATGTGTTGGATAGTTTTTCTCATTAACACTCAATTTCCTTGAATCATAGGCAATGAATTTTTCATTTTTCATCAACAAAAATCATAGGTCCTTCTTCTAAGAATCACTAAATACTACAAATATATTTTCAATTGTGGGTAGTGTGAGCATGGGTGTAGTGATAAGCCTCCTTTACAACTCTTAGAAGCCATCTTCACATTCATCAACCCAAGAAAACTTGACTACCTTTAGTGTTATCTTGGATAGAGGGTTTGAAAATTGTGAGAAATTTCCCAAAAATCATTGATAATATCCATCAAACACAAGGAAGCTATGTATTTTTGTCATAGATGCTGGACTCATCCATCACTCCAATGCATTTGTTTTGGAGGGATCCATATATATCTCAATTATTGTGATGATATGACCCATGAATGAGACCTCCTACAACCAAAACTCACACTTTATGTACTTTTAATAGATTTTCTCCTTTCTCTAGGTCGCTAGTACAGACATTAGATGTTCCACATGCTCCTATTTGGTTTTGGAGTATATTAGAATATCATTTATAAATACTACTAAAAATTTCTCGAGTTAATGTCAAAAGACACTATTTATAAAGTCCATTAAAATTTCTGGAGAATTAGTGAATCCAAAAGGCATTACTATGAATTCATAGTAACCATTCCTTTTATGAAAAGTAGTCATGGAGAAATCCTTCATCTTCACCCTTACTTGTTAATATCCTTACTGTAGATCTAGCATGGAGAAATATTGTGTGCCACATTGCTGATCAAATAATTCATAAATTCATGGTAGATGATACACGTTCTTCATCATGATTTTTTAGAGATCATGATAATCAATGAAAATGTTCATTGACCCATCCTTATTCATGAGAAAGAGGACTGGTGCACCCATGGTGAAGCTCTTCGGCGTATAAACCCTATATACAAATTATCTTGTACATTTTTATTTATCTCCTCCCTCTCCACAACAACCATTCTATATATATTCTTAGATATTGGAAATGTCCCATTTATAATATTGATCATGAATTAAACATTTATTCTTTGAGGAAGACCATTCAGTTTCTTAGGAATCACTTTAGAAAATTACATCACAATTGTCATGTCTTGAAGGATAGTTTCTTCCATAGACTCCATCATCACAGAAAGATACACATGCTCATAGGGTAGTAATATCAATGCTTGTGATGATGGTGCTATAGAATATTAGTCCTCCTCCTTGTACTTGTACAGAATTTGGGTTCGATTCTCCATATAGAGAGTGACTTCCCTCTCACGTTAATTTATGTTGGATCTATATAGGGAACCCCAATTTATACAATGAATTGCATCAAATTCCACTAGAGGGAGTATGAAGAGGTTCCCCGGGATGTTCAATCCAAGAATTATGATAAGGGAGGTGTTATATTCCTGGGACACAATGATTTTCTCGTTTGTTGTTCTTACTGACATATGTAATTCCATGATTTGTGGTTCTGTTGGGATTGTTGTTCTAATATTTAGGGATATAAAAGAATGCGTAGAATCAAGAATCAAAAACCATTTTCACTATTCATGAATGAATACCTATCATACTTATCACTACTTTGTTTTTGGGGATCACTTCAGTGGTAGTGATGGAAAAATCACACCTTGGTTGACTAGGAGGTTGTTGGTTTCCTTCGAAAGCACTTGTCTTAGGGAACTTGTTTTCACTGTGCCCTTGTTCTTTGTAGATTAAGCAAAGAACAATGAATTGAGGTTCGATTAGAGTGTTCATGTCCTCTTTAATAGTTTCATGTTTTTTTATCAACAATTAATGGCCAGGTGACCTTGTCTTCCACAACAATATCATTTCCCCATCCCGTTTAGGTAATTTTTGGGTGCTTCTTTCTTCACCTTTGGCAAGATGGGTGTGGAAATTTCATAGCTTCGTATAATTTATCCATAGGACCTCTAGGATTAAATTACACTATCCCTTTCTTGTCCCCATGATACTCCTAATATTCTCCGATCTCTATTTAGACTTGAAGGTCACATCAGATAATTTCCTCACAGTTATCGAAGTCACGGATCGCTAGGGAATTCCATTTGCTTCGTTTTATCCAAAAAAAGAAGCTTTCAACCTTGTATTTGGGTGTGGCAATAAATCTAGAGGAATATTGGGAAATACTAGTGATTTTTTTCTCATATGATCTGATGGATTCATCATCATTCTAATGGAGTGAAATGATTCCCATTTCCATCATATGTCGGAGGGTGCACAAAAAAAATTTATCAATTTTTTTTGTAAATCCTTCCATTTAAATTCCTTGATCTAATATTCAGGATAAATATTTGTTTTCAATGTACAACATTGATTATTTCAACCATCCATATGATAGGAATCTAGAAAAACCTTCCCTTGTTCGATTTATTAAGGGATAGAAATATCTTATCAATGGAGTTTATCCATTGTTCATGGATTATGGGATCAAATTATCCATTAAAAGAAGGAGACCTTTGTCTCTTGAAGTTCTCGATTGCGACTTGTCATGTTTTGGGGTGGGGGGGTTGAACGTTCCACTTGACCGATGTTTCTATTCAAAACATGATGTTACTAAGTTTTAGTCCTAAAATGACTGCAATTCTAGCCCATATTGGATTGGGAATGTAATTAGAATAGTCATATCATTGATCTTTACCATGGTTGTTAGCTCTTGTAATCATATTACCAACAATTGGATGGAATAAAATTAAATTTAGGAGTAACAAACAACGGTGAATCCAATGAAAAAAAGTGATAAACTATAAATTATATATACTTCCTCAACTTATGAATTTATAAGATTCAATATTTATTATCCATGATTTATATCCCGACATATATTATTATGCTAATTTTTTCCATAATAATTGTTCATATAATGCTTGTGAATTTAAAAAATCATATCCGTTGGGAGTGTCATAACCAATTGTGTAGAATATCCCATTTTTGTGCATGAGGTCTCATTCTTGTCTATCTTAATGCGGTGTGTTTGGGTTTTACCCCAAGATACATCTATGCGATAGACACCTCTACTTGTTCATATCCAGATAGGAATGTATTTACTTGATAAACCACTTAATCTACAATCAAAACAATTTATTGATGTTTTATTATACATAGTCTTATCCCTAATGATTTCATTAGGATTTTTAATCCTAATCCTAAAAATAACTAATCAAATACTTTGATACCAAGTATAACAACTCTACTATATTTTACAACATTAAACATTATTTACTACATAAAAATGAACATAAGAAAACTTTGAGAATTAATAGGTACATTATCTTGGGAAATTAGGAACATTAAATAAAAAATTATAATTTAAAATACAACATATTTTTGAATAACATCTTTTACATGACCATGACATTCCGTCATACTTAGCATTGCATGAGATAACCTGAGAAAATGAATAATAAAAGGGTGCTCTATAATGCACAGTAAATGAGTAAACAAGTAATAACATGAATGATACAATACAAGTTAGGAAATAGGCATATCAATGGAAAATAAAATAAACATGAACATAAAGAAATCATATAGCATGATTATCATAACATATAGATGTGGAAAAAACATTTAACATGATATTAGCATGACTTAAGGATCATTGCCCATGGAGAATGAGTAAACCCTCATAGAACATGAATTATCATAAGTAAAACTTAATTTTAGTAGAAGATTCATGATAATAATTTTTACCCAATGCATGGGAAAACTATTAGGGTGTGCCCTTCTTAATCATTTCATTTAATGTATATGTGTTCCACATAGTTCATACAACATGGATTCATTAAACATAAAAATTTACTCCAGAAATAAGGGATGTGGAATACATAAATTTAATACCACAATCAAAATGTACATGCACATAAAGGTGAATACCGTTTATAGTGGAATAGGTATGGTATTCACTTACTCGATGATTTTGGAACTAGAAATTTTGGTGTAACTTTGACTACATAACGACGTAAAATAGAAATCATAAAATAGGTTGATGGGATAGAAAGTCATCAATCATTATTCATACATTAAATGGAAGGTAATGGGATCAGGGAACATAATAACCCAAAATATGTAATATAATTTAGACATATAAAATTAAATTATATATTTAATGTAAATGAGGACAGAGAAATTCCATATGGAATTTCAACATAGTAATGTGTGTACATGGAAGGAATTAATGAGAGTGAAATGGGTATCTCATCATTAAAACCCAATTAGCGATGTATGTGTGTAGTGAGATATCAAACACAAAATACTTTTAATTTAAACTGAAAGGGAATAACAACAAAATGAGACTTAAAAATTGATAAAGGAAGAAATCCATTAATTGGATGTGTGATCCCAAATGCATGGGAGAGGCTTGAGAGTGGCTTACAGGGATAATGGGGTTCCCTGGGAGGATTATATAGAGAGTAAGTAAGGGTTTGGTCAATCTATAAATTGTTTTTGTTAAGGGTAATGAGAGATTGAGTGGGTTTATATAAGAATGGAGAGAGAATTTGTTATTATTTTGGTTTTGGACACCACACATTAAACTAATCTACACCACAAACCAACCCATAATTTTTTCTACATTGGATTGGAAAGAATTATTTTATATGTCCAATGGTCGAAAAAAGTAAAATATTATGTTTTCTTATATGTAGGTGAGTAACACTCCCCCGGAAGTAAATTTAAAATGATAAAATGGTTTTTAATACTTGGATTTTCCAATAAGGAATATTAAAATTAATCAAAAAATAGGAAATCACATTATTTTAAAGTTAAAAAATATATATTCCAAAATACTTTTTATTTTATTTTATAACATCACTATTGTGTCTTCATGATGTCATAAAACACTTTACAAATTTAAACAGTATTTAATTTTTACCCAAAAATTTGTAGTGTAAAAAAATTATCAAAAATATATTTGTTTGATAATTTTGAATCCTGAATCCAAATATTATATTCATTTTATCTAAATATTTTTCTAAATATTTGAATATTTTATTTTAATATAATAACCGACATTTATTGAACATTCATCTGTTTTGAAAAAAATGTTTTCAAACCATAACAAAAATTATAATGGTATTCATAAAAATTATATGATAAATTATATTTAATAAAAAGAAATTTAGTAATAATATTATATTAAAATATTTATCAATTTGATAATATAATAATTAATCAAAATATATTTCTTAATTGAGTTTGAATATTATATCAAAAATAAATTTTTTTTAGAAATACTTTACAATGTTAAAAATAATAAAATGATTTTATATTCTTTATAAAAAAATACTACATGTAATCATAGTTCTTGGGTCTCATTACATAACCGCATATAATACCCGCATAATACCTAAGGGTAAGGTGTATGATGGTGACAGACTCTTCGAGTGGCTTGTATAACATCGCTCGGGTGGTAATCTCTATTAACTTCCACTTCCCTCGTAGGCAGTTTCATTCAAGATAAACGTGTTGAAGATCAGATTGTTCTAGGTCAAATGTGAAGCTTAGTGATGTTACCTCCTTTCCGAGATCCATCGAATGGGTTTTGTATCGTCAAACTATACAATTTGAAGTCATTTATTCCTTTTTCTGTGTAAATTGGATTTGTTAAAGTCCTATATTTATATTAATCATGTGATCACTTTTAAACGACTATATTAGAAAAAATAAATATTATTAAAGGTATTTCAAAATCCAAAAACATAAAATCATGGAAGTGTATATGTTGTATATAACAATTTTACATAATAATACATTTAATTATATCAAGATGATTTTTCATTAATAAACGTTTGGGACGTTACAAGAGAACCTAAACTAAATGTGATAGAATGAATGAGCTAAAACAACCAAAACGAATCTTATAAAAGGTTTGAGATAAAATTACCTAAACCATGTCTGTATAATCAGTTTTCAAAAAGACTATAAAATAAATCAATATATTCTTTAATAGGTAATACCCTCTAAAAGTTATATAAATTTAGATATAAAATACTCCAAAAATATAGAATAGTATCAGTTTATTATGTAAGAGTGGAAAGTAAATTATGTACCATCATATGGATTTAATAAAATCAGGATTCGTAGACCAAGATTATAGTTTTTGGGAAAGTATATAAAACCCTCCTTCTAGAACATATATTATACACAAAATATCTTTATGATAATCAGGTGATCTCAAGATAGATGGAACAATGTTATCATTTAGGAACGTTATGTTGGTGGGAATTCGTTAGTGCTTCCAGAATAGAATTAGTTATGATTGAAATATTCAAATCTTGTAATCCCAATTTATTCTATATTATTAAATATATGGGGGGGTTTTTGATTATTCATATAATATTTGATTTAAAAATAATCACCTATTACTTGAATGAATGAAAAATGGAATACTACATAGAAGTTCAAAAAATCCATTCATTGATACCATGTGGTAAAAGAAATATTTGTATTTTAGAGACTCTCTAAGAATATTAGTAAAAATTGAATACAGTGAATTAAAATAATATTTCATGTGATGCACTAGGAAATTTGGAAACATTCTAGGGAGATACGTCAATTGAATGTTGAAGTAAATCTTCTCCCACCAATTCCACTTCTACCCAAGGACAATTATTATAGACTAATTTAATAATCTCACCAACACTCAATTTAGAAGTTTTAAAAGAAAAATATGAAGTTTAAAGGTCATAAATTAGGTGATATAAGATTTTTTCCCATCACCATATATTTACAGTTCATGAATGCATCTGGGATTGCAGATCAAATATTAGTTATTGACCATGATACAATTCCTCTAACACCTCCTTCAACTACTCAGTAAGAGGAGAATCATTTTCAAATTCATAAACATCCATCTAAATGGGGCCCAAAAATTTCTGAGTTTGGAAAATATACTTCTTGATTTTATATAATTAATTGATATCAAATACATTTTTCCGCAATTCATTAAACAGTGGAGGAATTCATTATCATTTATCATGAAATGTTCTTATTGGGGTATCAGTGATCATTGTGTGATGATACTCCTAGATGATCTTGCACCATTTCTAAGAATCAATGACTAATAAAACGAACATTATAGAGGTTGGTATAGCTAGTAATGTTGTATATGAAATTGAAGATGAGGCTCCACATATCACTTACTCAGTAGAAGCATCAACCCTTTTTGTATCATGGAGATTATTTACTCATCGGATTCACACCTCTTTTTAGGATGATCATTTCAATAATGACGGTACATTTTCAATGTATCATGCATGATTTAAGCTAGATAAATTGTTTCATTGAACATAAGGGTTGACAATGAAAATGGAATGTCCACATGGGATGCTAGTCGGCCCATTCATTAGTGCAATATTGAGTATGAAAGGTAAGAGAATTAGTGGGTTCAATATGATCATTGCATCAATGTCATCACATTCCAACATCCTCATGAATAGGTAGATGATGGAATGGTGTCTATCACACTGCACAGTATCCAAAATCAATGGATAGAACCTTTTGGTGTAGCTGAATTGATTAGTGAACTAATAAAAATTATATGGATTATAGATAATCTAATCATTTATCATAGCTACATGAACCCCATCCGGAAGGGAAATTATATTTGAAATATGGTTAATAGTGCCAATACCGTGGTCAACAATATAACCTACAAGTGAATGGTAAGGTGTGAAATCAAATATATAGGATCAGTTCAGAACATGTGAATCCTCTTCATGAATTACTAACATGGCCCCAACATAAGATATGTATAGAAATATCATATGAGATGAGGCATCTGGGATCATGGTTTAACAATAATAGTCGTAGCAAGGGAAAATATCCACTCTCTTAAAAAATAAAAATAGGAATGGTCCACTGATCCAGTAGGGTAAACGTATTATTGAATATGATCGAAGAGCTAATAAAGGAGTTCAAGGACTGAAAATTCCAAAATAATGTTCTTCCGTTCTACTACAAACACTACCATCACCAATGTGCACACATGGATTACCGAATCTTCCTCTCTGATAGGGAAATACAATCCATTCAAGAATATGGTCCCAAATCCCTCCAACCTAAGACTTGGATAGATTCCATAGTTAATTAGATACCACCACATGGTATAATCCACATCTTCCAAAATGGACCTATATGAGTCAAAATTATTGTGATATTTCTAGGAAGGGAATTTATTGGGGAATATAATAGTTGTCCTAACACTACTAATATAAAATAAAAAAATGTTACAATCCTAGAAGGAGATGAGGGCAGACATTGTCAGATTCATCCTCAGCTTCCCATTCACCAGGATGTTCATATCCCTCTCAATTAATAGAGTCCAAAATGGGTCATACCAAATATAAATTGATGGGACAAACTCATTATAACTATCTTTGAGAGTTTGAATCCCACCCAACTGTTATATGACCCAATAAACGAATTCCCAATTCACAATAGGATATATGGAATGTGTTGGTACCAAGACACCAATTAATGATCAGTTAGCAGGGGTGATCAGGATAGTGATTGATAATAACATGGGATATATATGTATCTAGATACATATGTATATATATTTATACTAATTCATAATGGTAGACCCCATATAAATCATCCATGACCTCTATGACTGTTTTCTAGACGTAGATTGTCCATAACCATTAATCTTTAAAATTACCACCATGAATGACATCCCATATTAATTTATATACACAAAACAATTATTAAAGAATATGAAAATATAGTCAAGTCACTCATAGGAATGTTTTATTAGATAAGTCACCTCCATCCAGACCCAAGGGATAGTTTTACATCATATAATATGAACCCCTGTAATGAAATAAAATAGGTTGTCCATCCTCAGAAATTGTCATTTAAAAAAAGGTGAGGGAATATGACTCCCAAAACACAATAGAATGATGAATATAGGAGTATTGGTAGAATTATAGAGCATGAATAACCCATATAGTGGAATCCATTTCGATAGATGATAATCCAAGAGCACTGATAATAGGAACCTCTTCAAAGCCTCGTTATCAAAATCTACACAATATCAGGGGGACAACATTACAGCCTCTGGTGATCATTGACTGTGGATTGGCCAAAGAAAGGGTATTTTTGTGAGTATAAATCGATTTGAAAATATGTAATTGGTATATGTCAGATAGATAAAATAAATACTTCTCAAAATAAATGAACTGACAACATCATGTTATTCTCATGAATCAATAATGGAATTCTTCAATTGTAACACCCCGAGCTTCCACGATACGCTTCTTATTCAATAATGCAATAGCTTGCATTGTACGCAACTTCGAGTTCTAAAACACTGCGACTAATCAAAGTAGCCATTATGAATAGTAATAACCACTTTTTAAAATTATAGAAATTTTATATTTCAAAATGGACTTCATTTTTGTATTCATAATATCGAAATTATCCAAAGTTTAATTTTTTGTAATTTTATGAGAACTTCCAATTTTTTATGAATAGTGAAAAATACTTAAAAACAACTTTTTTAATCAAAATAATTTATAGTGATAAATTATACTATTTAGTGGTCTTAAATTATAATTATAATATATTTTTACCATTTTATCCAATGGTGGTCATTGTAATTAATTTAACATTGAAATTGGACATAAACAATTGCCAATCTTTTGATATAAATTGTTTCTTAAAAACACGCTATTTGTTGTGACAGCGAGAATTAATTATAAAATTAATTAATTCAAATTATATGTTTGTAATTTCATAAAATAGACATCATTTTTGAATCCGGAATATCAATTATAGCTTAGGGTGAAATTTTGGCATTGTTCTGAAAAACTTCAATTTTTGATGAATAGTGAAACCACTAAGTGGTAGTTAAATAACTGATTTTTTCGTTTAAATGAAATATTACCACTTCTGTGATTTGATTTTCAAAAATCCGACATACATGGTTGTCATTAAAAAGTAAAATGTGGTTCAATGTGATTAAAATAATTTTTTGGTGAATAGTAACTTTTAAGTTCTTAATCGCGATTAGAGGTAATTAGTGTAGTTTAAGGTAAAAACAATGTTTTAATAATATGATATGAGCTTGACACTTGTCCTACTCCTATTGGATGAGTCATGGCCGACCAAGACAACCCATGGGTCAACTTGGGGACCCCATGGAGCCACTTTGGTTGGAAAATGACATTAATATATATATATTTAATGTTAAAATTAAATTGACACAAACATGAGTTGTTTTACTAAAACAGTTTTAAGTGGGGTTACACAACTCCAAATTTTTATTATAAATAGTCATTGGAAAGATAAAAAGATTTCCTACATCATAGTATTTTTTTTATAATTTTTAGACATTAAATAATTTAAAGTATTTATGACATAATAATGATGCAGCGATGATATCATTATTTGACGATTTAAATAAAATGGAATGATAATGAAAAATATAAACCTTACACATGGCCAAAACCAATTGTCTGAGTTTATTTCGAAGCCTTATCACCTTATCCACGAATTATATCAATGTGGGACCTTTTAAAACCGAAAAACATTTTCAAATAAAGTAATATTTCTTTACTTTCCAAAAGTGCCCCTCCTCTCCTCTTATAAAAGGCCCCCACCTCTACCTCATTTCACACACCTCTAAAGCCATTGGATCGGCCAACCCCTGCCCATTTACTCTCTCCACATCCCTCTCCTCATCCTAGAGGATTCCCTTTGGGCAGAATCCTTTCAAAGGAAGACTTTAGGCTCAATCCAAAAAGAGTTACACTTTTAAAGGTAATTCATTCTCTCATGTTCATTTGTTTTATTTTGTTTCTCCAACCCCCTAAACTCTTTTTATTTACTTCTTTTGTAACAAAAACAGTATCTTCAATATACTAGGATGTTTTTATAAGATTTATTTGAGCTACACTCTCACACAACTACATCAAATGGTTAAAGAACATACGGTTTCCGTGGATCGCGAAATTCTGCCTCCCGAAACGATGATTGTTCAAATTCTTTTAACACCTATAATGGTGGCCATTTTGATGACACTATTTTCATATATGATATATATATTAGGTTTATGTTTTCCTTATGCTTCTTTATTTCTCATTTATGGAATACATTATGATTTCCATTAAGGGTAAACGCGATAATTTCATTTTAGGAAGTGCGGACTACCGCCCCCTCAAAGTGATGTGAATCGTTAATGCCATATGTGGGATGTATAAAGGATGGAGTAAATGATATTATATATGATATTATACTGGAACTATATTATAACTTTATATAATTATGATTTCTTTCCATTAAATATGAAATTGAAATGAAAGTAGCGTTCATGCGTACGTACGGCTTACCGTCTCCATGAACGGTGCATTTCATTTCTTACCTCTAAATGATTATGTAATGTTATAAATGCATGCATGTACTGGATATATATGACATATATGATATCTAAATCATGAATACAATTATGTATATAATAAACATTTTGCCACACGAACAACATGTAATTGTAAGAAGTCCACTTTCGACTTAAGAACCAAGCATCGACAAAACGACCGTTATTAACTTAAATAATTAAATAATGTTCATAACATGGTAATAAGTGATATAAAAGGAATAATGAACATGAAAAAGGTTCTTAAGTAAATAGAAATTAACTCTAGTTTACTATTCAAGAGGTTAAAGAATGGTCGAGTCAGGACAAGACGCAAGGTAAGGGAATTTCTAAACCCAACTTCCATTCTTTGGGTTAATCTCCTACTTTCAAATTATGTCATGATATTATTATGTCTTATTTTGTATTTTTTACTTTCTTTATGTGTACCTATAGTGAATACACATAATATATCTATTTTATTTTAAAAATGATCTTTGTAAGGACTTCGTCTCAATCTCCTTTCATTGAGGCATATTTCGTTTTATACACAAATTTCTTTTATACGGTGTATAAACCACTTTGACTTTTATGTTTATTCAAAAGGAATCTTTTTTATACGAAGCGTTTACTAAAAGAAAAAAGGGAATGTTTTTGTCGTACGTATGCGGCGACAATGACTTCTCCGCCGCCGTGACCACTATTTGAGTTTCGGCTTCCTCTACAAGCCATACCCTTTTTTTTAATGAAAAATAAATATCATGTTATACTTTTATTTTATTTTGGTATTGAAAATGGTTTTGAAAGCATTTTTATTATATCAATGTGTTGTATTGATATCTTCTGATTGAAATGTGGAAATGTTATGTTTCCTTTATGCATGTTTTATGTGATACGATTATGTTATGGTTTATGAGATGTTTAAACCTGTTCATATGAGGAATGTATTGGACTTAATAAGTGACGGGTGGAGCCCGCTATAGCTCCTAGATGCATCGGTAGGTCTCATGAGACAACTGGACGTGGAATTGGCCGATGCCCTTTCCCAATTTGATTTATAGTTTTGGCCTAGGCCTTGACAAAATGTTTCAGAAAGTCTGGCATTATACATTCCCTCATTATGAAAGTGGTTAATGATATTTCATGTGATTATTCGCCTAGTAGAATATCCATGTGAGTAAGTAATGGCATTATTTTATTTTACTTTTGCCATATATATTATGCTGAAGTTCAAGTTCAATAAGGATTTTGTTTTAGTTATTCATTGCCTTAAATGCTTATGTTTTCTTATAAGAGCTTTTGCAATATTGTTATCCTTACTGAGCATCTGAGCTCACCCCTTTCAATGTTTTAATATTTTCCAGGATGTGAAGAAGTATTTTATGAATGACCTGTAGGGGTAGTCAGAAAGGGATATGAGTGTGGACTATGAAGACCATGTTATTATAGTTTGTTTACTTTTTGATGTAATGAAAGACTTATGAATGTATCTAGTGTTTCCAAGGCTACTAAACTAATCGGTCTTTCGAGACTTGATCTTTTGTGATCATGCCAATGTTACGAAGTAATGCACCGACTCTGGGTAGCTGGGGTCGGGGCGTTACATCAATTACCTAAAGGGGTCACAAATCACTTGAACAAAAATGATCTCAAAGGACTCATGAATATATAGGTCATATCAAAAATAAATAACCCCTAGAAGACATGACATCCGGTGACATTAAAATAGTCACATGAACTTCATGATAGTCAGTGGATCATGTGATCATGCTAGCAGATCCCGCAAAACCCTCAAGATGATTTACCATCCTCAAAGGAAATGTTCAAACAATTACTAAATTGTTGTTTATAGTTAATTTGAGTAGGTATCTATGAAAAATTGGTATTTATTATACGTTATTTTGACATAGTCTCATGGGATTATCTAGGCATTAGATATTATAGAATGGTATTGTGATGAAAACACACGATTGATGTAGCGGAGAGTGCCGTATAGAATAAGTAATTTATTTATGAACCCCTCTGAAATCATATATATATAAGGAATTCCACATAATACCAAACATAACATGGTAAACAAAAAATCACAAAAGATATTGACTCATTAAATAAACATGGAATCCGAAAGGCCTCTAAATTTCATAGAACAGATCAAATTTCCCCTCTGTTGTCACAAATGAGTGGAGGGGGGAGTGATTTGTTAATGTCTACAAAATGAGCAACCCAAAAATAAAAAAGGATTAAATACCTGAATCTGTGTATTATTTTACCAACAAAGGAAATGGAAAGAGATGGTGGTCGAGACCCATATATCGAGTGTTCCTCTATTGGATACATTATTGCATAATAATCATAAGGATACAAAAATGAACCATCCATAGTGAATAGCTTGTATAAGGTCCCATAATGTCCCATTAATAATTTCCTTATTCTACCATGAATACAACCCATACAATCACTGGTCATGTAGTAGTAGCTAGATAATATCCCATAGGTCACATGGCTTATAAACTAATAGATGTCTAATAATCCATCCAAAAATTGGAATATGTTATCCCAATGGCATGCCCATCGTACGATTGTAAAATTCACACGATACCTTAATAATGGGGTGGATGATTTTTATATACTACATTCATGAAAACAATCTAGATCCTCATCCCTTGCAATGTAAATCTTAGGAAATAAAACCAAGGTAAGTGTGAGAATTTTGATGTTGTAAAAGTAACAAGACACACCCAAAGTGATCCAAAAGACAAAGCGAGAACTAGATAATATGTCCACTGCATCAGGAAAATGCTTGATGACATGACATTCATTTCACATTAATGGCATTGGGTATGTCCAAGAGACATCTTACATCCCCTTTATCTCCTTAGGGAAAAGGAAATGGAATTTTCATTAAAATCATATTGGATATCCATGGGACCCTATGTTTTTCTCACAAATCATAACTAAGACAGAGAGTGATTTTTATTTACAATGCTCATGCAACCTAACGAAATACCCAATCATAGTGAAAAAAACAAATGAAATAAAAACGATGAGTATTTGGGAGCCTTTCAAAGTCATAAAATATACCTGACACACAAAGTATACCCAATACATAGTCTCATTAGAATCATTGACAAGCCAACTTGATTTCATGAAGGGCCTTAGATAATTCATCCTTATCTCATGGGAAGTCCACAAAATGTCACCTGACATCACATGACGACAATTTGAGAGGAATCATGATTTCAAAAAGAAACATGTATATATCAGTATGAAAATATGAATGTCTATTAACATGCTTATGTGAATTCAAAATCCTCATTAATTTGAAATAATCCAATAAATGATTTATTGAAGAGATTGTCTTGCCATAACTGAAAGACTTCCAAATACCACTCATGGATCCATAGTAGGAACACATGACAACACATGATGATGAGGAACTCTACCAAATCCATTATATTCCCATGATATGAACCATGAAACTCTTTTGTTATAGTATTTGGACCATGAGAAGCCCTATGAACATGTCAAGGTAAGCCACATTGGACCCACTACGCATGCCACCCATGACTCATGATTCCCTACTGAATTGCTATCTAGATAACATGGTTTACTTAATAAATGACTCCCAACTCATATGTTGGCCCATGTACATGCCAATTGGGTCAAATGGAAGCACATGGGAATTTCACATGGCTTACACTAAATCATCGGGGAAAAAAATCTAGTCTATCTATGTCCTCCAAACTTGTCATCCATGACATGTGAAACCTTTTGAGACATGTCACATTTATAGTTACGATTAACCCCATTTGGTTTAGTTAGCTCCCTTTTTTAAACTATGTAACATTAACTAGATCATGCAACGACATCTGGACATGTCAGAAAAGAAAATGTTATGGATCCCAAAAACAATTCTGGGTATTGCAATGACCTCTGAATAATTCATCCAAAACCATGAAATAACCCTCAGATGTGCTATCCATGATATGTGACATCCCTCAAGAAAAAATACATCCTGATCATGTGATTGTCGTTTGACATGTCATGTAGCCAACATCTTAAATGCCAATCCGGAAATCTAGACACATGAGCAGGAAAATATTCATGTTCCAAATAGGCATGTAGGCCATATCAGTAGGAAATCCTCAGACATCATAACATTGTTTATTATCAGTGTGTATGCCCTGAATATAAGGGAAACCTCATCATGTAATCCATGATCATTGAACTATGATGATATTGATTCCAAATATAACCAAAATACATAGAACACATCTTGGATGCTCAAGAACCATATTAAATCACCCCAAGAATAGTTTCAACACATTAGTCCCACACTCAGGACTAATGAGACTAATTATTTTCCATATGTTGTTTTCCAAGATCAAAATTTTTCATGTGTGATTATGGAGTTTCGAAGATTATATAATCTGTATTATAATCCTATACAATGACATGGGAAACCTCAATGGGTATGCTTCAATCCAAGTAGAACTATGAGGACACTAAATCCTATCATAACCAGGATACATATAAAGCATTCCCACAGACCAATCCTAAAATCAACTTGGAATCTTACTCATTGTAATCCCCTTCATGTCAGTGAAATTTTACCCATTATGAACCAATCATTTCAAAGGGTTGTTAATCATACATAATCCATCAGCATATGATTCCTTTCATAACCAGGACACATATGAGTCATTCAAAAGGCTCTAGACCAAACATGACAAGGAATCCAGCTCAACATTATCGCTGTTATGTCTCTATAATAATTTCCATCGGGACCCAATCATTCCCATGGGATGGACATATTACCTCATCCATCAATATATTAAGAGACCAATTAAATGTATCAAAACTATGATTCATTTCATAATTTGGATACATATGATTCCTTTATAAAGATGATGCTCCAATTTTGAATAGTTCTATCAATAAATAAGTCCCCACTCCTTACTCAATGAGAATAATAATTTTGTTTCCCTTGTTTCTCACACTAATCATAGATAACATGGCCTTATAGAGTTTCAATGATCACATCATTAGAATAATGAATCTCCACCATCTAGGGAAGTGTTTGCATGAAATAACTGATGAGGGGCATGACGTAAAACTCCCCTATATGAGAAAATATACCATGGGGATATTTAAATGGGTGTGATCAAACAATGAAAACTCATTAAACCAATATAAAAATTATATGGGGTCTTCTCTATAATACTCAAGATCAAATATCTAATGTCTATATACCAGAACATATGAAATTTGTTTATGATATTAAATTGCATGTGCTTAATGAACTAAGTGGATTTTGATTATGGAAATAATTAGGATATATAGGATGGATCGAAATGGATTAATCTTCTCCATTTAATATTAAACGTCTTTTTATGTGGTATCCAATTGTAATGTGCTCATATATATGACTTCAACATATAATCTACAATTCATTACTGAGAAATTTATGAAGAACCTCTAATTCATACACATTGATTCAATAATGAAATACCCATTTCTTGTTTGAATAAAACAGTCTTGACATATTGTTGTTTTTAGGGAAACCATTTTTATATTGGGATTAGGATGAAATTATATAACATGTCAGATATTGAGAAGAGAGGCTCGAAGTGGGGAATAATCACCCCCAATCGGATGGGAGGACCTGGACCACCTATCCACTTAACCAATTTGATTACCTAATCATCATTAGGTCCAAAACCCCAATTGAGCACCTCATTTGTAAAAATAGTCCATACCTTGTTATGGATGATGTAAACATTGTATTCATCCCAAAAAATGAAAATGGTGACATGTTATTAATGATTGTTCAAGAAATAAATCTTCCAAAATAAACCATCAAAACAATCCATATACATCTAATGAATGCATCTTCATTAGAGGAAAATAATGCTATAATTTTTTGAATATTATTTTATAGGTTTACAAGGTTATTTTAAAAGATTTTTTAGTCTATAATTTCATGGAATTAATATAAATGATTTAAAAGTAAAAAGTGGCGTTTCTCTGAAGAAATATTTGATGATTTTTTATAGTATTTTCACCTATGTAAACATCATTCATTGGATCTTATAAAAAATTAGGGTTGAAATTTTATGATACAATATACCACATTTTATTGAAGTTTTTATATAGATTATGGATTTGGATGTGCTATTTTGACACCATTTATAGTTAATTGTTTATACATTAGAATTTTTTATTTTTTTTGAATATAATTGTGGATGTTTTTTATGTTTCGACCCTTTCATATGAATATTCCATTGGTCTTTGATTGTGAAAGGAGGGGTCATCTATATCCCCTTAATGCATCAGTAAGTTTCATTTAAGAAAATAGTTTGGATATTGGTTGAGGCCTTACCTATTTATGTATGGTTCCTTGGTCAAATCCGTAATTTATTTTTATGACCACTGGTATTATAAAATTCCACATTATGACATTAATAATTGATTTTAAATTTGTTTATTCAATTGGTATAATATCTATGATAATATTTATATTTAATTAATTGATTATTATTTATTAATTCCATACTATGATCTGGATTATTTTTAAACATCTTATGTTTTTGATATTCTCATTTCTTTAATGTTTATTCTTATTTATTAATTATATAATCTGTTGTATGCTTACCCTTACTATGAATATGATCTAAACCCTTTATTATATTTTATTTTTCTCATGATACCAAGATGTATTTAGGATTTATATGTATGGATAATCTAGGAGAACAACAATGTTCATTAATTAATATTTATGTTGTATTTTATAATTTCAATTATAATTTAAATTTATATTATATATCTAGTCTTAAAAACCTAATAAATTTTTTTAGTGCATTGGGATGTGATTGTTATTATCTTATTCCAAAGAAATAAAGTAACCCTTGACCCTATGAAACAAGTGTTAGGGTCACTACAAAATGGTCACCGACATGATGTCCAAATGAATATTAACCTATTTGTATAAGCCTTATGCTGGTTATTATTAGTATTTATCTAATCGTGGACATTGTGAACCTTCTATTCTGTAGCTTACACCAAATATAGGCACATGAATGTTTAAAAACCTATATTTCTTTAATATAGTTATATCCTATATGGTATCCAATACAAGGACTCATATAGTGAAATACCAATGGTTGAATGGAAGTTTTTATTGTATGGAAACCCCATCAAGGGTTACTGATCCATAATACTATACAAAAAATCTAACATGAGATCCCCAAAAAAATCCATCAAATCCTGAATCAACTTATTCAGGACATCAAGATGTTGGAGAAACACTATGATAAAATGTAATTAAATCCAAAAGGCCTAAGAAAGTACTCTCCATAATTTTGATGTAAAGTGAGAATCATAGTGTAAGACCAACATCGAGGGAACTAAATGAAGATGGACTATACTCTACCAGCAATGACATCCTATTATCTCAACATATCTCTACTCTTAGATATCATGAAAGTAGAATAACCGAGTGAGTTATTCTACAATCTCCTAGATTAAATCATGTATTGTTGAAATTATTTTTGCATTTAATGAAATATATATATGTCATCCCACATAAACTCTAGTACATCAAGGGGTTGAGATAAAAATAATGGAATTTTTAACTCAATAATCTCCTTTTGGAGAGAGGTAAATCAATAAGGAAACTATATAACACCCTTATAAATCCTCAGATACTATAACTAATTACAATTTTCATGGTACATGTTCAGTAGAAATGGATGCACTAAAAATGGGTATGTCTGCAAATCCATCAGATACTATACTTGCAATTTCACTAGTACCATCACAAGAACATTTCAATAATCTATTAGGAGAAGATATAGGGGATATATGAGTATGCATATTATGAAATTATGTATCACTATATCAATACTTTATAATATTCTATTGAATATGTGGGGTAATAAATTTAAACTGTAGATCTATTTCCCAGTCCTCATCCACTATTGACAACTTCAATGAGGGTAACTAATCTGTCATGTTTGGTAACATCTATGATCAATAACTCAGACGAAGGGAATTTTCCACTACATTGACTACTTATTTTAGTATAGATTATCTCAATGTCAAAATCCTAGATGAACACTTTCCAATTTCTCTATATCATGTAAACATCCTACTATGAGAATATATATTTTATACTCTTGTAGTTAGAATATATTTTAAATAACTAAATCATAAGGGGGTTTCATCTGATCATCAATAAGGTGACTACCACTAACATCTTCAAATCGTTATTCATGATGTTCTACTAATAAGGTGTTATATTTGAGGACCCTTAAGAAATTACTTCCTTAGTATACATCAAATTATATCCATGTTAGTGAATTGATTCATTAAAAACCATTTTTAGTAAACACTATCATCTGTAAATCATAAAGTTGGAGTGCTCATCAACCACTTCTTCAAATCCTAAAAATCATATAAGAACCCTCTCATCCAAACTTATGGATACCCCTTTATGGTAAAAAAATAAAATGGTTATGATATAATTGGTAAATATGAAATGAATCTCCCATAGTATAATTCCTTATCAAAGAAGTTTTAATCCTCCATAGTTCTCTTTGATGGATCTAAAAATAGGACTACCTCAACATTTTCTAAATAACCTTCAAATCCATTAGCCTTGATACATGTCCTATAATTAATAACTAACTAATTTAGAATACACACTTCAATAGAAACATATATAACTGGTTCTCTCTACGAATGTCCTGGACCATCCAAATGTATCTTGTAATATCCTCTAATAATGCTGTGTACACATATATTTCATTTATGATGGCCACTAAAGACTTAAATAAACACCAATGGGGAGTTTTACCTTCCAAAATCTATCAACAATTACTCATAATGAGGGTAGGGACATCAAAATACTACATTCAGTTTATCCATGTCTCATTAATAATGTTATTTATAGCATAATACAAGGATTGTCTTTGATAACCATTTCACGCTCTCTATTGACCAAATAGGTCCTTAATCTATATTAGTGGATACTTATTATTTTTGGTGATAAGGTATATGTAATGGTAATCAATACTAAAATTCTTTCTCCCCTACACCTTCTCAGAGAAGAACACTATGGATGCACACTGTGACAAACTAGGAATAATAAACAAATGATCTTGCAAGTTCCCCAACTGCACCATCTTATCATTATGCCCTATGGTATCCATAAGATATTATTGTGTATATATAATTTAAGTCCCTAATGTAATGTTTATGAATAATTCTACCTCTTTTGGGGATTTGAGACCAATATGTCCTAATATAGATATCATTTTACACAACCACCATTATAGAAAGCTTGCTCCCCTTCGAATGTAATTATACAATGGTGAAACTAGAAAACTAATAAGTAATTATATAAATCCTCATTAATATGACTCTGTCATGATCTTCTTCTGTCTCCCTCTCACCCACGATAGATAAAATCATTCTATAACCGTGGAAACATCACACCATCTTATTGAAAAATCAATATTTTCCTGAACTATGGATAAAATGTCTATATCTTTGATGAAATCATAATGACACACCTCTACTATTAAGAGATCCCATAATAATATCTATCATTAAAGAGTTATATCATGTTATTGGAAGAGTTTTTGATCAATGAATCCCAACTTGTATGGGTCTCTATGAATAGCAGTAGAGCTAATTTCTCAATCAGAATATATATGTCTCACCCAAATAATATGAATGAAAATAGATTCTAAGAACTAATTCTATCGGTATAATAGCTAAACTAGATAGATATATAATATACCTCAAATAATCCCTAGAGCCACTAGGTCATAGTCCTCCACTACCTATATATGTCCTCATCCATATCCACCACCTCCCTGATCATGGAGCATACCACCTAATGGTGGTGGTAGAAATAATTCAATACCAATTACTCCTCCAAAAACTCTCAATGGACCTCTACCATGTCCATAACCAAGTGAATTTCCCAAATTCTGAAACATCTTCTATCTTTTGGATGGTATATTGAAACTTTCACAACTATATGTTGGGACAAAAAATCCCAAGAATGGTATCCCCTATAATCCTTAGAGAAACACCACCTCTCAATCGACTGACTATAAAAATCATGAGTGGCCTATCACGATGATATGTAATCCTAGTATTGCCTCTAAAATAATCTCACACACTCTAGTCCCTGTCCTTATCATCTTCTTGAAGAGGTCATGGTTAAAAATCTTACGTTCCTGCTACCTACACCAACTATCCACATATATATATCTTGGAATAAATACCATTCCAAATATCCCTCAATAAGTCTAGTACAAGTAGGATTTTAATGTGAGTTTACCCAAGAATATATATACTATTCGAATCCCTACTCAGAGTTCTTTTTTCAGTAGAACATATCCCAAAATAGATTGATTCGTTATGGTTAGTTGATATAGAAAAACACTGAATAATCTACCACATAGATGTCTCCCTTCTAAAAATGTATATTATTCTACATATTTATTGATTATAACATTGATAGATAAAACACCTCCCGGAAGAGATGATAAAAATACAACAAGGAGAGAATTTTCTCTTCACTGGATTAAGTCACTTGACACCATCAATTCATAGAGGATCTTAGAAAATGAAAGTCCACTTGGACCACCATATAATATATAGGTGACATTAAAAGGTATAAAACATCAATGACTACCCCTATATAGTCCCCAGATTCATGGGGGTCTGTATCACACAAAAAAATAGAGGTAAATTCCTAAAATAATCACAAATTGTGAAAAACCACCAAATTTTTTTTTCTATTAATTCTAGTGAAATATATTACTTAATAGGTGGTGTAAAAATTGGAAAACCACTCAGAGGAACTAAGCCATATACATGAGATATTATAAAAGCCTCATCACTAGAAATATTTTCATTATGTTCACATAATGGAATATTATCATGAAATATTATTAGAGGCATAATTAAATAATAATGATCTAGTATATTTAAAGAGTATATCACAGGATCAGACACAAAAAGACCTAGAAAACACAAATCATTCATTTACGTGTCATGTAGAAATGTTTTTACCAATAACACTTGACTATATATACCATGAAAATAATAATATTATTAGAGTCCAAGGTAAATGCAAATTTTATTACAGACCAATATTAGAGTCATTGGAATAAGAGTGAAACATGTAAGAGTTTAACAATGTTTATCTGGATCCCAATCCAATATCAGCACAAATAATCTATAGACTCATTCTCTATGATTAAGACTTCTCTAATATGTATTTTTCATGAACCTACACACTAAGGAAATCCTAGTAGGTAATAATATTTTTTTTAAAACCTCAATCCCATGATTAGTCATCCAACTGATGGTCCCCAATACTGGGTAAGAATATCACGCACATGCGAAGCCATAGACTAAGGTACCTTGACAGAGACACACACACACACTCACACATATTTGAGCCTATATAATTCTTAAAATATGGTAAAAATATTACCAAATTCATACATTTATCTATAACCCACAATCATTGGATGACATATGTATTGTTAAGAATAAGGGAATATTGAATACCATCTTAACTAAAAATAGAGACGAACTTACTATGAATGAGGGGAATGTTATAAAATTAATCCACAATATTCACATGTCACTATTCTCTCGCTAATTCCAATGTACCAAATAATCCATCAAAAGGTATGTAATATACATAACATATGCCATGTGTAGGAATTTCCCACGAAGAGGGGAATATAAAAAAACCAGGTTGGACACACAAAAATTACTAAACATAAATAATCATGAATAATAATGATATCAACTAAAATGAATTTTAATTAAAATATGAGAAAACTTAGTAATGATAACTGATAAAAACAATGATATACATATAAAAGAGTCCATGTCATAAAGAAGTATCATTCACTACCAACTAGGATATTTTAATAGATGATTAATTGTAAATTTCATCTAGGAGAACCATATAGAATGTATTTTCTCTTATTAATACATTGAAATATGTTATAAAATATTTTTAGAGCCATGTGTTGATATGGGATTTTATTCTGAGGCCTTGTGAGCTTGTAATTAATTTTATAAAAACTAAAATTATTTTTTATATCAAAATAAAGAAAATTTTCTTAAATAATGAAGAATTATTGTTGGAGATGATACAAAATATGAGACTGTGGTATAATTCATGTAATTTTATTAATGTTTTTGTGGTCCCATGTTGGTTGATGAAAGATGTCCAGATGATGATTTCATTGGTGGGTATGTAAACTGAATTAAACAACAAATTAATATAATTAATTGATTAAAAAACCCTATTAACCTCTATCATTATCTATTCATAAAAAATATTTTGTCATAGGCACACAAACATTAGAGCATGGGGTAGGTTTCTTAATCCATCTTTTACATGTCATGATCGAATGACGACTGCTGAACGAATCGATTTGGATTGATGGATAATGAATGTATGGATTCTACTCATCACTAGAGAACATTTTATTCTCTATATTTTGATCCTTTCATAAGATTATACTCATTAATTATGGTTACCCTTGATTAAATTGATGATGACTAAATGTTTTCTTTTCATTTCTTGTTCTTGATTTTTCACCATTCTCATGAGCCACATTTTCAAATTAAACTATTTATTCAATTTTTAATTCTTATTTTTCCATGATCTCATCTTAGTTTACCATAATTTAATTCATAGTATAATAACCCTTGTCCTTTGATTTTTATCAACACAATTACAATGTTTCCCCCATCATACTATTCAATCTTTTTTGTTGGTCTATTTGGTCACTTTTCAACTTTCTATGACATGTTCTTGTGCGATGGAACAACTAGATTCATAGTGGTTGGGAAAAAACTATTAGGATGGAAATTTCTATATTGATATTAGTTTTTGGGTATGTGAGTGATGATTCTTCAAGAACTAGTATCATGGATTGATCGAGAACAACAAGATATTTTTGGGGTGCTCAACAGACATCCAAATGGGAAAAAATATAAATTTATATCCAAATGAAGGAAGAAATTGATTTAATGTATTGATAGCCACAATTTGTATTTGGTCAAATAGGAGAATATGTAGTTGGAGTAGCTCATCATGAAGACTTGTTAAATAATTATCTTTCTACAAAATTCACCATTACAAATCTTGTACTAGGTTGAACACATTTCATGTAGTTCCCTAACCGAGGTATTTATGGTATCCTAGTGGAGATAAGGTTTATACACCATATTGAATCCCCCCACACCTTGTGACCCAGTTCTGACATCCCGTTGTCTACTATGGGAGTACAAGGGCACAAGCAAGGCGAGAAAAATTGACATAGATAGGTGCTCGAGCATTGTGCCAGTATTAAATAACAAACATGTATATTGTTAGACACACACAAAAACATGAAAATGTGGGCTTTAACATGGCTAGGAACTCAAACTAGGTTACATCCCTGTATGCTTCAATGACCCAATGGACATGGGGATGGAAAATATAAAGTATGTTCGCATCGGGTGACTCATAGATACCATGTTGTCCCTATTGAAGTCATATACAGTGACATAGCCATTAATATTTCTCCTGAAGAGACATGTCCAGGAAATAAGGTGGGGCACATTACATGAAGACCCCTATAAATGTCATGTACTCTCTTTATAACTACTCTCTCCCTTATACTTTCATTTGGACTCAGATTGTGGCATAAAAGTATAATATACTAAGTGTTTCTCTACATAGAGTGTGATGGTAGACTTCATAGATTCATATGAGATATGATGTGAGATATTATGAGTGATATGTTATTTTAGGATATTCTCGATTATGGTAGTGATTAGAAAGGATGATCAGTGGGAGGTCTGGGTTGGAAACACCATTTCATACTATGTTGTGGACCCCCATACACCTCGAACAGGTTTGAGTTGAACCCCCAAATGGACTATGGAATAGATCTTCTAACTATTGTGTTCCACCCCTTATGATGTAAGGTGAGGGTACTATACCTATTGAGTGTAACCCCTGAGATAGAGAAGGGTGTCAGTCACTTAACTATAGAGTGTTGCCCCTAAATAGACTCGGTTTTGTGTCTTCTACCTATTAAGTGGAACCCCTTTATTGACAAGACAATGGTTCAACTACCTACTATGTGGACCCCCATCAAAGTGTAGGGAATGGGTCCTCTTACTTTTGAGAGGACCACCACCATGAATAAGGGTGTGGGATATCTTACAATTATGTTTTAATCCCATACCTTAATAGGGGGTGGGTCATCTATCTATCATATTAGTGGAACCACTTATTATTCATTGGCATGGTTCCTCTATTTGGAGATTTTCCCCCTGACTATGTAAAATAAGGGTGAAGTGTGGGTCCACCACGTGGTTACTTTTTTAGAGAGTTACATGATATACAAGACATCAATGATAGACCTTTGGAGCTGTAGAAAAACAAATCACATGTGGAGGGATGTGAGATTGGGATCAACCTTATCTCTCATATGTTTTTCATTTATGAACATAAATTTATGTTTTTGGTTTTAATTTCCCTCTTTAATTTGGTTAAGTGGACTACTTTTATCATGTGTCTTATTTTGCTTCCATTTATTTTTCAGTGAGTCATACATGGTATCTATAAACTAACACCTTAATGAGATTTTACTTTGTGTGGAATATATTATGTAGATGGTAAAGTGGTCAGAGGTGATTTCAGTGGATAATAGGGATACTCATGCTGATAGACATTTTTTGGTGGGCGGCCTTGATGAATTGGAGTTTCAATCTCACAACATTTTTTTAAGGTGGTTTTCATGTTGGGACATCTGTTCTGGTTGGGTGTGCATTTTGATCTTTTTTCATTCTGGTTTGTGCTTCCATATAAATTTTAGTCCCTTGTAGTTTATTAAATTAAGGTTTTCTACTCTCGATTCTTGTAAATTTTAATTATTCCCATCCAATTATGCATGTATATGGTTCGGTTTGTGTGTACATGTACATTAGGGAATGTATTCTCAATATATTTATTTCTTCTCGGTGAAAGTCACTATACACTAGCCTATAGCGTGGGATGGGGGTTATGGTGGCCCGGTAAAACACCATCCAAGAGTTACCTAATGGGTTGAGTCTTTACATATTATTATGATAGTTGGATTGAACTTATAACAATGTATTATATTTTTTCCCCTTATGGGGTTATGTTGAGAATTTATGGAAATGTTGTAAATGTGTTTTGGGTGTGATGTTATGGAAAGGGAACTCTATTTTTTAAGGTCCCAATGTATCTATTCCCTAGTACTCTAAATACCTTCCTTTCAACTCAGATTACTAATACATTTGTTGCATTGAAAATTGGTACAATAATCATATAGGTTTGTGTTATTTTAATATAAATATTGATTCTACTCCCTAATTACAAATTATTATCTGAATATGGTAAATGATGATGAATTTTCATGATTCCTCCTTGTTGAAATACAACCAAGTATCTTATTCATTATTGTGATGAAAATATTATGAGTATTTATGCCTCAGTATGGGGGATATCTCACAACATCATTCCTATAGTTGAGATGGTTCGAACACTCCTTATCGATTAATAAATTATACTACCAGATTAGGTTGAGTACATTTTTAGGATTAGCAAAATTCAAGAGTTAAATAACATGAGGTTTTAAAGTTTCATTGTTGTGAAATATCACTCGGACGAAAAGTACTTCCTTCTATCAATGATCTTATTTTTTAGACATTTCCATTCCAAGAATGATCAAATAGTTGCATTGGGAACCAGTCATTTACAAAAATAATCGAGGCGATGGAGGATTTTATTCACATATATACATGATGAGTTATCATTATCATTGTATAAATTACAATAGTTGTTTCATGTGGAGTAATACCCCTCATTATAGAAAATATTTTAGATTTATGATCATTTAATGCTACAGTGATATGGGAAGTTATTTGCTAAGTATACCGTGAGGATGAATAACATTACATGGTACTCCGTGAATTTTACACTGAATGGTAAATTTAGAGCAAGGAATTTATTGAATTATCTCTTCATAGACATCAATTATAGTGTGGTACCATATTTATTTCCACTAGTTATAGAGTGATAGTATCAGATTCATTGATGAATATATATATATATCCAAGGGATTCCATGTAGTTGGAGCTAGCCATAGACTTCATGGTGCTGGGTTATTTTCATTATAAAGATGGAATCAGTAGGAAAGGTCATAGAATATGAGACATCCACAAGGATTGAATCTGACACATGGTCATGAGGAACATGAACCATATAGAGGACCAGAGAATCCTGAAGAGGGATGATTCTATTCAGTGTGACATAAGAGGTCAGTGAGAAAATGATTACCTAAGAATAATTGATCATGATGGTAAGAATATATTGGATGGAAAAACATGTTATATGAAGGGATTTGATCATGGTTATTCTAGACATGGTTAGGTGGACCCAATGTAAGGTGGTTCTGATATAAGAGATAAAATAAGTCCAAATAGATGATATAATAGTTGTGGATTATTTTATTATAATATTAAACTATAACCACCCCATGGATCCCCACATCAAGCTCACAGAGTTAGCAGTTTCATCCATTGTTAGGTACATGATATGGAGTCTTTTGGCCTTTTATCTCATGAGATGATTATAAATATTATATATGTGTATTATACTTTTTTATTAGTACTGGTATACCCATGTGTGTTCTTCCTTCAATACATTACATATATTGCGATACATGAAGATTATAGTTGAGACATTATCCCACTTGCTTTGTCTTGAGGTTATTACTGCAAATGAATCATTGATTTCACTTATCTACATGAAGTGATAGTTATTTCATGATTCATGGATTTTATAATAGGATATACTACTCATCATGATATATCCTTATAAAATAATTATGGGTATGTAATGGTTTATCATGGTGTAAGACAAAATTTACAATCACCACAATTGATTCAGATTCCATTGGAATGATTGGATGATATTCCTATTTTTGGTTTGGCAAGATCTCATGGAAATGTGATTTGGAATTATGAGAAAGAAGCTGAAAAACATTAAGCATCAATTGAAAAATTTATCCAATGTAATTTCTTGTATTATAGGAATTTGTATTCTTTTAGTTTTGGAGGATTATATGAATGTATTCTCTAAGGATGTTTTGAGCCTACATATGTGGAGGAATATGATGTTTTTCAGATACACTCACTCCAAGAAGAATTTGACATATTATGTAGTATATCGTATGGGCCATTCAGATGTCCCTGAGGTAAGGGTGTAGTTAGAGGAATTTTGATTGAATGTTTTTTTAGAACCAATGTTTCCACATAGGACCGTTCAGTTTTCTTCATAAAAAAGGAAGATAAGAGAATTCATATTTCTTTTGATTATTATCACCTATTTAAAGAAAAAATAAAGTACTAGTACACCATTATAAGGATTAATGAATTCATTGATTAGTTTTGATGAGTGAAACCATCCTCAAAGATCAATCTCAGGTCCAACTGCCTCCAATTGTGGGTTCATGATGATGATATTCTGAAGCTAGTATAATTAGGCACCTACCGACAATACAATTTCCTAATGATGCTTTTTAATGTGAAAAAAAATCCACTATGTTTATTATTTTGATAATCCTAATCATCTATTAATACATGTATTGGTTTATTTTTGTATTCATTAATGAAATACATATTTACACTTCATCATTAGAGGGATATAGTCACCAGTTATGTATAGTCCTAGATTTTAATTAGGAGATGCAACATTATATTAAGATAATGATGCTCTATTTCTAAATAAAAGAGGTTATCATTATTGGAAATATCATTTAATATTTTGGATTACCTATCGACTGATGAAATATTGATAGAGTACATGCATATGATTGACCCACATTCCTGTAAGTGGTGTAGATATTTCTTGGATTGGATGGGTAATATAAGGCATTCATATTATAATTCTCATATATTTCATTCCCTTTGACTTCTTTGATGCAGAAATAGAATCCCTTTAGCAAGATTAATAAGTAATAGACATCCTATTTTGAGTTGAGGTTGAGGTTTTCTTGTTTTACTTTTTAATACAACCATAGGACGGGTTGGAGTATTTAGTGTGTTGAGATGCCTTTAGAGCCAGGGTTGCATTATTATTGATTTAGAGGAAGGATGTGATCTCATACGGGTTACTAGAAGATGAGACTACATGATAAGAGCTATGTGAATCATAACAAGGAGTTATAATCACCAATATTATCTTTTAGTATATAGAGTAACTATGTTTTTGGAGAGAACATTGTTATTTTCTCTAAGCATTAGAGTCCTAGGTATGTCATCATATAGAGAGATTTGAACATCATATGGATGATATGATTTAATGTTTATTAGGAAAATGACATTTAGGTAGTCTATACTCATTTTATAGAATATGTAGGGGAATAATCCATTAGTAGGACATTCTATACTCATCTAGTATAGGCATATTTTTAATAGATGGATTCTCTACAAATGAATCTTATAAAAGAGAGGGGTACAAATTATCTGAAGTAAATGGTGTTGATGTCTCGACAACCATAGAATGTGAGGGAGGCATAGTTATGAAACATAAAATATAGGGTTTATCATGACTATAAATCCACATAAGATTGATCAGATGGATTCTATGATAAATGGAATAAAGTCATACCTTTCTCCAGATAAATGGTGGTTCTGATAACATCATGAGAGGAGTTGATGGAAGAGTTTCACACATACCATATGGGTTTTCATGTTTTTTATAGCTTCTTGATATATCATATTGGAAAGGTGAAGGAATAAACATGGAATTTGTGAAAAGGACTCATTGAATAGAGAGAGGCCACGGTTCCATATAGGTTATATTTGAATGACATACCCAGTAGGAACAACTCCTCTATATCAGAGTGAAGTTTTTTTATTGAGTTTGGGGATGTAGTGCATTTGGTAGATCGTACATATTCATGGGATTCCTGATATGATATTCACTATCCATGATGTGTTGTTCACATCACAGTTTTGCAGTGTCATGATGGATTCATATTGGACCTATTTCAGGATGAGGTTTTTTTACACCTAGATGTATATGCATACTGAGTGCACTATCTATGTGTTGGAGGATATACTGAGGTATTTTAGGATAAAAATCATCGGGAGCCAGAAGCAACACTTACCTTTTATATATTTTTTCATCTAATTATATAATACACAGTACTATTGGTATGGAACCTTAAAAAAACTTTTTGGGATAACCTGAAGAAAACCCTTTTTCTGGACATAGATTAGTAATGCATCTCTTTTTGGGTGATTGATTCTTTAGGATATGTTTTAGAAGGTCCAGGTGATGCACAATTACATGATGACCACATAGAGCCTGATGACATATTATGTAGAACAATGTTGTAGGTCTTGGGAGTAATATTGGTGGAAATGATTTCTCTAAGAGTGCCCTCGTGATGATTAATAGGGATATTCAACAAAAGAACAATGTTATCCTCAAGGATCATTATACAACATGAAATATTATAGAGGGCTGGGTAGGATTTTTACAGCCTATACATACTCTCATACATGATTTGGGTGAATGATATCCTCCATGGGTTTCATTTAAAGATTGAAGTGCATGTCCATACACATGTTATTGATTGTGTATAGAATGAAATCATGGTTATGGAATCCTCTGCGTAATACCCAGTTCCAAATGATGATCGAAAAGAGGGGATCATATAATTATAGTCCATTTTCTTGGTTTTCATGTTTTGGTAGCATATGGGAATGTAGGAGAGGACCTAGGATTGGAAGGGACTGATGCAGGTTTAGTATCCCTATTATTTAATTATTGGTGGTATGCAAATATGTGTTTATAAATTAATTTAGAGACTTTTTTTTCATGTAATACATTAAAAATATTATGTCATATTTTGAGTGCAAGGTGTGGAGATTAAGTACGGTTCATAGCCCCGAGGATCCTGTAATTATTTTTATAAAAGTATTAAAAATATTTTAAATCAACCACATAAATTTTTTCACAAATATTATAATATCACTTAATTTGAGTCACATATAATAAATATGAGCTAATATTTTAATGCAGAAATTGGGGTTTACCCTGAGAATGTACTAATGTTTTTCACCCAAAGACATTTTGATGAGGCATCCATTAGGGGAATGCTAGTTTAATTTATAAGTAAATTAATTAATTTACCAAATTTAATTAATACATCATATTTATGAAAATAAATATCATGTTATGTAAAATCACCATGGTTAGGAACATAACCCTCGGACCATGGAAACGTGGATTATTAATTCTGTTTTGGATGATCAGGCTCATACGATTACTGAAAACTAAATCTTGGTGCCTTAATATATATTAATGTTTTAGAAATTACTCATCAATATAAAGTTCATTCATAACCAATGATAGATAAATTATTTGTGTAAAATTAATAAATTGTTGTTTATAACCTCTTGAAAAAATTTTTTAACAAAAAATATGACAATATTATCTATTGTCAGGGATTACATAGCATTCAAATGAGAACCTCTATTGACATAAAGTGTTTATTCAATTTATTATCATTATTATTCCATGATCTCGACATATTTACACAATTGTTTATTTTCTAGTTGAGAACGCTTGGGAAATGATATTTACCACTCTTAATATAGAGATTTTACTATTATTCTTTGCATTATTCGTTGTTGGAATGTGGGGACACACATTCAATTTGTTGAAAAATGTTTGAGCATGATCAGACCGTTGTATTCATGTTGTCCTGGTGAAAAATTATTGTAATGGTAATTTTAATAAGGATCAATGTTTTTTTATGGATGCGGGGGGATAAATTCAGTGGATCTGGGATCTTGGACCGATAAAAAACCACGATAAGAATATATTATACAAGATACAAAAATATGGGATATTTGATTACTATTTATAACCAACATATGACTTGAATCAGAAGATTATGGCGATTAACATAATTTTTCTTTGAAAAAATGGAATATTTAGCAACAACATTGGAAGATCTCTAAGAATTTTAAGAGATATAACTTTCTATGTAAGTGTGACTATATAGAATTTACTAGTATGAACATATGTAGTGTTTTCTCTCAGATATGGTGAATAGGGTTTACATTTGAAGATACGTATCACACACTATGTGGGATACCAACACATCACGATCCCTAGTTCTTGAAACCTAAAATGTACTCTGAGAATACACGCACATTGGAACATCTAGACATAAAGGCATAGGTAGGTATATGGGCATGTGATGGTATCTATACATGGCCTTTTAAATAGTCAAACACATATACATGACCTGAATATATATTCTTGGACATGGTTGATTAATTCGTATTGGGCAAGCCCATATTCTCATTCAGGTACATGTGCATGGACCAAAGGGCTTGAGAACATCCAGGAGCACATGGGTAGGCCCTATGTTGTTGATACACAATATATGGGACTCATAAATAAAATTTACAGTGACATGGATGATGATCCATGTAATGAGGAGACACTTCTAGGCGATGAGGCTGGTTCACATGCCACATAGACCCCCACACAAGTTATGTACTTCCTTCTACAACTTATTTCTCACATGTATCATTTTTAGACTCAGATTTTGGTAGCCATGTATCCTCTTCTGAGTGTATTTCCTAATTAAATTAAATGGTGTCATTTATAATGGAATTTGAGATATTATTATAGATATGATGAAAGTGATGTTTCTTTAGGTGATGCTCGATGATAGGATTGATCGGTCAAGATTAGAAGTGAGAGGTCAGGGTTTGTAAGGCCCCTATCCTAATAAAGATGGTTCATCCTTACTACTCACCCTGGTTGGAGTAAATATACCCAATAGACATGGTAATTGATCCTCTAACTATTGAGTGGTATCCTCTTGAAAAAACATGGCATCGGTCATCAACAAATTGAGTGCCCCCCGAAAGACTAAGAAGGGGGTCCTCTACATTCTTATTGGAATCATATGGAAAGACAGGGGTTTCGTTCCAATACATACTGAGTTGAACCCCCCTGATAGACTAGGGAGTGGTCAAAACACTTATAAACTTCCCTATATCTCACTAGGGCTTGGGACCTTATCCTATTAAGTGGTACCCCCACTAGACATACTAGTGAATGGGTCCTATATCTATCTTCTCAGTAGTACCCATAATCATATTGATGTGTGGGCCCTAAACAAGGAAATTATTCCCTGTAGAAAAATTGTAATAGTGGCGAGGTGTGAGTCTTTCACACAATTACTTCTTCGAATATGCATAGGATATGCTAGCAATAAAGGATGGACCATTGCAGTTGTAGAAAAATTCATCATCGTAGGATGGCTTGTGAGATAGAGATCTCCATTATCCCCCATCCATGTTTCTTCTATATATCTGTGTGTGTGTGTGTGGTGTTCGTTTTTGTTTCCCCCTTGATTTTGGTTGAACTTGATAATTCAATTGTGTCTCCAATTTCCCCCATCAGTTTTTATGAAATCATATTGGGTATATAGATAATCAAAATGGAATTGGATTTCCCTACAATTTTCATATTATATGACAAACAATTATAGGCCAGTGGATATTATTTAGGAGAAATGGAATACTTTGGTGAATAAAATATATATAGTGGTCATTCATTGAAATATGGATTCTAGATGTCTCGGCATTTATTTTACTATTATTTTCATAGATTATAAATCTTTTATAAGTGTGAATGTATTTCTCTAATTTTGAATTTTTCTTATACTATCATTCTCTTATTATTCTTTAGATGATTATTGTATAATTGGATTCTACACTAGATGTTACTGAGTTTTTATTCATTATATTCACACCATGTAGATTGATTTTTTCTTGTAGAAATTTACTCTAGGGAATGTGATCCCATTTTATTTATGCTTTTTCAATTCTTTTTACTAGATCCATGCCTATAATGATGGCATAGGGTTTTGGCTGCATGGTCTTCACTATCTATGTAAACCCAAATTGGTTATATTATAGCACAAACTCACTCCATGATATTTTTTATTCACCAGTTGTGCTCATAAGAGAGTTCATGATCCTCAATTCTCAAATAAGATTTACACCATGGAAATCCAAATATATTGGTGTAAAAATAAGTGATCACCCACATGACCATTGATGGACACCCCAATCCCTATTGGATCAGTCTAGATGATAGGGGATTAACTCCTTCTTCATGGTGGTCATTCCAATACCACGAACCCCACCGAGGGATGGAGATATGATATGGGGATCCCACTAAAGGCCTCAGGGAGGGATACAAAGAAATATATATGAGGAAAAAAATAATGAAGGAATCATAATTCTATTCTCATGATATAATTGAACATTTTACAATCATTGGTATAGACCATGGGGTCACATTCAACTATAACACTTATATACAAATGATACTGAATACCTAAAAAATTTCTAAAAGAAGAAAATAGCATGTACTACGAAGTACATGATCTATCTCTCATTACCTCGTGTATGGTTTCACCTCCCAATCTAACAAAAAATTTAATTCACTTAACACATGATATGTTCAAATGGGATACATAGTGTCTAGTGGTTATAATGTTCCTAAAAGTTTCACCATCCCATTCCCATGTACATATATAAATAATTTTTTATTTTTGGGTCCTTCTTGTATTCCAATCCATGTTTGTGTACCGGGTCGTGGCCATGTAATATAGCCATTACCAGGCCTGTGTACCCTTTAGGGTACACACCGATCTGCTATCACTAGATGGCATGGAAAGTACACATGTCACATAGTATATGATATTTTTATCAATGAATAAAACTAACCATCATAGAAGGGGGAATAAATGGCATGTGTTCTTTAGTATACACAACATGTAATTGGATATTTATCTGAAATTATAGGAATCTTCACACATTGGGCCATGAAACTAAATTCTTGGATCCTATTATAGAATCAATCACAAATCATGGATCTATATGACCATGCCTTCCTCATTTCTGTTTGATAGATTCATATCATCCTAAATGATCAGAAATTGTCCCATGTAAATCAATTCCACACATTAAACAACAAAACTAGAGCTAATAATCAAATATCATTTATATGTCCTACTCTAATCCCCAACTACTATTATCACATATCAATTTTTTAATCAACCACGAACAGTAACCCATCGTATAGATTTGTTTCATTAAAAAATGGTCACAAAATAGTTATATTCCAGATATTTTTTGAGTCATGGGATAAAGGAATTACTAGCAATGAATGTGAATATAATGGTTGGGGAACCTATTAAACACTAAATAAGTAAAATACATAGTTATTTTTTTAGGTGGAGTTGATTTATTTCATTCATTAATGAGAAAATAATATTAATAATAACCCTATCAATTTCCCATTATCCCATGAAAATAATCCAAAACCCACAAGGAATGATTATCCATTGAATAATCCAATTAGTTGATTGATTTTTATCAATTATATGAACAAATAATTTAAATAAAAAATTAAATTCCAAGGCCATATCTTTTGTTAGAATCAATAACTGATGAAGATCCAATATTTGTAGTCATCATTGTTGTGATCCTCAAACTCTAATTGGGAAACTGTTTTCCAATTGATGAACCAACATTTACCATCTATGAATGCTCATTCGTCGATATGATCTCATTCATAGGGTACTAAAACTAACACTACAGATTTGAAATATATTTGATTATATATATGTTATTATTTCTGTACATCAATAAAATGTAAACAAATAATTAAACTCCACTAAGAATATACAAAAGTGGTAAAGCCTCATATATGTCATCAAAAAGTACCATAATCAATTCTGTGTAGGGAAAAATTCCTGGGGTGCTATAGCAGTGCTGTAGTAGAGGTGGAATTGATGTGGCAGTGAAATTGTAGCAGTGGTGGTAATGAAGTAGGTACTATAATAGCTCGAGGGATACTGTAGAATTACTATTCACAGAAGTGCCCTTTGTGCTAAAAATGGGATTTCATTCCCCTGGGCCTTCAGGATATGTTAGGTGTCTCCATTTACCCATTCAAAAGTGGTCATTTTGTTACATAAATAATAATAAAAATGTTTATTTTTCCCTGAAACTTATTTTTTACTACTTTTGGAAGTAATTTTGTAAAATAGTATAGGATGAATTTTTTTACAAACAACCTTGAGAAGAAAATATATTTTAGACTCAAATCATATCACAGCTTTCCAATATGTAATTCTATTGAATATTTACTCCATTATTTTTAAAATGCATCAGTTGTGTGACATAATGTATTTAATGATTTTGTTATATCATGTACAGGCTTTTCCATGCCTCGAAATCGAACTCAAACATAGTTCCAATCTTAAATATTATTATTATATATATATTGAAATATTTTAAAAAATAAAATCCTTATGTTTTGACTATTATTATAAGAGGATGATGTACTAAAATAAGTCACTATAGGTTTGGTCATGGCTTTCAGACATTTTTTTGATTAGATTTTGGAATCTCGTGTTGGGTCGGTAGAAATGATTTTATTTTTATGTGGTGGGGAGCTAATGATTTGAGTTCATCATGAATTATTATGCTTATTGTTTTTTATCACATTGTATCTGTTTTATATAATTGGAATATTTTAGCGTACATTCAGTTATGATATTGGGAATTTGGTTTTAGAATTTATGAGTTAGTAAACACTTAGTCATTAAACTTATTGTTATTAAAATAATATACTTTAAAGTGTAATCGTAAATCTAAAAATTTATTTATTTTCATTTAAATGTTTTAATTGCAATTCTATTAAATAATTTTAAATGTTAAACATGAAATATTTCATGAGTAATTATTGATATAATATTTGGTTTGGATGAAATAGAAAATGTATTCTAGAAGAAAATATGTAATATTATTGAAATAAATTAATTTAGAAACATAATTTCATGAGTATAACTCGCAATTATATATGACTATTGGCCAATAATATGGTTGTTGAGAATATGATCTACAGTTATAGTTATTTTTTACTTCCCTCTATTATTTTAATCCCCATTATATAATAGTATTTCTTATTAAGAAGTATTTGATAAGGTTGATTGGTATTAAATGTTTTAACTTGTTAAGATAGTATTGGTGTTTTGATAGAATTATGGAGTTGTGGATCATTAGGAAATCAGAAATGTTCTTTGTCTCTTATAGTTATTCTCAGAATTTATAATTTGGTTCCTTAGGTGGCAATTTTTTTCATTGGATGGGGAATGATATTATTAAATATCATTTTCTTGTCAGAGATGCATATTCTATAGTAGATACAATTTAGAATATTTTTTATTGGATCATGTTTATGTTGGAATTATTGATTTACAAAATTATGCTTTCAATTTTTATCCCACGAGTTATGCTCATGATTCTATTTTGGTGTTGTAGTTGTTTGAGTGGAATCTTATAGGAAGTGTGTATGATTTAGTATTTGTTGTTTTTTCAGTTGGTTTTGATAATATTTTATGAGAAATATTTGAGATGTATTGAATGTAATGAATCAAATTTTGTCAAATAAATACGTTATAGCTTATTCATATTGGAGTTATTATGGAGGTACTGATTAATGAAATGTGTTATTGGAAGAAATATTTTAGTACGAATGAGAGTTTCATTACAAGACCTTGGTTTTCATGGTGTGATGAGCTAATTTGAATAATGATTAAAATTCTTTTGTGTCACACCAGGAATATTTGAATCCATATCTTGTATTTTTTATCCCAACATATGTATATGTTAGTTCTTCAAGAATAAACTATTAGAGTATGGGAAATACTATTTTTGGCGAGGGGCATTTGGCCACAAACCAGTGGATAAAGTATTTTTTTATGTGGTCAGAAGTTGTTATAGTGAATTAAAATACTTATATTTCACTAATAAATCCTTTTTGATTGATTTTCAATATTCCATATTTTGGTTTTTGATTTTCATGTCATGTAAAATGGGGTCCATATTGAGCCTTAATATGGATATTTGGAGTTTTTTATATTTCAACATATTGATATCATAATCAAATTATAGGCATCAAACCAGATATCCCTAGAGGTCACTTTTTGGGGATATTTGTTTTTGGGGGTCATTAACGTAGGATTTTCTGTTTACATTGTGTCCCTTCATTTGTTATCTTTAACTAGTTTTTGGACCACAACATAAATGGGTAATATATGTTGGATGACAATGTAAATTTCATTGATTCATTTTTTAACCTATTTTGGTATAGAAAAATTATATTACACTAGGATGTATTAGGATTCTAATGTTATTGAATACCCAAAACCCCATATGTTTTATTCCTTATTCCTTATTTTCCCCCAAAACCAAGGTGAAAATATGTGCTTCATTAGTGACATTTGTATTCTATAAATTGTATTTTCCCTTTGGAATTAAGAAATTGATTTCTTATCATCTGTGGTATGATACTCTTCTAATACTATTTTTATCACTTGATCCTTTCCTCATTTAGTGGTTTTGAAAGAGACATTTCATGGGATTTTATTCTTTTATGATTAATTAATGGAACGTGATGCGATCAAGGGTTTTTATGGATCCCCTAGGTCTCCTAGGTGGTGATACCATCACAAAATTTTTGTGCGGTGAATATTAAGTATTTGACTGTGTGTGTGGATTCGAGACATGTAATGCCTCCGATATTCTATGAATTTTTTTTAAATATTATATGGAATTATTTAAAGATCTGTATTTTTGATAGAGTGTGATTCTGAGGCCCGAATTGCCCAGAATAAATGTTTGAAATAAATTACAATCTAAATATTATGCAAGATATATTTTACTAAAAATGTGGAATAACATTTAATTGGGTGCTTGTATTATAAATATGCGGACACCATTGAATTCAGAGTAGTGAATTTATCTTAGGTGGGGATTTACATCGACCTGTGTGGGTCAACTACAAAAGATAGTTTTCATATGTTTTAAGGGAAATAAAATAAATAAATAATTTATTTTATTTTTATTTCCCTTTTTAAACATAGACCTAATTCCTCCAATTTAAATACATTTTTATGGAATGTTTGTAGGGTTAGCTGCATAACCCAAAAAGTTGGGCACTACTGTTGGATCTTTGGAAAATAAACTATTGGTGGATGATGATGGATCAATCAATCAGCGCACCTCAAATTCGATGGAACCTCGCTAACAAATGTAACATGGTGATCATTAATCAAGCGAATCAAGGCATGGGTTTTTTTATTTCTATTTAGTTATTCACTATTCTTGTATTAAACAACAAACATGGTTCAACCCTCAAACAAGTTGATATATGGATCATGAATTTCTATAGGAGGGTGTTATTTTCCCTTTCTTTTGGGTTTTTGATTTGGGAATTTATTTTCTGATAATATTTGGATTATTGTTTTGATTCTCTGTTAAACCTACTAATGGGCCTGAATTGATTTACTGAATAACAAATGTTTAGGTGTGTTCCTCCTTTTCTTATTTTTTTCTTCCTTCTACACCCTACGTTCTTTTCGTTCTTCAATAGTTGACGAACAATAGGTTATTGGGAACCCGTTTCACAAAGCAATGATCCCATATCAGAGATATAACATTATGAAGACATAGAGGTGGTGCAATGGTGATGGAGTATGAAAAATTATCTTGGATCAGGGGAGATCATTATTTTTGAATTTTCTTGTGGGTGGATTATAAAATGTTTTCAAAGCCGATCAGAAGACTAAAACTAAAAAAAGGATTTTTTGTGTTTGGAGACCTCAACCCTTAATTTTTGTGGCGATCAGATCAACATAACATACATCAGATGATAGACCGAGGTGTGAAATGAAGAAATGGTGGTTCTAGAAAATCTAGTATAACATGTCATGTTCTCCGATAAATATGATTAATGGGACCAATGAAGTTGGAAAGGGTTAGTGCACTGCACGCAGAGAAGAACACTGTGTGCCCCCGGGGAGATATGACATGTTGGCCGCACCCAACAGCAGTTAGTGTTCCGGGTAGCAGGAATCACTAACATGGTGTGTTCCCAAAGTCACATGGTGTGTTTGTACTTACATGGTCATGGAATGTATCTTGAAATATACATAGCCACGGGGTATAGTACATGACATGTACTACACCACAAGACTAGACGAGTCCAGTAATGCGCGTCACCTCGTATAACGGTTACACGGGGTGGCATACACATGTTGAATCCACGTATGGGAACATGGATTGCGTATAAGGGGAATACCATGGATTCCTTGACACAACTTCTGATCATTCCTGTAGGTTGTGTATATATGTTTTTACATATAATGTTCTCTAGACTCAGGCCATTATACATGACCAGTACCCAATGTCATGGGACAAGACGTGTGACCAAACAAATATGCTCTGTATTCCCTTTTACAAGGATTGAATTTTTTCCAATGTTTCATGGACAAGATTCATTTTTTTCAGTGCCCATTTCACATTCCCCTAATGGTTATGTATCATATCCATTCATAGGAGCATGATCCCAAGTTCAAGACTGTCCAAGATAGAGTAAGGTATCCCACCAAGTGGCCTAGAGTAAAATCATCTATCCATTTTTGACCCTAGGTACAATCAGTTATCTATATGACCAATACTACAGGATGCTGATCAAAGACTTATAAGCTGAATCCATATGAGTCGTGGTATCTATCAAGGCCCTAGCATTGATCCTCCTATGTGTATCATGATCTTTTACCATTCAATATTTTTTTCTTCCTGGAATGAGTGTATATATTATCTATTAAGATCAATTATAGCATCTATCTCTCAAATAGATTTTCCTGAAAAAAGTACATCTCATATGGATGTCATTTAATCTATCAAATTCATGGAGTGAGTTTTCCTAGAAAATTTCTTCTTGGTATCTTCATACTAGGCACCTAGCGTGGGTATGTAGTCGTTATGAAAAGTCTATAGACTATGGGTTAGGATTTTGAGTATATCTAGATGTGTTACTCCTACTACATGTTCGGTAGACATATACTGTATAAAAATTAATAAAAATTAATATTTTATATTACATTGTGTATTTCAGGGTCCCCTACTGAGTATTGTTATACTCACCCCTGCATTGGTCTTTCCCAAACGTTTCTTTCCATGTAATTATGAGTGGTATTTTGATATAGTCAAGGGAAGACCAAGAGTGGATCGAGTGTTCATAGTTCCCAAATGGGGGAGGTGTTCCTTTGAGTATGATAAATAGTCATAGTACCTCATAATTTCATTAATTTTGGACTTTGTAGTTTACAAATTCATTGTGTTGGTGGCTTTCTATTCTGGAGCAGTTTACATTTTTCAATTTACATTCTATTGAACTCTGTTGGTTTAGTTTAGATTTATGCATGCATTTTCATCCTTCATGGTTTTAACTTTTCATCATTTTTGGGCTTAGATATTTGTGTGTGTATAGGTTCCTAGGTAGTTCATTACTTTTTAGTTATATTCCTACTAATTGCTAGTCACCAGCTCTTCGCCTATGGGAGGTGGGCATGGGGGGTCATGGTGCATGCCCCACTAGGATGGGTGGTGAAAGTGTGGTATGAGAGGGAGGTTATACAATAGAACTATGTGTCTATGTGATTTTTTAGGAGAAATAATGTTATTTGTTTGTTCTCGACATTCATTCCAGTGACTTCTGTGTTGGTGTGGTTTGCCGATGTATCCATAACTAAATAATCTGATAATCTGCATTTTGACTGAGTACCTAAAAACACTAGTTATAGGAGATATTAAAAATGTTACATGAATGTTATAGGAATGGGGTTTTTCTATGGCATTTTGTGTTATCTATCTATATATAATCATTGACCAAGGTACAATTTTTTTATTAATAGGATGCCTCTATGATGAATACCCGCTACGATTTAGTACCTCGATCACAGTGAATTCCCCCTCAGTGAAGAGACTTAAATACATTGAACAGTTCTCCGGACATTACCTTTAGAGGGTGAACATTCTATACCACCACCCATGGAGAAACATGTAGTACATATAGAGTTGAAAGGAAAAGATTTCAGACTGAGCTCATTCCATGAGTTTCACAGATAGCGTACCCTCTAGTTCCGAGGAAATCCTGACCCTCCATCGGCTGAGGACATTCTTGAGACAGTGACTAGAGTTTTCCATCTAGTGAGGAAATTAGCAAACTAGATGATGATCTTTTGAGCTAGGCTTCTTTAGGGTTCAATTGGATAATGGTGGATTTTGACCAAGAAGACTCATGATGAAGAGACTCTTCTGTGGATCAAGTTAGAGCAACTCTTCAGGGAGATGTTTTCTTCAGTTACAATGAGAGAAGTGCATATCCAGGAACTTCTTCAGCTCTAGTAGTGTAGTTTTATAGTGGATACCTATTTATATTTGTTCTACAACCTCACTAGGAACTCAATGGATATATTCTAGGATCAGTACTTCAGATCTTGGACCTTCGAGCATGGTCCTCTATAGGAAATCCATGGTAGTATCATCTATCTATGAATATATTCTTTTGATGATGTGCTTGTGTGGGGCTTATTAATCAAGATATTCTGGAAAGAGAAAAGACAGACAATGGTACTCAACATTATAAGGATATGTAAGGATACCTAGGTAGTAGGGAGATGACGTTTTGAATAGTGTTCGGGATGTGGGAGACAACATAGGAGGACCATAAACAGGGATTTGAAAGTCTAGGGCTCTCAGGCTAGATCTAGTCATCCAAGAGAGTGTTGATGATACTCATGCCACACTAGAGGAAATGTTGCTAGAGAATGTCCAACCCATAGATAATCTAATAGGGAGGATTTGGATGGACCACCGAGGTATATTTTTAATGTGGAGAAGACAGACCTACTATGCGGCGAACGTGGAAGAGGATTAGGGAGAGCTGGAGGTAGTGGCGTACGCTTTTCTCTACTTCCACCACCACCCCCTAGAGGTCCACACCAGGATCATGGTGCTGGGGGACCGGGGAGTGAAAAACTATATGTGGTCGAGGCATACGACCCAGGGACTACATAGATGATTCAAGGTACGATATATGTCTTTTCTAAATTAGATGTGGTAATCATAGGCACAGGTTCTAATCCTTCTTTCCTCACCACATGTCTTATGTGAAACCTTGAGATTTGGGTAAAGATGTTGACTCAACCCATACGCTTGAAGACACCTATGGGAAGAGACAATAGGATCACAAATATTTTTAGGTAGTGTGATCATTCCCATGAAGGCACGAGTTTTTGTTGAAACAACTTGGTGGCTGCATCGAGGCATTATTACACCATTCTCGTTATGGATTTGTTATCTTCAGTCAATGTCCATATTGAATACATTATGCGAAGGGTCTGGTGTAACCGTAGTGACATGACAGGGTTTTCCTTTTCAATGAAAAGGACACCCAGTTACCACAAGATAGGATCATACATAGGAGGGTTCATCTGATAACTCATGATTTCGATTGCCATACCCTTGAAGAAGTATATGTTATGAGCATCAAGATCCCAGTGGTAGATGCAGAGTAAGAGGACATATTACCAGAAGATGTTCAAGGACCACCACCATAGTAGAAGAATGAATTCATCATCAACATACGCACTAGGTCATCATCGATATCCTTACCATCATACCAGATGGCTCCCATAGAGCTTCACGAGCTGAGGGTGAAATTGTAGGATTTTGAGAGTAAGGGATTCATAGAACCAATTGTTTCACCATTTGTGGCCCCCGTTTTCATTTACAAGAATATATATGGGATTTTGAGGATGGCTGTGGACTTCCAGCTCCTGAATTAGGAGACAATGAAGAAAAAGTATCCATTTTCAAGGATCTATGCTCTATTCGATCAACTAATAGGGGAATAATGGTTCTTTAAGGATTACCTGAAGTGAGGCTATCACTAGCTTCAAGTACGGAATGTGGACATTCCAAAGATGGATTTTAGATGAATCTTTTTCAATACGAGTACTTGGTGGTGAATTTATTAATGAAGAACTCCATCAAATTATTCTTGGGACTTAAGAACCAGATCATAGAAACATACTTAAACTAGTTTTTAGTGGCCTTCATCAATGAAGTCCTTGTGTACATGGTGTCAGAGGAGGAGCACGAGAGACACGTACATGTGGTTCTAAACGTACTTTGTGAGCATCAGCATTATGGGATTCTCTTGACGTTCAAGTTATAGATATAATAGGTCCACAATTTGGGACAAGTTATCTCATCATATGGAGTATCAGCGGAACTATCCATGGTTGAGGCGATGTTAGCATGGGAGCCACTCTGTAGAGTGATAGAGGAGCAGAGATTCACTGGGCTTGCAGGATACTTTCAGAAATTTATCACTGGTATGTCCTGGATATCAGAAATAATAAAATCCTGGACTCAAAAAAAGGTATCCATTCACTTGGATGGATATGTTCCAATATGATTTCCATCTGGTGAGGATGAGTTTGATGAGCACAACGATCTTGATATTTCCAGTAGAGGTTGTTGGGTACGTAATTTTCTGCGATGCATCAGGGACTGGGCATGGTTTTTTCTTGATTCAGAGACATGAAATTATTGTTTATGATTCATTCTAGCTAAGTCCACATGAGAAGAACTATCTGACCAATGATCTCGAGTCGGAAGTAGTAGTCATCATGTTGAAGATGTGAAAACACTACCTGATGCCTGAACAATTTACCATCTACTATGAACATAAGAGCCTTAAGTAAATATTCTAACAGATGGATATGAATTTGAGGCAAATGATATGGATAGAGTTACACCATTATTATGAATTAGAGGTCATCTATACTCATGGGAAGGGGAATTTTGTTGTAGATGTTCTCTGTAAGAGAACGAGTTCACATATGCTATGCGAGGATTCAGAGTAGTTGGACTCATAATAGTTATACTTCATGGATGGTGAGGATGTAACTCTTCTCCAGTAAATGATTGTTACCCCTCCACTATTTTGTAGATTCAGGGAGGCACATCTATGGTATTTCAACTAGGAGAGTTTAAATCCTCAGTTATCCACAAGACATGCTCCTATGGGATATTCAAAAGGTGGGATGTGTCTCATCATTTTAAGAGGGCACATAGTTATACACTTGGTGTTACGAGAGTAGGTTTAGAGGGAGTTTTATACATCACTCTTAGAAGTACATCCTGTAGTTGAGAAAATGTACTACGATATTCAATGTTAGATTTGGAATAAATGTATGAAGAAAGAAGTGACAAAGACAGTTTCTTGATGCCTTAAATGCTAGCAAGTAAAGGCTGACCACCAGGATTAGGCTCGGTTAGCTCACCAATAGAAGTGCCTGAGTGGATGTGGGATTTAATATCGATGGACTTCATGATAGTCTAACCAAGAACATCTAAGGGACATGATTCCATCTGTGTGATCATTGACCGACTCACCATGTCGGCCAACTTCCTCTATATTAGGGAGAATAGTTCCGTAGAGAGCTTGGGATGCCTTTATGTGCATGAGAAAGTTACGATTCATAGAATCCCTTCGACAATAGTCTCAGATTGAGATGAATTATTCAAATCCTAGATATTGAAGAAATTGCAGCAGGCTTTTCTGACTGAGCTAGGCGTGAGCACAACATTCCATCCCCAGACCAATGGTTAAATGGAGAGGACCATTCTGGTTCTGGAGGATTTGTTTCGAGGCTGTATCTAGGACTTTGGTCACAGGTGGGAGGACCAAATTCCACTTGAAGACATTGTGTACAATAACAGGTACCACTCCAGCATAGGAATTTCTCCATTTGAGGCCTTATATGGTCGACCATGTCGGTCACCACTCTATTAGACTGACCTTGGAGAGTCATCACTCATGGGTCCAGAGCTGGTGTGAGAAACCACCGGGAAGGTGCAGATCTTCCAGGAGAAGATGGTGACAACAAAAATATGGATGTAGTCTTATAATGATAGATGATAGAGACCTCTAAAGTTTGATAAGGGTGACAATGTCTTTACTCATCTCTTGCATCATCGAGGGTTGCAAATATTTGGGTGGGGCGGTAAGAAATCTATGAGGTTCATCTGCCCTTTTTAGTCACTGTATAGATTTGGTGCTATAGAATACCACTATATCTACTATCACAAATACACTGAGTTCATGATTTCTTCGATGTGTTACATCGAAGGAGGTACGTGCATGACCCATCACATTTCATCGACTAGGGAGAGCTAGACCTAGAGGATAGACAGACCTTCAAAGAGTACCCGATAGAGATCAAGGATCAGTAGGAGATGCTCCTTTTTGTGTAAGTGATTTCCTTTATGTGTGTCTGGTGGCTACTCAAGAATCATTAGGAGAGAACATGGGAGAAGGAGGCTTAGATTCATGCATTGTAACCTCAGATTTTTGAGCGTCCAACTTTGATTTGTATTTTCAAGACATAAATCTCTATGTTGGGTAGAATTTGATGCCTCAATTTTTATGTTTATAATTTTTATATATTATATAAAAAAATTACGAGACTAGAAATTATAATGGTGGGTGATTCAATGGCCCATAGTTCCCTGAATAAATGTTTGAAATTAATTAATCTCTAAATAGTGAATGGGAGTTGTAATCATGAAAAAGTTGAATATCATTTAAATGATGCCAGAATCATAATTCTAAGGACACTGTTGTGTTCAGAGTAGCAAATTTACCTTAGGAAAGTCCTAACATCAACAAGCAGGGGTTATTTAAAAAAGTTAGCTTTCAAACGTGTTAAATGAGAAAAAATAAATAAATAACTTATTTTATTTTATTTTCCTTTTATCATAATGACCTAATTCCACAACCCCCTTTAAATACATGCTTATGAAATTTTCACTAGGGTAACTATATAACTCTATAGAATGGAGAATGTTGTTGTATCTATGGAGGAGAACCTGTTGGTGGACGTTGACGAAATAATCGATTGAAGCACCATAGATTCAACAAATCCTCACCAAAAAATGTGACGTGGTGATATTTCGTCAACCGCACTGAGGTAGGGGTTTGTTATTTTGATTTTTTTCTTCTATTTTTTAGGTAAAATGATGAATGAAAATCCACAAAAAAAATGTTAACCCACGAATCATGCTTTCTTATGGAATGGTGATATTTTATATTTCTATTAGTGATTTAATTTAGTAATAGATTTTATGTTAATTTTTATATTATGATTTTGATTTGCAATTAAACCAGTTAATGGGAGAGAATCAGTTCCATGAAAAATAGTGGAGTTGGCCTCTTCCAAATTTTCTTATTTTTTTCATCCTCACATGCCCTAAATTCTTTGTATTATTTTCTAGGCAATGGAAAATATATTGTTTTAACCCATTTCTCAATGCAATTTTCACAAATTAGATATCCAACATAACAAAAACCTAGCAGAGGTGCGATGACGATTTCAGATGAAAAATCAACTCAGATATAGGGAGATCGTTCTTCGATCATTCTTCATGCAGGTGGATCAATAAATTGTTTCATGGCCGATCGGAGATTCGATCCCAAAGAAAGCCACATCATGTTGTCAGTGTGACCTCAACCATTTATATTCAGGGATTTTGGATCACTAGAAAGGGAATCATAAGATAATTATATTTATATAATGAAGAACTAGAGGTTCCATAAAATCTTGATGAACACGGTGTGTTCTCATAAGAACATGCTCTGTAAGATTTCCGGTAGTGGTTAGGGTTTGTGCACGGCATGTAGTGAAGAACATGATATACTCCCAGTGAGACATGATGTATAGTCCCCACACAGTAGAATATAGAGTACTGCATGGCCTGAAGCATTGACACGGCATGTGACCATAATCACAAAATGAATGAGTCCTTACACGGACTCGGCGTATATCTCAGAAGTTACACAAACATGGGGTCGAGTACATGGAATGTACTCCACCACACTGAGAAATGAAGTCAATAAAATGGGTCACCCTATGTACCGATTACATTCGTTGTGATACACGAGTTGAGTCCATGTACGACATCATGGCCAGTGTAAACAGAGCAGACCCCGAATACCTTAACACGACATGTGATGCTTCCTACACAAAATGTATATACTTTTCTACATGTAATTTTCTCCAGAATTGGTCAATTGTACATGAGAAGAACCTGAAGTCAAGGGACACTGTGTGTGACCAATTCTAAATGCCTTTTACTTCCATCTACATTGTTTGATCATCATGTCCACCATTTCTTGGAAAAATTTCGTTTGGGATAGATCCCCTTTTGTCAATCCCCAAAAGTGCATGTATCATTTCCATCCACGGAAGTATGATCCATTTAATAGGACATTCCAAGATAGTGTCAGGTATCCCTATGAGAATCTCATAGCGAGATCCACTATCCATTTGTGACCATAGATAGATTCAAGTATCAACAAGACCAATTCTACAGGATTTAGACCCTCTACTTAGTTGGTGAATCCATATGAGTCACAACATCATCCAAGGTCTTGATAGTGATCCTCATTTCTATGTCGTGATCATTTCCCATTAACTAATGTGTTCTCTTGGAATGAGTGTATCTATTATCTCTTTAGATCTATCATAGAATCTATCTCTCTCATGGCTTGTCACATCGAATAGTACTTCGTGGAATGATTTCATCAGATCTATATGACTGGTGGAGTGAGCTATCATAAATGAGTGATTCATGGAATCTTAGAACTGAACCCCTTGTGTGGGTATGTGGTCATTTTGACTTGTCTCTAGAGTACGGGTTGAGGTTTAGAGTATATCTGGATGTGTTACTCTTGATATCTGTTCAGAAGGCATATACTGTATATAGATGATTATACCTTTAATTTGTGTATTTCCTTGTTCATTTCATGTCACCAAACTGAATATTTGTTATACTCATCCCTACCCGGGCTTTCTGCACACGTGTCACACCTTGTGTAGATGAGCGTCATTTTGACAGAGTCCTAGGCGTACTAGGACAAGACTGAGCATTCTGAGTTCTTTGCAAGATGAGGTGTAACTAAGGCTTTGAGTAGCAGTACAAGTACCATATTGTTGCATATAAATTGAACTTTGTAGTTTTTAGACTCTTTGTTTTGGTGGTCATGTATTCTGGCCTACTTTACAATCAACATTTTACTGACCATTGCACTCAGATTATTTGGTTTAGTAGTATTCATGCATATTGTTCTTTAATATATTGTAACTTTCATCATTTATGGGATTCGAAATGTGTGCATGTGTACATGTGATTAAGAAATTCCTTCCATGTTAGTGATATCCCTACTCCATGTTAGTCACCATCCCCTGACATTTTGGAGGTAAGCAGGGAGAGTCGCAACATTGGATCCACTGTGAAAAGTCGCGACAAGACATTTTTCAGAGAATTTATCTCAATTATGGAATTAAAAGTAATTTATTTTTCTTAGATGGATAGTATGAATTATGATAATTAACATAATGATTCTGATTAAATCAAGATGAATGGTAAGGGATATTCAAATGTTTTTTATATGAGTTTTTTATAATACTATAGTTTGATAGCTATTTGATTTTCCTTTTTGTAATATTACAAGATACTCTAATATATGTAACATTTTTTTATATTTATTAAATGAAATTGTGTTTCCTAAATTTTTAATTATTTAAATATAGTAGTAATCTATTATAATTATAATATTGTATCAGGAAATGATGTTTATGATGGCCAAAAATAATTTCCATTCAAAACAATTATTAAGAGGTGATACCATCATACGATTCACTGCTATGTTTTTTTGGTTATTATTGTATGTATAGTATATTTTTTGTGTTACAATGATAAAATTAGACTATTATATGGAATTAATTTTTTTCATAAAAACTGATTAAATCATGTTATTATAAAAATAAATTAGTTACATGTCATCATGGAATTTATATTAACTATATATCAAGATGATATTATGAGTTGAAATTAAAGGTTGATGTTTTGAATTGTTTCATGTAAATAATGAATAAATTGGTGAATCAGTTATGAGTTTATCTATTTATAAATTTTTTATAATTGATGTCCCTAGATGATGTGGTGGCTGACATTATGGTTATAGTGTTTTCATTGGGTTGTGTTTTATTTTCATGGTGGAATTCATAATGATGGAATTAAGGAGTATTATAATAATTATGGGATTAACGTAATAGGAATTAGATGATATTATGATGTTATGGTTTTATATGACTGGGTAACATATGGTATAAACATATTTTATGGATAATGAATTTCTTGAAATTAAATATATAATTGAACATGATACTATTTTAAGATGGATAGTAAATTATAATGTTATTAGATGTTGAATGATATTATTAAATGGAAAAATAATTTATATTATTATATATATATTTTTTTTGAATATTTTTACATGTTTTTTTGATGGAAATGATACCAATTTTAGTCAAATGGTAGTAGTGGAGTGGGGGTTACGATTGAGTAGAATGTTTTTTTCGGGAGGACCCTTATGATTTTATTTTTGTGGTTGTATACATGATATATTTTCCCTATGATTTATCACACACCAAAACAAATTGAAATAACCTATCTAGTCTATTGTTTTTTGTGTAATTGTTTTTCAAAATAAAATTCAAGTCTATTATGGATTATATGGTAGATAACTTCATCTTCATTTCCATACCATCAGACACAATATTAGATATGATAGACCAATGTAATGACCTAGATGCTATGATAACTAGATTATAGAGTAGAAATTGTGTGCTAGAGTTTTTTTATAGAGGGTTTTATCTATATTAGGGGGATTCCAAGAGGTTCATGTCCTTTTTCATGATACATAATATTTATATGGATATATGTAGATGATATGATGGTATATACTGGGGCAGTTTAGTTGTACGAGGAGGGAAAAGGTTGAAACCCTTCATTTTTATTATAAACTACTACATAAAGTGTCTCATATGTGGTTGAGATATAGATATGTGGTTATGGATATTGTAATATATGTTTGGAATAGAATGTATGTATATATGGATAAATGGAGATATGTAGATGATATGATGGTATATACTGGGGCAGTTTAGTTGTACGAGGAGGGAAAAGGTTGAAACACTTCATTTTTATTATAAACTACTACATAAAGTGTCTCATATGTGGTTGAGATATAGATATGTGGTTATGGATATTGTAATATATGTTTGGAATAGAATGTATGTATATATAAGGGGAGGAAGAAGTAGATGTCTCATTTTTTGGTTGTGTGAGAGTGAAAATAGTTAGAAATTAGTTATGATTTATTTGTGTAGATATTTTTTTATATAATCTAGTTGAGAATGGTTGTGATATTATGTGATAAATAATAAATGATTTTATGGGTGATATGAGATCTGTTGAGGGATCTGTAATTTTTATATTATGGAATTAGTCTGCATTTTCCACATCTTTGAGGGTTGTCTTCATGAGGATCCCACTGAGAATATATGTATGTGAACCCCTATATAAATATAAATATATATATCATTTTTCTTATTTAAATATGAATTTACATGTAAAATATCGATATTTCTAGATTGTGGTTTGATGATTCTATTGGGGTTTCTACTAGAGGAATTCCATTTGGTTATTTTATTATAGACAATTTAATTTTATATTAAATTCATGTATTATGGGATTTTTTTTCTCATTTTAAATTCAGAATATTAATAGTGGCTTTTATTTATATTGCATCCTTTGGTTCATTATTTTAATGCCTCCTCTTTTAGTGTTTCACACACTCAATGCAAGTCAACAAGACGTGTACTTTCAGATGTTCAATTTAGAGGTTACTCTCATATTCATTCCATTCTTATTAGGGGGTTTAAATAGAAATTTCTCTTGGAAATAATAATTTAATGGTATTATTTGAGCTTTTAGGTGGTGTCAATAATATTTCCCTTTATTCTCAAAGCTTAATTTTGAAATATTTTAGTTGAATCAATGAACAATTTGTATTTACCAAATTTTTCTGAGAAATAGAAAATAATTTGAAATTGACAATTGAAAATAAATGTGGTATCTTTTTAAATCATTAATTTCATGTAGTAAAGATTCAATTCATGATTTATAAAGAATAATTTTAAAATAAAATGGTGAAAAATAATTAATTGATTGTTTTAAGTTTATGAAGATAAAAATGCTGATAAAAATGTAATAGATGGACCTATAAATTAGTTTTAGATCATGATGGAATGGGAGGGGAATCCCAAATAAATTAAGAATTCATTTTTTTTATTTTGATATAACATGTAATATCAACATATTTTTTAGGAATAAAAAGATGTTAAATGGAGACTTCGATAGTATATAACAATTAAATATGAGACATAAGAGTTAAATTAAATATGAGTGAGTTTGATATTGAATATTTTAAGGATTCACGGATTGTTTGTAGAATAAGAAGTATATTATTATGGATGGTAAATTTTTTATGTTAGGTGATATTTCATGTTTATGATAACATGTGGAAGTAATTAGATCAAAATATGGGATGTCCCACACACTATGGACGTAATTAATTAATAAATAATGATCTTTTGTAATATTTATTGAGATAAAAAAGATATCATTGAAAAATTTGAATGTCTATGTTAAATATATTTACGTGTATAATTGTGGTTAATGGATAAAACTAATGTTTTAGCTTAAATTAATTATTTCACTACATGTTAACATTATGTATTATTTGATTAATTTTGGTAAATCATTAATAAATTATATTTTCACATATTTAATATCCTATATATGGTAGTAATAATTGATTAAGATAGTTGACATGAATTAGAACTATAGTATTCAATTAATTTTATTTTATTCATCCCAATGTTTTTGAGAAATAATATAATAAGTGGTTGAAAAAACCTTATTTTAATGAAGAAACACAGAGTGAAGAATTATATTTAAAATAACTGGGGTTTTATATAACATCAATTATGTTATAAATTAATAAATCTTGATTTTAAGAAAACATATTTTTTGAGCAGTAAAGTAATTAAGAATTAAAGTGTCCATTCTTGAATAATTTGGTTCAAGAGTTGTAATTGTAATGTGGTAGAGGATCCTATAAGGATACTATAATGGAATTTTATGATGAAATGGTAAAGTATAAAAAATGATAAAAACCAATAGTATTTTTTTTAAAAATTGGAATAGAATAATAAATTGAAATTTATGCATATAGAGATAAAGTAAGGTGGTTTATTTATTGTAGAAATGATAAAAAAAATTGGGAGAAATTTATTACTAATGATTTAATTTTTTTAATAAAATTTCATTTAATTTTTGGAATGTTTCACTTAATATTTGATATGTTAGCGATGATAGAATTTTGATATTGTTTTAATCTATCAATATTTGATGAATAATATTGTTGAAGGTTTTTTTTCATTAAAATGTATGTTATTGGTATGTGTTGTAAAACATGAAGGATATTTAAGATGGTTACAATACATGGAAATTATAAATGGAATATGATTAATAATATTGATTTAAATAGATTAAATATGAAAAATAATTGTGAGATATGAATAATTATATATTTTTTTAAATTTTGTATAGTTAAATATTTTTTTATGTTTTATTAACAAGAATTTTTAAGGAGTATGAACTTGCACAGAATCATCCCAATGAGTTTAAATGCACTTTTATAATGATGGAAATCATCCAACGTTAATTTTATCATTGTAGAATGGTGTGACTATATTTGACATATTTGTAGATCAGAGTTTTATATTAAAGATTTAGTTAATATGGACGATCAATGTATTTCTGGTGTATGGTTTGCCATATTTATGGAACACACATGGTCTAAAATCATGTATGTAATACATGGTTACGAACAATGCATTTATACTTTGTAATGGGAGAATTGTTAGCTATTTTTTCTAACATTAGAGATTTTTTCATATGAATCACACTTTTTAAAGGAACAAAATTAATTTTACCACATATTTTGTTGAAATAGATGCACCTCCACAAGTTCTCTAACGAAATACTATTAAATCTATTGTCTTTACATTACCTCAAGTTTATGGTGGACCAACCATTAACTAGAAAAAGATAAATTCTTTTGGGATAGATCATAATAGGATAAAGAAAATTATTTTTTGTGCCCTTTAATGTTGGACATATTTTTTTCGTCACATGTTAGATATAATGAATATTGAGAAGACTGTATTTCTTAACATGTTTTATACTATATTGTATAGACCTGGTAAGACCAATGATTATGTAGAGTCCTGGTTGGATCTAGTACAGATTTGCCGATGTCTTGAACTACAAATATTTGAAGATAAAAACACCCAAATTAATGAATCCAAAAACAACTTACTGACATAGTAACTAAATCCATTTATTATTATGTCAATGTATTAGATATTTGATGTTTCAATATAATTAATCTTCTAATTTGTCTTGTTCCAGCATAAATAGGCATCATACCAGGTCAAAAAGTCAGCACTGTAATGTCATAATTGAAATATTACGGTTTATTTTTCTTTGAGGGCTGTGGAATTTTTCAATCCGGAACGTTTTGAAAAAATATCCTATTTTCTATGAGATGATTATACATGAATATAATATATTTAGGATGCATTTAATTTACATGAAAAGGATATTGGTTTATGTTTATATAAATTGGAGATAATATTCCAATTGATATTGTTTGATTCCATGTAGCATTTAATATTGCATTACCCATTTGATAATAAATGTGGAGGTAGGGTAAAATTCTAGTGGTTGTATCGATTTGATATATATATATATATATATGATAATTTTAGTGATGAAAGTACATTACAAAGCATCAGTTAAAGGGTCGTTGTAGAAGCATACAAGCATGAGGGTATTTTAATTTTTTTCTCATTTTATTTTCAGTCAGAATATCCATCAAAACATAAATGCATGGGTCAGAATGAGAGAAATATTGATGATGTCACAAAACAGTAGTTATCAGTTTTTAATCTTCCCAATCATTGGTTCAATAGTAATAATGAGAGATGTATGATCGATAAAGAACTACATAGAACTTATAATTATGTTCTGATGAATTGTGATGAAATTAAATGATTTTTGCAGTAAGTAATAATTTTTAATTATTTTTTTAAAAATTGATCAAAATTATATTTATTTACATTAACATTTTTGAAGAAAAAATTATTACCATATAAAAAACTGTTTATAAAAATTAAATCAACATCAATTGATGATTTTCATCAACAAAAGTTTGCATATTGGTTTCAAATACTAGTAAAGTATGTTTATTTAGATGGAATATTAAATCATTTTTTCGATGATATCAATTTTTAATAATGTTTACTATTTAATGGTAACACAATAGGAAAACAAAATTGATAGGCAATAATGTGTGCTCAAAAAACCACCATTGAAATTGGAAAAATCAACTAATATGTATGTGGATAATGGATTTCTATTGTACTCATGCATATATAGTGACCCAATAAAATCAATGATTATTGGTGTCCATTAGATTAGTTAACATCATAAGGAATGTGAATGTTTAATTTTATTGTATACTAGAGGAAATAATTGAGTTTTTTTATCTCAGACAAAAATATGTTACAATGTTTAAATTTTATTGGTTTGATTCTTATCGGGGGATGAGAGTTCATCCATTAAATGGAGTTATTGACATTAAATATAGTTTTCTTATTGCATAAAATGAACCATTTATTTTGGAACATCTATCACATCAAGATTACTATAAACATTGTTGTGATGTTTTGAGAGATTTGAAGAAATAGTGGAGTGTGATAAGAAAATCATGTGAAAATCTATTTATTGAAAATGAAAATGGTTATATGTAAGTGATACATATTGAAATATTTCAAGAAATAACCCAAAATATATAACTTACCTAATGATATATACATATTGATGATGAAACCCACATGTTAGGGGCCAATGATATAGATAATGTTGATGATGTAATAATGGGTGGTAAAACTGAAAGGCATATGGAAGTTGACAATGATGAAGATGAGGATGATAAAATTAATTTTAATGAAATTGTTATGATGATGATGATTGGTTATATTAAAGCCATTATTTATATGTAATTATTATATTCTGATATTTATTATTTACTAAAGTTCATATTTTTATTAAAAATCTATTACATGTAACATTAGATTATTCTAATATTTATTAGGTTTTTATATTTCATATCTATATAAACAATCTCTTATATGTGAAAAAATTTGTTTAATATGGTAGAGATGATCTTGACGCTCTATTTCATTCTCTCACTGATGTTGGACCCCCAGATGATAAGATTGATTCATCTCTTCCTACTCAGTCTAGTACACCTGCTATGAGGAGGTTCCATCTTGCTCAATTACTGATTGATTATTTTATTTTTCATTTAAATATGTATGTTTAATTTTTAAAGATAGTTAATTTATATTATCTAATTTTATTAATTGTGATAATAATTTTATTTATATATATATTTTTTCAATTTTCATATTTTTCTCATTCAGGAATTGTGCTTCCTGGTTAGATTTTGATAAATTAATTTTTTCTAAGCCATGGGTGTCATGGTACCTGGTACCCATCATCGTGTTTGACCATATGATGAACCACTAAAATGTATGTTATTAAATAATAATTTTTTTTTGATAATTTTTATCTAATTACTAACATATTATTTTAACTTTCTTTCATGATGTATTATCTCTGATTTTTTATATCCAGAGACGTCATATCCAAAAGGCATGGGATAATTTTATTCATGAGCTCTTTCATCAGTTTAATATCAAAATCATAAAGTGAGTTATGGATAAAGCATGTGTGTTGATGCTCCATTCATCACAGAATCTAAAGATCAGAAAAGGAGAATATCTGAGCTCAAAGTGATTCAACCTTTGAAGAAAATATAAAAAATAGACAAAGGCATGAACAAAGGATCAAAAGCAACTGCACCGCGCAAGTTATATCACCGTTGCACAAGTCCACTTGCGCGAAATAATTGATAACCTCCCAGTAACTGCCTAGGGTCTTCTCCTGCCTATATATAGACCCTGTGGGCCCCCCATTTGAGCGGATTTTTTTCTAGAAACTCAGACTAAAGCTCCCGACTCCCAAGTCTCTTCGAAAAGATTCCGGAACACTTCTATGGTAGTTTCTTACCTAGAACGGAAGATCTAAAGGGAGGGAGTAAAGCCTAAGTTTTGAAACTCATCATCACTTGTGCACCTGAGTGGTCAGCCCTTAAGGGAAGTGGTCACACTTGCGCGCCGCCTTATTCCTTCGATAGAACTTGCGCATCCCTTTTCTAGAAGAACCTCAAGAGGATTATAAAGGCTTTAATAAAGAGTCGCTCAAGTATTTCAATGATGGTTGACCATTGCGCAAGTATCCCACATGTCGCGCAGGTATACCTGCGCGACCAATACTTGCGCGCCGCCGCAGTACCTGCGCGCCTTCCAAAACTTGCGCGCCCCTTCCTTTTTGGGTGCCTTTCTTGCCCATTTCACCCCTCTTAAGCCATTAAACCTTTTCTTTTCAAGATTCAGTCTTTAAGACACTCTCCAAATCCATTTATGGCATGATTTATTGATTTTACTTCCTTATTTGAATGGAATTCGGTGGAATATCTCTCAAAACCTAGTGATTAACATATCATTATGTCACCAAAGATTGAGAGATCATTCATTCAACCTCATCCTGTAAGATGAGAGAATCCTTAACCTGGGTTTCCTTTTCAGGAATAATCCCCAGTACTATGTCCTCCAAACATGGGCATCCTCCTCAGGAGTAAGCCCCAAATTCGTAAAATTCCCAAATCTGGGCATCCTTTCCAGGAGTAATCCCCAAACCTTAATCTCATAACCTGGGTCTCCTTTTTAGGAATAAGTCCCAGTTATAATCTTGGGCTTCCTTTTCAGGAGTAAGCCCCAAGTCCCCTAACTTGGGCCTCCTTTTCAGGAATAAGTCCCAGTCATAATTATGGGAATCCTCTTTATAAGTAAGCCCCAAGTCCCTTAATTTCTCTTTAACCAGTCCTAATTTTCGTTTGATCTGGGATTCCTTCTCAAGAGTAAAACCTAGTTATCAATCCTCTCCTAATTTGGGTTTCCTTTTCAGGAATAAGTCCCAAGATTGAGTATTCAAATCTCCATGAAGCACATATACCTTTATGGACCCTATTCCTGGATTTTCTCCCTAAAAGTAAATCCTAAACCGTCATCTATCTGGGCAGTCATACATACATAAGCCCCAAACCATTTCTTATGATTGCATCTTTCATGGAACAATTGTCAAAATTTTACCAATACCTCTTGTTTCTCACACCGAGCATGACTCATGTGAGCTTAGAGTGTAAAAGTAATTATGACATTCTTCTTTGAGCCATCTATCATAAACGTCATACTCCCTAACTTGAACAACGTGGGTTCTGATTCCTTTTCCAAAACAAAGGATACGTAGGTATCCCATTTATGGGTTCGATCCCAACTCTGAAATAATTCGTGTCCTTCTGAATGACAATAAACTTCAAGTACCCCACTGAGTGGCTTTAAAACCAGCCTAGTCATCATAATGACCAAGAGACTTTTATATAAATGTTTTGAAGGATACCATTGACCAAGAATCTCTAAATAAATATGGATGACTCTGTATTGATGAAGAACCTCGAATACATATAAAAGATTTTATAAATTTCTTACATATTTAATCATTGATTGTTAAACTGAAGGAAATATCATTTTATACTTGGTAATGTAATAAGGATTCATGAACATAACATAAATCTATAAAGAGAGTCCCGGAATAGACAATTATTCCCCTAAAAAATGTGTGATGAGTCCAACCTCCCATCCTCTCGACCAATGTAAATTCCTAAGCCTCATCAGTCCACAAGCTAATGAGCGCCTACCTTTGGAAAGTAGGTCCAAATGGATGTGGAATCATTGGATGATTCCGGTACTACGAACAAACCCGCTAGAAACCGATCAGAACGTTTGAATCTCCCATTCAGGAGGTCATCCCCGAATTCTGATGAAAAAAAAATGGTGAACCCGACATGAATCCTTAACCAAGTTAAAATGATGTTTTACCTATTTATTAAGCCCCTATTTAAAACTCAATAAGAGGGCTAAGAAAAACAATCATTGACATGTGTGCTCATCCAAAGGATGAAGCAGCTGAATTTTCTCTTGATTACGTCTGTTATATCAAACAGGAACCCTTTTTCAAGATCTTCTGTATTTCCATAATGGCTGCTCTCAAATTCACATCTGTGAATACTGCGGCTAAAAATACCACTGCTGCTATTCCTACTGGATCGTCATCCACTCTAAGGATGACACCACCTACTTAGCGTCTTCAATGCTGGGTATCAAATGCGCTGGTTAAGGAGTATCGTCAACACGGTACCATCCCAACTCTGGAGGCTGCCCGACAGGCCCTCCAAGTGAACAACTCATAAAGTTCATCCGGACAACGATGACTACTGATCAATAGGCAGGCGGTGATGACTACCATCTCCAATAGTTTCGGGTCGTTATCCCCGGAACGCAATTTCCATTCACTCCCTTACTCTGAGGAAGTGAATGAGAAGGAACCTCAGGGCATTAATTCAAAAAGATAGAATTCCTTCCCGAGGGATCCCATCATCAATCGCCGTCAGACTCGTGCGGCAGTGCGCCCTCAACATGATGAGGGTACCGACTCTAGGTATTCAGCTCACATTCCTCGAACCCGAGCAGGCAAGACGAACCGCTAGAGATGGAATCCGGTTAATAATGGGTAGTTTTTCATACCTACCATCTCTGGAAATGTCCACCAACCTAACTTGGTGGCGAACAACGAGCAGGCACACACACCTATTCATTTTAATTCCGCTGTCCAGCAGACTTGTCTGGCAGCATCACGCCAATCCCGCCAGGCAATTCTGGTGGAGTACTATAGGTAGGAACATACACCTGCTTATACATCATCAGTTAGTCAGCAGGGTCACCTGACTACATATGATGGATCTCGTCAACCACGTTTGGCGAAGTGTAATCAGCAGGCACATACATTTGCTAGTACTAATCAAGCCTACCAACAGTATCGCTTGGTAGCGCATGGAGAAGTCAGTCGGAAAGCTCCGATGACAAACATGAGGCAGACTCAACTCTCTACCTCCACACTTGAGTACTGTCAGGATTCACTGACAGGAAAAGGAGGACAGGAGCAGGCACATACACCTACTCCAAGCCCGGAATGGACGTATATCCCCGTTCCAGCGGCTGAAGTCACCAAACATATTTTGTCAATGGTGAAAGAGAAGAATAAAATTCCTACTCATATTCTAGATGCTTCCTAGGATATCATAACAGCTTCAGCATCATCTCAGGGATAGACACATAAATATATCCCTAGTAGTGGAGTGACACATCCACGATTCACTATGGAACAGACACACACATCTGTTCCAGTCCAAGAGGGTTATGGGGCATACTCCCCCATATCATACGAACAACCAAGTCAGGCACATACACCTGATTTGAGTGGAGATCGTCAGCCTAACCTGACCATCTTTCCTGATCAGGCACATACACCTACTCAGAGTAACCACTTTCGTCAACAAGTGGTTTCCAAAGCAAGTAAGAAGGCATCTAAGAAAAAGATCCGCCCAGCACAGTCAGGAGATCAAAGGCCAATCTGCAACTAGGCTTTGCTCGATGCTGGAGTTCATGAAGCCATCAGACATTTATCTGTTGGAATTCAAGATTCTACTCCCTCATTTCCCAATAACGGGAACATTAATTCCGAAATTCTTCAACAGACACATCCTCATGAAGGCTTGCTTCATGAAAATTTGGTCAATCTTGAGGTTTCTTTTTCAGATGAGAGCCACAGGAACCCTCTGTGTGGTCAGAAGACCAAGGAGCAAGAGATCTCATCTTTTGCTGTAACCCATTATGGTGGTCTTCCCCATGATGATGAATTTCGCTGCGAAAGTCCTCTCCGCAGTAGTGATTCACATTGCCTGTAAAATACTCCAGTGGACAATGTAGTGACAAGAAATCCATCTTATCTTGAGGCACATGCAAATGCGAAACCAGTCATGTCTGATGCTTTATTGCTAGCAAGTGAAATACTTTCTCAATCAGAAGATATCCCAGGGTGTAAGTCATTCTCCGAACCACCCCTAAGTCACGCATCTTCTAGTTTGATCAATGAACTCTCTACCAATCTTGTTGAATCCGATGAAGCAATAAAGAAACACCAACTCTGGTCAAAACAGGTAGAATAATCTTCATTTAATGATAAAGAAGAAATGCTGAACATGAGGAAAAAATGGCGAAAAGTGAGGTACCAGTCATGTTTTGGCCTTTGGCTGACTCCTTGTACAACATTCCAAAGATGTTGACGGATGATGGAATCCATGATATTCGTCTCAACATATGGAGAAATCTGTTTCAATTGAAGAAGAAGGTATTATCGTATGATGAATATGATCATTATCTTAAGATAATAGAAGGGCTACAACGTCAAATTGATTTGGAATCTCTATCAGTATCTTGGTATCTGAAGGCTGAAAAGCATCAGAGAACCCTTCAACGTTCATGCCTTGGCGCACTAAGAAAATTGCGTCAGTTAATTTTCAATGCTCCATCTGGTGTTCATATCAGAGGATGGGGTGTTAACGGAGCACTACATTTCACAGTGCTTTCCAATCAGCAAAGCCCACGAAAAATGGTCTCATGAAATGTTATTGCCCATGGCTAGCCACAATCAATGGGATTTGTTTGTAATCAAAAGTTTGCTCAAGAACATGCTTCAACTATTTCGTCTCAAAGTCAGGCATATAGGGAACAAGTTGTTGAATTGCTCCTATATCAAGCAGGCGAGAATATTGCACAATCCTCTCATATGAAGCAAACACATCATCAAATGACAGATATTTCGGAAATCATCCAACGGTCTGTTGAACCAGATGATAAAAGTGGATACAAGTTAATGCCTCTAGCTAATTTCTGAACTATGGTTCGCAAGATCAAGAGATATTTTAAGAATATCTCAGACATAGCATTCCAAGAGACACCACAGCTTGTCAGACTGGGGACTTCTTTAACCAAAACCTCAGATTCAACAAATGGGATTCGAGGAGTTGAGCGGAAGCAGCATGAACATCCCCAGTTCTCGAGACTGGGGACTCTTTCAAATCATCAATCCCCTTCTCAGAGAATATCGGTCTTTTCTCAATTGGGGAAGAAGCCCCAAGAGGAATGAAGAACCAAATTATCAGGAGATTTCCACCAAGTTATAGCTCGTCAAGAAGTTCCTAAAAGATTAAATCAACAAAAGGCAATGTCTCATCAAAGACATGAAATAAGACAATATCACAGAACTGTTGATAGAAGGGATGCAATGTATTATACATCAATCAATGTCATCAATGCTGTTGTTGCTAATCCACTAGAGGCGACTCACTTAGGGGACTCAGATAAAGAGCGTCCTGCTCAAGAAAATGTACGCGCCGATACAAATGAAGAAGGTGTGCGTACACGAAGTCAAAGGATTAATCAGTACCCAGGTAATCCACTTCCTTCTCTCCAAAAAGTATCCAACAAAGGGAGGGGAAAGAATCAGGTTACATATCCTTCCTCTGGAGAAGGTCAATCGCTCTCGTTAGAGAAAATGTTTGCACAAAAAGATGAATAAATGAAAGATTTAAGAAGGTTGAATGCAGAAATACTTTAGAGTAGTCTTCTTCTTAAGAATGCTGAAGTCCGACAGCCGAAGGAATTTGTTATAACTACTGAGATGGATCAGGAATATACTCCTTTATCAGTACACCCTCAGAGTTCTAATTATACGGGTCAAACTCAACAACGGTTGGCAGTGCTACCATCAGTTGCAGCACCAATCACCTCGTCTGTCCAAGATGCATTCGTTGCAACTACCCAAGACCAAATTCAACCTGATATTTCTCAAAAGTTAATAACTACTATTGATTCATTATTAGATCAGTTAGAAACTATGGAAGCGAAACAGGCGCAAGTTCAACCAGAAAAGAAAGTTTACCCTGAATGGGTAGATTCAATTTCTCCTCCATCTAGTTTTGGAAACCCTGTTTTCCCTACTTTCAATGGATCGGGCGACCCTGAAAAACATTTGATGCATTATGTGTCTTGTTGTGATCCTATGATGGGAACTCCAGAGTAGCAAGAAGCAGTAAAACTCAGATGCTTCGTGCGAACATTACAAGGACCAGCTTTTGTCTGGTATACAAGCTTGAAATCCCGGTCAATCATCGGATGGGAGGATCTTCATCAAAAATTCCTTCTTCAGTTCAGATCAACTTTTCCAAAAACAACAGTTTCTGATCATACAAACTGCAAGCAAAGGGAGAATGAAAGAGTCTCTGATTTCATGGCTCGCTGGAAGAGATTAACGTATTTCCTGAGTTTAGCACTCCCTCAGGAAGAGCTGTTGCCAATCTGTGTGGAAAATTTGCGTGACGAATTACGCACTCCATTGATCCCTATGAAATACATAGGAGGGTTTCGAGACCTTACTTCAATCGCTCAGCAAATTGGAGATTCCCTTATACAGGATAAGGTTAAATCTCATGTAATTCCATCAGCTTCAGGAAGGAGAATGGGTTAAGCAGAAAGTGCTACAGTTATGCTTAAACAAGCACCTGTACCTATTTCTACTTCAAAACCTTCATCTTCTCAAAGGGCTCCATCTCTTGAACGCCAACAACAAAGGCCGTTTCGTCCAAATGACCAAATAGATCAATGACAAAAACAATTTGAGGATTTGAAGAGTAAAACATACTCTTTCCGAAGTGAGAAAGTTCTTGGTTACTTCATTTCAGCTTTGGAAAAAAATTTGGTTCAATTACGAGTGCCCAAGAGGCCAAACAAGGAAGGAGATGAAGACCGTCCCAATTATTGTCCCCTTCATCAAATGTTGGGGCATCTCATCCAGGAGTGTTTTGTCTTTAAATAAGTCCTGCAAAAGATGGTCGACTTGGGACAAGTTAAGTTGAAAGGTTCTTCGACTCAGATAGCATGTGTTAATGAAATAGTTCTAGAGGAGGAAAGTGAATGGCAAGAAGTCAAAAGCAGAAATGCACAGAAGTATGATGATTGGATGGTCAAAAAGACAATCAACCGGACTCATGCCATTTTGCGAACACAATTAATGAAACCAATTGTGTCTTCTCCCATGAATATTGTGGTAAAACCCTCTTCGTCAGAGGGAAAATACTCAATGAAACGGTTTTATTCAAAGAAGAAAAAAGAATCAGAAGAAGATGAGTATGTGTCAAAGCCTAAATTGTCTTTGAATCTGGAAGACTTTATGCCATCTACTTCAAAACCATGGGCATAGCCCCATCAAACGGCACAACCTAAACATGCAGAGTCTTTACCAGACGAAGCGTTAATCTTCGAATCTGTTAATATGATCCAATTAACAGATCCATATTCCAGTCTTGATGAGCCTGAATTCCCTGTATCAAATAAGGGAATCTAAGGAAGTTCTAGAGGTTTAGGATTCAGGGGAAGACGTGGATCTTTCCGAAGACACTACTCCAATTATACCCCTGCTAGCACTGTGTATGCAGCAGAAACTCGTGGTAGAGCACTTCAGCGAGCTCAAAAAGAAAAAGCAAGTTCTTCTTCCAATGGCCAACTCAGTTTTGGCATAGTTATTTTGGAAGACCGATTAAAGGTTCCATATTCTTTATCTCAGAAAGTAAATGGATCTAATCAGTCTAATATTCCAAAACCAAGGATATTGCCAACTTTTATCCCAATACAAGATGCATCAGCTTCCAAAGAATCTGCTTCCAAGGTACCTGCTAAACCGTATATTCCTGTTGGGAAACGCAGACCTTTATATCAAAAGTATGATATATTGAAACACTTGGACCAAGTACCAGCCAAGTTATCAATATTAGATGCTTTGAATCTGTCAAAATATCTTCGAGAAGCACTCATCGAAGCTTTGTCAAGTCCTCAGGAGTTTGAAGCTGAAATTGCTGTAGCTGAAGTCCATCACATAGAGAATAATCCTGAAGAATGCCATGCAGTGATATATTTTACTGATAAAGATGAAGATGATGTTGTTCATGGGCACATAAAACCTTTGTACTTATCTGGAAATGTCAATGGTGTAGATATCCGAAGATCTTTCATTGACAATGGTTCAGGAGTCAACCTCATGCACATTCGTACACTTCGTCGATTGGGCCTCACGTAATCTGATTTATCACCTTCTACCATGCTGTTACATGGATATGATAAAAATGAACAAGAAACACTGGGCGATGTTACACTCAGAACGCAGTTTGGAGATCTTGTATCCAATTCGGATTTCTTGATTGTTGATCAAGACTCAGCTTTCAACGTCTTTCTTGGAAGACCCTGGATACATCAGCATGCAGCTATTCCTTCATCATACCATCAATGTCTCAAATACTGTTTCAATGGTCAAGTTGGAACATTGTATGGTGATAAGACCTCGTTCAAGACATGTGAGTCTCAATACATTGAGGCAGAATTTTATCACATGAAGGGAAGAGAAAAATCTACAATGAATGAAATTACCGAAGTTAATGCTCCATATGGTTTGGAGAAAATTCCAATAAATCCATTTACACATGTGAGTATAGATTATCTGTTACCTATTTGTCAAATTGAAAAAATAGGCCCAAATCAGAATACTCTTATGGAAAGATCCATAATATCAATTACGGCAATTGAGCCAGACAACATGGGAGAAATTGGTAACCTACAAAATAGTGATGAAAGCACAAGTGGTGACGTCTTCAATTCATCTACTAAAATCCAACAGGTCTATAATTCTCCAATCAGGCCAGAAGAAGTTATAGCAACATCGGAGGTGAATAATGATGTCAATTATCAATCCATCAGCTCCTCTTTATTTCCCAAACAAGGCCCTTTATCATCAATAGGGTCGAAAATGGAAGCTTCTTCTTCAAAATGATCAAATTTTTACATCTCTTCTAATCATGAAAATTTCGTTTTGTCATCTACTATGCAAGTAGAAACGGAATAAATAACACGTGATAAAGAGGAAGAGGAAGATCTTAGAGATGCCTCTCCAGCATTTGAAGAAGGTATCTCTACCACTGTGGATGAACTCAGAGAAATAAATCTGGGTACAGAGAAAGGTCCATGCCCCACTTTAATTAGTGCGGCCATGACCCTTGAAGAGAAAGAGATTTATATTTATTTTCTAAATAAAAATAAAGATATTTTCTCTTGGAACTATACAGAAATGCCTGGGCTTGATCCTGATATTGCTACTCATCATTTGGGTTTACCAAAAGAACATCGAGGATTTATGCAAGCCGCGAGAGGAACACACCCAACTTATGCTTCCAAAATTGAAGCTGAAGTGGATAAGCTGATCAAAGCTAACTTCGTCAGAGAAGTTCTGTATCCCAAGTGTTTGGCTAATATTTTCCCTGTAAATAAGAAGAACGGACAAATTAGGGTTTTCATCGATTTCAGAGATCTTAATCGGTATTGTCCTAAAGATGATTTCCCAGTTCCAATTACAGAACTATTAATTGATGCAACCGCTGGATATGAAGTAATTTCCTTCATGGATAGATATTCAAGATATAATCATATCCGAATGTCCCCAGAGGATGAGGAATATACAGCCTTCAGAGCTCCTCAAGGTGTGTTTTTTTACCGGTTGATGCCCTTTGGTTTAATGAATGCAGCTGCAACATATCAATGCGCCATGCATCGTATCTTCAAACCTTTCTTAGGGAAGTTTGTTGAATGCTATGTAGACGATTTGGTGGTTAAATCCAAACAAAATTCTAATCACTTGGCTTAATTGAAAGTCATATTCCACAAGATTCGAAAACATAATTTGAAGATGAACCCCTTAAAATGTGCTTTTGGGGTAACCTCAGGAAAATACCTCGGCATTGTTTTATGCCAATGTGGTATTGATGTCTATCCTGAGAAGACAAAATCAATCCTTGGTAAGTCACCTCCTCAGAATTTGAAAGAATTAAGAGTACTTCAAGGACACTTTGCCTATATTCGGTGTTTCATCGCCAATTTGGCAGGAAAAAGTTTACCCTTTACCAAATTATTGAAAAAATGGAGTCACTTACCAGTGGACTGAAGAATGTCAAGAAGCGTTTGATGTTTTCAAGAAATACCTCTTGAGTCCACCAGTACTCATGCCACCTGTTGAAGGTAGACCACTTATCCTCTATGTGATAGCTCTAGAGTGATCATTGGGTGCCTTTCTCACTCAAAAGAATGATGCTGGGAATGAAAATAGCCTCTACTATCTCAGTAGAACTATGATTGAAGTAGAAACCCGATATTCAAGTATTGAGAAGTGCTGCCTGACATTAATCTTTGCAGTTCAGAAACTGAGACACTACCTACAACATCACGAGGTCCAATTGGTATCTCGCAATAATCCGCTCAAATTCATCCTTAGTCGTCCAATGCTTACAGGATGTCTAGCAAGGGGGGAAGTTATTTTATAGCAGTTCGACATTCAGTATGTATCTCAAAAGGCAATAAAGGGCCAAGCTCTGGCTAATTTTCTGGATGAACATCCTTCAGTGGAAGACACGTCCTCTGATATTGAACTCCCTGATGAGGATGTTTTTTCTATTCAAGAGTGTCCTAAAACAAGGGAAATGTATTTTGATTGTGCTTCCAGAAGTCCAACAGGGATGAAAATGGAAAATCCTAAATTCAACAAAGTTGGTTTAGGAATTGTACTCATTTCTCCAGATAAAGAATTGTTACCTTATTCCTTTTTATTGTTGGAAGGTGGTACCAATAATGAATCTGAATACCAATCTCTTATCACAGGCTTTGAGTTATCACTTCAAGCACAAGTGAATCACTTAAAGGTGAAAGGTGATTCAGACCTGGTAATCAAACAAGTCAATGGGGATTATGCCATCAGAAAAGAAGAGTTAATCCCTTTGTATGATTATATCAGAAAGTTAATGGCGGAATTCCCTTCAGAACAGACATTTTCTTATGTCCCAAGATCACAAAATGATCAAGCTGATGCACTGGATAATATAGCCATAGCTTTAGCAGATCCAAATCGGGACGAGACAACCATCAGTATTGCCCACCGTCGTGCAATTTCACCTTATGTTCAATCCAGAACAGAGTAAATTAATGAAATTAGTCCCATTCCGGAACCATATGGTCATACTACAGGATGGATGTCACCTATAATGGAATAACTTCAAAATGGAACACTTCCACCTGATAGAGCCGAGAAAGAACAAATCTGGCGACGTGTGATCAATTTTACTCTTTATGATGGCCCAAACCACCTAGAGAAAATTCTCTACAAATGTGGTTTTAATGGAGTTCTCTTCAGATGCATTGATGGTGAAGAGACAACGGCTGTCATGAATGAAGTGCATGCAGGAGTCTGTGGTGCCCACCAGTCTAAACATAGATTGTCTGATCAAATTCGAAGGCTTGGATACTTTTGGCCTTCAATGATACAAGATTGTGTTGATTTCACAAAGAAGTGTCATTCATGTCAAGTACATGCCAACCTCATTCATCAACCTCCAGAGTTGCTTCATACAGCTAAATAATCATGGCTATTTGCCACACGGGGAATGGATTTGGTGGGACCTTACGCTTCATCTACGACCAAGCAGTTTAAGTACAATTTTACTGCTAATGATTTCTCTTCCAAATGGGAAGAGGTAGTACCTCTCAAAGAAGTCAGTTATAAATGCATTTTTAGCTTCATCAAGTCTGACATCATTACTAGATTTGGTGTCCCTCATACCATATTGACGGACAACGGCACCAACTTCTGTTCTTCTAAGGTGAAGAAATTGTATCAAGAATACAACATTAAATCCAACCATTCATCTCGGTATCATGTGGCGGCCAATGGCCAAATAGAATACTTTAACAAGACTCTTTCAAATATAATGCAAAAGAAGGTGGATAAAGATAAGAGGTCATGGCCTGATAAACTCTTTCATGCTTTATGGGCTTATCAGACTACTACTCGCAATGCAACGCGGTCAACTCCATATTCGTTGGTATATGGAACAGAAGCAGTTTTGCCAATTGAAGTTCAATTTCCCTCACTCAGAGTAGCCATTTGTGGTCAGTTATCTACAGATGAGCAATCCCAAAAGCGATTGAATGAATTAGAATAGTTAGATGGGAAAAGATTGTGCACTTTGCACCACTTGGAAATCTATCAGAATCGAATAGCACGAGCTTTTAACAAAAATGTTCGTCTTCGTTCATTCATTCAGGGAGAATTGGTATTAGTTCTCAGAACTCCAATGATACCAGCAAAGAAACCTCCAAAGTTTGAGCCAAAATTTGAAGGACCTTATTCAATACATAGGGTCTACTCCAATAGAGCTTATTCATTAATCTCGATGGATGGAGAACTCATTACTACTCTAACTAATGCCAGATTTTTGAAGAAATATTTTGTATAAAATACAATGTATTCACAAGATGTCCCCGCAACATGACACTAAACTGTGCAGCACTAGTTCGTCCTTGCTCTAAGACGTTAAACTATACAGAAATGGTCCACTATGACCTTAAACTGCATCTTTGTCCCACACGACAGTAAACTGGGAAAAAGTTCCCTAAAAAGTCCTGTATGACTTTAAACTACACCATGGTCCAGTATGACATTAAACTGCACCATTCATGTCCCCGCAACATGACACTAAACTGTGCAGCACCAGTTTGTCCTTTCTATATGACGTTAAACTATATAGCAATGGTCCAGTATGACCTTAAACTGCAACTTTGTCCCACATGACATTAAACCATGAAAAAGTTCCCTAAAAAGTCATGTATGACTTTAAACTACACCATGGTCCAGTATGACATTAAACTGCACCATCCATGTCCCCACAACATGACACTAAACTGTGCAGCACCAGTTCGTCCTTGCTATATGACATTAAACTATACAGCAATTTTCCAGTATGACCTTAAACTGCAACTTTGTCCCATATGACATTAAACCGTGAAACATTTCCCTAAAAAGTCCTATATGACTTTAAACTACACCATGGTCCAGTATGACATTATACTGCACCATCCATGCCCCCGCAACATGACACTAAACTGTGCAGCACCAGTTCGTCCTTGCTATATGACGTTAAACTATACAGCAATGGTCCAATATGACCTTAAACTGCAACTTTGTCCCACAGGACATTAAACCGTGAAAACGTTCCCTAAAAAGTCATGTATGACTTTAAACTACACCATGGTCCTGTATGACATTAAACTGCAGCATCCATGGTCCATGCATATGACCCTAAACTATTTAAAAGTCCCTTATGTCCAGCAAGAAGTTAAACTGTGACTTCCTATCTACATGAATCTAAACTGTATAAAAGTCCCTTACGTCCGGAAAGACGTTAAACTACATAAACTATAAAAAAAATCCCAATGCGTCCAACATGACGTTAAAATGGTGCACTCTTTTGTCCTCACTGGATGACATTAAACTACACAGTTCCCCCCTTTCGTACAACATGACATTAAACTCTATTGTTCCCATCGTCCTAACTACATGACGCTAAACTGTACAGAAAGTTCATAATACGTCCTACATGACATTAAACTATATTTTGTCCCTGCTACATGACACTAAACTGCACAGCACCAATAGTCCTAACTGCAAGACTTTAAACTGCATAGTCCCTTTATATGTCCTACAAGACATTAAACTATGCATCGTTAAGGTTGTTGTTACCTCTTGTTTCTCACACCGAGTATGAATCACGTGAGCTTAGAGAAAAACTCAACCTTAACACTCTCTTTGGGCCGCTAACCATGTATAAGTCCCAACAACATTTTTTTATTTTATTATTAGATCGTTGTCCCCAAAAACAACTTGATCATTAATTCATTATTTAATTTAACTACACGGACATTGATCCTTTCCCTCCAGGCTGGGTATGTAGGCACCCTCCCAGGGTTCAATCCCAAAAACAATCTCTTCACATCGGTTCACCACCATCTCATATGATGTTGATTCGTGAAACCACCCCTAGAATCAATATCTTTACATTGATTCACTTTCGTCCTTGTTATATGACGTTAAACTATGCAACACTTTTGTCCAGTACGACAATAAACTACAATACTCTTTGATTTCCTCATTTGAGAGAGAACTATTATTAACATTGATTTTTCAATCCTGTTTCATTTCAAAAGACTGCATGCATGCATGGTAATACCTAAACTTTTTTTCTCAGGTTAAACCATCATTACCCTAAAGTCCCCTTTCACCCATCACATGTAGGAACCCAATTTGTACAATGGGTAGTTCTAGAACTACGTGGGTTTGATTCCCATCCTTATGGGATACGTAGGAACGTTCGAGTATCCCTTGAATCCAGCCCCAAGTCTTTTGGGCCTAACCACAAATTTCACTTTCAGTCCCTTAGCTGAAAAGTCCTCATGAAAACACACATTGTGTATTCATTATTATGGTCTGAACTCTGTGACCCTAAACAAAGATCTCTCATATTTTCGTCCTGCACGACGTTAAACTGCATTTCAAGAACTACATATGGCTTGATTCTCATTCTTATGAGATACGTAGTGATGTCCAAAATTTCAATTCAGGACCCAGCCACAACATGATTATGGTTATCATTGACCTATGTATCTCTATATACATTGGAAAATACCCATCTTTATGTGTTATAGTCCTAACCATAAATATTTTCAGATCTTCATAACCCTTTTCATGACTTTTAGTTACAAAAATGTCAAACTTTTGAGAATTCTTTTGCCTGATTATGCAGCACGTGCCCATAGGTGGCCTTGCATAAACAGTCCACATAACAGACTTGTTAGCCAAAATATACTATTTTATTTAACTATTCAGCAAATGCCCTTAGGTGTCCCTACATAATTCAACCCCCTAACGGGATTGTTAAATGATTGTATCTTCATTATTCGGAAGAATGCCTCTTTTGTCCTTATCTGTCTTAAACAACAGTATGTAGGGATCCACAAAAAATAGCCATACTTAACATATTTGTCCCATATCCTTTTTCATGATCTGAAAGTATTCAAGTATATGGTTTATTCTTCTTCCCTACGTTTGGTTCAGACCTTCGTAGGAGTGATATTCATCCAGTTCTTCGATAATATTTTCTAAAAATATCTTCTCCATATTCAAGTATCTCTTTCCATACAACAAACTCTATACTTTAGAAAATTTGAATCTCCATAAACTTTCACTGGCTTTTAGCACTAGGAAAGTAAATTTCCGAGAGTTCCTTTTCCTGACTATGCAGCACGTGCCCATATGTGGCCTTTCATAAACAGTCCACATAACAGACTTTCCAGCTGAAAGATGCTATTTATTTGACCATTCAGCCAATGCCCTTAGGTGGCCCTGCATAATTCAACCCCCTAACGGGTTTTGTTAAATAATAGTAACTTCATTCTTGGAAACTACTTCATCTAATGCCTTTTAGCTCTTTTCCATATCATTCCTCAGATTCAAATATTCTTAAGCCATAGTTTACAAATTTTACCACATACTTGAGTATGGTAATATGTTTTCAGATAATTTTTCAAAGAATTGAATCAATTTTAATCCATTTTGGACAAAGCTATTTCGAACTTAATCATTAGACCCTTTATGTCCGGCATGCATGACTTTAAACTGCCCACAAAAGACAAAGGAACTCTGAATAAAAGTCAAGTTCCAGCTCACTAAATATACATTTTTTATGATTTAGGTAATATTGAGCAATTAAAAGGTTCAAAGTTTATAGGGATATTTGTAATAATCCTAGTAAAAAAATCAAACTATGCTTACTAAGACCATTGGCTTAAGTAAATTTGAAGCAGGTAGTGAAAGAATGCAAGTACAAATGATTGAAGATGAATGTGTTTTTCATTGATACACAAGAGTTAGAAGGAAATCCACAGACTGGAGTATCTTCTCTTTTTTAAGAATTACCAGAGGCTTTCAACATAACACTTCATTTGATTTATGGCATCCCGAGCTTCATCAGCAACAACCTAGAATTCATTAATTCAACTGGATACAATAAGAGATGCAGTTATACTAGCTCTTCTTGGAACAATTGTAAATGGATGTTCTTGAGTGCGGTTTGAGAAAATTTTCTTCTGATCAAATAGTGACTCTGTTTCTGTCCAAGAGACTTGGAAGATGGATACATGGATTTGAGAATGGATTATTGGAAGTAAAGAGCCATTTGGAGAGATTACTCTTTTCAGATATTGCTCTAATACCATGTTTGTCTTCTCTCCACCAAACGGTAGTGGAAACCATTTCAGCCCATGGGTTTTCCATTTTCATATCTGCAAGGAAATAACATGGAGGAAGAATTTAAAATTTCACACCATTGTTGTTGCTCTTAATGCACAACATAACCTGAATGAAGGAGTAGCAGCGCAGCTGCATTTCAGGTGTATAGTTCTTTGCATCTGGAACATTGACTCCTTGCAGGTGAGCATGACCACATAGAGACAGGTAGATGCTCTGTGGGAAATTAAGATGATATTTCTTCATGTACTTAGCCAAATCTGAGAGAGTGCTGTCGCAGATATCATAGTAATCGTGGCCAATGATGTTCATCATGTCATCAATCTACTTGCTAGCCAGTTCATCAGCCGTTCCAATTCCCTTGGGAACCACTGAATCTGCACAAAAGATGAATAAACTGACTCTTAAATGGGTTTATTTTTTTCATAAAATTTGTGAAGAAATTTCAAAAAAAAGGATAGGGCATTAAGGCACGCAAGTCTAAAAAATGGTGCGCAAGTATTCATGTGCCGCGCTAGTTTTTGACGCGCAAGTATAAACCGCGCAAGTACAAATACCTTTACAATAGCGCGACAATAAGGAAAACATTGGAAAACAGAGCAACTTGCGCAGCTAAGATAACCTGCCCGGCGAGAGCTCGAAGGTATGAAGTCCGTAAATCCAGATGCTTGTATGGAGGTGAGGCCATGTATTTATAGGCCAGGAGGCCTATCTGTGCGCCGTATATAGCGCGCTCAAAGCCTGCGCGATGAAAACTTACGCGCCACCCTCTGTGCCCTGAAGACTTACGCGCCCCCTTTTCCTTTGGATGTATTCGATTTCCTCAGAGTAAAATCCCCAGTTCTCTCCGGATCCAACATTGAGTGGGAACTTTTGTTGATGCTCCTTTCGTCATAGAATCTAAAGATCGGAAAAGGGGAATATCTAAGCTCAAAGTGATTCAACCTTTGAAGAAAATATAAAAAATCGACAAAGGAATGATCAAAATATCAAAAGCAACTGCACCGCGCAAGTTATATCACTGTCATGCAAGTCCACTTGCGCGACGGCCTTATGGTCACATAAGTGACTTGCGCGACCTAATTAATAACCTCCCGCTAACTGCCTAGTGTCTTCTCCTGCCTATAAATAGACCCTGTGGGCCCCCCATTCGAGAGGATTTTTTTCCAGAAACTCAGATTGAAGCTCCCAATGCCCAAGTCTCTTCGCAATGCTTCTGGAACACTTCTAAGGTAGTTTCATACCTAGAACAGAAGATCTAAAGGGAGGTAGTAAAGCCTAAGTCTTGAAAATCATCAACACTTGTGCGCTTGAGTGGTCAGCCCTTATGGGAAGTGGTCACACTTGTGTGTCGCCTTATTCCTTCGATAGAACTTGCACGTCCCTTTTCTGGAAGAACCTCAAGAGGATTCTAAAGGCTTTAATAAAGAGTCTCTCAGGTATTTCAATGCTGGTTGACCATCGCGCAACTATCCCACGTGTCGCACAGGTATACCTATGCGACCAATACTTGTGTGCCGCCGCAGTACCTACGCGCCTTCCAAAACATGCGCGCCCCTTCCATTTTGGGTGCCTTTCTTTCCCATTTCACCCCTCTTAAGCCATTACACCTTTTCTTTTCAAGATTTAGTCTTTAATACACTCTCCAAATCCATTTATGGCATGATTTCTTGATTTGACTTCCTTATATGAAAGGAATTTGGTGGAATATCTCTCAAAACCTAGTGATTTACATATCTTTATGTCACTAAAGATTGAGAGTTCATTCATTCAACCTCATCCTTTAAGATGAGAGAATCCTTAACCTGGGTTTCCTTTTCAGGAATAATCCCCAGTCCTAAGTCCTCCAAACATGGGCATCCTCCTCAGGAGTAAGCCCCAAATTCTTAAAATTCCCAAATCTGGGCATCCTTTTTAGGAGTTAGCCCCAAATCATAATCTCATAACCTGGGTCTCCTTTTCAGGAATAAGTCCCAGTTATAATCTTGGGCTTCCTTTTCAGGAGTAAGCCCCAAGTCCCCTAACTTGGGCCTCCTTTTCAGGAATAAGTCCCAGTCATAATTATCGGCATCCTCTTTAGAAGTAAGCCCCAAGTCCCTTAATTTCTCTTTAAGCAGTCCTAATTTTCGTTTGATCTGGGATTCCTTCTCAAGAGTAAAACCCAGTTATCAATCCTCTCATAATTTGGGTTTCCTTTTTAGGAAAAAGTCCCAAGTTAGAGTATTGAAATCTCCATGAAGCACATATACCATTATGGACCATGTTCCTGGATTTTCTCCCTAAAAGTAAATCCTAAACCTTCATCTATCTGGGCAGTAATACATACATAAGCCCCAAACCATTTCTTATGATTTCATCTTTCATGGAACAATTGTCTAATTTTTACCAATACCTCTTGTTTCTCACACCGAGCATGACTCACGTGACCTTAGAGTGTAAAAGAAATTATGACATTCTTATTTGAGCCATCAATCATAAACGTCATACTCCCTTAATCGAACTACGTGGGTTCTGATTCCTTTTCCAAAACAAAGGATACATAGGTAGCCCATTTATGGGTTCGATCCCAACTCTGAAATAATTCATGTCCTCCTGAATTAAAATAAACTTCAAGTGCCCCACTGAGTGGCTTTAAAACCAGCCTAGTCATCATAATGACCAAGAGACTTTTATATAAATGTTTTGAAGGATACCATTGACCAAGAATCTCTAAATAAATATAGATGATTTTCTATTGATGAAGAACCTCGAATACATATAAAATATTCTCTAAATTTCTTACATATTTAATCATTGATTGTTAAACTGAAGGAAAACTCATTTTATACTTGGTAACGTAATAAGGATTCATGAACATAACTTAAATCTATAAAGAGAGTCCCGGAATAGACAATAATTCCCCTCCAAAAGGTGTGATGAGTCCGACCTCCCATCCTCTCGAACCCCTTTTGCTACCTCTAAATGAAATCACCATACAACATGACACTACTTCCTTCTAATTCGAAACAAATTTATTTAAACCATTTCTATTCATCATTATCAAATATTTTATTCATTTTTTAATGAAACCAACCCATAATAGTCCATTTTTTTCATATATTTATTATTCTATACCATTTCTATCTGCGAAACTACCATGCACATCACATCAAAAGAAAAAAATACTAAGGGGAAACATGGAGAAACTCCAGGAGAGTTACACCTACCAACCAAAATAATTCCCCAAATCTCAACAACATCAATCAAAAGACCCAAATCACTTCAGGATTGCATCCCTGCTACATAAAATTGCACATCCATTTGATAATCGATCAATCTCTCAACCTGAGATTCTTTAATAGCTTCTGAACCATCCTACAACACATAGTTATTCTCATAATCATATCACCAGACAAACCAAAAAAACATAAATTCAAAATTTAATAAAACAACACCTATTTAATACCTCTTGTTAATTCATTGGTTATCTCAGCAACATAAAAATCTTGGGGCATCCATTTATTATCCAGGTGAATGGGAATTACTGGTTTCCATTTAGGGCGATGCCCAAACAACAAAAACCACCGATGCACGAATAACGTCTATATGTAGAATCAAATCTACCAATGTAAACCATTTTCATCATTTCATTCATCCCATATAATTATAATAACACAATCAAAGTTAAAATATAATTTCATGCGAAAAATCCCCCATTAACCCTTTATATTCATTTTCTAGTTCTATATGTCCAATTAGCTAGAACAACCATACTACAACATAATAAAAAGAAATACCCCAGCCACATGATTCATTAATAAGGAGATAAAAGTAAATCACTTCCTTGAATGTGATTCAGCATTCTTCTAATGAGAACAAATCACATAACAGTCCTTTGATCACTGATCCTATAAGATCTATATCAATATGAGGACACCATTACATCACCTTACCAAATAAATATGATAGAGAAACAATTATGAATCATTAATAAGCACACAACAATGAAAAGGGAGGATATATATAAGTAATCAAGACAAAAATGAGGGAATCTTCAAGAAAATGAGAGGAGAACGTAACGTGGATCATCAAGGATCATGAAAAATGATCATCGTGATCGACAGATTGAAGGTGGAGGATGTGGGTTTGAAGAACTCCCCAAGATTCTAATGGTTAATATGGAATGAAATATATTTATTCAACCAAAGGATTTGTGAAAAAACAGGTTAAATGAATATTTAAAAACATTATAGTATTGGGGGATTACATGACATGAAAGCCCTTTTTATGATGTGAAATCCCTTAAGGTCCACATCAGTAGAAAAACATGTCACCTCAATGATTAATTTTATTTTTTTACATGAAATAATTTCATTACATGAACTATTATATACAAGTAGTGAAATAAAACTACACATCATGCAATAGTCTTACATGATGTGTAGTTTTCTTGCATCTAGAATTTTACCACCAAACATCTTCAAATTCCCTCTGAGGCTCCCCATGGACTCCATGAACCAAAAACACACAACATAATAGATCAAGATGATGCATACCATTACATGTAATAATTAATGTGGTAATAAATTAGATATAATAGAAGGAGCTCCTACATAATAATTGATGTCAGGCACTCATTTAATGTAAACATATAATCCAAGAATATTAGATGACATTTACATTATATAATAAAAACCAAAATTTCATTAAACAATCATAACTTGTGAAAATTATATTATATTTTGAAAATTTTAGAAAGGATGGTCACGTTGTGATAAATGTATCTTTATACATCCTCTTGTTCAAATGACACTTAAATGAATTAAGATATATGTAAGACATATCTTGTAAAAAATGAGATGAATAAAAAATATATTTTAGATGTGTTGGAGAATTTCATGTCATATAAGAGCACAAATTTCAATCAAATAGTTGTTTCTAACATTTACTTATTGGTTTGGTTGAATCTGGAAACAGTATTCATTTCTCATTAATAAAAAATGTTTTGAAACACCTAACGAAACCACACATATCAACCCTTGGAAACTTGTAATAATATTATTTATTTATACATATGTTTATTAACTAATGAAATGACTAATATATAATTAATATTTGGGTTATATATCTTATTTTTCCAAAGGTATGGTTTTTTACTTTGGGAGAAACACTATAGATAATATTTTTGATCACTTATGTTGTTTTTCCTTCTGGAGAAAATATATATGTATTATATATCATTCTATATATAATATATATTTTATATATAAAATATTTTACATAGTAAAATGCTAAAACCTATGATATATGACCCATGAATATTATATTTCACTTAATAAATAATAAATTTTATGATATATAAAAATATTTTCATAAGAATAATTTATAAATAATAAAAGTTATTTTATACATAAAAAAATTTTCATGGGGAAAATATGATGTATAATATAATATTTAAACATATTTATTTTCATCCTAATGTGTATGATAACTTACTTATTAAAAATATTATATGAAATATATTATTTTCAATAAAAATATATTTACCCATATAATGTTTTCACTTATTATAGAAAAACCAACTCATAGCAATTTTATATTGTGTGACATATTTCCAAAAATACATAACATATATATTTATATGTAACATATTGATCAAGGTATTTTATCTATTACCCTTTATTAAAAATCCATGTATAAAATAATTTTCACACATAATGTTTTTATCCATAGTAAACACATTATAATATATATATATATGTGTGTGAATATTTTCACATATTAGTAAATTTGTTTTTTAATAATTATCCAAAACCTTATAAAATCCAAAAACCTACCTAACCACTCATAAATGACAAAAAAATAAGGTGGCCTCTCTAACCATATTAAATTATGAATAATAAATACAATAATTCATCAACCCCATCACATTTTACAAGAAAAGTTTCCAACCAATTTTAACATATTAATACCTCATTCGACTCCCAATAAACATCAATAGTCAAATTCTTTTCCAAAATAACATATCACGGGAATATAACGATTTACAAAAACTAACATCAATTTTATATAAAAAATAAAATAAATAAAATACTATTGAAAAAGTTAAAAATTCCTCAGGTATTCAGAAAATATTTAAAGTATAACACACCAAAAATAGGTCGGTAACATTACAACCTACACATTATATAAATTATAAACACCATGTTATATTCCTAGAATTCAACAGGGCCCTCAATGAATAGCTCATACCATTTTACTCACATGTTAGATTCCAACTCCCATTGACCCTTTAGGATACAACCATGTTTCCACTAATCAAGAGTAAAGGAAACCATCCATCTTTATAGATTATTCATAATTTAATCCACAATATGAAGCAAATATTATTGAAATTATTCTTCAACCTCATGTTTTGTGGATATTGTGGTTTGATTTATGGGATGGATATGGATAATACCGTCAATGTTGTGATATATTAAACATTTCATGCATGAAAAAATACAAATGGGGATGATCTAGTTGGTGTCCCACCATTCTAATCATATAATTGATCTCAAAATGTCCCAAATATTTTGGTTTTGGATCCCCTTTTCTTTGAATTCACTATTTTTCCATCCATGGAGACACTAATATTAATACTTGATCACCAACCCCGAAATATATAGGTGGAATGACTGATTAGAACAAACATTTTTATTACTATATGTTGTCTATAAAAACTTTTTGGTCAATTTTATTTTCTTCATCATCTCAGGTATAAGACTTATCCCCACAATAGGAGAATCTTTGGATTCAACACAATGTCATGATGATTGAAATGAGCTATGCTGTAAAGGCATATAGAGACCTATTTTTATTGATATATGTTAATAATTATTTTATAAATAATCTATAAGTGGAAAATTGTTCTCCTACGAACCTCCAAATTCTATGACACATGCTATAATCATGTGCTATGAACTATAAATAATGTTATTGTATCTCTTATTTACCTGGTGGTTATAAGAAGTCCTCAAATTCCCTTTCCAGACATGAACCGTCCCTATCCCCATTTAGAATCCAGAACTAATGATGTTTTCCAAATTCACAATGGGACATTATTCAAATACCCTACAACCCAATCATAGTTCTTACCTAGCATGTAAATTGAAATACACCCCCATATCATCAATATATCAACCAATTTAATAACCTAATATCAATATCCCCCACTAGATCACTATGAAATGGTTTTTTTGGTAACCCCGTAATTATATCCTATGCCACATAAATGAACCCCCATTTTTGAATTTGTATTGATTGTAATATATTAGAAGGTTTCAACAAGTTGAACAACACCTACGGACTGATCGATCATCGAGTGATGATCCAAAAAATTTCCATAATAATCCCAAAATAAAAGTTAAAAATAGATTTGGATCATAAAAAATATCAGTTTTCTACCTTGAAACCACTGCTATAACCTTTTAGGGGTCTATGAATACACCAACCACATATTTTAGATGTCACAACTAGTTTTACCATAAAATCCAAAAGTATCATTTCAAAATATTATTCAGTAACTAATGATTACTATGTATGGTAAGAAAAATTTCCCAATTACATTAATGATCCTAAAAAAAACTAAGAGTACACCTGTATATCCTCTATCTAATCTAGAAAACATTTGTCTATATATGGGTGACATAATTTATTCTCCTGTGATGATATAATAAATCTTCGATAAAATGATGTTTATTTTTATTCTTGACTGACACTCAGTTCGACATATTATAATACATACCTAGTCCCGAGGAATCATATACCTTCACACAAAATAGGACTAGATAACCAAAAATGGATATAATCTCTCAAAATTAAGCTTTTAAATATAATTTATCCAAACAAAAACTTATAATCACTGTGAAATGTGGGATTGATCCTATAATCTGGAATATAATAATTATCTAAAATTAGAATGTGATTGATATTAAAATTGGACTATCTATCATATTTTAATCCAATGAAATTATTATGGATTACATCCAAATTATAATAATGTATAGTGGTGAAAACTACTTATGGTATTCACACGTGACCCAATAGTACACAAAAAACCCTGTCTATAGTTTTTCTCATTTTCTAATGGAAAGGTCCCATAAAACCTAAATATATGTCCTATAATATTTTATATACATGACTACCTCCATAATAATATATAACTAATTGTTTCTAATTATAAAAATCAATATTGGCTCAATACAGTAATAAATAATCTATCATTTGGATTAGGTCAATTCTTATAATCTCTTGAATAAAACAATTTAAAGTAATAAATAACCACCAATAAGTTTGGATAATTTACTATATATGTTAATATAATTATATAAAAACAATAAATTTCTCTTCCTTTTTTCCACTCTAATATGATTCTCTGTATCCTTTCTTAGTTCATTGATGAACAGATCAAAAACAAAATAAATCAATGATCATGTATAAAAGAATTAAGATACTAAAATAGAATCCACTAAAATAGCACCTCAGATATTTGATGGTCTAGTATTCTGGTTAATGGGGTTAGTTTTTATGAAATAAAACTAGCGTATTCCACATTCTTAGGCTCCTACATGTGTCATATAGTAAGAAAAATTATGTTAGCACCACAATCCGTACCCATTAAAAACAATTCCTCTTTTTGTATCTGAATGAATGGTAGAAATCTATCTAACCATAAATATTGGTTTAGTAAATTCAAACCAAAAACCCCTATTTATTTCTAGTTATCTTATCACTACATTACCAAAGATAACTCTTAGAAAAACCGTTATAAATATCTCATCCTCTCACACTACCAACACTCGATGGGATACCAATCATAGATAGACTAGATATGGGAAATCATAACATATTGGTGGCTCTATGCTAAACTACCTCCTCCATTAAAAAGATATAAACAACCAACACACACTCTTTATAAATCACGCACTAGGAGTGAACAATAAAAATAATTTGTATTTCTACCTAAGGACCCACTACTGGTCTCTCTAGTAGGAGTTACCAGCTTTAAGTCTCTACCTTCACCGATATCACCATGAGTGATGGGTATTAAGATGAAAATAATCTAAAATGATTTCAATAAGAATATTTAAACATGAACAAAAATGGAATACCCCAAGACATACTAAAATAAACTAAAAATAACTTTGTCATCTCTCATAAATATAGTGCACAATTTTTCTGATAAATAAAAATAACAGCATAATCCATCACAAACATATATCATTTTTGAAATAAATGAACCCCTTTTTATTTAACAGAATCAATGTATTCCTAAAATAAATGTCTAAAAACACATCGATATTTCGTTTAAGAAAAACTCTTGGTGTTGGTCCATATGGAACATAATATCCCACCATTTCTTAACATAGTCGTATATCTTATACACTAAAAACATTAACCTCATCTTAGGATTAGTCTCTTAATGTTTCATGATTATATAAATCAAATAAACTGTAATATATTATACTAAGGATCAATATCCCTAATAAATAATGATTGGTTATGATTTCAAACCTCTTGATTCATCCCAAACATAATATATTTGACAAATTGGTTATATATATCCAATGACATTAAAACTCACAATATGATATCATGGATATTGTTATCCCTCACCATACATATTTATATAGGATGATATGACCTAAGAAGTTATGGGGTGTACTATTCAACACCCTCTTAAAACACCACTAGGTGGAATGATGGGGGAATCTCTCTAGAGTTCCAAATACAATCCTTAGAATACAAAAGAATAATATTACTCAATATTATATTGTTGGGAACGAAACAAGTATAATAAATATATTGTATCACTATTATATCATATTATAATAGTTGATAAGAAAGGATGTCTATATTGCCTAGTCAACTAGTATATAGGATTGTAAATATAATAATATAGTATAAGTATCATCTAATACCATTTTCATTTCACTTTTTTAAGAATAATAATTATGGATTAGTTAATGAATTTGTTAATAACAATTTATTGATGGAAATTATTTATATGATATGATTTGTAAATTCATTTAAATGACACTATTTAACAAATAATCACAACAATAATAGATAAATTTCTAACCATTTAAACAATCAGTTAGATAATATTTCACTATAAATTAAAATATGAAGAAACTATAAATGTTTTCTATAAAAAATTAAATATCCTAAAATATTTCACAGTCAAGTAAAAAGGACTGGAGAGAGAAAAAATAACATTTGAATCCTACAGTAGTTGGGGTTTGGCTTATTGGTATGCACCCTGTAATCCTACATAAAACATGGTGGTTATAATCCCAAGGGGCGCAGGTTACTATAGCAGTATTGCAGTGGTACTATAGCAGTGGTGGTACTATTGATCAAAGGGTACTGTAGCTACATCAGGATACTATAGTGGTGGTTGGGTACTATAGCAGTGGCTAGTACTGTAGCAGCCGGGTTACTATTCACATAATGGGGCTTATGTGAAAAATATTATGCCTACGGGCTATGTGATGGGATACCAGCCCACAGGGCCTTCGGGCTATGTAATGGGTCTCCCTCTACCCTGTTAAAAGAATACTTTTCTTTTCTTTAATAATAAAATGAGGCTTCGGTCCAAGCCTTTAAAAAACATGTGAATCCTACAAGATTTATATTATTGTATATGAAACACCATCCTTCTATTGCATCTATGAGTATATATTATACAAATAAAAAACGTGAAAATCATGAAATTTCTATTATGTGAAGTATCTTAACCATAAAAAATAAATTTAGTTATAATAATCATATCCCCAAGGACATAGAATTTTCACATATGTGGATCAGATAATCCAAATATCATGTTCCATATGAATTTATATATATATACCATTCTCCTATAGTTGTCTACAAAATGATTTGTTGATACTGCTTTTCGATTACCTGATCAATCTCACTCTATAATATCATAATCGGGGGCCTATAAGACTTTCAGTGTAAATCACCATATTCTATAGTTTAGTAAATATAGAATATGGTTTATGGTGTATTTGTAGGAGGAAAGTAATGTTATATAATAGTAATAATCAATAAAAAGAATAGTAACATTATTATAAATATAAATGGAAAGGGTGGAAATCGTATCAACTACTAATAGAAAAAAATAAACAGAATGTGTTTTCTAAAATTCAATTACATACATTTCATAAAACAAATATATGTGACATAAATATATGACGATTGCATTTCCCATCATCTTGAACCCCTTTTTCTACCTCTAAATGAAATCACCATACAACATGACACTACTTCCTTCTAATTACAAACAAATTTATTTAAACCATTTCCATTGATCATTATCAAATATTTTATTCATTTTTTAATGAAGCCAACCCATCATAGTCCATATTTTTTATTCATATATTTATTATTCTATACCATTTCTATCAGAGAAACTACCAAGCACATCACATCAATAGAAAAAAATACTAAGGGGAAACTTGGAGAAACTCCAGGAGAGTTACACCTACCAACCAAAATAATTCCCAAAATCTCAACAACATTAATCAAAAGACGCAAATCACTTCATCATTGCATCCGTGCTACATAAAACTGCACATCTATTTGATAATCAATCAATATATCAACCTGAGATTATTTCATAGCTTCTGAACCATCCTACAACACATAGTCATTCTCATAATCATATCAGCAGACAAGCCAAAAAAAAACATAAATTCAAAATTTAATAAAACAACACCTATTTAATACCTCTTGTTAATTCATTGGTTATCTCAGCAACACTAAAATCTTGGGGAATCCATTTATTATCCAGGTAAATGGGAAATACTAGTTTCCATTTAGGGTGATGCCCAAACAACAAAATCCACCGACGCACGAATAACATATATATGTAGAAACAACGTGCTACTATATTTTATCACGATTGCATTTCCCATCATCGCTAATATATATAGGCTCAGGTATGAGATGGGTTGTGCTTTTTCTAGATATGAGATACATTTAGGAGTAGATAATCTGATGGACATCAGAGCCGATGGAGAACAGAGGATTCCCATAGGGTTGGGAGTTATACATTTAAAATACATGGATGACATATGGTAAGGGATATTGTTTATTAATGAATATTTAATTTTACAATAACATCTTTTTTATATTTTATAGGCCACTACTGACCCATCTATTATAGAGATTGATGTTTATAAAAATATGTATACTAATCCATTTGTTGGATAATTTGTAGGCGAATGAAATTTCAAAATTGTGGATAGTGATTTTGATTAAAAATGTTAGGAATATTAATTATATTATTATTCTCATTTCTCATTATATTTAAACGAATCATATAATGAGGAAAATTCTCATTCATGGGAGAGTCATGTTGAGCCAAAAAATATGTCACTACTGATTCAGGTTTTGATGAGTGGGATTGGATATAGGCGACTTCATATGGTTTTGAGAAAGGTTGGGTGGTTAGTATTGGTTTGCAACTAACACCTATGAGTAATTATGGTATATAAGTGATAGAATTAATGTGCATGATGGGAGATCATGGAGAGTCATCATCGATGAAATCATTCACTATATAGTATGAGGAGAGGATGATAACTCAAGATGAGATGATACAATAGATGGAGGAGTGGAGTGATGGGGAGTGTGAGCATTAGCATCTAAGAGATGACGATATGACATAGTATATGCAACCACATTCATGTGTATTTTTTATGGATTTTCCTCCACATGGTACTTTGAGTGATCCTCCTCCACCAGATAAAATTTGATGATTTATGATGTTTTTATGACTTTTTTTTATAATTTTTTGTGGCCAACTTTTAGTTGTAACCGATGTGTTACATTTATGTCTATTTTGGTTTTTAAATTTTATGTCTTGATATTTATATATTTATAAGATTATTAATTATTTTAATATTTTTAATGTGTTTTAATTAATTTTACTATTTCGTAATAATAATAATTATATATAAATATATATATTATTTTTTAAAATATTTAATAAGTTATTTAATTTCAATAATTTTAATAATTTTAATTAATTCATAGAATATTTATTTTATAAATTAAATGTATTTTATTTATTATTAACATTTTTTAAATAAATATATATTTTTTAAAAATTATTGATCTTATATTAAATTTTTTAAAATTAATTTTTTTATTTGCGATTTTCTTGGGAGAAATTATTATTTCTATCGGATAAATTCATCCATTGAAAATAAATTTTTAAACCTTTTCTGATGATTCATCTCAAAAAAAAATTTATATACCCTTATGGGAGAATTTTTTGATGGAGAAATTATCTATTGCAAGTAATTATTATTTTGGGTGGATCATCACAAAATAAAGACATTTATGATGCCACCATCATTGAGGTAGCACTTGCAATAGACTCCCATTGCAAATGAAATTTTGTGATGAAAGTCCATCACAAATACCCTTTCACAATTACATTAAATTCCCATAGTGGTAATTCATATCTAATTGTACATATTTATTTATGTTGGGTTTTGTAATTCCAATAAAATAAGTGTTCTATGAAGTATTGTTTATATCATGAAGAAGAGAAAGTGATCCTTGGGTATGTAGTATGAATAACATATATACTACAAATGATTTTAATGTTGGACCGGAGCGAACATGATAACAATTTCAGGCAAAACAACTTATGCATAATGGGATTTTAGTACACTGACACATCACTATGTTGTTGATCCTTAGATATAGGCCAATATAGATAAACCGTGTAAAAATACATATGTATTGAATACTATAATTTAATTATTTTTATTACATTTTGTGTGAGAATTTTCGATATATTGATGTATTAAACACATTATTTTTAACATGGAATAATATTTTATATTGGGTAATAGTTTTTAATAGAAAATATTAAATTTATTATCAACATAATTTATCCCATCTTAGGGTTCCTAAAGATGGGTATCATAACAGTGTGGTCTGAAATGTTCATTAAATGTTTATTGAGATATTCATTATCCTATCATATCAGTATTAAGTAGTAATAATAACTCCAATGACTATATATTTTAACATCCAACAAATTATTTTCACATTTTCCAAAGAAGCAACAAGATATTGACCACCAATTTTAAAAATGGAAATAAAATATTTCTTCCAACTGTGTAATTCAATAATTTATGCTCACAACCAAAAAATGACCTTATTAAATGGGGTTAGTTTATGAATTATAAAGAGTTATAACACCCTCTAAACACATTAGCAGTGGTTATGGGGAATTATATCTAATGTTCCCACCAACTATTGTTAGATGTAGTGTTTCGAAATTGATGTTAAAGTAATTGAAAATTTATCGGCGGATTTGGGGGGGGTTTAACTACTTCTTTGATTATCTCAGAATCATAAAATAAAGTTGGTTTAACCTCCTCTAATCCATATATAATAATATATATTGTCGATAAAATCCACTATATGAATAATAAGTTACATAATAGAGGCGGCTTTGAAAACAAACTCTATTTGAGGATTTAAAAAGCGGGGGTTTAAACCCCCATTAATAAAAGAAATATTAGGGGCGGTTATGAAAATTACTTTCAAATAGTTTTTTTTCTAAATTACTAGCACCCCCATAAACATTATAGTTCTGTTCCAGAACCTCACCCTCTCCAGTTCTGGTAAGGTCACATCCAGCCCCGCCCATGACTCCCGTTGTATGTCTGGTCCCAACCTCCACCAACATCTATGGTGCTCGAATCATGCCTCACATTCGAATCCCAACATTTATCAGGATCCCTTCCAATTATATTATGTTCCCACTATCAACCTATTCTTGGTTTGGTCCCTCCCCAAACAACACCTTACATCCATATCCACTAGGAAGCACTATCTCTCACCTCTATCAAAATATAAGCATGTTGGGTGTTCATCCCATAAGCCCTAGAATACAAAAAACTTCTCTCTATCAACTATGGAATAGTATTGTTTTAATACAAACTATTATATTTATTTATATTTAGAAAGTCATTTAAATATATATTATTTAAATAAATATTTAACTATATATATATATATTTATAAATGATAGATTAGTGCATAATATTTTTATATAATATATATATTTCTATAATATATATATATATATATTTCTATACAATATATATATAATGTATTTGATTATAATATATGATATGTATTTATAATATATATATATGTATATATATAATTATTTTAAACAAATAAATATTCAATTATACATATATTTGTGTGTGTGTGTTTGTTTATGTATTTTTATAATATTTATAGATATTATATAATTATACTATATATAATTATGTAATTATTTTTATATATTTTTATATATGTACCTGTGTGTAAATATAATGTTATTAAATATTATTATTTAAAATACACCTAAATTTTAAACTATAAAAATTATATGTTGGTTTTATAAATAATATTAATTAATATATTTTATGATTTATGTTATAAATATATCATATTAAATAAATTTATATTATATATTTATGTTTTTCAATATATAAATCTAATTTATATCATATATAAAAACACTCAAAACTATATACATTAATACAATTATAAATATATAATATAATTAACTAATATATATATATATGTATATATATATATCTACTTATTTAATTAATTTATAACTAATATATAATACTAAAATACATATAAATCATATATAAAATAATTATATAATTTAAATTAAATATTATTAATATACATACTACAATTATATAATATAATTATAATATATATATATATGAATATTTATATTTAATTTTGTCTTTAGAATATATGTTTGTATATATAACATAATATAAATGTATTTATACAAAAACATACATTAAAATTGTATTTAATATAATACATGTATAATATAAATTATAATATAAATGAATAGTATTTATAAAACAATATATTAATTTTTTAAATTGTAATAAATATATTTATAATAACTTTTATATTATGTATTCCAATATTTTGATATGTTACATTTTTCTAAATATGAATAAGTACATATTTAGGGTATTTATATAATTTCATAATATATAGGTTTATAATGAAATTTAAATACATTTATATAAGCTGTTTATGTAATATATATACATGCATGCGTTTACACACATATATATTATATAATGTGAATTTATTTGTTATTGATTATAAAAAACAAATATAATTTTTTATGGGGTTTAAAACCCCATCTAATCAAACACATTAGAGGTGGTTTATGCCCTCCTCACATTTCATGAATTATAGGGGGTTCAAAACCCCATATAATGAAATTAATTACTGGGGGTTTACCACCCCCTCTAATTTCATAAATTAGACGGGTATCAAAACTATCACAACATTTACTATGTGGCTCATGTTGGGACAACCCCATGCCCTCCTCCCATAGGCCAGGGGCTACTGACTTGCACCGGAAAGTCATATCCCAAAAAGGGAAGGCATTTCTTTTAAAACTATATACACACACGCCCAACCATATCCCCACACACTGAAAGGGGGAAACAACTATACCACTAGAACATGGCTGATTGCAAGTACATGTGAAAGTATGTGGGCTAAAATACAAACCCAACATGAAACCGAAAACAAAAATGTAAAAAAGGAAACTATGATGTCCTTCCATGGAACACCCCACATGATCATGAGAGTAGTGATGCTACTAGAAGCCAAAGTAGTATGTCCTATCATCTTAGTCTTACTGGTGCCCCACCTGGTCCAGGGCCACCATTTCCACCATCGTAGCGTCCTTTAGTCCCGTCGCACTTGGTACTACTGTTGGAAAGTCAATCATCTTCTCCAGATAAAACATGTTGGGAGAAGACAGGGCATGAGTGAGTATTAAAATACTATGTAGGGACCCCGATGCCTCTCTAAGGTATCTCAGTATTCCAATAAGGAAAACAGGACAATGTAAATACCTCAGGGATAATACCACCAAGCAAGATCTCAAAACATAAAACAAATTAAAAGAAGAAGCTCCCACTAGGTATAATATAATTAATTTATTAAATATGATTAGTTTTTATGATAGAACTTCTTATTCTGTCGAGAGGCTCTGCTATTGACACGAATGGGGTTACTAGGTGCTAACCCATAGCGGATCTCTCGGTGGTGACCCATAGAGGATCCCTAGGTGCTGACCTATAGAGGATCACTAGTTGCTAACCCATATAACAACTCTAGGTGCTGACCCACATAATATCCCTAGGTGCTAACCCACAGAAAATCTGTAGGAGCTGACCCACAAGGGATTGCTAGGTGTTGAACCACATAGGATCACTATTCTTTTTTCACATCACATCCAACCACTGGATTCTCGAACTTAGAAACCATGATTTATGAAGTATCATATCCTTATGATAGTGACCATACCTCAACCGCCACAAAGTCACACATAGAGTAACACCAATGGACCGTCTTGTATGAATGATCCCAATGCAATAGACGTTCAGTTATTCATACACCATGTCGGTATGTTATAGGTTTTTTTGTAATAAGGGAATTGTTGGATTTTAGACAGATCCAACTAGGTTATACTCCATCTTCCACCAAAACTCGAGTATAGTGTATCAGAAGGACCACCCCTTCGCAAGGGTCTTAACGCCACTGAAGATGCTTCAATTTGACGCCCGGTATGAGAGAAAAATGTGTTTTAGTAAAAAACATCCAGTTGCATCTAGGACCAGTCCAACCCTGTCGGAACAGCCCGAACAATTCAGCTAGGGGGTTCCATGTTCCCTGGTTTAATTAGACCTACTCGACCAGTCTCGGTTAGGGTATGGATCGGTCTGGTCTAGCCTGGCTAGTGGGACCGACCCAATGGACATCGCTGGACCCAACCTGGTTTGGTAGAGCGTCCAGCCCACCAGGTTTCCTAGTCACATCAGGACCAACCCAAAGGGTGATGGTTCGGCCTACCTGTTCCACGTATGCCCACTAGCACATGTCTGGCCAGTTGGTTGGGGAGCAACTTATCAATCAATGTCCAGCCACACAGTGTGGTTGGTGGGGTGTGGTCTAGTTGGGACACGACAAGCGTATTGTTTCTAGCCCTATACTAGCCCCGAGGATGCAGGTTATCCACTAGCTCTAACAGACGGACCACGGCTCGACAACCGTAAGAGGGCCCAGAAGTGAGCTGTCCATCCACGTAGAGTCTGACACCATGCATCCCAATAGCATTGTGGTTTGCCACTCCACCGGGCTGGTGGCACGACCGGTGGCCCTCTTTCTGGAATTCCTGACATGGTTGACGCCACTACGTGCTGCCACCACTACCATCGTCAGTGCTGGCGCAACATCATAACATACAGTGGACCACATGATGCACTTCGATTGTCCATTCATTACGCCACATGCATTTATGGCCTCCAATGTTCTCTCTCTTCACCGAGAAGGTCTCTAATCTTTCTTACCACCAATTCAAAATATTGTCCATGAAGAACACCTGTGGCAGAGGACCTCAGGCCTTTTTCATGTAGGAAATCACCCTCTAACGTAGATGGTTATAATCATGTGAGGTTTAGGGATTCCAATTTAATTAGACAAAAGAAAATTTCAAACCCAGGATAACAAAAGCCACAAAAGGATGTTACCCTTCAGCATAAAAGTATATTCATGGATCAACATGTTCGTGGGTTGAACCTCGTTTTTCATTTCTAGAAAAAATGGGGATGAACATAAATATAAGAAAACTCCTTTCACCATATTGTTCAATGATAAATCCTTCATCTATGATGTTTCAAAATGTGTATGTCCTTCCTGCTCTATTCTTCAAGGCACATAGAAGACAATGAAGTCTCTCTAGTATTTTTTATTCTTAATTAGAGAGGAAAACAATCAACGGTTCATCATAGAATCCTTGAAGATTAATTCCCTATTCTCCCATGTGTATATTTAATAAAAAAACATGTCTCATAATTTCTGTTACAATGCGACGTTGCGTAGTTACACTGTTTCATTTATGAATCAATGACGCTGTTACATAACATTATTACATTGTTACACTACGTGATACAATCCATTAATGATCCCCAATATTATGCCTCCTTTCCTCCTAGTCACTGGACTATAATATCACCGCCCACCACCTGATGGTGACTAATGATATAATGTAAGTTCATTAAATTATTTTATTATTTTTCTCGAAAATTCAAAAATTAACTTTTATGCATGACCCTTTATTGAAAAGGTTATGTCATTCTTAGTTGAATACCAGTGTTCTGAGTTCAATGTAGCCTTCTGGTTTTCGATCGGGACAACATTCAAATGATAGAAATTTCCACTAACACGTTTATTGAACATAACATAAAAATGTTAAAAATTAGCAATCAACCACATCCTACATCGATCGAGGTTAAGCTCTGCCTACGAGGAACATGCCCTCGCAAGATCAACGATCCTCTTGGGTTTTCAATCTAAGATACCTTTTTAGGAGTTATCAAGATTTGGAAATAAAATAATTGTTAGTAAATTATTTTATTTATGTCTATGTACTAACTTCCATAGTTGGACAGTGCTAGCCAATGTTTGGATTTTCCTAAAGAAACCATACCGTCATGAGATCAGTGGTGGTCTTGAATTTTTAATCCAATTCACCATTCGTTAGTTACATGAATTTTATTAATAAAATAATTTTATTTTATTGTTTTATTTACGATTATTCCATTTTCAATTTTTCTCACTAGAGATCTACAACTACTAAACATAAGTCTCTCACATTGAAAACCCAATATCTAGAATACAATAGTGCCCTCATGTTTCTAATATCAGAGCCTATATAATATTTTTTCCACATTTTTTAGAAAACCACTGATGGGCACTTTTTAATGTGTAACATTTTTTTATGGATCACTTTGGGAACTTCGGGCCTCAGAATCACACGTCGTTTCAGTGCCTGGTCTCAAAATAAATCTATATCATATTAAAATAAATACATGGAAATTCCACATCATCACAAAAACCCCTTTTAATATATGGGATTTGCAACAGTTGTTTAACCCCATATAATATCAAATGATAGAGGTGGTTGTTAATCCCCACTACTTCCTTTAAAAAAAATATATATATATAGCTCTTCTAAAATAAATCAGAATATATTGTGCCTCTAATTATTAAATTAGAAGTAGTTTTGATATAACCCCATATAAAATCAAACCAAATACTAAAAATTCATTATGAAAATTATAAAAGTGGTTTTTAACCCCTTCTAAATTTGATGAATATAGGTCGTTGGGTATAACTCCTTATAAAAAACCACTACTATTCTGTTATTGTTTTGTAGTGCCACAATAAAAGAGGGAACCTACATAGGTTTATTTCTAAACATAAATATTTATATGATTTGGTGAGAGTATTCTTCCATTAGAGGGTCCATCAAGGGTCATTAAAAAACACATTCATAAATTTTTACTATGTGATTTTCATCTCACATTTGTGAAAAAAGTTCTCAATCGAGAATATATAACTATGAGTGTCTGAGTGAGAAATGATGGAAAAATAAAAAAAAGAATTTCATGTTTCACTCTTTGTTTTCATTAAATATTTTTTACATGGTTTGTAAGAAAAAAAATTTCATGTCATGGATTCAATTTTTTATCAACATAATAAGGAAAATATAATTTTTGTTACACAAAACTCTATTTTGAACCTAAAAAACATGTTTAATGAATTTAAATAATATATACTTTCCATTTCTGAATTTCCAATAGAAATTAGACATCATGTGAACCACTCTTCTCCATTACAGTGTTCTACTAGATGTTCATTAAAATTCTGTTGAAATTAAAGCTTCTCAAACAGATTCATTACACACACCATCTATTATCGTATTCCTTTTACTTTTTGATATGACATGAATAGTGAAGTAAAAATAGTCGATATAATGTGACTATATGATTCAATTGATATAGATAACTAAATCTGATATGTCTTAAAATATTTCTTAAACTAATTTAATAGATACATGGAATAAACAATTTAATAAAGTATGCCATCAATGATTTATTTAGAACCATCAACCTATATATGTGCTCTATTTATTCCGATTTCATCACGGTGCATACTCAATGTCATGACAGAACTAAAATATCATAAGAAAAGAACCCCAAAAAATTTTGAACCAGGTGATAGTGTATGGGATCCTATTCCTATATCATAACATCTTTCAATTCAATATGCCTTATGGTGTGATCAATTTTTTATGGAATTATTAGCACTCGAATACCATGCCACTATTTAGATAATAAATCCTTTAATTTTCATCATAATTTTTTACATAACAAAATTCCAAAAAGCACTATTTCTGTAAAATCATATCAATTTTAATTTATGGGTTCTCATATCAAATAAATTAATTTCTCATCTATGATTAACCCTTTAATATTTTCAATAACATTCAATGAACTCATTGTCCAATTTGAATTTTCATGGAGAAATCTAAGCGCTTGTGGTTTTATTTGCCTCATGTGATATTAAGTTATTTATATATAAAAATAACTCATGAATTATTCTTTATCATGTCATTAAAGACATTCCCATATGATATTTACTCATTTATGATATAGAATGATCAAATAATTATAGAGAACCAAAGCTTGACGTACAAGGACATTACATTAATTATGAGGAATACTTAATACATAACAAAAACAAACACACAAGGACCGTAATAGTTTACTGTCTTTGGAAACTCAGATCATAATCTTCTAATCATGGTGAATGATCATCAACATCTCCCATAAAGATCTTCCTCTTTTGTTTTCTTACCTAAAACCTTTCATTATATCCTGGGGAAAAGAAAACATATAAAGGGTGAGTTCAAATGCTCAATAAGGGTAAACATAGAGAACATAAAACAATCCGTAAACATTTGAATTCAAAAACTTGAACATAAAATCTAAACATCAAAATCTTGAGCAAAGACTTAAATCTTGGAAGTACGTGAGGAATATAACATAAAGGAACATCAATCATGATAAAATAGCATGGGAACAAAACCTGTAATTGTGTAAAACCATTAAGAACAAGATATGATTTCCATAGTAGCTAAGGCATTGCTGCAAAGACCATCTTAGTGGACAAAGTCCCTTTCTGAATCGAGTTTACTCTTCGTTTTAGTCCTGTATCACTGAACCAGATTAACATACCAATCCAGCCATGTCTGTCTCATGAGATATAAATATTTAACCAATGCATTAGAGGGAGATATATGTCCCACCCATCTCATAATGAAAACATTCTTACTTGAGCCACAACATGAACATAAATCATTTATCATTACCCAAAGTATAAAATGGGTTTCATAAAAATCATCCCATCATAACATAATCCATACAAAAAATGGATATCATTTCATCATAAGAAAAGTGAAACCATGTAAATCATAGATATATTTTACTTGAAATATACACATATGAAATAATTCCATCTTATATGGAAATGGTTTTGATAAAACACTTGAAATTAATTCTTGAGGAAAATATCCTTTCCTCTTCAAAATCATATTCTTTTCACAAAATTCCATGCAATTTTAAAGAAAATATATTTGTTGAAAATAGTCATTAAATCTTGTAGATTACGTTTCTTGAAAATAAGGCATTATAAAACTGTAAGAATATGTTCATGCCGTATATGTTAAAAAACATTCTTCTCATACTTTTGTCGAAAAAGTCAAAATGTACATCGTATGGTAAACAAAAGAAATATTCCTTCCATACGATGTGGTAAAAGTAGAAAAGGGTAAAAATGACATTAACCATAAATGGAAGAAAATTAAACATTTTATGAATTTTTTTTGAGAAAATAAGGACATGGATACTAAATATAACCTCAGTAAATACTTACGAATAATCAATCTCGGATAAGAATGAGATTGGAATAATTATCCCCTACCTTAGGTCAGATATGCTTCGTACATATACGAACCTCCTGTATAAAGATTTAAATAATTTCAATGACTTATTAAATAATAATATTCATTGTTATGATATCATATATGGTTCAATTATGACTTTATATGACCTGTTCTTTTGTAAATTCCATGATAAAGCAATGTTTTGGGTAAAATTGTTTCATTTATCTACTTGTTTTGACTTATTGTTCTTGATATTATTACTTATATCCTGATTTACTTATTTAAATAGTGTAAAACATGATTTATATATATAATATATATTCATAATATACATATATATATAACAGATCGATAAATGGAAAGAAATACAGCGTTAATGGAGACAATAGGCCGTATGTACGCATGCACGCTATTTTCGTTTCCTTATTGAATTAAATGGAATTAAGTAAATGAAACATATATGTACATAAATCCAGTATCATTATTATGTCATATATTTCATTATTATTCATTATATATACTTTATAATCATTCATGAATGGTTAACAAGGAGAATGAATCTCATCGCGTCATGGAGATGGTAGTCTGTACGTACGCACAAGCAATGATATCATTCCCATGATCGTGGAATTTTATTGAAGTGTATGTATAATATTTCAGAATAAATATCACTTTACAATAATCATATATAGTTTTTTATTTGCACCATTATACCCATCCAATTAAGGTGGTGGTTGAAAACAGATTACACCACGGCGTGGAGACGGTATTCTGTACGTACGCACGCACAATGATTTCATTTTTCATAGGATGGATAGAAGTTTAAATAGGGTTGTTTCATATTTATAATAACATATCAGTATATTTTTAATAATGATGTTACTAATTTATAATGAAACAACTAAAGAAGAGGAAGTAGAAGAAGAAAGAAGCTTGAAAGAGTCGGTAGAAGAGATTACACCTTCCACGACGCACTTCCTTTAACCTTCTTACTAGTGCACTAGAGTTGGTCTTTAGAGAAGACCAGAACCTATATTATGTTACTAGATAGGTTGAGAAGAGGAAATTTCAGGGGTTGGATGAGATTCAAGGCCCAAAAGGGTGTGAAGATAAGAGGGAAGGGGTGCCCTTTTTATAAGGGAGGAGAGAGGCACCTTTAGAAAAACTTACAATATTATTTTATAATAAAGTCATATTCAGTTTATAGTAGCTCAAAATTGATTTATTTAAAGGTTTATATGGGGTTGGGTCGATATTATTTCATCCAATAGGTCTTATAAAAGTTTAGGGTTCTATTTTAATATTATCTTTTAGATTTAACTCTAAGTTAAATAATTTAACTTTTACCGTGTCATCTTGTTTTTTTACCCTATATGTTTAATAAACATACTATAACAAGACAAATGAACCACATGTGGTTAATTATTAATTTATATAACCTTATCTAAGTCATTTGCCTGATCCTTAGATTTTTAGGAATATTATAACAATTTATAATATAATATTTGTTTTAAAAACTATTTTATGTCAATTTAGACAGTATTTGGTAAATGATTTTTGTGAAAATCATAACAGCATGATTAGTTATAAAAAAGTAAATTAAATCACTGATAACATGACATATTAACCTAAAAAGTTAGTTTAATTCATAAAAAGTATCAAATTATATTTATTTGGGTATTTATAATATTAATTATTTTAATATTTCATTTTTTAGGTAATTACTGCATCACCATTGTGTCATTAATAAATTAAATTATTTAATGTGTAAAAATTATAAATAAAATACCATTAGGTAGGAAATCTCTTTAGATTTCTAATGAATATTTAGAGTCGAATTTATCGTATGGATAACCCTATATTAAAAATGCTTTAGTTATTAAACTTTGATTTTAATTATTTTTACTCTTTATTATTTAAAATAATAATAAATGTCATAAATGATAATATTATATTTTAAAAGGTTTTTATGGTAAAATTATACTTATCCAATTGAATTAAGGAATATGTTAGGGTAATAATAATATCATTTTTACCCTTAATTACACTATTTACTTTTAACCGTGGTAAGTAAAATAAAAAATTACTATTCACAAAAATTTTTTTATCTTATTGAACCACATTTTACTCCTTGATATTAACCATGTCTCTCTAATTTTCGAAATTCCACTCACAGAAGAGGTAAAATTAAGTTTATGTATGTTTGCAAAAAGCTCCCAGGAGGTAGGTAAAAGACGGTGAAAAGTTCAATAAAATTTTTATATATCTAAAATTTTTATAAAATGACTCCAATTGATTACATTGAACTTATATAGGTATTATGTATCAATTTTTACCTAAAATACATTTAAATAAAAAAAATAATTAGTTAAATAAAAAGTCGATTTTTAAATAGTAACCCGGTGTTTTCACTATTCATAAAAAATTGAATGTTTTCAGAAAAATACCAAAAATTCACCCTAGGCTAATTTCGATATTCCAAATCCAAAAATGAAGTCCATTTTGAATGATTAAACTTATAAAATTTTAAAAAGTTTGTATTACTATTCATAACGGCTTGTTTATATAACAAATTTCTGTTTAGTGAAACTCGGTATTGTGTACAACACATGCTACCGTGGAAGGTCGCGATTGCGTGTAATGCAAGCCAAGTCAGGGATCCATGTAGTGAAAGCTCCTTTTGGTGTAGCGTACAACACAAGACATCAATGAAATTAAAACGAATATTTTTCATAATATCTGAGTGTGTTACAATAATTCACACCCTATTTTTTTATCTATATATTAAATTATGTTAAATAACTCCTATATGTCTCTAATCAACTCCAATGTGATTAAAAATCATCCAGATCATTATTTAAATTAAAAAAACGTGATATTTTGAAAAACTGAAGAATAAATTACCTCAAAAAACAAGTTATAACAATAATCTAATAATAAGGTCAAATAAACACCTCATCGAAATATATAATGACATTTTGATAAAATAACATCACTTATTTTAAGATAAATTACATATTGACTGTGTTTTTATTGATATAACCTAGATCCACATTTCAAAATTTTCCTATATACGTTTTATTAACTCTTCAACCACCCAAAATAACATTCACACTCCCCTTTTTATTTTATTGAATAATGATCAAAGCCATATATATTTTAAAAATATCCAAATACTAACATCTCATGATATATCTAATTGTGGAATCATATCATCTAGTCTCTCTCCTAAAGTTATCCTATAAATGAAATAAAATTCCACCCTACTATACTGAATGCTTTCTTTTTCATGATCCAGTATTACATTTAATGAATAGTAATTAAGAACATTAAATAACCATGAAATAGATACATGGATATTATAGAAGTATTTCATCATAAAAACCCCGTCAACTCTGGGGAGTTATATTGGTCATGTGATTCATCATTGTATTCATGACATACTCTTTGGTTGAAAGATATTATAATAAATGATCCCCACAATCTACCTATACATTTTCATTATATATTATTTTCTCATTCATTCATGATTATTTTGCAAGATTCATTGAAAACAAGTTTGAAAAAATATTTTCACAAACATATAATAGTGGATATAAATCATTAATCCCTATTCCATCAAGAATTAACTTCTTACATATCATTTTTTGATATTGTTAGTGCCCTAATATACATATCATCAGGTGATATAAGAGTAATATAATTCTTGTTATCAAATAGTATTTCAAAACATTATCCAATAATAATGTACATTCCAAAAGAAGTATGATTTATTTCTATATCACCACTTTCGCAATAAAAATCAATATAAATCAGAAAGTGTAATGATTTCTATTTATAATACCATAGGATACAGTCATGAAATAATTTTATGTAGCTCATGATCTATTTTTCAACCATGTGTTGTGACTTTTTTGGGATTATTTGGACACATTAATTCCGTGAAAACAAACCAAAATGTGTAGTATTGATTGAAAACAATATATTAGGATAGAAATGATATATATGAAATCAATTATATACACAGTCATTCTATATACATTAATGTATGGATGTGTTCTAATTGCTGTTGATTAAAAAATATCCCTTGATTCCTCCACTCCAATAAATTCATATAACTCATTTGTATTCATCTATTAAGAGTGACAAGAAAAAATACATGTTATTTAAAATTTTTAGGCTAAAAAATAATCAGTTTTATCCAATCATTAAATTTTCAATTATATTTCTCAATTGGGTAAAAATCTCTACATATGTTCCTTATTGTTTCAAGAAGTAATTATTCTGTAATCATAAAAAAATAACATTAACTAAGTTTCTGTTATCCAAGTTCACTTGGATATTTTAATAAATATTATCATTACAGAATTGTATGATCCTTTAGATAGTATATATCACAGAATAACATGAAATATTCCATGTTTAGGTTGATATAATTCCCTATTTTAATTCCATATGTAAGAACCCTCACTAAAATGGGTGATTTATTTTTTTATCATAATCCAGATCCAAATGTTAACTAATATGGAGCACATAAATTACATTACATCATAAAATAATATTGTACTTGTTACAAAAATAATAAATGAAATATTTTAATTATTTCTAAACATGAAACAGGTGAAAAAGTATCATCAATATTAAAACCTTCAATTTTTATATTCCTATTTCAAAAATTCAAGAATTATTTTATGATACTATTGTACTATCACTAAGAGTATTCTAATAAAAAAATAACCTCTCTAATATATTTTTTTTCTTAGAGTGAACACAATTCAAAATATTCATTATTTTATATTGGGTTAGTTTCAACATCCATCACAATAATCCAATGGACATTTATTAGTTAATAATTTTCACATTGTGGTTCAACCCAAAAAAAAACATAGTATCATAAGTAATTCTTTGGTATCAGAAACATTTTACTCCCATGATGCTATCTATTATATTATTTTGATATTGACTATTTTTTAGGTAATTAATACATAGAAATTTTAAACATAATTTTTTCCCATATTTTTAAATTTTATGAATTGTGTAGATAAATATAAAATTATTCTTATAAATCTAGAATCTCATCATGTTGTAGTATGATATCTTGACGGCCTTCATAATTTTTATTATATTATTGTGAATAAATGATATTCCATATACCTTTATATTGTTAATATATATACCTTTTGATTTATAATGGATATTTTAATTTGATCAAATGTTGTCATTGTATGTAGCAATTTATATTTTAAATATCCATATAAGTGTCTTTTAACAAAAATATTTTAACTTCCTATTCTTCAAAATAATTTTTCATCATATTTCCAACAACTAAATTATATATTCTTAGTTACTCATTTACTTTGGTTGTTTATACATCTTTATATTATTTTATTATTTAATGCATCATAATATATAATAAAATTTTCATTTTTTATATTAAAAAAATTCTAATGGAAATATTTTATATAAATATTCTATTAGAATCATAATAATAAATTAAAAGTGATTAAATATTTCACAATCATAATATTTAATTAAAATAAAAAATTCATAATATAGAAAACTAACATCTTTAGAAAAAGTAAATAATTAATTATTATTATTTCTATTATTATAATGATTAATTTAAAACAATTGGATTGTACTCACACAAGAGTTTTCATGGTCCCATTTTCAAATTTCTTAGGACTATTTCTTACCATCATTTCCTTTTAGAATGTGAAACATGTTTACTGTATTAAACATTAGTTTTTTAAATAAAACTCAATGAATCATTAATGATAATACTATAAATATTCATCAACTAAAAATGTTCTATTCAATTACGAGGATGATTATTTCCACTTATATTATAATCGTATATTAATTTTGATCCGTATAAATTAGAAACAATTCTCCATATTCTCGCAAAACCTACAATGAATTTTTTATTTTTCACAGTCATTGTGAAAAACAAATATTATTTGGGAACCACCACAATCAAATCATTCAAATGTTGATAAATAGAATGGATACCATTCCTTGACCAATAAAAAAGTGAACACATCTATCATTAATCATAAAATTAGATGATTATATATATATTTTTAGATTGAGATTTCATTTTTTCAAAATTGATTGAACCACCATCATAAAATTTGATGTCATCTGTGATATCATTTTTTATTATTAAATATGATGATTAATCTCTATAAATGATACATAAAATATCCATTACTGTAGTTTTATAGTCATTTATAACTACAATATAATTATATAAATTAATCCAAAACATAATAAATTTGGAATTATAATTTTTATTTATTTATTCTGGTGACAACATTTTAAATTTGTGTGAGATTTATCTAATATTTTCATAACATTAAAAAATCATCTCAAGATATCTATAAGAATGTTTCAATAAAAACACACCTTTTTGATATTTTTTAATAATCTTTAAAAATTTCAATTTTATTCCCATTGACTCAACCCATTTCCTTGATTGACTAAATGATATATTATTCTAGAAAACTTAGGATTCATTCAAATATATTCAATATTACCAAAATCTTCCTTCAATGCTAATTCTCTTTGATAGAAAATTTCATCTTCAAAAACAAATCATTGTGTTTCCATTGTATTTTATATCCAATACTAATTTTCAATCTTCTCATTAATGGTAATATTTTATATTACTATTAAATTTCTAACAGGGTAGCTCATAAGATTGATTTACATAAAAAAACTCACTTAACAGGTTCTTACATCATAAGTAAGAATAATTTTTTTTCGATTCATTTAAGTACTAACATAATATTGTTATTTCCATAATATTTATAACCACCTAACATTGAAATTAGAGTTTAGGAAACTAATTTACAGTCATTATAATGAACAATAACTCGACCTTCCATAAGAATTATAATCTATTACTCTAATCATATTTAATTGACAGTATTTTTCACTAAATTTTAAACTACACTATTTTGTTTTTCCACAAAGAATTTATAAATTATTATATATATGAATAAGGAGTATTTAACTAATTCTATTTTCATTTTTTATTTGAATTAGAAATCATAATCATTTTATTTTTATCTTTAGGAATATCACTAACACATGATATATTTCTTTCTAAAACCCATTTCTAACAATTCAGTGTCAGTGACTTTAAATAATCAATGTATTTATATAATTTACCATTACATATCATCAATTTAACAATTTGAAATTTTTGTATATTATATTGTTTTAAGCACACTATGATAACCACTAAAAGTTGAAACTTGTTTTTTGTTTCCCGATCACTTATCTATTCTATACTATTCCATTCTACTTCATTGCTAAAGGATATTTTGGATTTTTTTTATTTTACGATGTAGGTAGTTATATCTCATTACTTAAGAAATATTATACTATATTGATTTAATTTTCAATGGATTAAACATAAAGTTGTGATAAATTATTTTTATTCATTTTTTATGAAATCATTAGTTACCATTAGAGAAACATCCTCCATTATGAATGTTATGAATCTTATAAATCATGTAAGATCGCTTAAATTCATCAAACGTCTCTCAGTATTAATTATTTTATGTGAAAGATGTATAAAAAGGAAAAATAATTATACATTTAATCAATTCAAATGGAATATTTCCAATATATTGAAATTTTCTTTAAAATGTTCCTTTTTAGAATAATGTCATAAAATCATCAAATATCATTAAATCATCATCAACACTATTTTTTATATTCATGATACATCATTTATTGAACACGGTTCTTGGATTTTAGAGCATTAAATATGGTGTCCTTTAATTTTTCTTTTCTCGTAAATTACTGATCTCTCCTCATCTCATTTATGATCAATATATTATTTGATCTATAAATGGTTCATTGATATGAGTCTTTATACTAAAGGGATTATTGAATCACATTGAATATATCTAGAGGATTCTCATGAGATTATTCATGATGGTTAAATCATCATTTATAATCATAACATTGAATTGAGATTATATTGCTATTTACAAAACATCACATTAATTATAATTTCATATTCTCCATTTTAGATATATTATAATTAATCAAGTCAGTTTACAAAAAAGTAGTGTTTTACATTACTATGTATATTAATGATACCAATGAGTTTTTTTAATTATTATTTTTATTTCTATAACCTTTATAAAAAATTTCTCCAAGTATATTTTTAGTAACACATTTTTTGACCTCTCTTAAAATTTAATGTTCTTATTTTAATGAATATTATAAGTAATCATGAAATTGGGGATATTGACACAATTCATGATGTTATCATAAATTTCCTCACCCTATTACAAATATTATAGAACTATCATCTTTCTATATAGAAGGACTCAAATACTATTAAAGAGAGGGACTCCATTAATTATGAATGTTTTCATATTTTTGGATATCATAAATAATATATATTATAATTTTAATTGAAACATAAATATAAAAGAATAATATATTGTCAAATTTTGAACAACACTCTAATATTTTCATATTGGCCCTTGTAGGACATTACTATGAGGGTGGGAGGGTGATTATTTGATTGTAAAAACACATAATCTATAATAATCATTAACTAAATCCATTCAGTGGTTGGATTAAAATTATATAAATAGGGATGTGGTGATTATGTTAGTATAATAATGAAAAATAACAGTTGGGAATTTTTGCATTTATAATACTAACTCACTCTTATTATTATGGAGTTAAACCTTTTTGAGAGTTGTTTTAATCTCAATAATCACATTCGAATTTATTATCAATAAAAAGATATTATTGAAAGAAATATTTTTTCAACACTTATTATAAAATTAAAAACGTGATTCAACAAATTTATGTTCTCCACTTCTAATACAAAAATTCCCTCCAGAAAAATGAATTGGTGCACACCCCTCAAATCATCCTAAAAATCTATTAAATTACTTAATGAAATTATCTTAAAATAGGATGATAATTTTTTTTATTTTATTACACACCCATTCAAAGTGGATAAATATAATGCCATATAATTTTTTGATATCTTTTTTCTATATTAATAGTATTGTAGATCTATTTCTTAATATAGAAAACTAAAACAAAATTAATTTCAATATTTTTACTATTTTGAATGTTTTAGAATAATAAATCCTTTAATAAAAATGTATTTTAAATCAACCAGTAATTCATAAAAAATATGATTAAGAACTAATAATTTTTCAAAATGGAAAATTTCAATAAAAATCAATTTTCATTCTACAATGTATTTTCATTGATAGGATAAATTTAAATATTTTATAAATTTAATTTTTTATATAAACATTAATTTTCTAATTCAAAATTTAAAATTAACATTTAAAATTATTTTTATGATATTTATGAAATTATTCTCTTGTTGGTAAATAGTGATAGTGATGTTTTTACTAAAATCATAGCATATATGACTGTATAAAGAAAATTTTATTCAAAACACGTTGAAAAATTTCCATCATCAAATTTGTAATTACAGACTAAAACAATATATTTTGATATATAATATTTCATTTAGATAAAATATTATTAATAATTTTATATTTAATATTATTTTCTAATAAAATAACTTATTTATGTCTTTAATGTATTTAAATATTATTTAATAAAACTAGTTTTTATCTTTTATTAGAATAATAATATCATTTTTGGCTTCTTAAAAGAACCATTTATTTCATGAAAATAAAAACCATTACAAAATATATATTATATGTAAACTTTTAATCATAAAATTAAACATTCTCTAAAAATGGGTTTCAAACATTACTTAAAGTTAGTTTAATTTTACTAACTTATAAAAATAGTAATATTATTTTATATCATGTATTTCAGATATGGATTAATTAGTTCAAAATTTTATAATAATTTAAATTTTATTTGTAGTCAAAAAAAATGTATTACATAAGTAAAAACTATTTTATGCGGTAAATTTAACATCCCGGCAAAATAATGAAATAATAAATCTTCATAATTGTTCATATTTTTGAATTAAATATTAATTTTATTTTGTAGGGGTTTCTATGATTGATGGAGTACCCGATACACAACAACGAGTTTCTTCGAACCCTTACGTTCCACACTAATAATATAATAATATTATTTTAAAAGGTAGTTAATGCTTAGAAATTTTATTGGAGGGAAGGTGTAGAAATAACTATAATATGATTATACATGTTTTTTAAATGTTTTTACATTTATCCAATAAAATATAGAGGCTTAAAATCTGAATTAATATAATTTTATGCATAATTTACCTTAAAGGTTGATTTACTGCCTTTTAATGGAGAATACACATTAAATGTAGTTTTGGTCACTTTTATAAGTATTATTTTACAAAATAAAATTCTTCTTTAGAATATGGACATCAACATTTACTTTGGATGAAATTTTGGTACTTTTCGGATAATGTTCATTTTTTAATAAATAGTATAAAATACTATATTTTAATTCAAAACTGCATTTTAATATAATTTATATATAAGGTTTGATTATCCTTTTAATTGGGTTTAAAGTGTAATTATAATATATTTTTACGAGTTAATCCAATTTATTTTATATTAATTTATTTCACTTTGAAATTGGACATAAACAAGTGTAAATATTTTGATAGTTAATATTTCTAAAAACACGGATTTTGTTTTGAAAGAGGGAATTAATTTTAAATTAATTTCTGCCACTTCTATGTTTTTAATTAGGAAAATTGGATTTCATATTTGGAATTAGGTGGTAAAAAATGTGTAATTAGGTAACTTTTATTTTTAGATATTACGAATATTTACTTCAGTAAAACATTTATTTACCATGGTTAAATGATAAATCTGGTAAATAAGGGTAAGAAAATATTATTATAATAAAATATAATTACCCTAACTTGTGTCCTAATATTATTGGTTGAGACATATCCGACCACGGGCACCTTTTGGTCGATTTTGGGACCCTATGGAACCACATTAGAGTGATAATGATACTTTATGTAACATCCCAGGTAAATAAAGAATACAAGATTTTCATAATTATTAATATTTGTGAATTAAATATTAATTTTATTTTAAATTTGTTTCTATGTTTGATAGCGTACCTGTTACGCAACAACTGGTTTCTTTGAAATCTTATGTTGCACGCTAATAATATAATATTATTATTTTCAATGGACGTTAACTCCTAACTGTTGTACAGGTGGGAATGATCCAAAGTAACAAAAATATGATTATACATGTTTCATAAATGTATTCACTTTTATCCAATAAACGTTAGAGGCTTAAAATATGAATGAATCTAATTTAACGCATAAATACTCTAATATTCAGTAAAAGGTCGATTTATAAGCTTTTGATGGGGAACCCTATTTAAATCTAGTTTTGGTCATTTTTATATGTTCTATTTGAATAAATAAAATTCTTATTTAGATTTCTCACACCAAAATATAATTTGGGTAATTTTTTGGTATTTTTTTTTGATAAAGTTCGGTTTTTAATGAATAGTGAAAAATACTGTATTTTAATTCAAAAGTGCCTTTTAATATGATTTATTTATATGGCTGGATTATCTTTTTAATTTTTTAAAGTTTAATTTGAATATATATTTTACCATTTAATACAATGTTGTTTATTGGAATTAATTTCACTTTGATATTTGACATAAATAAGTATTAATCTTTTGATAGTTATTGTTTCTTAAAAACACGTTATTTGTCTGATAACAGGAATTAATTTTATAATAATTAATAAAACATCTATGTTTATAATTTTATAAAATAGACATTATTTTTGAATTTATAATATCAAATATATATTAGGCTGAATTTTTGGTATTTATATGAAAAACATCAATTTTTGATGAATAGTGAAACCACCTAGTAGCAATTAAAAAAACTGACTTTTTCATTAAATGAAAATTTTCCACTTCTATTAATTGAATATTGAGAATCTGAAATACATGGTTGTTATTATTATATAAAATGTGGTTCAATAAGATGAAAATAATTTTTAGTGAATAGTAACATTTGACTTTTAATTACAATGATTAAATATAAATAGGGTAATTCAAGGTAAAAAAGAATATTATAATAATTCAATGTTACCTTAAAACATGTCCAAAACTTATTTGTTGAGTCATTTATGACCATGGTCATCTTTGGGTCGATTTTGGGATCCCATGGAGCCACTTGATAGTGATAATTAATCTTTAGATTAATTAACTTAAAGAAAGGCAAAAATGATAAAAACAAATATCTTTTAGTAAATTAATTTTTATAAGGGGTAATATAAATTATCATTTCGACTATAAATATTCCTTGAAAAGATAAAATTATTTCCTTCATCATAGTATTTTTTTAATTTTTATACATCGAATAAATTGAATTATTTATGACACAATAATGATGTAGTATTTACCTCATTAATAAAAGATTCAAATAAATAAGAATGTAATGATTAAAATATTAACCACAAACAATCCAATTATTATTGTATGATTTAATTTTGACCATTATTCATCTTATATTCATTTTTAATGTGTTTGGGATTTTTAGAAACCTAATATTGGTTTATAATAAAATAATATTTTCAAACATTCCCAAAGAGCCTCTCCTTCCCCATATAAAAGAAGACCTTTTATAACCAATTCCTCACACCTCTCAAGTCTTTTGGCTCATACAACTGCTACTTAATTAAGCTTCCTATATCCCTATACTTGTCCTATAATCCTTAACATTGGCAGAATGAACTTCAAGAAGTCCTTTTGGTTCAAACCAAATGGAGTTACCCTAATTAAAGGTAACAATTTATCTTAATTTCTTTTCTTTTTTTTACTTCTCCAACCTCATTACTCTTTTTATACAATTATTTTATAACAAAACTAGTATTATCAATATACTAGTATGTTTTTATGATATGTATTCAAACTACACATACACACACCTCCATCTAATGGGTGAAGAACATATTGTTTCTGTAGATTAAAAACTAACGCCTCACGAAAGGATGATTGTTCGATTATGTCCTACCACCTCTCATGGTGGACATTATGATGGAACTATATTTATATATGATATATAATTTGTTTATGTTTTCATTATGATTCTTCATTTGTCATTTATATCATACGTGTATGGTTTACATTAGATGTAAACACGATAATTTCATTTGAGGAAGACGGACTACCACCCCCTCAAAGTGATATGACTTGTTAATTCCATATGTGGGAAATATAAAGGATGTATATAATTATATTATATATGATATTATATTGGAATTATAATATACCATTGTATCAATAAGTTTTTATTCCATTAATATAAGAAATAGAAATGAAAGTAGCGTTCTTGCGTATGTACGACTTACCGTCTCCATGAACGGTGTATTTCGTTTCTTATATGAAAATGTTATGTACTATTATAAAAACATATATATACTGGATATATATGATATATATGATATCTAAATAATGAATATCACTTTTGATATAATGAACATTTGACCATCTGACCAACTTTTAATTATAAGAAGCCCATTTTTTACTCAAGTACCAAATATCGTCAAAACAAACGTTATAAAAAGAAATTATTACATATTGTTTATAACATGGTTATAAGTGATATAAAAGAAATTAGAAACATAAAAAAGGTTATTAATCATGTATAAATTGACTTTATTTTATTATTCAGGAGACTAAAGAACGCATAGTACAAGTCAGACACGAGGTAAGGGACTTCATCTCAATCTCCTTTCATTGATGCATATCTGGTTTTAATACACGACATTCTTTTATATGCTTTATAAAAACCATTGAATTTTCAAATGGAATATTTTTATATGAATTGTTTTACTAAACGAGAAAAAGGAATGTTTCTTTTATTGTAAGCAGTGGCGACGACCTTTCCTCCACTGCGAGAAATATTTGTTCTTTGGCTTCCTTAACAATCTGTAATGATTATGTTTCATGGAAAATAAATACCATATACAGTTTTATGTATTTTGTTATTGAAAATGGTTTTGATAATATATTTGTTATTTCATTATGTTTAAGTGATATATTTCGATTGAAATTTAAAATAATTTTCATTCCTTTATATTTGTTTTATGTGTTGTGATTTTATAATGGTACTTGGACATTTGATGGGTGGTTACGTGATAAAACAAATGACGGGTGGTGCCATGATATACTAGGATGGGTGGTTACTTTATAACATCCAATGCATTGTGTATGGAAGTCAGTTGTATAGAAATTCAATTTAGTGATATGTGTGGAAATCGAACGTATGGTTATTCAATTTAAGTATGTTTATGTCCCAAGTTACCTTTATATGTAATGTTTTCTTTATATGAGTTTTATTGTAATATTTTGGATACAAAAGGGTATGTAGTGACTTTTATTTAGTGATGAGTATTTAATACTTCATAATGGTGAAAATTATTACTTATGTTAACGTGTTCATGGTTTAATTGTTGTTTTAAAAAACTAATAGTTTTCCTTCTTTGTGTATCCTTACTAAGATTTTTATGCTCATTCCAAGTTTTTTAAATTCATTTCACAAGACATAATGTGGAATAGGATCAAGGATTGGATCAAAAAAAATTCATGATATCTTGAACATGGAACAAGACAAGACTATTTATTTTCATGATTTCTTGTTTTTTGAAAAAATGGAAACTGAGTAAAAGTTTCTACATTATTTTTTTGAAATGAAATTTAATAGTTATAGCCTAATTCTATAAAAATCTAAACCTGAAAAGATACATAATGTGAATTATTCATTTAATTCATGATTATGCAATGTTTTAAGGTTGTGCCCTTATAGTGGGTATCATAGACCAGTTTACGCAAATTTAAGATTTAGGGTATTGTTAAATAATTTTCCATAAATTAATTTTTTGTAATATTGAAATTATAAAGCATTTAAAGATTACCATGTTGCTTTACCTACGATATTTCTGTGTTCAGAATGGTTTTCCACAGAGGAAACAATATAGATTTATTGGGATGACATCAGGAGGAAGACAACCTTTCAAATCAGCAACATGAGATGGTCGGAATCAAAACTAAATATTTTTTTTGCAGTAATGGAATATTTGAATCATGTTATATATTGTGTTGGTATCTATACATGAGATCATCTAGATAAACAATATAGGAACATGTCAGTAGTGGAGCATTTCATGAGGCAACATCCGCCATCATTCATAAGATCATTTGAACCTGTGTTAGCTGAAGGGAGGATTAAAGCACTGGGGAAGATTTTTGATGTCATGGAGTGTTCATAACATCAAAAGGTCACTCTCATTGTTTACCGTTTTGATGGTGAATCTGATCAGTGGTGTTCAATTGTGAAAAATATCAAGGACGCTGAGGAGATTGATGGTCTTGATTGGGATGAATTCAATGGTATGTTTCTTGAGAAATATTTTCCTAAGGACATTTGTCTTAGGATGGAAAAAAAAATTCCTCTAATTAAGTTAGGAGGTTGACTGAGTGGCTGCTTATGAAGAAAAATTCACTCGATTGGCAAGGTATTCTCCAAATTTCATCTGAGATCTTGATAGTAAGATAAATCGATTTTACTCAGGACTGAAGCAATGATATCGAAGAGAATTAGCCTCTCATGCGTTAAAAAGTTACTAAAACTTGTTTGTTGAGTAGAGAAGGTGCAAATGGAGTTTACTGATGATCAGGTGTTCATTGAAAAACAACAGAATAAGAGGTCTAGTTGGTAGGAAAAGGGAATGAATTCATCAAAGAAACCTGTAGGTAAGAATATTAAATATCTAACTTGTGAGAAGTGTGGTAAAAATCATCTCGGAGAATATTTATCGATGTCTAGAAAGTGATTCTGGTGTGGTAAGTCAGGTCATGTTCCTCACAACAGAAAGGTTGATGATCACGAAGGCAATTAAAAGCCATCTGTAATATGTTTTAAGTGTAATGAAATGGGTAATTATGAAAATGAGTGTCTATCGAAGAACTCAATTGTGGGAAATAATCTGGACTACAATCAGAAAGGGGTGGTGAATTCCTTTGAAACTACTTCAACAGATGTTGGGACATTAAATGAAGTAGTATCAGGTACACTGTTTGTTTGTTTAGATTTTTCGGTTGTTTTGTTTGATTCAGGGTCTACACACACTTTAATTTCTGATATGTTTTATAGTAAATTGGGAATTCCTTCTCAAGATACGAATACAGAACATACAGTAAAAAGACATGGAGGAAATATTGATTCAAAAAGAAAACATAAGAACATTCATGTCCTTGTGTGTGGAATTAATATACCTACAAACCTTATTGTTTTTCTTCTAGTGGGGTTTGATATTATTTTGGGTTTGGATTGGATTTTTGTTTATCATGAAAAGATTGACTTCACACCTAAAGAGGTTTCTTTTAAGAATTATTTTTAGTTTGTATACAAGATTGAACCCTTTCTTATGATAATATATTAGGAAGCTGAGAAACTAGTAAAATATGGAAATGGATGTTTCCTTGCACATATTGATGAAAAAATAGAACTGTTAAGATTAATGATGTGCCGGTGGTAAATGGTTACCTTGATGTTTTTCCTCTTAATTTTTCTAGTATTATACCTGATAGGGATGTTGAATTTATTGTTTACTTAGTTCTTGATGCTAAACCATATTCAAAACCCTCTTATAGAATGACTAAAATTGAAATTTTAGAGTTAAAGAAGCAATTACATGAGTTATTAGATAAAGGTTCCATTCGACCTTGCACATCACCATGAGGTGCTCTTGTCTTGTTTGTTAAAAAGAATGATGGTTCAATGAGACTTTACAGAGATTATAGAGTATTAAATAACATCACTATTAAGAACAAGTATCGTTTTCTTCATATCGATGATTTGTTTGATTAGCCCTTGGGGGCTCAGTATTTTTCTAAGATTGACATGAGATCGGGGAACCATCTGTTGAAATTAAAGGAAGCAATCATTCCGAAGACTGTATTTCATACTAGATATAGCCATTATGAATTTTTAGTTATGTCATTTGGTTTGACCAATTCACCTGTTGTATCCACGGATCTTATGAATAAATATTTCCATGAGTTATATGATTAGTTTCTTGTTGTGTTCATTGATGATATTTTGTTTTATTCTAAAATTAATATGAGAATGTTAGTTATTTAAGGGTCATATTGAAAACCTTAAATGAAAATAAAATTTATTGTAAATTCATTAAGTGTGAGTTTGGTTAAAAATTATCTTTTTTTGGTCCCATTGTTTCAAAAAATGGCATAACTTTTGATCCTACTAAAACAAAAGTAGTTGAAGAATGGCCAAGACCCACAAATATAACTGATATCTGTAGTTTTCTTGGTTTGGAAGGTTATTACTAGAAGTTTGATGGGAATATTTCATGTTTATCTAGTCCAATGATTATGTTAACTCGAAAAGGTGTTAAGTTTATTTGGACAAAAGAATGTAATGATTGTTTTTAGGAATTGAAAAAAATATTAATGAAGTCTCCAGTTTTGGCACTGCCATCCAAAAAATGTTGAGTTTGTTATCTACAGTGATGCTTCATTGAAGGGACTTTGTTTTTTCCTAATGTAGAATGATCAGGTAATTTTGTACACTTCATTCGAGTTGAAACCTCATGAGATAAATTACCCTACACATGATTTGGAATTAGATGCTATTTATTTGAATTAAAAATTTGGAGTCATCATTTGTATAGAGGAAAATGTGAAATATATACTGACCACAATATTTTGAAGTATATATTTACTCAGAAAGAATTGAGCATGAGACAGAGGATATGGTTGGAATTAATCAAGGATTATGATTGGATGATTCATTACCATCTAATAAAAGCAAATAAAGTGGCTGATGCTTTGAGTTGAAATAGTAATGCTTCATTTACAATGATACTTTTGGAATGAGATAATTTGGTTTAAAAATTTGGTAAACTTTGGCATTGAATTTGTTGGTGTAAGTAATTCTTCTATTTTGTTTCAGGTGTCAGTGAAATCATCTCTATCATACAGAATAAAGAAAGCACATAAAGAAGACAGTGAGTTACATAAAAACGAAGAGTTTTTTTAGAAGGTCAAGTTGCTTGATTTTAACATAGATAATGATAGTGTTTTGAAGTTTGGAAAAATATTATGCATGCCTTGTAATTTATAGTTGAATAATCAGTTGTCATGTGAAGCTCATAGTTTCCCGTTTTTAGTTCATCCTCGTATTACAAAGCAGTATATAGATCTTCGGGAGTATTACTGGTGGGATGGAATGAAAAATAGATATTGCTGATTTTACTATGATGTGTTGGACATGTCAGAAGGTTAAAGTAGATCGGTAGTTACCGAATGGGATGCTTCAGTCTTTACAGGTTCCAGAGTTGACATGGGAAAATATATCCATGGACTTTGTTGTGGGATTACCAAAGACATCCGGAGGTAATAATGCAATCTTGATTACTGTTGATCGGTTGAGTAAATTTTCTCATTTCCTTCCAATTCAAGGTACATTATCTCTAGATCAACTTTCTTGGTTTTATTTTTAAGAGTTAGTCATGTTTAATGGATTTATTCTCTCTATTTTATCTGATCATGATGTCTTGTTTACTACTAACTTTTGGTAATTCCTTCAAGCGTTGTTGGGTACTGAATTAAATTTTCGTACAACTTTTCATCCTCAATTAGATGGGCAGTCAAAATGAAAAATTCAGATCTTCGAGGATATTCTATGTGCTTGTTCACTTGATTACCAGGGATATTGGGACCATCATCTTTCTTGGGTCGAATTTTCTTATAATAACAGTTTTCATTCTAGTATACAAATGGCTCCATTTGAGGGATTACAAGGAAATCATTGTCGAACTCCAGCTTTTTTGGGATAAAGTAGGTGAAAAGAAGCGGATGGGACCAGAATTGGTAGAATAATGGAAAAGAAAGTTCAGTTTCTTCAGAAGAACATGATAATAGCTCAGAGCAGACAGAAATGTTTTGATGATAAACGAAGGAAGGATACTTTTTTTAGGTAGGAGATCATGTCTTTCTAAAAGTTTCTCCATGGAAAAGTGTGATGTGTTTGGGTATGAAAGGAAAGTTGAGTCTGAGGATCATTGGTCCTTATGAAATACTAGAGAAAATTTTATAAATTGCGTATAGAGTGGAATTAACTCCATGTTTATCCCAGGTACACATTATTTTTTATGTTTAGATGTTGAGAAAGTACATACCAGATCCATATCATGTTTTGAGCCCCGAGGTAGTCCAGTTGGATGAGAATCTCTATTATGAGGAACAACCAGTCCAGATTCTTGACTGAAGAGGGAATGTGTTTCCAAATAAGGTAATTCACCAGGTAATGGTTTTTTTGAAAACCCCATATTGTTTAAGAGGCAACATGGGAATCTGAAAATTCTATGAGTGATAAATGCCCCAACTTATTTTGATAAGGGAATAAAAAATATGAGAACGCAATTTCCAAATGGGGGGAAGGATGTAACATCCCAGGAAAATGAAGAATAATAAAATTTCATACATATTAATATTTTTAAATTAAATATTAATTTTACTTTAAAAGGGTTTCTATGTACTATAGTATACCCGTTATGTAACAACTGGTTTCTTTAAAATCTTACATTGCACACTAATAATATAATATTATTATTTTAAATGGAAGTTAACTCCTTGGAATTGTATTGGTGGGAATGAAAAAAAGTAACTACAATATTATTATACATGTTTTTTAAATGTATCTACTTTTATCCAATAAAAGTTATATGATTAAAAAATGAATGAATCTAATTTTAAGCATAAATACTCTAATATTCAGTAAAAGGTCTATTTACCAGCTTTTGTTGGAGAACCCTATTTAAATAGATATTTTGGCATTTTCATATGTTCTATTTGACAAAACAAAATTATTCTTTTTATTTGGGACACCAAAATTTACATTGTGTAATTTTTTGTTATTTTTCTAACAAAGTTCATTTTTTAATGAATAGTGAAAAATACTGCATTTTAATCCAAAAGTACATTTTAATGTTTTTTTATTTATATGGATATATTATATTTTTAATTTATTTTATAGTTTAGTGAGAATATATTTTTACCATTTAATCCATTTTTTATTGGAATTAATTTTAACTTTGAAATTGGACATAAACAAGTATCAATCTTTTGATAATTATTGTATCTTAAAAACACTCTATTTGTCAAGATGACGGGAAATAATTTTATATTAATTAATGAGACGTATATATTTAGAAATTTTAAAATAGACATCATATTTGAATTTAGAATATCAAATATATCTTGGGTTGAATTTTTGGTATTTTATTGAAAAACCTCAATTTTTGATGAATAGTGAAACTACTTAGTAGTTGTCAAAAAAAACTGACTTTTTCATTAAATGAAAATTTACCACTTCTGTGAATTAAATTTCAAAAATCCAACATACATGATTGTTATTATTAAGTAAAATTTGGTTCAATAAGATAAAAATAATTTTTGGTGAATAGTAACTTTTGACTTTTATTTACTACTGTTAAAGGTAAATAGTGTAATTCAAGGTAGAAAAAACATTATAATAATTCAAAATTACATTAAAAATTGTCCAAACATTATTGATTGATTATTTTACTACTATGGGCATGTTTGGGTCTATTTTGGGACCCCATGGAGCCACGTGTATGTGATAATGACTCTAGATTAATTAACTTAATGTTAGGAAAAAATGGAAAAAAAAATTATATTTTAGTAAATTAATTTTTACAGGGGGTTATATAAATTATCATTTAAAATATAAATATTAATTAGAAATCTAAGACTATTTCCTAAATCATAGTATTTTTTTTAGACCTCGAATAAATTAAATTATTTATGACACAATAATGATAGAGTATTTACCTCGTAAATAAATGATTTAAATAAATAAGATTATAATGATTAAAATGTTAACCAAAACCTATCAAATTATCATTGGATTATTTTATTTCTACCATGAGTTATCTTATATTTATCTTTAATTAGTTTTGGATCTTTAGAAAACTAATATAGGTCTATAATAAAATAGTATTGGCAAACTTTCTTAAAGAGCCCCTCTTCCCCCATATAAAAGTAGACAATTTCTAACCAATTTATCACAACTCTAATGCCTTTGTCTCGTCCAAACTCTGTCCAATTAAGCTCCATACATCCCTCTCCTACTCAAAAAATCCTTAACATAGGAAGGAGGAACTTAAATATGTCCTTTTGGGTCAAACCAAAGTGTGTTACCCAAATTAATGGTAACAGTTTATCTTAACTTCTTTTCTTTTATTTTACTTATCCAACCCCTAAACTCTTCTTATTAATTTATATTATAAAAAAAATAGTATCCTAGATATACTAGGATTTTTATGACATTTATTATAACTACACTTACAGACACCTCCATCTAATGGGTGAAGACCATACGGTTTCTATGCATGGAAAACTAACGCCTCACGAAATGATGATTGTTCGATTGTTTGTACCACCTCTTAGGGTGGACATTAAGATAAAACTATATTTTTATATGATATATTTTAGGTTTATTTTTTCTTTATGAATCTGTATTTTTATTTTATATAATACCATTATGGTGTTTGTTATGTGTAAACACGATAATTTCATTCGAGGAGGTGTGGACTACCGCCCCCTCAAAGTGATATGACTCTTTAATGAAATATGTTGGATTTATAAAGGATGGAGTTATATTATATATGATATTATACTGGAATTATAATATAACTATGTATCATTATGTTTTAATTCCATTAAAATAATAAATATAAATGAAAGTAGCATTCATGCGTACGTACGGCTTACCGTCTCCATGAATGGGGCATTTCATTTCTTACATCCAAATGTTATGTATTATTATAAATACATGTTTATTCTAGATATATATGATATATATGATATATATTATATCTAAATCATGAATATAATTTTGTATATAATGAACTTTTGACCATGTGAACAACATGTAGTTATGAGCAGTCCATTTTTGACTCATGTACCAAATATTGACAAAACGAGCGTTATTAATATAAATGATTTCATAATGATTATAACTAGTTAATAAGTGATATGAAATGACTAATAATGTTTAAAAAGGTTCTTAACCAAGTATAAATTAACTTTAGGTTATTATTCAGTAGATTAAAGAATGAACGGGTCATGTCGGACAAGAGGTTAGGGACTTCGTCTCAATCTCCTATCATTGAGGCATATATTCATTTAATACATGGAATTATTTTATATGATGTATAAACACCCTTGACTTTTCAAAGGGAATATTTTTCTACAAAGCATTTTAATAAATTAAAAAAATTGAATGTTTCTTTTAACAAAAGCGGTGAGAACGACCTTTCCACCACCTCGAGTTTTATTTCATATTTGGCTTCCTTAACAAGTTGTAATGTTTTTTTTCAAGGAAAATAAAAAAATATACTCTTTTATCTACTATGGTATTTAATATTGTTTTGATAATGGATTTTTTATGTTAATATATTTAGTTGATATATTTTGATTGAAATGTGGAAATGTTTTCTTTCCTTCAATATTTGTTTAATGTGTTATGATTTTATAATGGTACTTAGACATTTGATGAGTGGTAACATGATAAAACAAATGATTGGTGGTTCCGTAATAAAATAGAATGGGTTGTTACGTTATAACCTCCAATGAATTGGGTATGGAAGTGATCTGTATGGGTATTCCATTTAGTTATATGTATAGAAGTAAATGGTATAGTTATTCAATTTATGTATTTTTATGTCCCATGTTAATTTATATATTATGTGGTATCTATATGGGGTTTAAGGTAATATTTAGGTTAAAAAAGGGATGTAGTGTTATTTTATCCAGCAAAGTGTATGTACTACTATATAAAGGTGAGAAGTATTACTTTTTTTAAAGTATTCATGGTTTAATTTTTTGTTTTTTAAAACTAGTAGTTTTCCTTCATTTTGTATCCATTACTTAGATTTTTATACTCATCCCATGATTTTGAAATGTTTTTATAGGACATAATGTGGAATACGTTCATGTATGGGATCATGGAAATATCATGATGTCTTAAACATGGAGCTATACATGACTCTTTGTTTCAAGAGTTATTATTTTGTGAAAAAAGGAAACTGAGTAGAGGTATCTACTTTTTGTGTTTTCTTTGAAATGAAATGTAATAGATATAGCCTAATTCACTAAAACATTAAACTATAAAAGATAATTAGTGTGAATTATTCATTTAATTCATGATTATTTAATTTTTTAAGGCTGGGTCCTTATACCATATTTTAAATAACATAAAGTAAAAGAAAAAATTGACATAAACAAATAGCTTTTTTGAAAATTAATTATTACATGGGATTATATTAGTCATAATTTCGACTATAAATTTTCATTGAAAATATAAATTGATTACCAACATCATGGTATTATTTTTTATAATTTCTAGACAGAAAATAAATAAAAATATGTCTGACACAATAATGATGCACTGTTAACCTCATTAATAAATTACGTAAATTAATAAGATTATAAATATTAACAAAATATCTAAAACTTTTCCAAATCTTATTGGATGATTTAATTTATAGAATTAGTCATCTTAACTTTTACTTTAATTAGTTTTGGACCTTTTAAACCGAATATCATTATATAATAAAATAATATTTTCACACTTTCCTAAAGAGCCCCTCCCCCCCCTTATAAAGCTACCTCAATTCAAACTTATCTTCACTCCTCTCAGTCCACTTGTCTTGTCCATACCCTAATAAAATAATTTCTCAAGATACCTCTATTCCATATATAAGCCTTACCTTTGGCCTAAGTCACTTCAAGAAGTCATTTTTGTTGAAATCAAATGGAGTTACCCGAATTAAAGGTAACAATTTCTCTTAACTTTTTTACTATTATTTTACTTCTAAAACCACTAATCTATTTTTTTTATTCTAAACATCACTAGTATCCTATATAAGGTAAGATATCGTTATGATAAGGATTTGAACAATACTAACAAAAACCTCCATCTAATGGGTGAAGAACGTAATGATTCGGTGGATGGAAAACCAACACCTCATGAAACGATGATTGTTCGATTATCTCCTAATGACTCACATAGTGGAAATTAGGATGCATCTATATTTATATATATGATATATATTATGTTTATGGTTTTTTTATGCATCTGTGTTTTTCATTTATATAATTTCATTATGGTTTCCATTATGGGTAAACGTGATAATTTCATTTGAGAAGTGCAGACTACCGCCCCCTCAAAATGATATGAATCATTAATTTCATATGTGGGACGTCTAATGGATGGAGATAATGATATTATATATTATATTATACTAAAATTATAATATACCAATTTACCATTAAGTTTTATATTCCATTAAAATATGAAATATAAATGAAAGTGGCGTTCATACGTACATATGGCTTACTGTCTCCATGAACGGTGCATTTTATTTCTTACCTAAAAATGTTATTTACTATTATAAATATATGTATTTACTATATATATATATTATATATATGATATCTACATCGTTAATATCATTCTTGATATAACGGACTATTGACAATATGGACAACTTGTAATTATAAGGGGTTAATTTTTTACTCAAGTATCTGATATCGAAAAAACAACCGTTATTAATAGAAATGATTAAATAATTTTTATAAAAAAGTGATAAGTGATGTAAAATGAATAATAAACTTAAAAAATGTCCTTACTAAAGTATAAATTAACATTAGTTTATTATTCAGGATATTAAAGAACCATCGAGTAAAGTCAGACATGAGGTAAAGGAACTTCTTAACCCAATTTCAGTTAATTGGGTTGATCTTCTCATTCTAGTTTATTTTGTTCTTTGATTATGTGAGAAATGATTTATTATATATTATAATGTATTTATACTTTTCTTTATGTGTGATTATATTGAATACACATAATTGATCTATTTTATATTCAAAATGATTTTTAAGGGACATCATCTCAATCTCATTTCATTAAGGAGTAGTATGCTTCAATACATGACATTCTTTTATACCCAGTATAAACACCTTTGACATTTTATCTCCATCAAAAGGAATATTTTTCTACGAAGCGTTTTCTCAAATGAAAAAAAGGAATGTTTATTTTTAACACAAGCTGTGACAAGACCTTTCTTCTACTGCGAGTATTATTTGATCATTGTATTCCTAAACTAGCCGTAATTTTTTTAAGTAAAATACATACCATTTAATCTTTTATATTTTTTGGTGTTGAAAATGGTTTTGATAATGAATTTTTTATTTCAATATATTTAAGTGATATATTTTTATTTAAATGTCGAATTTTTTTCCTTCATATTTTTTGTATGTGTTATGATTATATAATGGTACTTGGAAATTTGATGGGTGGTTATGTGAAAAACCAAATGACGGGTGGTGCGATGATAAAAAATAATGGGTGGTTACATTTTAACCTCCAATGCATTGGGTATGGAAGTCGGACATATGTCTATTCCATTTAGTGATATGTGTTGAAATTGACCATATGGTTTTTCTATTGGAGTATGTTTATGTCCCAAGTTACCTATAGTTGTTATGTGTTCTTTATATGCTTTTTATTGTAATTTTTGGTTTAAAAAGATTGAGAAGTGTTATTTTATTCAGTGATGAGTATTTACTACTTCATAAAGGTGAAAAGTATTAATTATGATAAATTATTCATGGTTTACTTGTTGTTTTAAAAAAACTAGTAGTTTTCCTTCTTTGTGTATCCCTTACTGAGATTTTTATTCTCATTTCATGTTTCTAAATGTTTTCCACAGGTACTAATGATTAATAGTGTTAAGGATGGGATCATGGAAAAGTCATGCTTTCTAAAAATGGGACTAGGAATGACTCTTTTCTTCAACAGTTTTTATTTTATTAAAAAAATGGAAACTAAGTAGAAGTGCCTACCATATACTTTTTGAGATGTAATGTAATAGTTATGGTTTAATTCAATAATAATATTAACAAGAATATATCATTAATGTGAATTATTAACTTAATTCAAGATTATATAAAATTTAAGGCTGGGTCCTTATAGTTGGTATCATAAGTCGGTTTAGAAAAATTTAGGAGTTAGGTTATTACTAAATTAATATCCAAAAATTAATTTATGTTAATATTGAAATGATATATCATTTACAGATTACCATGTTGCTTCTCTTAAAATATTTCTATGTTCAGAATGGATTTCCATAGAGGAAACATGGAAGCTATGTTGGGACGTCATCAGAAGGAAGACAACCTTACAAATAAGCAGCATGTGATGGTTAGAATCAAAACAGAAAAATTTGTTGTAGTGATGGGAAAATTGACTCAATCTATATATGGTGGTGGTATCAATGCACGAGATCGGCTAGATCAACCACAGATGAACATGTCATTATTGGAGAATTTCATGAGGAAACACCCCCCATCATTTAGAGGATCATCTGACCATGTCCCAGCTGATGGGTGGATTAAAGCACTGGAGAATATTTTTGTTGTTATGGGGTGTTTAGAAAATAAAAAGGATAGTCTCATTGTTTACCGTTTTGAAGGTGAAGCTGATCAATGGTGGTCAATGGTGGAAAATATTAGGGATAGTGAAGTGATTGAATCTATTTACTGAAATGAATTCAAATGTATGTTTCTCCAGAAATATTTTCCTATGGTGGTTCGACTTCGGATGAAAAAAAATTCTCGAAATTGAGCTAGGAGGATTACTCAGTGGCTGCTTACGAAGGAAAGATCACTCGACTGGCAAGGAATGCTCCATATTTCATACAAGATATTAATTGTAAAATAAACCATTTTTACTAATGATTAAATCCAACACATTGAAGTAATTTAGATTCTTGTGAGCTCAAAAGTTATGAATAACTTGTTTGATGTGTGTGGAAGGTGGAAATGGAGTTTGATGATGATCAGGTGTTCTTTGAAAAACAACATAATAAGAGGTCTAGTTGGCATGCAAAGGGAAATAATTCATCAATGAATCCTTGAGGTAAGAAAACTAAATATTCATTTTTTGAGAAGTGTAGTAAAAAGAATCCCGGAGAATGATTATCAATGTCTGGATAGTACTTATGGTGTGTCACGTCTCATCATATTGCTCGTAACTATAAGAGAGATGATCAAGAACACAATGAAATGCCAACGGTAATATAATTTAAGTTCCATTAAATGGCCTAATATTCAAATGAGTGTCTGAAGAAGAACTAAATTGGGGGAAAGAATCCAGAATACAAGAAAAAAGTGGTGGTGAAATCCTTTGAAACTACTTCAACAGATGTTGGGCCATCAAATGAAGTAATATTAAGTACACCGTCTATTTTTTTCAGATTATGCCAATGTGTTGTTTGACTCAGGGTCTACACATTCGTTCAATTCTGATCTGTTTTGTAGTAAATTTGGAATTCCATATCAAGATATGAATCTCAAACATATGGTAAAACACCTGGTGGAAATGTTTAACCAAAAAATAAATCATAAGAACCTTCATGTCCCTATGTGTAGGAAGAATCTACCAGCAAACCATATTGTTTTTCCTCTAGTAGAGATTGATGTTATTTGATTTATAGACTGGTTTTCCACTTATCATCCTATGATTTAATGTAGAGAAAAAGTGGTTTCTTTTAAGATTGATTTTTAGTTTTTGTACAAGAAGGAACCCTTACATTTGATAACATATCAGGAAGCTGACAAACTTGTAAAATATGGAAATGAATGATACCTTTCACATATTGTTGAAAACAAAAGAACTATTGACATTATGATATGGTAGTGGTAAATGATTACCTTGATGTTTTTCCTGTTTAGTTTCCAAGTATTGTACCTGATAGAGAAGTTGAGTTCATTTTTGACTTAGAACTAATGCTAATCCAATTTCAAAACCCCCTTATCGAATGGCTCGAATTGAACTTTAAGAGTGAAATAAACAATTGTCGGAGTTATTAGATAAATGTTTCTTTAAACCTAGCACATCACCAATGTGTGCTTCAATATTTTTTTTTAAAATTAAAGATTGCTCAATGAGACTTTTCATTGATTATAGATCATTTAATAACATCACTTTAAAAAACAACTATCATTTTCCTCATATTGATGATTTTTTTGATCAGCTCAAGGGAGATCAGTATTTTTCAATGATTGATTTGAAGTTGGGGTACCATCAGTTGAATGCAAAGGAAGGAGAAATTATAAAGACCATGTTTAGTACTAGATATGACCATTATTAATTTTTAGTTATGCATTTTGGTTTAACCAATGCACCTATTGTATTCATGGATCTTATGAATAGAATTTTCTATGAGTTCTTGGATAATTTTGTGGTTTTGTTCCTTGATGATATTTTTCTTTGCTATAAATGTAAAGTGGAGAATGAATATAATTTAATGGTTCTCTGTAAAATTTAAAACAAAATAAACTATTTGGGAAATTCAGAATGTGTGAGTTTTGGTTACAACAAATTTCATTCCTTGGTCACATTGTTTTAAAAAATGGCATAACTGCTGATCCTAGTAAAATAAAAGTAGTTAAAGAATGGCCAAGACACACCAATATAACTGATATTTATAGTTTTCATGGTTTGGTAGATTATTACCAGAGGTTTGATGAGAATTTTTCAGGGCTATCTAGAACACTGACTAAGTTTACTTGAAATGGTGTTATGTTCATTTGGACAAAAGAATGTGATGATACTTTTTATCAATTGAATAGAAAATTCGTGAATGATCCAGATTTGGTACTACCTTGTAGAAATGGTGAGTTTTTTTATTTATAGTGATTCTTCAATGAAAGGAATAGGTTGTGTCATAACACAAAATGAATAGGTAAATACATATGCTTCACATCAGTTGAAACCTCACGAGTTAAATTTCCCTACACCTGATTTGGAATTAACTGCAATTGTTTTTGCTTTAAAAATTTTGAGAAATAATTTTTATGGAGAAAAATGTGAAATATATACTGAACAAAAAAGTTAAAAGTATATATTCACTCAGAAATAATTGAACATGATATAGTGGAGATGGTTGGAATTAATCATGGTTTATGAATGCATGATCCGTTACCATCTAGGAAATGAAAATAAAATTTCTGATTCATTGAGTCAAAAAAGAACTACTTCATTAACCATGATACATTTGGAATGAGATCTTTTTGTTTTTGATTTGATAAATTTTGGGATAGAAGTGGTTGGTGATGGAAATTATTCTATTTTGTTAAAGGTGTCAGTAAAATCATCTTTATCAGATAGAATAAAACAAGTGAATAAAAAAGATAGTGAGTTGCATAAAAAGGTTGAGTTGGTTTAGAATAGAAGATTCCTAAATTTAACATTGATAATGGTTGTGTTTTGAGGTTTGGGAAGATATTATGTGTTCCTTCTGATTCACAGTTGAAGAATGAGTTGTTATGTGAAGCTCGCAGTTCCCTGTTTTCAGTTCTTCATGGCACTACTAAGCTGTATAAAGATCATCAGAAGTATTACTGGTGGGATGTAATGAAAAGAGATATTTCTGATTTTAGTGTGAAGTGTTTGAATTTTCAGTATGTTAAATCAGAGCGGTAGTTACTGAATGGGATGCTTCATTCTTTACCAATTCTAGAGTGCAAATGGTAAAATATAACCATGGACATCATTATGGGATTAATGAAGACATCTCTAGGTAATAATGAAATCTAGGAAATTGTAGATCGGTTGACTAAATATTCTCATTTACTTCCTATTAGAGATACTTTGTCTCTAGATCAACTTTCTCAGTTGTATATTAAAGATATAGTTAGCTTTCATGGAGTTCCTATCTCTATTTTATCTTATCGTGATCCTAGATTTACTTTTAACTTTTGGAAAGGACTTCGAATTTCATTGGTTACGGAATTAAATTTTATTACATCTTTTAATTCACAATCTTACGGGAAGTTAGAAAAAAAATTCAGTCTTTGGAGGATATGTTACATGCTAGTTGGATAGATTACCAGGGAATATGGGACCAACATCATTCTTTTGTAGAAATTGTTTTATAATAATAGTTTTCATTCTAGTATACAGATGGATCCGTTTGTAGCATTATATGGGAAGCATTGTAAAACCCCAACTTTTGCGGATGAAGTAGGTGAATGGAAGCTGATGGGACCAGAATTAGTATAAGAGATGGCTGAAAAAGTTCAATTTATTCAGAAGAACATATGAACAGCTCAAACTAGGAAGAAAAGTTATGCAGATAACCGAAGGAAGGATGTATCTTTCGTGGTAGGTGATCATACCTTCCTCAATGTTTCTCCATGGAAAAGTGTGATGCGTTTTAGTAAGAAGGGAAAATTGAGTCAGAGGTTCATTGTACCATATGAAATCATGGGGAAAGATGGATCAGTTTCATACAGTGTGGCTTTACCTCGATGTTTGTCCCATGTACACAATGTTTTTCATGCTTCAATGATGACATAGTATATTCTATATCCCTCTCATGTTTTGCGCCCTGAGGTAGTTAAGTTAGAAGAGAATATCTCTTATAAGGACCAACCAGTCCAGATTAGTGACTGAAGAGGGAAATTGATATAGAATAAGGTAATTCACCAGGTAATGGTTTTGTCGAAAATCCATACGGTTGAAGAGGCAACATGGGAATATGAAAATTCTATGAGGGATAAATACCCCCATTTATTTGATAGGTGAATAAAATTATGAGCATGCAATTTCCAAATGGGGGGAGGGATGTAGCATCCAAGGTAAATAATGAAATAATAAATTCTCATGATTATTCAAATTTGTGAATTAAATATTAATTTTACTTTAAAGGGGTTTCTATGTTCGATGGCGTACATGATACGCAACAACAAGTTTCTTTGAAATCTTACGTTGCATACTAATAATAAAAAAATATTATTATAAATGGTAGTCAAATCCTAGACATTTTATTAGAAATAATGAATTTAACTAATTATAATATGATTATATATGTTTATAAATTGTTTTTACATTTATCCAATGAAAGTTAGAGGCATAAAATGCGAATGAATCTAATTTTAAACATAATTTACCTTAAAGGTGTATTTACCGCCTTTTAATGGAAAGGCCTATTTAAATCAAGTTTTTTTTCACTTTTATATGTTCTATTTGACAAAATAATATTCTTCTTTAGAATAGGGACATCAAAATTTACTTTGAATGAAAATTAGGTATTTTTCATTTAATGTTAATGTTTCAAGGAATACTGAACAACAATATATTTTTATTGAAAATTTCATTTTAATCTAATTTATTTATATGGTTTTACAATAATTATAATTGGTTTTAAAGTGTAATTATACTATATTTTTACCATTTCATATGATAATGGTCAGTTTTATTAATTTCAATTTGACATTTGACATAAAAAAGTGACAATCTTTTGATAGATAATATTTCTAAAAACATGCTTTATGTTTTGGTATTGGGAATTGATTTTAAATTAATTTCATCCACTAATGAGGTTTAAATTTGGAAAAATGGAATGAATGTTTGCAATCAGGAGGTCCAAATCGTGTAAATAGGTAACTTTATTTTTATACATTATGAATATTTACTTCAATATAAATTTTATTTACCTTGGTTAAAGGGTAAATCAGGTAAATAAAGGTAAATAAATATTATTAGAATAATATAAAATTACACTATCATGTGTCCAAATCTTATTTTTTGAAATTTATCCAACTATTTAAATCTTTGGGTAAATTTTGGGAACCCATAGAGCCACTTAAGAGTGATAACAACACTTTATTTTAAATAACATAAAGTAAAGGCAGATATGACATAAACAAATATATTTTGGTAAATTATTTTTTACATGGGAATATTTAAGTCATCATTTCAACTATAGATATTAATTTGAAAGCTAAAAATATTTCCTACATCTTGGTTTTTTTTTATAATTTTTAGACCTCAAATAAATAAAATTATTTTTGACACAATAATGATGCAGTGTTTACCTCATTAAAAAATGATTTAAATAAATAAGATTAAAAATATTAAACAAATATCCATAACTTGTAAAATTTTTATTGGATGATTTTATTTAGACTATTAGTTATATTATATTTTACTATTATTATTTTTGAATCTTTATAAACTGAATATAATTATATAATAAAATAATATTTTCACACATTCTTAAAGAGCCCCTCCTCCCACTTATAAAAATCCAGCACTTCTAACTCATTAATCACACCTCTCAAACCCCTTGGATCATCCAACTCCTTCAAAACATAATCTCGTATGATCCTTGTATTCCATCTAGAAGCCTTACCTTAGGCATAAGTCAATTAAATTACTTCATTTGGTTCAAACAAAATAAAGTTACCTGAATTAAAGGTAATTGTTTCTCTTAACTTCTTTTATTTCATTTTACTTATAAAACCCCTAAACTCTTTTTCATCCATTATTTTATAAAAACATCATTAAGATAAATATAATTGAATTTTTTTATTAGTTTTTTTTGAACTACACTTACAAACTCCTCAATCTAATGGGTGAAGAACATACTGTTTCTGTGGATGGAAAACTAACGCTTCACAGAACGATGACTATTTGATTATATCCTAACGCCTCTCATGGTGGCCCTTAGGATGATACTATAATTATATATGATACATATGATATTTATGATTTTTTATGATTCTATATATTTCATTGATTTTATATCTTTATGGTTTCCATTATGGGTAAATGCGAAAATTTAATTTGAGGAAGTGTAGACTACCACCCCCTCAAAGTGATATGAATCATTAATTCCATATTCGGGACATATAAAGGATGGAGTTAATGATAATATATATGATATTATACTAAAATATTATATATATATGTATCATTATGTTTGAAATCCCATTAAAATTAGAAATAGAAATGAACTTAGCATTCTTGCGTACATACGACTTACAGTCTCCACGAACGATGCATTTCATTTCATACCTCCAAAAGTAATGTACTATTATACATACATGTATTTACTGGATATATATTATATATATGATATATACATCATATATATCATTATGGATATATTGGACTATTGAACACAAGGACAACATGTAATTATAAGGTGTTTATTTTTACTCAACTACCTAATAATGACAAAACCACCATTATTGACTTAAATGATTACATAATGTTTATAAATGGTGATAAGTGATATAAAAGGAATAATAAACATAAAAACGGTTCTTAAGTAAGTATATATTAACATTATTTTATTATTATTGATATTAAAGAATGATCGAGTCAAGTCAGACATGAGGTATGGGAACTTCATAACCCAACTTCCAATCTTTGGGTTGATCTTCTCTTTCTTGTTTATATCGTTATTTGATTATGTGAGAAATGAATTTTTATATCTAATCAGTTATTTATACATTCTTTATGTGTGCTTATATTTAATACACATAATCAATCTATTTTATTTAAAAAATGTTCTTTGTAAGGGACTTCATCTCAATCTCATTTTGTTGAGGCATATTTTGTTATAATACACGACTATATTTTATATGTTGTATAAAATCCATTGAATTTTACTTTTATTAAAATGGAATTTTTTTCTATGAATCTTATTACTAAATGATAAAAAATAATTTTTCTTTTTAACGCAAGTAGTGAAGATGACCTTTCTGCTGTCTCGAGTATTATTTGATCTTTGGATTCCTTAACAAGTTGTAATTGTTTTTTTAAAGTAAAATAAATACCATATAATATTGTATTTATTTTGGTATTGAAAATATTTTTGATAATGAATTTTTTATTTCAATATATTTATGTGATATATTGTTATTGAAATGTTGAAATGTTTACTTTCTTGTATATTTGTTGGATGTGTTGTGATTTTATAATGGTACATGGACATTTGATGGGTGGTTACGTGATAAACCAAAAAACATGTGGTGCCGTGATGAACCAATAAGGGTGGTCAAGTTATAACTTCAAATGCATTGGGTATGGAATTCGGCCGTACAACTATTCTATTTAGTTATATGTGTAGAAGTTGATTATATGGTTATTACATCTAAGTATGTTTATGTTCTAAGTTACCTATATATGTAATGTGCTCTTTATATGGGTTTTATGGTAATATATTTTTCAAAAAGGGTAAGCAATGATCTTATATTCATTGAAGAGTATTTACTACTTCTTAAAGGTGAAATGTATTACTTATGATTAAGTATTCATGGTTTACTTATGGTTTTAAAAAATAAATAGTTTTATTTCGTTGTGTATCCCTTAATATGATTTTTATGCTAATCCCATGTTTTGAAATGTTTTTCACAAGACTTAAATATGAATAGGGTCAAGTATGGGATCAATTAAAAGACATTCTTTCTAAAACATGGGACTATAGATGACTCTTTTTTTCAAGAGTTTTTATTTTATGAAAAAATAGAAACTGAGTAGAAGGGTCTTCCTTGTAATTTTTGATATGTAATGAAATAGTTGTGGCCTAATTACCTAGAACTCTAAAATTAAAAATATCCTCAATGTGAATTATTAACATAATTAATGGTTATATAATGTTTATGGCTGGGTCCTTATAGTAAAAACAATAAATTGGTTAAAAAAGATAACCAATTAAATTAAAGTCATTAAATGATAAAAATATGATTCTACATAAATCTTCTTTGTGTGGATTGATATAAAAATATATTGAATTTATTAATTTTCATTATAGAGTCTTCTTAACTTGTGAAGCACATTCACTCGTAATTTTATTATTAAATATATACAAAAATACCATTATCACAACAAAAATGGGGTTTCCCAATACATCATTACCAATCATTTTTTTTGAAAAATAACAGTAGAGAATTAATGATTTAAGTATATATTTATTTAAATAAATTTGATATCATTGATATCATCTTATACATGAAACCCCGTGTTTAGAATAACTATGATATAGTACACCGTTATTACCCATTAGATTAATTGGCAGGTATGAATTGAAAACTTGAAATTATTAAAAGTATATTTTTTACAAATTTATAATATAAATTCAATGTTTATCAATTGATTTTAAATAAAAAAAGCATTTATGAAGAAAAAGAAATGTTTATATGAAAAATTGTTTTTATGCTGAGAATTTGTTTTTATCTTCACTAAAAAATAAATATTTTTGAATTATTATAAGTAAATTTATATATTATATATTAAATAGTTAATTTTTTCATTCATAGAATATTTTTTTATATTAGGTGGATAAGATTAAATCTATTTTTATTTTAAAAACAATATTTTTCTAAATGTGGTTTCATCACGTTTTACAGAAATATTTTAAAATTCTGTTTTTCACATTTAGATAATTTATTTAAAAAAATTATATTCAATTTTTAAAAAATATTTTAATATTTTTTTAGATTTTAGTTTTTATAATTCATTGAAATTTTCAATTACCTATTGAAAAGTGAGAAATTATTATATTTTAAATCATCTTTTAATTTAATGAAATAAAAAAGTTAAATTAATCATTAAAATTTATTGAAATGTAGAATTTTAGAAATTATATTTTTAATAATCCAACATTGGTAATTTTAATGAGGTTTATTTTTAATTATGAAATAAAAATTCTTTATACTTAAGAAAACCATTTCATTGTATAGTTGTTTTCATCACATTTGCTTGTTTAATTTGAAATTAAATTCAACGAATTTTTTGAATTGTATTTAAAATAATAGAATAATATTTTGGATACATAATAAATCATATTATTTTAGGGGGAAACTATATTATTATATATAATGGATACTAATAAATGAAAAAATATGTTACCTTGGTCAAATTTAATAATGAATTATAGGGGGTTAAATTAGAAATATAATTTTAAATATGTATTAAACACCTCATTAAACTACAATATTTGTTTTTATATATAATTAAAATTATAAACATATAATATGTGTGAATTGGTATTAATTATTTCATGAAATATTGATGAATTTATTATAAAACCATGGTTAATTACAATTGTTCCACTCAAATCCATTAGAAAATGGAACCTCCTCCACTCCATTGTACAAAATTTTCAAAAACATTTAGCCCAACAAACCCTTGAAAATATATCTCCAAAACATCCTTAAACATGTTTTATATCTTTTCATCATTCCAAAAATCCATCCCTAGGATCCATGAAATGAAATATGAAGGAGGTTTTTTTAAGCGATGATTATTATTTTCACCATGAAAATTATTTTTTCACTTCGGATTTTACCTCATTAAGTTAAAAATTATTAATTCAAATATAATTACACGATTATTTATCATATATTTACACTCTATAATGATTATTTAATCAACTATATCTATCTCATATTCTATCAAATGTATAATAAAATTTCAATCTTGTGTATTGTAGGTAACAACCTCATGAACCGATGTAATTCATCTTGAATCACCACCTCACATAACTATATATAATGATATATTTAATGAATATATATAATATTTATGAAATAACTATACATATTTATCTGTTATATCACATATGACTTATTACATTCCAATCCGTTAAAAATGACAATGTCCCTCATGTGTACATCTGGACTATGAACTCTAAGATGAGATGTGATTCTTTTCATGATTCCAGTATACATGGAATGTAAGAATATATTATATACAAAACAAATATGATATAATAAAAATTATATTACAATTATGAAATATTTTAATTTATTTATTTCTATTGGTTGAGAAGTCTAAATAGCTTTCATATAAACATACCTCTAGCCATATTCTTAAACCACAAAATTCATTTTCCAATTTCTATACATTATGGATGAATATATATGTAATATATATTATTTTAAATTCATGATTAATATTTCTTATATTATTTGACCATTATAAAGATACAATACTAGTACATTCAAAATGAAACATGCATGAAAAATAAAACACTTCACACTTGAAAATGACAATTTTATAATTACTTATTAAAAAATGGAAATTAAAGTAATATTTTTGAAATATTTTTGAAATTATAATTATATAATTAAGTTTTTATATAATCGTAAAAATTATATATTTATTATAAAATATGATAGAGTTCATTCGAAGAATGTAGATCTCTTTGTAAAGAGTTTTTATCTCACTTTTACATTTTTATGACACATTCCATATTTACTACCTATTTAATTTGTGTTGTGTATATAATTACCATTAGTTAGTTTATGATATCCATTAATAAAATTATTTAAAGGTACGTATACAAATAATGTTATATCTTTCTTTTGGTTTTTTCTAATGTTAGTAATGTCGTAAGGGATTTTCATCTATCTTTTACTTTTTTGAGGAACATGACATGTTATCTAATTATTTCTTTTATTTGGTTTATATAACACCCATGAATATATTTATGATGATTTTATTGAGAATTATATTAATATAAATACCTACATAAGGATCTATATTTCTTGAGGATTTTATTTTAATAGTCCCAATGTGGTATATATTTTATTTTACACTGTCATTTTAAATGCGATTGATTATGATCAAGTTTCCAGCAATTAAATATTATGATATACCTATTAATAAAAAAATTAATATTATTATACTCTATATATTTATTATGAATATATGATATCCCTTCATTTTTCACTCTTTATGTACTCTAGTAAATTAATTAATATATTTAAGAAAAATTCTAATTTTTTTACTCTTTAGTAGAGGATCATTATTTACCCATAACTATTATTCTAAAAATGATATGAATAATATGAATAATATTTAAATATCATTGTTTATATTCATATGTTCTCATTATATAATTTTTGAAATTATTTCTAAATGAAATCATCATTTTTTGGAATATGGTAAATTTTTACTATTTTTTAAAAGTGTGAATGGAAAGTGTTTTTAAGTTATACCTCATGAATAAAATTTCCTATTATCATTTCTATTAAATGAATTTTATATTCCCTTATAGGTTTTATAGTTTAATTAAAAATAAAATTTTAACATTACAATATGGGAATTTCTTAAATTTTAATTATGTAATTTCAATATAGAAGTATATATTCCACGTGAAATTTTATATGCTGTTTTGAAAAAATAATTACACGAGGGATAACATTATGTGTTGTTTAATAACCCTTAATAGGTGTATAGCGCTACTTTAACATTATTATTCTTTCCCTGGATAGTTTTTTATAATGATTTAAATATGATTATGAAGCATATCTCTTTTCCACGTGTTATGAATGGGTGAATATTTTATAACATTGTGGAAGAATATATATATGATTTTTCTTATGTGATTATTGAGCCCCAAATTATATTTACCACTAATTAATTTGTTAAAAATAGATGAGATAAATTTGACTATAATAGCGAGTAAACCAATTTTAGTAAGGGACTCTATCAAATTTTCTTTGTGAGAAATGACTACTATAATGGTTTAGGGACAGAACCCAGTCCACTATGAATGATTTAAATGTAATCCATTTCTACTAATGAAATTATTTTCCATTCTTATATTTATGACAAAAACATTTATCGTGGTCAAATGTTATGCTATAATGGATCATGTTAATTTATTACTTTATGATTTTCCTCTTTTAAACATCGAAATAAAATGTTTGGAATTAGGATTATAATCTCTAATATAAAGGTTGTGGTTTTTCAACTATTATGAAATTGTTTTTTTTAATTATTGAAATGTTATATTGGTAGATAAAATTTGGTACCTTATAGAGAATCTATGATGACCCTTTCCTATGTATTTTCTCTATAGTTGTATAATAATGGTGTTGATAAAGGTTCATATACCATCCACTCTAGAACTACTAATTTGTTTATTTTTATCTATATATGACCACTCTGTTGCTTATAAATAATTTTACAAGGGTATAAAAATTACAAAAAAAAATTATATTTGGAATTAGTAGTGAAAAACCATAATGGTATGATGACTACATCTCATTTCCATGATTGTTCCCTGGTTGGTGGTTATAGAAATGGTACTCCTATAGTTATTATTTTCTAGTTCTATTTTAATTTTACTTTATCATATGAATAAATTAGATTTATGTTAAAATATTAAAAATCATTTTATGAACAATGGAATTCACATATGACATTCCAAACTAATATTTGATCTTATATCAGGGTAAAGATAAATATTACATTTTGATTTAATTCATATCTCTTGTATGGGTAATGATTGCTATTAAAAATTAGTGTTTATCTTATATGGTTTGGGAGAAACTGAAAATAAATTATATTCCATGTTTTTGGATTTTATTATGGATTTATAGAATATTTTCCTAGTCATCCAGAAAATATTGAATTTTTGTTCTCAATAGAACTCATACCTTTTGGTACACCTATTTTGATGTCTAAGTATAGAATTTACTTTTATATTTTATAGAAATAAACATGAAACATTATATAAATCATGAATGTGTATGTATTAAAAAAGTTTTTCACATTGGTGTGCATCAGTTTCATAGATTAAGATGTCAAATAAATAAATGTGGCTCTATATTGGTAATCATGGACATTAAAATATCACTATTATGAATTTGTCTCTTATTAAAAAAATTGAATAAAAAACTGATAAAAAATATAAACCTCAATACATTTTAAATATTGAACAACATTTTTTATATCTTTAAATGTTTTTTATGATAGTGGATATACACAGGAAAATATTTTATATGATTTTTGGAAAAAATGAATATATAGTGATATCATTTCTTTTTACTAATTCCCCTACAATAATCTATTATTTTATGAATATAGAATTTAGATATTACCTTGAATAGTTTTTGGTTATCATTTTAGAAAATATTCTTATAAATTCAAAGATAAAGTATGAGCATGAAGACCATATGAAAAAATAATTCAAAACCCTAATAAATGATACATTTTAAAAAAAATGTAAAAATAATGAGTTTGATTTAAAAATGGATTCCTTTTTTCAATCATATAATCTCACTTTTTGGTATATTAGTGAATCTATCAATGATAAAAATTATTCAACACTAGACCATACTAAAAACATTGACTAAGATTAGAATATTTCATGGTTTTTTGGATATTGTCATAAATCTGGGGATAATTTATTTGGAATAACTAATACAATCCGCATGTTTTTATAGAAGGGGGATGGTTATTCTAATCAAATTAATGTGAGAAAACATTAAATGACTGAATATTATTGTAGTTAGATCACTTATTTTTTCCTATACCTTCAGTGGAGAATGGTCTATAATATATTGAAATGCATCAGTTTAGGGACTTGGATGTGTTATCATGAAGAATAATATTATTTTATCTCCTGAATCACTCCTATTGAAGGTTCATGAGAAAAATTACAGAATTCCTGATTTATTGTCAGATAGAATAATTTTTTCATTAATGGTATGGAATCATGATCTTTATTGAGAATGATGTGATATATTTTTTGATAAAAAATATTTACTATATATATATTCACTGAAAAAGAGATATATTTGATATAATAATTATTGTTGTAGATGACTAATGATTATGAATTCTCAATATATTAACTTATTGGAAGGAGAAGAAGGTGGACTATTCTTTGAGGCGATATGATCTTTATTGACTATCTTAATGAGTATTAAAAAATATTAAATATTTATGGATTTTAAATTATGCATCTAGAAATGAAGATGGTAATATTCAAAATTTATCTTAATAATACAAGTTTTCAAACATTAATCCATGTTTTTATTAAGGAAGTTCAAAAGAAAGGTGCAGAGATACAAAATATTGTGAGAAAGTTTCAGTAGATTAACCTTGATTGTGATTGAGTAATAGTGTTTAGAAATATTGTTTTTGTTCTAACCTTTACAGATTTGAAGAAGTAACCATTTCATGAGGCTCATTATTTATCATTACATATTTATCATGGACTTATAGAGAATTATAGAGATCTAAATATGTATTATTTTTTAGGATATCATTTAGTGAGATATTACTGAGTTTTTATATTGATTTTCAGTATCTTAAATAGTTAAGGATTAGAGAAAAAATTGTAAGGGGATGTTATAGGTATTACATCTTCCATGATATAAATGAGAATATTCTACCCTGTAATTTTTCATTGGGATCCCCAAAATAAATAAATATTATAATGCTATTTATATTGAATCCGGTAAAAATAAAAGTTGAGCCCAATTTATTTATATCAGATAAGAAATATATATTTCACATTAATCAATAATATATAATAAGGAAGTGGTGAGGGATCAAAGAGTACGTCATTATAATGTATCTGATTTTGATTCATGGTTTACATCAATGTTACAGTTAATTCATAATCAGGATCTAGATATAGTGTTAGGATTTAGTACAACATATCATCTACATATAGAATATCAATATGATCGAACCATTCAAATAATAGGGGATATGATGATATATTTTTTAAGTGATTTAAATGTTTCTTGGGATAAACACCTTTTTCTTGTAATGTTTTATTACCAAAAAATATTTCAATTGAGAATTTTGATAAGAACATAATAATACCATTATATAATTTTGTGTATAAATCCAACCTACTATAAAAAATAATGAGAATTAAAGCTATTGGAACATTATCTAGAGGATTAAATGGAAGATAATTTTAGATCAATTAAACAACACATCAAGACATCTTAGTGTCACCACAAATGTTATTTTGTAAATCATCAGCATGATATAGAATTTGAAATCATAGAGATTGTTTTTATTTTATGATATACATGAACTAATATTTTGAGGATCAGACTGAATAGAAATATAATCCATAGGTATATTGGGCCATTTGAGATAATTTAATGATTATGGAATTTACCATATAACATAGAACTGACACAAATCTCTCTCATGTTTATTATGTGAACCATGTATCTATCCTAAGAAAGTGAAAAATTAGATCCATCAGATGTACTAATGTAAAAGGTCATGATAAAATAGAAAGATATATCTTGTGAAGAAAAAATAGTATAAATCATGAATCAAAGATATAATGTTCTGTAAAATTGGACTACTCATATGGTTGATGTTCTCTAGAAGCTAAATCAGAACCTGAAGATGTGATTTGGAATAGATATCCTCATATTTTTGTATTAAAGTAATGGATTTTTGAGGAAAAAATTAATTTTAGGGGATTTATAATGTAACATCAATGGATTTTATGATATATTAGTTTTTAAATAAATTTAATCTATTATATAGAATTTTATACACACAACCCATAATCTACATAAATGTGATATAGTATACAGTTGTAACCTAGAAAGTAAAATAGTTGTTTTGAGTATCACTAAATATATTATAAATATTATATGGTTGCACAATATATAAATTAAATTAGTTGCCTATAAATTTTCTATAAACCATAATAATAATCATTTGAAATTAAATGAAATATATTGATGAAAAACACATTAAATTCACATAATGATTTTTTATCTTAATAAATTTAAATAATTAATAATGTGATATTTTTTAAGGTAATTTATATCTTATATATTAAAAAAATTACCATTACTCTAATTATTTTTTCTAACAATGGGATAACATTAAATCCAGTTTGATGCTAAAAACATTTTGTTATGAAAACTAGTTTTATTGTGATTTGCAGTCATATTTTTTAATTCATTTTTTATTTTTTTATTAAATATATTTCAAAGAAATTAACATAATATTTTAAATAATAATTTCAAATATCTATTATATATTATTTTTTATAAAGTTGTTAAAATATTAATTTCCTAATGATTAGTTATAATATTGAGTTTTATTAAAAAATAGGCCATTCGTTTGACGCAATTATTTTTTTATTATTTAAATATGGTAATAAATATAAATTGGTTTATTAATATTATCATCTGTCCAATTTATATAATTTTAATTTGTATCTATTTATTTTAAACATAATAAATTTTAAAATATATATATAATATTTTCATTAAAAACCTCCTTTTTTCTCCGCTGTAAGTTTTATTTAATATTAAATTATGGATGTTTTATGAATTGAATTTGATAAAATGTTCTCCATATTATGAATAAAAATAATTATATATTTTTTATAAGGCCAATTTATTTTCTATTCAGAATGAATCTTAAAAAAATTATAAATTTTTAAAATTTTAAAATTATTTTCGAGGTATTAATCAATAAAAATTGCGGTTAAAATCTAAAAAAAGCTTACTAAAACAAATTTTTTTTGAGATATTAAGATCATTTACCTATAATATTATAATATGATTAATTTTGGATAAATGTTTCCATGAATGGTACTTAAAATGTTTTTATAAATTTAAGAAATTACAAGTGCACCCCCCCACCTCCATTATAAAAGAGAACCTACTCCTCTCATTTAATCACACATATTGATCCATTTATCATGAAAAAAACTCCAATTATATCTTCCCAGAATCCTTATACATGTTATATTACTTTTGCTATTTCAAAACACCAACCCTAGGGCATTAAGAAGATATCCAATTGTGGTTTTCCAAGAGAAGTTTATTTATCACTATGCTAATTCATTTTAAATCTTGTTTTAGGAGTTCAAAATATGTCCTCATAATTACTATACAATAACAACATTATATAAAATATAATGATATATTATTTTTTCACTATCAAAACTTATTCTCATATCCACTTATATGTAATAGTAAACAGAAACTTATGTCTTTTGTTTGGTCGACTACCGCCTCATGAACAGATGTAATTAATTTTCCATCAATACATATCATTGATATATATATATTGATAAATGTAATAAATATTTATTATATTAATGAAAAATTTGTACTTTTGTAATTAGAATATGATAGCCACCTTCTTTCCTTAAAATTCATTGGAAAATGATAATGTCACTCATGTATATGTGTGCGCTACCACCTCCATGAAGTGGTGTGATTCATTGTTTAATACCACAATACATGGAATTTGAGAAAAAAATACAAAGATAATATATATATATATATATAATTTTTATTTAATAATTATTTTTTAAATTTCAACTAATATTTATCAATAATTCATTACATCTGTCAAAAAGTGACAATAGTGTTTCTTTATATATATGACTTACCATCTCCAAAAACTATATAATTTATTTTTCCATCAGTATCCATTAATGATGATTATAAATATAAATAAATAATGAATATATAATATATTTATATCCTTATTAGTATTATGGAAATATTGTAATCATGATCAAATTACTTGGATAAGATCCACCAAACCAATGCACTCATGAAAAATAAAATAGTTAACACATGAATATGATGATTTTAATAAGGTTTTATTAATAAATTGATGCTAAAATATTATAAGTGGGACATTTATGATATTATAAAATTTTAAACTATTTTATTATATTTTTAAATTTTTATTATATTTAGTATATTGTTGATTAGAGTTCTCTAAATCAAATTGGGACATAAGGTAAGGTATTATTAATCATACAATTACATATATGGGACACATTTAATATTCAACAATTGTTTCATTTATGTGTTTTATATATATAAATATAAGTTATATTATTAGTATACTCCTAATATTTATGGGGATATATATTTCTATATAAATTTATTTCATTCCTGAGTTTTCTTTTTTAAATTTCCATAGTGGTACGGGATTTTCATCTCACTTTTACTTCTATGGAAAACATCCCACCATCACCAAGTCATTATTCTATATGGTTTATATAATATTATTTAATATATTTTTGGAATATTATCATTAAAATTATGCTGATATACATATCCATATGAGGGTTTATTTTTATTTAGGGTTTTATTTGGAGGTTTCTAATGTGGTAACACATTTATATAATAATATTATTTTTACAATAATTAATTATGATCATGTTTACAAAGATGATATAATATGAAATAACTATATTGAAACAAATCATTTTTCATCCCCTCTAGTTATTTCTTGTGGGTACATTATTTCCTTTAATTTTCCTCTCTCTAGAACTCAAGATATTGAATAAATATTTTATTGTAAAATAGATATTTCTATCTCATCAGTTGAAGATCATTTTCATTTCATATTTACCTTTTCTAAAAATGTCTCCATGAATGTTTATAAAATTTTACATTGGTTTTAAATCTTAATTCTACCATGATTTATGTCAACAAAATGTTTTAAATTAAAAAACCATGACATTTTATAAACATGGATCTTTTTTCTCTTTCACAAATGTGTGATAGAAATGTTTTCAATTAACTTTTAGGATATTAAAAAAAATTCCCACCACCATTACTAATCAATGAATTGATGATAACATTATATTAATTCTATGTTTATTTCAAGTAAAAAAATTCATTATTATTTGGGAATTTTTCAGATTCTAGATATTTTGTTTTAAATTAAATAGTATATATTCCTCACGAAAAGTTCTACGTGATATTTATAAGAATTTTTCATATCAGATTACATCATTTGATGTTCACAAACTCGTATTAGTGAAATTATTATAAGATAAATTCCTTATTCTTTATATGAATGATTTTTTATTTAAATATTACAGTATATTTATGAAACCTATTTCCTTTCCATGTGTTTTTATTTTTTTAATGATTTATGATCTTGGAGAAAATATATTTAAAATTTAAATTATGTGATGTGTTAGCCATGAATTATTTTTTATAAAATTTATTGGGTATATATTGATATGTCATTTGAAAACTAGAACAGTAATAGGTTGTAAACCATGCTTTACAAGGGACACTATCCATTATGATTATATTGGAATAAAACCATAACTATAGTGATGGTTCGAGGAGTGATCCCAAAACACTATGATTGTTTTTAATGCAACACTTGACAAATAATAAACGAATTTTATATTCTAATGTTTTTTGATAGACGAATATGCCCTATTTCAATGTTAGGAACTCATGGATCATGTTCTTTAATTACTTTATGATTCCTATCATTGGAACTACAAATCAATATGGCAGGACTCAAAATTATGATATATAATATGTAGGGTATTATATTTAAAAATTTAATGATCATGTTTTGATACATTTATTCTCAAGATATGTTAGTATCTCGATTGTTTTCCCTTACAGAGCATATGATCCCACCCTTTCTTATGATTCATTTCCCTGAGTTATGAAGAAGTGTGTTATGAGTGATATTTAAAATAATTGTTCATGTTTGGATAAACATAGTGGGGTATTATATAGTTTCCCTATGAATTTTTTTATATTCCCATTTTTCCAAAGTCACTAGACCTATGTGATTTTGGAATAGATAATTATGCTATGAAATGAATATTTTTCTCTATGATTGGATATCTAGTAAAATAATTTATGAGCAACTATAAATAGTATTAGTGTAAGGATTAGTTACCTTTGGAAATGATGATGATAAATAATTAGTTTAAACCCTTAGAAAAATAATATATAGAGTAAATTATCTCATGTTTTGTAAACCAAGGATTTGGGTTTTCCCTAATAACTAATCCCTATCTTGAGAAAAAAGGTATATGTTGTTTTGGATAAGATATATCTAGGGGTAATAAGAATAAAAATATTTATTCAAATATATATTGGTCATCATTCTAGATAACGGTTAGTGTAACCTTACACTATATCGAGATTGAACCTCCAAGGAGAGATGCATGTGTTAATCCAAATATTCCTTATGAATTTTTTTTAAGGATTTAAATAAATTATAAAAATTAATATAGTTGGTAATGCCTTCGGTGTTATATATTGAATTTATGGATTATTTATTTAAATATATATTAAATTATTTTTCATGATTATGTGATTTTCAACAATGATTATTTATTCTCACACTATGATTTTTGGTTTTAGTCAATGCATGATACTTGATGGAACTATGTTTATATTAAATTTGATAGAAAATTACATATCATCCTCTTCATAAACCAAAATTAATTGGGTTTTGATTATAAAATATAATTTCTATACTTACAAAACATTCATAAGTTATTAATGTAACACCTAGTTTTTTTATGATCCTTTTTCTAAAAATTAAATATTTCATTAATACCATTCATCCCATTATTTCAAAAATTCATCTCACATGGAAATTTATTTTATCACATTACATGCTACACTGACTTAAAGTAAGATAAATGCAACATTGATTTGACGTGCTTTTCACGCAACATTAATGGTTCTACAAAAAATCATTTTATTGTTATAATTATTCAAAAGAGATAATTCTATCTTAGATATTAAATTTAATTATATAAATTGTAATAAATAAATTTAAAATATTGTTTATAATTATTTTATATAAATAAAATATACTTATATTAAAAGATATTATTTTTGGTGATGTCCTATATTTAAAAATAACGTTATCTAAAATGCACCATTGTTAATGTCCTTCTGTGATAAATATTAAAAATAATTTCAGAACCATTTAGAAATTTAATTTTGAAAAATATAATTAATTTTTTAATTTATAATATCAAAATTCGGTTAGGTTGAATTTTTTATATTTTTTTAACAAACATCATTTTTGGATGAATAATGAAAAATATATGATTTTAATTCCAAACCACTTGTAAATTTAATTTATTTGTTGGGATTAATTAAATTTTTAAATAGTTTAATATTTATTTACATTATATTTTTATCTATTAATACAATTTTTTCCATTTGAAACAATTTCACAATGAAATGGGATTAAAAACATAGGAAACATTTGATCATTTCTAGATTAAAAACAAGCATTGTCGACCTAGCTATATGATCAATTTTAAATTAATTTCTTCCACTTCTATTATTAGAATGTGAAAAAATGTATTTAATATATTTAATTTGAAAAATTTATAATATCTAATAGGGTAAAATTGTCTTTCCCAAAAAATATTAGTAAGACTGGTAGAAATTAGTTACATCATTTTAGTGTTAATTAGGTTATTAAAGTACTAAACAATAAAAATAAAACATAAAACGACCAAGAAACATACCCAAAACCAATTTTATAGCCATTAAAATTAAATATTTTTGTTTTTTGGTTTGGTGTGAATTTATTAAGGTAAAATTATGGGCACCTTAACTTGTTTTCAAATTGTTTTTTGTGTCCTTTCCGTTCCCTATTAAACCCCACCAATAATACCCACTTCCCCACACATCTAAATCCCCTTGGATCACCCAAAATCGTCTAATAAATCTCCAAAGTTCCATCCATTACTCATTTATTTCCTCGGATGTTCATAATAAAAACCAAGGAATCCTTTTGGCAGAAAAAATGAGTTACCAGATTAAGAGGTAATGTATTCTCTCAGGCTCCTTTACTTTATTTTTCTTATCCAACCATCCACTATATTAATTCTAATCTTGAATAAAAACCAGAATCATAAATATATTGTAATTGTATTGTCTATGATTTTACCTACACTTACACAAACTTTCAATTAATGTATATCAATGATATTGTTTATGTGTATCATGTATTGTGGCCTCACGAAACAATGATTGCTCATTTCATCTTTACCACCTCTCAGAGTGGAAATTAAGATGGAAAATATATTTAAATATTTTATATATTATAATTATTTATGATTCATTATTCATTTTATAACACAAATCATTTTAACATTATATTTTTTGTAATTATGATAATTTCGTTTGAGGAATTGTATTCTACGTCCCCCCAAAGCGATGCGATTCTTTCTCACATTGCATAGAATGTTTTAAGCACAATATTTTTGAAATTTTATGATATATATAACATTATAATTATAATATAATTATATTATAGAAATATAAAATTTTATGTTATTTTATTTTATTTTTTTAACCATACAATCAAAACAGAATCATAATTAATTTGAATGTTTGGCTTACATTCTCAATGAATAGTGTATTCAATTTCATTATTATTTATGCTATTGAGTCTTATAATAAATAAATAATAGATATTAATGACATATATATCAATATTTATATTCTGGAATCATGATATATTTAATAAGGCCAACAATATTTCAAATTAAGACACATGTGAAGAACAAAGCGAATATTTATTGAAGTGAAACCCTGATATATGATTATTAAAAAGAGTTTAATATATGGTCATAATAAGACCATAAATATTATTATGAATGAGAATTTTCATCATTAAAATATTTATAATAAAATTATGCTTGTTATTCTGCAATCTTCGATGAGTACAAATGGAGTCAAGACATGGGGTTAGAGGATTTCATCCCAATTATTATTCCACTGAGATACATGAAAAGTTCACCACACTTTTACTTTTTTGTGGTGTATGAAATGACCATTATTGTATTATATGTATCCTATACAAAAATTTAGTGGTATAATAATATCCTTTTAATAAATTTTCATTCATAGGGTTTATGTTTAAAATGATACCAAATTGTTAAAATTATCTTGTCTCAATTTTCCTTCTTTGAGACTCATGTTTTGTTATACACTCAAACAATTTTTGAGTTGTACATACATCCATTTTATATTTTATATGATGAATATAATTATTTTAATGATATTTAAACTTCTTTAAAATTAATTTCTTACATTGATAGCATGATTCCATGATAACATGTTATATGTGTTTATTCAAAAAATCTCACCGATTTTTGATATCGTTTTCATTTATTCATCCATTGATTTAATCATTTGACAAATCTCTCAAATATACCAACAAGTTTCCTCCCCCTATTTTTATTCTATATATCTTCATGTGTTTGTACAGGTTTTACACTCTATTTTTATTAATCAAATGTTTGTACGTAAAATTTGACCAACTCTCTCTCTCTTCGATTAGAATCAAATTGTATTCAAAAATACATTTTGGAAAATGACTTTCAAAGTTACTTCAAGATAATTTCCATGGAAAAATGATTTTAAAAATGTTTTAACATTTTAAAATAATCCATTATATGTTTTCAAATTTATTTTCAATGTATATGGTTTCAACATGTTTTATGTTATGAAAATTATTTTTTAAAAAAGATTTGAAATTTTCATTAATAAATGATTTTAAAGAATATAAATAATTATTAACTATATAATATAATATCCATTTTTTATAATCATGCCTTTATAGAGAAATTTTTCAATGTTTTCATTCATATTATTTCTATAAATGGATTAAATTTTTATGGAATAATGTTTATAAAATCCATTTCTCTTTCAAATGTTATATTATACTAAATCTTGCTTCTTATCATGGGTTATGTTTGTGATAAAATTCTTATAAACACTAACTATTTCAAAATGTTATGATATGATGACATGTTTATAATACCCATTTCATTCCATTGATTATGATATGACTATTTCTGATCTATTAGAACACATATGAATGATTTCAATATGAGATTAGTAGGACCTATATCTCCCTTCAATAAATTGGGTAATGATTTATATCTCCTGAGATAGACTATGATAGTCATTGGAATAAACTATGACTACTATGATAGCCTGGGGAGTGAACCTTGACTACCATGATAGTATGAGAAGTGAACCAATACTGCCAATATAGTCCTCGCATAGAATCCTTGGAACCTATTGAAATCATATAATCTTCTTATGTTTATTCCAAAATTACATGTTTTTTTCCAAATTTATTCTTTTATGGTTTATTCTCACTGATTCATTAAAATTCATGTCTTATTAACATCCAATTATTATGAAAGGATTCCGGTTATGATCTTTGATTTTTATGGTATGATAATTATATTCATGATCATGTTCTCATACCCTTATGCTCAAGTTTATGGTTGTATATCTCAGTTGTTTACACATAATAATAATTTGAGCTCACCCCTTTTTATGTTTCCTTTCTCATAGGTTAGGATGATATGTATTTTGTTTGAGGTGTCTAAGAAGAATGTTAGATAAGATGAACCTAGCATGAGATGATGCTCCCCATTTATGTACCAGTGTTAAGGAGTCCTTGTTTATTAATGAACAAAAAAATTATGTTCTTTTGGCATCTAATTCTATAATTTTTAAGCATTTACTAAAAGTTATGTTATTCTTATGTTTGAAATGTGATTTTCACTCTAGTTGTTATAAGTGAAAATGTATAGTTGTCATTTGTAATACAGGATGAGAGAACCATAGTGAAAACACTTAGAATGCATTTATGGATATGTTTTTATATAAGGAATGATATATGAAAATGTTCTAGAATTTTGGAGAAGGATAGAGTATGTGGTTTTTCAAGAAATACAACCATGCCAATATAATACATGTAGATATGGGTTTAGAATTGATTTACCTTGGGGTAACAACTATGACAAGATTTTATGGGACTGATTCAGGGTAATCTGGTTCATGACAAGGGGTCGTTCTGCACACAAGGATTGATACTCCCAGGGGATATACTTTGGTTATTCACAAGATCATCAGGACTGTTATGAAGGATTTAAATATATGTTTCCAATGAATAACCTAGGATAAACCTACAGTGTCATAGATTATGTATATCTTCATGAGATATGATTCCATTAAGTGATCATTAATATTTATGATAACTATTGCTTATTCTATGATTTTGGTTTTTATCAATGTATGGAACACAAAGAAACCATGTAAGTGGTGATTAGTATAGATGATGAAATGATTGTAATCCTAGGATATTTAATGTTATGGGAAATAGATTGAAAAACCTCATTGTTATGCTCATACATTATTCTCAAGCTATGAATAATGGGGGACATCCTAGTGATCAATGTTGGGAATAACATTATATTTACTATTTCAATAGGCTACATACACTTTATTTCTTAGGGTATTCTAATCCACATGATTCTAAATAATTGTATAGTACTGCTGAAGAGATATCCTTTGTTCATTAGAGTTTAGAGCATGAGAAATTCAATATGGCTATATATCAGTTACAAGGGAAACACGATCAATGGTTGAATATAATCAAGAATATGTGGAAAAAATATTATATTGGATCCATAGATTGGGAAGAGTTCTTGAACACATTTCTTAAAAAGTACATTACTATAACTATTCATACCACAATGGATAAAAGGATCTTTGAGTTGATGAAAATAGATGATAAATATTTTGGTACCCATGAGGATAATATCCCAAGACTTCTGAGGTATGCTTTAGGAATTATCATCCAACATGAATGTAATGTTTCTAGGTTATTTAGTGGCTTAAAGCAATTTCTCATAAGGATGTTGGAATTAAGAGACATTATTAGTTTCGATACAATTTTGAATTTTGATATATATGTTGCAATGGTGGTCTGGGTCACGTATCAATCCCATGGTTTTGAAAAGAAGGTAATGGTGTAGTTTAAAGGAAAATCTAAAAACAATGAAGAAAAGAAGATGTCCATTTATTTAATCTATAAGTGTGGAAAGAGGCATAGAGTAAATATAATTAATGTGTATAATAAATGTTTTATGTTTGGAAAGGAATCTCACTAAGAAATTGATTACCAATAGATGGGAAGAGTTTTTCCCAAAACTCAAATGGAGAACAAACTGCATAGAATAAACCTCCAATGATTCAGTGCTAAAAGTGTCAGGATAATTGTAAATATAAAAAAATTTTCCAATATCCAAGGGATGGTGATTATGATGTACACCAAAAACCATTTATGTCGTGTTGAAAGTGGAAATATCATTCAATCTATATTTCTGATTTGGGGTGTGACAATGACATGATTCAAGGTACACAAACCATCCACTCTAGAATGGCTAATGTCATAATTGATTCTGGATCCACCCACTCTTTCATGTATATAGAAAACTATACAGGTGTTATGATTCCCCCAAAACAATTATATGTGAAATAAATAGTAAAATAGTCAACTTGTAAAATGCTTACATCTAAAGTCTATGATTCCTCTCCGTTTGAGGTTTGTGGGAATGTGATTCCCGAAATTCTTTTCATTTATCCTTTGATTGAATTTTATGACATCATAAGAATGGATTGGATTTCTCTGTATAAATACCACATATATTTTCAAGGAAGAGAAGTACAATTCCATATTTCAAACCTTCTTATGATCATCAATCAATGTGATTATAATTATGAATTTCATGTCGAGATTACATCCAGTTTATGGCTCTAAATTCTCATTTAAAGAGGTTCTTTATCTCGTATGGTTGCGAAGAAGATCAACATCAATGAAATTAAATGGGATTAGGACATTGTGGATGTCATTATAGAAGAATTTTATATCCTTTACTAGAACATGATTTTGAGTTCCACATAGAACTTGTACTGGGTTCCTCAAAAATTTCTAATAATCCTTATAGATTTTCTCTAATTGAGTTGCAATAATTGATGAAGAAACACCATGAAGACCTTGATAAGTGATTCATTTGGACACTTGTGTCATCATAAGCGGGTTATATTGTTTTTATGAGAATGAATGATGGATCATTGTGAATCTGAATTAAATATCAGTAGAAAAATAGGATCAAAATAAAGAAAAAAATATCATCTTCTCCAAATTGATGAATTGTTTGATCAACTTTACAGAGCTCAATAGTTTTCCTAGATTTACCTTTATTCATGATATCATCAATTGAGGTAAATAATGAATATATACATAATAAATCATTCCAAAAATGGTACAGTCACTATGAATATATAGTTATACCATTTAGTCTTACTAATTCCCTTCCTATTATCATGGATTTAATTAATAGAGTCTTAGAGATTAATGATAGTGTACGAGGAATCACAACACTAGGGTTCAATCTCTCCAACACCTCCATGTTTTTTCATAGACTAGATCAACTTCCCTTCTCATGCTTGGATATTCGTGGTGGCATCTACTATTCCGCGATGGAGTCATTTGACTACTTGGCTCCACCGTATCGGTGAAGCAAATGCTTTCCTACCTTCTCACTCCCAACTCCCCATTATATGGATAGATTTACATGGAGGTGTGGTGTAGGAACAGGGGATAAGATCCAAATTTCATTGTATGGGGGGAACCTCTTCATTTTGGGATATGTGCATCTGGTGGTAGGGCATATCCTCCGCATGCAACTTGGATGGAGGCAACGAGATCTCAAGCAGGGCTTCAGTTTGTATTTCTCCAAGATTTATGGTGATGGGTTTCTTATTTTCATCATATTTTCATCTGTTTTTGGTCTTTGATGGATATTTATTCTTCTTGATCCTGGCCTCACACTTCAAACTTCGGTTCGGTGATGGCTATTTAGTGGAGGTTGGGTCGAGTTAGGGATCGTTTATCCTCTTATATTCAATAGTGATTCTTTTTTTTTTCAGGATTAGTTTTGACAGAGATGTTTGATGATCTGTAAGGTTGTGGTGTGATTATAGTCAATGTAATGCGTTTATTAGAAGATAATGTGATGAGTTTTGGTATTTGTTTTTTTAAGGAATATATAGATTTATTTTGTAGGAATTATGGTTTAGGTATAATTATTATTTTTGGATTAATCATTTGTTCAAATTAGATGTGATGTTTGATGATTTTAAGCCAATACACTACCTAGATCATATCAAGATGAGGGTCAAAGCATGAATCATTCACCCTTTCATACCATTTTGATATGGAATATTGAGAGGGAATGGATCTGCCATCAGTACTAGGCCCGTGCAACCCATCATGGGAAAGCTAGATGAGCGGTCCTGCAATGGTGAAGGTTTGCCAACACGGTGTAGTCGTTGGGGAGGGGAAGATCTTGTAGTTTTGACATGGGTAATCCCCTTATGGTTTTAATAGGTTTTAATTATGGATCTTGTGGTTTATCAAATTTTCCTCAAAGTGTTTGGATAATAAAAAAAATAAGATTTTCAATTAGTCAGTCTTAGTGATAACCTCGATCATTTTTTGGTTTTCTTTATTGATGAAATTCTTATCTATTTAATGATCAAGGAATAACATTAATATCCCTTGAAAATTGTACAAAGTTCCTTAAGGAAAGAGAATATATATGAAAATTTTAGGAAATTGTGATATTTGGATGATAAAGTTTTCATTTTTGGGTATCATAATCTCAAGAGAACATAAAGTAGTACATAAATCGAATACAAAAGTTATTGAATGTTATCCTAGACCAACCATGGCGACAGATATCCGTAGAGTTCCTGGATTAGAAGGATATCATCAATGTTTAGGGTATAATTTCTCACAACTAAATAATACTATGAACAAGTTAACATTGATGCATGTAACATTTCTCTTGATAGAGTATTGTGAGGAAACATTCAATGAACTTAAGAGAAGGTTGTTCAGTTCACCTATGCTTACATTTCCTTGTAGTTAATAAGAGTTTTTAATTTATAGTGATTAATTCAAGAATGGATTGTGATGTTTTCCTATGAATAATATCATGTATATTACTTAAGCGTTGTATTAGTCAAATATCCCTAAGATAAATTACACAACACGTGATTTGGAGTCAGTAGCAGTAATTTTCTTTATTAAAGATATGTACTCATTACCATTATGGAGAAAAGTTTGATATATATACCAATCCAAATTACATGGATTATTTATTCACAAAGAAGGATTTTAACAATTGATATAGAAAATGGTAAGAGTGGATAAATTATTATGACTAATAAATACATTATAACCACAGGAAAGAGAACAAGGTGTTCGATGTTTTTAGTCAGATTGTTAATTTAATCTTATCCATGATGCAGATAAAAAAAGACCAAATATTTATTTATGTTTAAAGGGTGGATCTAGAAATCCTAATGGAAGGGGAGAAATAATATCGTTCTTAAATGAATTTTCAACCCTATATCAATGTGGATATTAATGATGTGTAGATGTAAGATGTAGACCAGAAAAATAAATTTAGAAATGTTCATGAGTATATCCTCAATCAAGATGCCATGATATTATTCTAGAATCGCATATGTGTTCCTTCCATATAATATTTCAAGAAGTTGTTATTATAGGAATCTCTAAATTCATCATTATCTATTCATCCTGGAAGTATGAATATGTATCGTGACCTAAAAAAATAATTCAAATGGGATGTCATGAAGAGAGATATGAGAAAATTTGTATCTTGGTGCTTGGTATGAAAAAACATTATGTATGAAAGATAAAGTAAAAAAAATATTGAATCCATTACCCATACAAGAATGGAAATGAGAGAAAATCACTATGGATTTATACATTTAACTACCATAATTCACAAAAGTGATTTATTATATATGGGTGGTAGTCAATCACATTACTAATTCAACATAATTGATTGATATAAGAGAATATTTCTCTTTAGATAAGCTTGTAAAACAATAATTTATTTAAGTGTTATTGTCGCATGGATAACCACATTACATTTTATCATATCGGGATATGAGGCTGACCTCAATGTGCGGGTGATGTCCTCATCAAGAACATGATAATGATTGTGTTTTAGAAATTCTTATCATCCTCTGACTGATGTTATAACATAATTCACCGTTCAAAACCTAGAGGATATGATTATATCATGTTTGTTAGATTTAAATGGTGGTTGGGATCAACATCTTCCTCTAGTTGAATATTATTACAACAGTATCATTCGCTGAAGAATGCTGATATAATTGTATGAATACCTCAATGGAATGAAATGGAAGTCTCCAACGTGCTACGATGAGGGTGGAGAATGAATTTTATTGGGACTTGTGATCATTGAAAAAATGGTCAAGAAGTTGAGAATTATTAATTAGCATATCAATGTCGCTCAATGTTAGTTGAAAAATTGTGTTGATACCCATATGATTGATCTAGAACATAGAGTTATTGATAATGTGTTTCTACAAAATTCAACCTAGATGAATGTTATGAGATTTGGGAAGAAAGGGAAACTAATCCTCAGGTATATTGGACCGTTTTAGATTCTTGATTGTATCTGGAAAATATCCTATCACTTGGCACTTCAGAGAAATCTCTCTCATGACAATAATGTGATATATGTGTCTCTATTGAGGAAGTACATACGTGACCCTTCATATTTACTAAAAGTAGAGGTCATATCATTGGATCATGGTCTTTTTTACTGTGAATAACCCATTGAAATTCGTGACCAATCAAAAAATGTTGCTCAAAACAAGACCAATCACATGGTCAATGATTTGTGGATAAATAGCTAGTTAATATAAGATACATGGAAACCATAGTATTTGAGGAAGCATAAGTATCTTCATTTTTTACCTGAGTGACAAATTTTGAAGGTGAAATTTATTTTAAAGGGGGTAAAATGTAACACCCCAAGTTTTTATAGCCATATATTTTGAATAAATTAAATTTTAATTTATATTATACAATAAATTAAGTAAAAAAATACATTCACAAGAAAATGAGATGTCATAATTTAAATTCAACACCATCATGGTTTATAATACAAACAACATTGAGTTGGCATACATTACACATAACACCGATGTTTCTAGGAAACATCATTTAATTGTCATAATTATTTAAATGTGATAATTATATACTATACATTAAACATAGTTATAGAAATATTAATAACTAATTTTAATATATATATGATATAAATTTTTTATATAAATAAATTATATGGATAATATAATATATGAATTTTGGTAAAGTCCTTCTATATTTAAAAATATCAATTTCTAGAATGAACAACTTGTAATGTCATTCTATGAGAAATATTATAATTATTTTAAAAAAATTTCGGAAATAAATTTTATAAAATGCACATAATTTTTTAATTTATAATCTTGAAATTATCATAAATTAAGTTTTTTATATTTATATAATAAACTTTATTCTTTGATGAATACTGAAGAATACATGATTTTAATGCAAAACCATTTTTTAATTAATTTATTTCTAAGTATATATTATATTTAGTAATGGTTTAATAATTTTGTTAGATATTATTTTTATCAAATATTCATATTCCTTTCATTGTATCCAATTTAACGTTGAAATTTTATATAAAAAAATAGCACCATTTAACCATTTTTTACATTAAAGACGAATATTATTGACCCCACAACATGATAAATTTTAAATTAATTTCATCCACATATATGAATAGAATTTTGAATAATGGATTCAATAATTGAAATAATCATAAATTGTAAGGTCTAATATATTAAACATTGTTTTTATCACAAATATTAGAAATACTAAATAAAATTAATTTAATCACTTAAGAGAAAAATTAGGATAACAAAGTACTAAAAATTAAATATAAGACCAAAAAACGACCTAGAATCCAATCAAACACCAACTTTATGGACATAATACGTCTATGGACCAACAATTATTTAATTTGGTTCTTTTGGTATGACTCTATAGGAAACAATGTCTGTGCACCTAATTTATTTTCAAAAATGCTAGGTGTGTCCTTCCCCAACCCTATAAAATGGACACCACATTTACCCACTTCCTTACAACTATCAGGACCCTTTGATCATCCTTAATCTGATAAAATAATCTTACCATACCTCTCCCTTGTTCCAATATTCTTTACCATGGGAAGAATGAAACTTAAATCATCCTTTGGAACAATCCAAAAGGAGTTACCTGATTAAGAGGTAACATATTCTCTTAAGCTCTATTACTTTGTTTTCCCTATCCACCCCTCCAATATCTCTATGAAATTATTTTATTAAAAACAATTATACTCTATATAGTTAGATGTTTTTAGGATAAGGTTTAGTCTTATACTTACACAGACCTCCAACTATTTTATATCAAACATACTATTTACGTGCATAGTGAACTACCACCTCCGTAAATGATGGTTGTTCATTTGTCCTTCAAAGCCTCTAATAGTAGAAATTATGTTGGAAATTATAATTATATATATGTTATATGTTATATTTATTTTATCATATTAATTCCTTTTACAAAACACAAATATTTGTACATTCCATTTTTTATAGTTAATATAATTTTGTTTGAGTATGTGATGACTACTGCCCCTTAAATAGATGTAATTCATTCACACTAAACATGGAATGTATTAAGGATGGGAATAGTGATATTATATGATATATAAAACATTATAGTGATTCTTTAATTATATTACATACTTATAAAATTTTATATCATCTCAATTATTTCACTGAATACAAAAAATTAAAATGCATACAACGTTCATGCGTACGTACGATTTACCATCTCCCTGAACGGTGTATTAATTTCATGGTTATTTTTGCTATATATGATTATAATATACATATATAATGGATATTAATGATATTTATATCACTATATACGTTCTTGAATCATGATATATTTAAAATAACAAATTATATAACAAATTAAGATTCAAGCGAAGAACAAAGCGAAGACAACCGGAAGTGAAACCTTAACATAATATTGTTATAAAAAGGGTAATATAAGGTCATTATATAACCATATACGATAATATGTATAATAAAATTATTCTATATGATATGAATAACAAACATATATTTATTATAGAGGATTATTTTAAGAGGATGAAGTGATTCAATACACAAGGTAAGGGGATTTAATCTCACATTTTATTCCCAGGAGATGCATGCTATGTTCATCACACATTACTTTTGTGTGGTGTTTTTAATTGGTATGACTGTATTATATATATATTATAAATAAATTAATGGTTATTAAAATATAAATTTTATGAATATTCATTCATGGGTTTTATGTTTTTTAAAGTTACCAAATCTGTAAAAATGAATTGTATCAATGTTTTTGAGACTCATGTTTTGTTATGAACCAAAAGTGATTTTTGAGTAATATATACATACATTTTACATGTTATATCCTGAACATCATTACATTCTTTATATTATAATCTTCATGTAGTTTCCTTTTCTTACATGGAGAGTATGATCCCAATCTACCATGTTATAAGGGTTATTTGTGACATTCTCATCACATTTCAAGATTGTTTCCGTTTATGTTTCATTTGATGTAATAATTTCATCCACAACTCATGACCACTCATAGATTTAAATAACATATATTTATTTAACATATCCTTATGTGTTTTTAAAACTTTAAATTTTTGGTTTTTATGATATATTTTTATGTAAAATATGATCGTTTGCCTCTCTTCGGTCAAAATTATATTGTATTCAAAAACCCATGTTTTCGAAAATGTTTTCAAATATAGTTTCAAAATATCATTGAAGATCATTTACATGGAAAAAAGATTTTGATTTTTTTTATATTTTTCAAATCATCTATAATATGTTTTAAAATATATTTCAAAATAAAACGTTTTCTGAATGTTTTATGTTATAATATGCATTTTTTAAAGATGAAATGCTATTTTCCTTATTAAATGTTTTTAAAGATCAATCAAAAATGTTTCCCATGTATGATAACATTAATTTTTGGTACTCATGACTTTATGGGGAAATTAAACAATGTTTCTATAAATATTATTTATTCAAATTGAATCTATTTTTATGCCATGGTGTTTATGGAACCTATTTCTATTTCATGGGTTATAGTCTTTTGAATCCTACATCTTTTCATGTGTTATGTTTATGATGAAATCTTTATGAAACAAATATCTTTCCTTAGATTTTGATATTAATAAATGTTTATAATATCGATTTCACTTCATGGGTTACTATATGAGTATTTATGATCTTGAGGAACATGTATGAATGATTTCACAATGAGATGGGTGGAATAAATATCTCCCTACAATGCATTTGGTAATGATTTTTATCTCATGAGATAAACTACGATTGTCTTGGGAATGATCCTTGACTGCTAATATGGCCATGTGATTGAACAATGAATTTTAAGAAGTTATAAAGAGTGAACTCATGCTACTATTATTGTTGTGTGAGTTGACCATGACTATAAAAATCCTATAGGGAGTGATCCCACACTACAAAGATGGTCTTGGCAGTGATTCCATGGCTACTATGGAAATAATATTATATGCTTATGTGTTTTCTACAATACCATGACTTTTTTCTATTTAATGATTTCATGTCTTATGAACTTTATTTCATTATGATTATTTTCTTATGAGATACCAATCATAATTCCATGATTCATGTTATGATATTTGATATGATGGAGGTGATCATCTATTTTTATGATCACGTTCTCATACCCATATGATCATGTTTATTATTACATGTAACCCTTGTTTACGCTCACTTTTAATTTGATCTCAATCAATTTAATATTTCCTATACCATTGGTTTTGAAGATATGTATTATGTATGTGGTGTCTAATAAGGGTTCTAGTAAAGAAGAACCCAGTGGGAGATGACATAGCTCATTTACGTACAAGTGTTTATGTTTCCATGTTTCCAAGGAAATAGAACAATTACAGTCAGTGGGAATATAATTGTATAATTTATATTTATTCTCCAAAATAAATATAATTTTTATGTTTGAAAAGTAATGTTCATTGTAGTTTCTATCAGATCAAATGTATAGTTAAATATTGAAATGTAGGAGGAGAAAGAATTATTGAGAACCCTAAGGACGTGTCTAATGATATGTTTAGGGATAAGGGAAAGTATAGGAAAATGTCCCTGAATTTTTTTAAAGGATAGACTGAGTGATTTACAATAAATAAATATGTATCTCAATACTCTATGTAGATGTTTCTCGGAAATAGATGTCGATAGTTTTAATAACCCCCACAAGATGTTTTAGGCCTCACTTGAGGTAATCTGGCACACAATATTGGGCCTTTCTGAACACCTTGCTGGACACTCCAAGGTGATATTCTTTGAGAATTAATAACTCTTCGTGAACTATTATGAAGGATTTAATTATAAGTTTCCAATGAATAACCTATGATAAATATAGTGTGTCATAGATCATTGAAGTTATAAAAATTAATACATCCAATAAAAGATTTTTCATGATTCACATAAATTTTTCTTACTATATAATTTTCGTTTAAGGCAATGGATGGAACCTGAAGGTGCCATTTTAATGGTGATTGCTATGAAAACTGAAACAATATACTTCTTAAGAAACCAAATTCTATGGGATATGGAATGAAAACCCTCATTTCTATGCTCACATATATTTCACATGATATGAATCATTGTGGACATCCAATTGCATAATGAAGGGAAAACATTCTATTATGTCCTTCATGAGGCAACACCCACCTTCATTGGTTGGGTATTCAGATCCACTCATTCCTAAAAAATGGATCAGTAATATTGAAAATTTATTCCCAATACTTAAGTATTAGAAGCATGAGAAATTCGTTCTGGTTGTTTAGCAGTTAGAAGGAAAATTAGATCTGTGGGGGATCCAATCAAGAATATGAGGATTAATGATGACATTCAATCCTTTTATTTGGATGAGTTCATGAACTTATTTTTCAGTACGTACCTTCAAAAATTTCTTAAAACCAATACAGATAAAGAGTTCATTGAGTTGAATAAAATGGATGATGAATCTATTAGTACCTTTGAGGCAAATTTTCCAACATTTGTTATGTACACTTCAAGAATTATCATCCAACCTGAAAGTAAACATGATTGGTTCTTCAGTGGTTTAAATACAAATATCATATGGGAATTGTACATATGAGACTTTTGTATCTGTGAAGATATTTCGTGTTTTTAAATCAGGGATAAAATGGAGGTTGGAGTCACATATCAATCTCATAATTTGGACAACAAGAGTAAGATGGGGTTTAATGGGGAATATAAAAACTATAAAAAATATGATTGTTCCTTTATAATCTTTGTTTTAAATTATGCTTATATGAAATTTCATTAAGGGGTATAATGAATGTATAAAGTGAAAAATGTATGTTCATCAGGAAGTTTATTACTGATGTGATTGGAAGAATTTGGTTCAAAATGCTAATGGAGAGAAAGACACATAGAATTCACATCCCACAATTAAATGCTACAAGTGTAAGGAGAATTATAATTATAAAAACCACTAATCATACCCAAGGTATAGTGATGATGATCAATTTCAGAAACCTCAAATGTTTTGGGAAAAATGTAAATCCCATGCAGTCTCTATTTTAGAAGAGGACTGTGATAATTATGTGAATAAAGGTACATTGTCCATCCACTCTAGAACAAAAAATGAATATTTGATTATAAATCTGCAAAATATTTCATATCTAAATAATTTTATAAGGGTGTTAGTATTCCTACAAAAACTTATAGGTGTAATTTTTAGTGCAAACCCCTAGAGTTACAATGATTGTATCTCAAGTCTATGATACCTCTACGGTTTGGGTTTGTGGGAATATGCTTCCTGTTAATCTTTTTATTCTTCATTTGGTTCAATTTGTTGTCATACTAGGCATGTATTGGATTTCTCTTCATAAATACCACATCAAATTTCATATAAGGGTGGTTATATTCGATATTTAAAACCTCCCTATGATAATCCATAAATGTGATGATAAGTATGAACTTCTAAAGAGATTAAATCTAGGTTATGGGTCTTAATTCCTATTCAAAAGTGTTATTTATCTAAAATTGTTTGGGAGAAGATCTACATCGATGATATGCCCATTGTTTGGGATTTTTGTGGATGTCTTTATATAAGATATTAATATCCTTCACCAAAAAGTGACATTTTTTTCTCGATTGAACTAATACATATTCCCTTAAAAATTATAAAGACTCTTTATAGAATAACACCGATTGTGTTATAGATAATGAGGAAGAAACTCCATGAAGAATCTGATAAGGGATTCATTCATCAATCTGTGTCACTGTAGGATGTAATGATGTTTTTTTGTAAAAGAAAGTTGGATCAATGAGACTTTGAATTAAATGTCAATAGTTGAACAATATTACAATCAAGAACATGTATCCCCTTACCCTAATCGATGAATTTCTTGATCAACTACATAGAGCCCAATAATTTTCCAAGACAGGTCTTGGTTATGGATATCATCAATTGATGGTAAAAATTTAGGATATATCCAAGATGAAATTCCATATTAGGTATGGTCACTTTGAATATATAGTGATGCCTTTTGGTTTTATTAATGACATATATATCTATTTTATCAATTGAATATAGAATTTTGGAATAACCGTGATCTGTTTTGGGTAGTCTTTATAGATGATATTATTTTCTATTCAAAGAGAAAAAAGTCTATGATGATAACTTGAGAATTGTATTGAGGTCCATAATAAAGGAGAAGCTATATGAAAAAAATTTCAATGTTTTATTTTTGGTTTCAAAATGATTCATTTTTGGGACTCAAAATCTCAAGATATTGTATAGTAGTAGATACATAAAATATTGAGATTATTAAATGATGGACTAGAACAACCAGGGTGATACAGATCAATTGCCTTCTTAGTTTAGATGGATATTATAAACAGTTTTTGGAGAATTTATCATAATAAAATAATCCATTGAACATGCTAACATGGAACTGTGGAAAGTTCCATAGGATTAGTGAATGTGAATAATTTATTAAGAAACTAAATAGAAGGTTGGTCAGTGAACCTAATATTATTTATCCCTGTAGAGAAGAAGGTTTTGTAATGTATAGTGATTCATCCAAGAAGAGATTGGATGTGTTCTTATGTATAACAACTTGGTTATCACTTATGCCTCATCACATTTTTGGAGTAAGGAGATAAACTCCCCATCTCATGATTTAGTGTTAAGAGAGGTAATTTTATCATTAATGATATGGGGGCATTATTTTTATAGAGAAAAAGGTGATATATATACCAATTGTTAAATCCAAAAAATATATATTCACATAGGAGTTGAAAATGTGCTAAAAATTATAGTTAGGGTTCAAAAATGATTATGAATACTCAATATATTACCACCCTAGGGAACTGAACATGGTCATTGATGATTTGAGTCAGACAGATCTTGCTAGCTTATACATGACAAGGATAACAAGATATCCCATATTCTTGGATCTGCAAATGATGGTCCTTGAAATCCTGACAGAAGTGGAAATATCATATCTTTATCCAATGAATTTTCAACACTCTACCCAGGTGATGAATTAGGAGGCGTAGAATGAAGATGCAGAGATTTGAAAGAAATTCATAAATGTTCTTATGTTTAACATTGATTTGGATTCAACGATATGGTTTAGTAACCATGTATTTGATTCGTCCATACCATAATAAAAGAATAATATATTAAAGGAATATCATATTTTTTTCTCTATTCATACTAGAAGTACAAAGACCTATAGGGACTTGAAGGAATACATCTATTGGGACAAAATTAAGGGATATATCACAATGTGTGTATCTTGGTTCTTGGTATGATAAGAAGATAATGGGGAATGAATGATGACAAATGGAATTTTGAATGAATAACCTAGACAATAATTGAAATGTTGGAACATATCTAATTGACATAATTCTATATGGGTGGTAGTTGATCTATTTTTTATGTTAGAAAAATTCAATTCTATCAAATAAAAATTTTATTCGAGTCATCTTCCCATGTTATACATTAATAAGGTGGTTAGGTTACATGGATTACCACATTAAATTGTATCAGATCAGGATCCATGGTATACCTTAATGTTCAGGAGAAGTCTTCAAAAATGACATGATAATGAGTTGAGTTTCATTACTTCTTATCATCCTCAACCGACAGGTCAATCTGAGAGAACAATTCAAACCCTATAAGATATGTTGATATTTTTATCGTTAGATATCATAGGTGGATGGGAAAAAAACATGTGTATAGATGGGTTTTCATACAATAATATAATTCACTCTAGAATTGCGGTGGTACCATATAAAGCCCTATATGAGAATAATTGTATAAATCTAGCGTATTGTGATGAGGATGGAGAAAAAAAAATATATGGACATGATATCACTATAGAAATAGTTGATATGGATTGAAACATTCAGAAACATATCAAGGAATATAAAATTAAATAGAAAGGTTATACTAATTACCATCAAATTGATCTATAATTTTTTTTGTGAGAAGTTGTTTTTACAAATCTTACCCTTGAAAAAATTTATGAGATTTGGGAATAAAGGGAATCTAATCACTGTGTATATTGGTCCGTTCATGATTCTTGATGGTATCGGGGTAGTAGCCTATAAATTTGAACGTCCTCCAAATCACTCTCAAGTCTATAATATGTTTCATTAATCTCTCCTGAGAAGTTCATACCTAAACCTTCACATGTACTAAATTTAGAGGTTATACTATTGGAGTAGGATATATTTATAAGGAACAACCTATTGAATATCTAGACCGATCAATGACTATTCTACCAAACATGACCACTCACCTTGTCTATGATTTTTGGATAAATCACCAGTTATAGGAATATTTTTTGTAAATTAAGTATATGATGAAGTTTAGGTATCCTCATTCTTTTATCTGGGTGAGGAATTTCAAGGGAAAAATTCTTTTTAGGGAGTGTAGAATGTAACACCATGAGTTTTTATAGACATTTTTTGGAATAATTTAAATTTTCATTTAATCATAAAATTCAAAAATATAATCATTCCTTTAAGATGAAAATTAATTTTCATACATTACATGAAACAAAAACGTTTCATAGGATACACACAATACTGAGTTTGTATTAGTTACATATAAAACTATTGTTTCTATGAAACATAAATTTGTTTTTAAATTATTTAAATAAGTTATTTATAAACTATCCATTTAATTTAGTTGTATGTATAATAATAGCTAATTTTCACATATATTTTTTAGTTTTATCATATAAATATAACATATCATTAATAAAATATTTAATTTTTTTAATTTCCTTTTTTCATTTAAAAAAATATTTTTTCTGGAATGAACAACTAATAATGTCCTTCACTGAAAAATAATAAAAATAATTTTTTTATCATTTATAATTTTTATTTGATGAAATAGCCATTGTTTTTGAATTTATAATGTATAAATGATCTTAGGGTTATTTTGGGGGTTTTTTTGGACAAACATCATTTTTTGTTGAATAATGAAACATGCTAGATTTAAATTCAAAACCATTTTTTAATTTATTTTATTTATAAGGATAAATTATATTTATAACTTGGTTAATAGTTTAGTTAGATAATATTAAATTTAATTAATCCTATTTTTTATTGGAACACAATTTATATTGAAAAAGGAAATATAAACAATTAAAACCATTGATCATTTTTACATGAAAAACATACATTGTCGACGAAACTGCGCGATTGATTTTCATTTAATTTCTTCCACTTATATTATTAGAATTTGGAGAAATGGATTCTATATTTAAAATCAGAATAATTAATATTCTCTAATAATTTAAAATTTGTTTTTTAATAAAAATATTTGTAAAAGTGATTAAAATTAATTACATCAGTTAAGTGAAAAATTAGGTTAATAAAGTACTAAATCGAAAATATAAGATACAAAAAGACAAGAAACATGTAAAACCCCAATATTTTGGATATTAATCATCTATTAAACTAATATTATTGTGTTATTTTTTGATTTGGTAATACTTTTTTTATAAAAAATGTTGGTACACAATACTTATTTTAAAAATGCCAAGTGTGTCATTTCCATTCCCTATAAAGGCCAACACCTCTATCCAAATACCCATACCACTAAAAGCCCATGGATAGACCAAAATAGTCGCAAATAGTCTCCCATAATTCATACCTTCCAACTATAATAATTACTTTTGGAAAAAGGAATCTTAAGGATGCCTTTCGGCACAATTCAAAAAGAGTAACCTGATTAAGAGGTAATGTCATCCCTCTACCTCCTTTCATTTATTTTCCTTATCCCCCCCAAAAACACATTTTATTACATTATTTTATAATAGAAACATTATCCCAAATTAAAATTTTTTTATTATGTGTTTATTACCTACACATACACACACCTCTATCTAATGGATATAGAACATACACTTTACATGTACGGTGAACTACCATTTCTCTAAATGACGATTGTTCATTTCTCCTTTACCTCATCACAAGGTATAAATTAGGATGTAAAATATATTTATATATGTCATATATTATATTATATTTATTTATTTTTTTCTTTTACAATACATATCATTTTACTTTCCATTTATTTTGATAAATATGGGTTCATTTGAGGAAGTTAAAACTATCTCCACTTGAAAGTGATGTGATTCATTAAAAAATTACATGGAATGTATTGAGGGTGGGTTTAGTGAAATTTTAAGAAATATATCACATTATAATTCTAAATTAATGATATTTTATACATATAACATTTTCTGTCATGTTATTTCATTATTTCAATACGGTAGTTAAAACAAAAACACCATTTATATGTACGTATGGCTTACAGTCTCCACGAACGGTGTTTTCCATTTCATAATTTTATGATATAAATTATTATAATATATATATACAGGATGTGGATGATATTTATAACATTATTTTCATTCTATCATCATTATATATGAATAATTACCAATGAAATAATAAATTTGGACACATGGGATAAACAAAGTGAATATTACCCGAAGTGAATCCCTAACGTAGGATTTCTAAAAAGAGGGTAATTTATGTTTATATTTAAACTGTATATGTTATTATGTATAATAATGTGATTCTATGAACGATTTTTAATAATACTATATTTATTATACATGAATATGGTATGAGTTCAATGAGATTCAAGACACAATGTAAGACAATTTCATCCCACTTCTTATTCTTGTGAGATAAATATTATGTTCGGTGCTCCTACCATTTGTGTGGTGTATGTAATTAAAATTGTTTATAATAATTTGATTATAAAAATATTTATGTGCATCTACATATACATTTTATGAACATTTATTCATGGTATTTCTGTTTCAAATGTTACCAAATCGCTTAAAATGTTTGGTCTCAATTTACATTCATTTTGACTCATGTTTTTTAATGCACATTAAATCCTTTTTGAGGGGTTCATACGTCCATTTTACATGTAATATCTTAAACCACTTGAATTTCAGAGTTTTTTATTATTCATAAAATTTTCATTTATTACATGGATAGAATGACCCATTTTACCCAGTTATAAGAGTTTATTGAGATAATCTCATTGCTTTTGAGATTATTTTCATTTATAATTCCTCTAATGTAGATTTTGGATCCATATCTCAATAATAATCATGAGTTTAATTCACATCTAATTATTCAATATATCCTCATGTTTTTTACCACTTTATCTAGTATTTGGTGCTTAATATAATGTTTTTAAGTAAAATATGGAAGAATCTCTCTCTCTTTTATTTTAAATATATTGTATTTCAAAGCCCATGTTTTAGAAAATGTTTAAAGAATTGTATTCAAATGGTCATTGATGATCACTTTCAATGAAAATGAATTTTATAATTTTATATTGTTTTTAAAGGTTACTTAATTTTTTTGAATTCTATTTTCAATGAATTTTTTTCAAAAGGTTTTATGTTATATAAATATTTTTTCTAAGAAAAAGGTATATTTTTCTTGAGGAACTGGTTTTAAATATATTTCAAAATTATTTCACATATAGGATAACATCCATTGGTGTTTCCAATGCATTTATTGGAAAATTATTCAATATTTACATTTATATTATTTATCTGAATGAATTTTTTTATGGAATGATGTTTAGCAAGCATGTTTCTCATTCATGGGTAATATGATTTGGAATCCAAACTCTTTTTATAGGTTATTTCTACAATGAGGTTACTATGAAACAATCATCTTTCGAATATTTATTATATGATTACATGTTTATCATACACATTTCATTTAATAGGTTATGATATGACTATATATGATATTGTGTCACATTAATGGATGATTTTACTATGATATGGGTAGGACCTATATCTCCCTACAATGCATTTGGAAAAGATTTATATCTAATGAGATAAACTAAGATGGTCTTGGGAATGAAACTTGATTACTAGAATGTCCAGGGGAGAGAGCTATGAATACCATTATAGAATAAAGACTGAACTCATTATTCTATGATGACCATAAGAGTGAACCATGACAACCAAAATGGTATGTGGAGTGAACCCACACTATAAATATTCACTTGGTCTTGATGTAGTGGTTTATATGGAAATCATATTATATTTTAATATGTTTACAACAATATGATGTTTTATTCTTATGTTATGATTTCATGTCTTATTCGGTTTATTTTATTTTGATTCATTTATTATGAACTACTAATGTTTATACCATGATTCCTAATATGATCTTTGATATACAGGATATGATCTTCAATTTTGATGACCACGATATCCCACCCATATGCTTATGTTTATACTGGCATGTCTTCCTTGATTACCCATATCGAGCATATGATATCACCCCTTTAATGGTTCATTTACCCTAGGTTATGATTATATATATTATGTATGAGGTATATGAGAAGGAAAATAGTCAAGATGTTTCTAGTGGGAGATTATATAGATCATTTATGTACCATTGTTTATGTTTCCATGTTCCCAAAGCTTCTAGACTAATTACGGTATTTGAGAATTTTTTTGTATAATATTAATGTATTATAAATATTCAATGTAATTTTTATGTTTTAAAAGATATTGTATCTGTAATTTCTCAAACTAATCTTTAAAAACCGAAATTAAATGATGAACATTTTGTAATTAACGTCAAGTGCATGTACACATCTTCCTTTAGTAGGTTCAATTGACTACTAATAAAGATATAATTAAAAAGTTCCATTAAATGTTTATTTTACATTATCCATTTTTTAGAAAATTAATTTTTTTGGGTGATCTTGAATTTGGATGGATAACTAGATCAATGGTAGACACTAATAAATAATATAGGGAAATAGAATGTACTATAATCCATAGAGTTGGACTAGTTTAAGATCATATATTTAATAACTAATATACTCTTATTCAATGTATTAAAATTTAAAATAATTCCCTGAGAGAAATATGATGGAAGATATATTGGTGATATGTATGAGGTAAATTTTACAACACTTCTAAGGTATGATTCTAGAATTATAAGATTACTTAAAAGTATTTATGATATATTCTTAAATGGATCAATATTAAGTCTTTAAAGTAAATTGTCAATAAGGAACATCATTGGATATGAACAAATTATTCATTTTTATATCATGGTTAAAATTGATATTGGGCTTATACATTATTCTAAATGTTTTGATATGAAAATAATAATTGAATTTAAATGAATTTCTAATAGCAATTATGAGAAGAAGACGAGTCATCATTTATTATCAATGTGTTGAAGAAAACTTTTGAAGAAATTATATCAATGGTACTAGTAAATTATTTATGTTTGTAATAAAAGGTCATCAGTTAATTGAATACCAAAGTGATTGAAACGAAATATATAAATTTGATAATTATTAAAATCTCCATAAATGACACCAAAAACATAGTAGTGATTAAAATTTTAGGGGTGAAGTCATTATGGTAACCAATTCTCAAATATGATTGTTAATAATGACATCAAATGATATATATCTCTTAATCGAATAAATAAATTGAAATATCATGTGATCACTACTTATTATGAAGTGTATGATAATGTTGAGGTGAAAGTAACCCATATCATCCACTCCATAATTGACAATGTATTATTTGAATCTAGTTATAACTACTCTATTATATCAATATAATTTTCTAAGGAGATAAAAAATACACCCAAATAATTAGATATTGATTTAGTAGTAAAATCCTTGAGGGGTTGATGATCACATCTCATGTCCATGATTCCTCTCGAGTTTATGTTTGTAATAATTTGATTCCTATAATTTTTGTTCTTCTCCCTTGGGTAATATTTTATAATATCATCATAATTTTATAGATTTATATAAATAAATTCCACAGTAATTTCTATGTATGGTAATTCATGTTTGAAATTCAAGAAAAATCTATGATAATCTATTATTGAAATTATAAATATGAAATTTCAATGGAATTCATATCAATTTCATGTTTCTTGAGTGTTGTTAAAAATGATTTTTTTTCATAAAATGTTTCGGGTAAACATAGTATTAATTAACTTCCTATTATGTGGGAGTTTTTTATGTATTTATATAACATACTCCATGTCATAAAATTAATCCTTAATTTGAGTTTCAGTGGAACTCATTGATGATGGTACCCCAATTTTAATGGATCTATATAGAATTTATGGATTGATTAGATGGAATTAAACATGAAACGCAATGAATATATAACTAAAGGATTTATTCATACTAGTGTTTCATCGTGGGATGGATTGGTTCAGTATTTTATGAATTAAGATTGATCAATGTGACTGTACATTGATTATCAAGAACTTAAAAAGTTCACTATCTAGAATAAGTATCCTCCAACGAAAATATATGACTTGTTTAATCATTTTGGGGACCTAAAGATGTTTCAAAAAGATTTAACTTCTTTATAGATATAATAAAATGAGGATCATGAATGCAGATATACCCATGAAGGAATGTTTTTCAAGGTACATACACAATGAATATATTGTGATTCCATTTTTTCATTATTATATTTCCCACTATCTTCAAAGGTTTAATGCATGTAGTCCTTAGATATTTTCCAGATCTGTTAGTGAAGGCCAATATTGAAAATAATCATATAAATCCAAATATAATAGATGATTATGAAGATAAATTTAATATTGTATAGACGACACTAAGAATGAATAATTATTCTGAAAAATGTACAAAAATTGAATTTTAGATATAAAAGTTTTCATTTTTTGGGACATATAATATCAAGTGATGGTATATTAGTGGAACTATAAATGAGAATAATAGTCAAAATCAGACCAATCATGTCACAGTGATTGAGAACAGATTTTTTCATGGTACATAGAATAATATAAAAACATTGGGTATAATTTATGACTACTATATAATTTACTCACCATGTTATCTTTTATGGTTCCTAGTTCCTATGGAAATATCAATGTGAGGAAAATTTCAAGGATATAAAAAGATGTTTTTTGAGAATACGTGGAATTACATTTAACTAGAGTGGATAAGGTGTAGAAATATATAGTGATTCCTCAAAGAAGGAATTGTGATGTTTTATCATGAATAATGATATGGTTGTCCATATGCATCATGCTAATTTGAGGTTCTTTAAAAATTACACAATTAATTATTTAGAGTTAGATAACAATCATTTTTATATTAAAATATGTATTAATTATGTTAATGGATAACTATGTTTTATATATAATAACCATAAACATTAAATGTTTATAATCTATCAAATAGAGTTGAATATAAGATACATAAGATGGTCGGTGGTGAAAAATGATTCTTTATTCTCAGTAGATTACGGTCATGTGAAAATGAATAAGGTGGACATTGAATTGGGTAAAAATGAATATTATATCTTTTATTCTAAGAGTACAAAAAAGATCCAATATATATAAATTTGAAATGAATGGATATTAAAATATTAATGGATGGGGGAAACATATCTTTTTCAAATGAATGTTCAACTATATATCTATATAAGGATAAATTTGTGTTGATGGAAGCTTTTAAGCCACATTAGAAGGGGAAAATCTTTCCAATGTTTAACCATGACTATGATATAATTATGAGGATTAAGCATAGTTTATGTGTTCCATACATACATAATTTTAATATGGGTCTATATAATGAAGCTCACGGTTCATTAATCATTATTTAACCTAGAAATAAATAGATGAATTTTGATCTAAAAGAGTATTTATGGTGGGAAAAAATAAAGAGTGATATTATATAAAATGTATCATAGTTTATGGTATGTCAACATGTTAATATGAGGGAAAAAATTCTAAGGTTATATTAACATCCACCAATTAATAATTGGAAATAGAAAAATTCCACAGTGGACATTGTATGGGGATATATAAAATATATAATGTAAAGAAACTAATTTATTTGTAGTCAATGGCCATAAAGAGTTACAAATAATATATTTACATAAGATAATACCTCTATTTTTATCATCTTTCCAAATATTATAATAAAATAGTTGTGTTTTCTAAAGTACATCATTATATTTTTTTGGAGAATGATCTGTGGGTTAACACTATGTTATGAAGATGTCTAAAATACTCTTTGGGTATAGGGTAATGCATCAGCACTACATATCATCCTCATAAAGTTACTAAATATTAGAGAGACATTGATACATTATAGTATATATTCAGATATTTTTCCTGGATATGGATTATTATTTGGATAAAAATATTCATCATTTCTAGTTTTAAGAAAAATATAGCATTCAATTTGGAATTTATATGGAACGATATGAATCAATACATTGAAGGAAGTGTATAACTCTAAACATATGGGATGAAGATTGATAAATACATTTTTAAAGAACTTATAAAACTGAATAAATTATAGATATGTTTATAACCATTAAACATCACATTAAGTTATCTCAATTTCAATAGAATATTGTTTACACAAATCGTCAGCATCATCAAGAATTTGAAAAGTGTAAGAAGGATTTAGTTTGAATTTATCAATGAAACAATTATATGTGATTCATATTGAAAATGAACAAATATATTTTTAATATTATCTATTTAACCAAAATATATATTAAATTAACTTGAATTAAATTTAGTATAAATGAATGTAAAAATCATTTGTAGTTAAAAAAATATTGTTAAAAAATGTTTTCATGAGAGAAATTTATATTTTATTAATAAATATAATTATTAAATATTGTTGAATAATTTTATATAAATTTATATCTTATATATTAAATAAGAAATTATAATTCTTATAATATGTTTTCTATGCATTTAATTGGATTAAATAAAGTTCTATACTGAATAATTGTACGTTGTTTTAAAAAAATTCTTTTTTCAAAAGAATTTTATAATTATTTTTAATACTTTTTATATACTTTTCATATGAAAAAAATAACTTCATCATTGAAATATAATTTTTCAAATTGTCTTATATATAATTTTCCAAAATTTTTTAATAAATTTTTTAAATAAATAGGGAATGTCAATATTTTAGTAAAAATTTGTATTTTAGTAAAAATCATTTAAATAGATATTTTTTAAATTTAAAACTAATTTAAAAATAAAAAATTTCAATTATGATATTATTAATCCATATTAAGTTAATGGATTCGATTTTATGTTTAATTTTAATATAAAATCATTTTATTGTTAAAAAATTTTCATTGGAAAGTAAATTTTAATCAGATATAATGTTTTAATTCTAAATTAAATTCTTTCAATTTTGTTTATTGAATTTGATAAAATGTATTTCATAATTGAAATAATATTTAATAATTTTATTTAATAATTGAATCATAATATATGTTCATAACGAATATTAAAAACAGTAAAAATATGTTAAATATTAAACATGTTTACTTGGGCATAATATATTAAAATAATGGTAAAAATGGTCAAATACATACATAAACCCAATTTCATAGTAATAAATTTTTTATAACATTATAAAATAATAATATAATTATTTTTGTTTCATTTTTCAAATAATGTTACATGAAATTATTTCAAATCATTGATAAATTACATGTGTTCCACTCACCTCTATTATAAAAGGGTACATCCTCCCAACAATTATTAACAACCATTTAGATATTTAGATTGATGAAAACCTATAAAATATCTCCCTATAATCCTTATCCAAGTTATAGTATAATTTTTTTTTAAAAATGACATCTATAGGGTCCATAATTGGTGATATAACGGAGGCTTTTCTTTGCAAAGAAAACAGTCACATCCAAGGTCTTTCATATTAATAATTTAAAACATTCAAATATGCATTAATAATTAGAAACTATTTAATCTAATATATAACATTTATTAAGATTTTATTATTTCTATTTCATAACCAATATTCATCTCCACTTCAATCTGTTGGGAAAAAACATATGTCATGTGTACGATAGAATAACGACTCACGAATTGATGTAATTTATTTTTTCCCACATCCTTTAATGAATAGATATAATAATGAATTTATGAATTATTTAACACATTTATTTCATAATTATAATAATTTAATTATAATATAATATTTACCTTATATCCTTCCCATCCATTAAAAAATTATATTGTCACTTAGACATACATGTGGACTACCGCCTCCAGGAAGTGTTATGATTCAATTTTCAAACACAAACTATATAGACTGTAAGAAGAAAATATATCATTAAATAACAAAAAATATATCAAATAATATTTATTCTTATATGGTGAATTAGTATTTTAATTTCTTCTATTTTTTATCTTAAAAAGTGAAAACAATGTTAATGCGTATGTATGACTATACATCTACTTGAATGGTGAAATTAATTATTCAAAATATATCATTTAGTGAATAATATTTATATAATGAATATATATTATATTTTTATAATAAATATTTTTATATATATTTTGGAATGATTATCAATATACACGAACTTGAACAAATAAATAAAAACAAAAAAATAATAATGAAAATCTAGAAACAATGATTTAAATATAGAATTAATAATTAATGGATGTAAAAATATAATAAGTGGAAAATTTATACTATAATATGTATATGAATTATTATAATGTATATTTATAAGAAATATTTATTTATAAAAACTCATATTAGTATTATTTTTATGTTATTGTAACTAGGTGTAAGGGATTTTTCAACTCTTATTTACTTTTGTGGGACACATGTCATTATTAAAAACATGATTATTTTATGTGGCCTATATAATTTACATTTATCAATATTATTATGTATATCCATAATTTTATGGGGATATAAATATTCAAATATGTTTATATCATTCTCGAGGTTTTGATTTTATTGTTCTCAAGGCGGTAATGGATTTTGGTTTTACTTTATTTATAACGAGACACATGATATGTTACATATGTGTTTATTTTATATTGTTTAATAAATTTCCAAGAATTAATTTATGATTCTAATACTGAATATTAATGGTGATATTTAAAAGAATATATGGTTATCAATCATTCATAGGTTTTATTTTAATGTTATCAAATTTGTAAGGGTGTTATGTTATAACTTACTTGTTTACTATGGTTTTTTATAAACATTATGATGATAAAATATTATGACCTTACACATAAGAAACACATAAATATTATTGTCATCTACATATTTAATGGGAATACATATTTTACTGTCATCTTCCTCTCTCCATATTTACAAAAAAAACTAGAAACATAATTTAATGGAAAAATCAACTTTATTTCTCTCATCAACAAAGATCCATTTTATCCCATATCTATGATCTATAAAAACTTTTTATGAATGTTTATGATTTTATATTATGAATATTTATTGTAATTTTTATCAATAACTATCTTTTTTTCAAAATATATTGAAATAAATCTTCAGGTCTTTTTTTGATTGGGATACTTTTAAAATTTTTACAAAAGGTTTAATGAAATGATATATTTTAATATAGAAAATAATCATAAAATATCCCTAGATAATAAAAAACAATACATTGAATTCCTATTGATTTGTTTTCAATTTTATTTTCAATGATATATTTTTCTTCAATATTTGAGAAAGTAATAAATTTTAGATCATTTATTTTAAAGAAAAAGGTTATTTTCTTCATGAAATGTTCAAAGTAAAATTTAAAATATTATTTCATATAATATGAGATAATTTGATGTCACCAAAACTTTTTTGGGTATATGATCCAATGATACCATCATTATCTATTCCTTGGATGGTTTATGAGGATGATAGAATGATTATTTTGGAAGAATTTTTTTTAAGAGTTATAATACGATAAATGTTTAAGGATATTGTGGTACAAATATATATATATTTTATTATGTGATGGGTGGGATTTGAATAATAAATTACTCTATTTTATAAGGTAAATATGGAAATTTCATGAGAGAAATGGGATTGGAATGTGGAGTAAACATAATTTTTTATGATAACATGACAATTATGAAATTCTTCAGAGAGAACCTTCACTACTGTGTTATATTAGGGAGTGAACCCAATCTAAAAATATAGTTTTGGTAGTGATCCTTGTTATAATATGGGAATTATTTTCTATACTTATTTTCATTCCTCAAATGAAAATGGGTTTCTCAAATGGATCATGTTATTTTATTCCATTATTATTCTGGGATCATGAACAAAACATCATTATGAAATGACTCAATATAATTATCTATGATATAATGGGTAGTATTTTTCAAATTTTATTGTCATATTATCTTACACATATTCTCATGTTTTTTGGATATCTCAATTTTTCTGTAAAGACTAGGAATTTATGTGAAATATTTTTTCCTAAATACATGGAAATTGTACAAGTCCGTGAAAACTGATGGCGCGTGATTCCGAGGCCCAGGGTGCCCAGAATCAATTTTTGAAGTTTTTTTAGGTACATTTAGTAAACGTACGAGCTGGTTTTTACAAATTTTGAGCTGGTTCTTGAATTTAAATCCAAGGGCAATGTTGAACTCGTAGCACCAGTATTATCTTAAGAAGACATTCACCTCAAAGACAGTTGGTCGAGAATAAAAGATAGTTTTGGGGTTTTTAGAAATTGTTTTAAATTAAAATAAATTGGGTAGATTTATTTTAATATATTGGTTAAAACCTCCACATGGAAGTTAGAGGTGGGACCACCAAACCTTAACCTCCCATGAGAGGTTATGGTGGTGTGTCCCACCCGAACCTAACCTCCTCTTCATATTTAATATGGCGGGGACCATCTGAGGTTAAAACCTCTAGAACTCCCCACTATGTGGGGAGAAACATTTTTATCTCCCCACTTTATGGTGTCAAATACTCTCAATTAATTAATTCAGCATGTTAATTAATTAATTTGAATCTTCTTGAATCATGTTCCAATGGTTAAATAATAGGTAAGTATAAACAATTATATTGGTTGGAATTTGTATTTTGGGTGAAACTTGGGAGAGGGGAGAACATGGGAGAAGGATCTTAGTGAAGAACGTGTTCTACCGACGAATAATTATCCAACCTACAAAGAAAATCGACCTCGATCTCGACTTCGACGTCCTTTCGTGGAACCTCCTCAACATAAGAAGCATTCGTCTACAATGAATTGATGTCCTCCTTTCCGCATCTTCGTCAGTTGTCAACGAATAATGGTAGGGGTACAATATTTTTTAATTGTTGCATGTTCTTTGTTTTCCTTCAAGGAGTATAATTTGAAGACGCATGATACCACAATAACTTGGAGGGTGCGGGCCGAAAAAACATGGCTAGACCCCTCCACCTTCATTGTGGAATTTGATTCTAAACATGACATGAGTCCTGGATGAGCGATTCCCTTCAATATTGATTGCGGATCGAAGGTGACATCCAGAGGAATTCACGGATACTTTCGGAATGAGAATCGGTCCACCGGAACTCATCTGGTGACCCGCAGAAATATTGATGATGGATGGAGCGACAACCATCACTGCATGGAAGGTGGCATCACAATTGCGCCGCCGAAGGAGTAACACACGGCTGATGGGCCGCGGCGTTGCAACGGAGGCCGGCGTAAGCCTGGCTACGATGAAAACTGGCCACCGGCAAAAGCCTGGCCTTGATGAAAACCAGTGGCCCGAGCAACCGAGTTACCCGAGAAGGCGCGGCGAAACCTCTCTGCACGGTGGAGTGAAAAGGGGGCTGCGGCCCCCTATCCGCTGCAGCCGGCGCAAGGCCGACCATGTGGAAGACCTCCGGCCTGGGTCGCCGGGTCGCCGGAGGAGGCACGGTGAAATTGGAGCCACATGGGATCCGGTTGGCCGCTCAGCAAGCTGGGAGGAGTGGGACCCGTCGCTGGGTCCTGCATGACGTGGAACAGAGCCACATGGTGCAGTTTTTGGATCCCACCCAAACAGCTATGTTGTTCGAGATACCGGGGGCGCGACCTCCACCATGGACTTGGCTAGGGCGGAACCCATGGGCCGCCAGTCATACAAGCCACCAGCCATGCTGGTTGGACCCATAGACCGGGTCAGATTCTCAGACCGGGTTGGACCCCAGTCCGGACCTGGGTCGGCCTGACTAGGCCGGACAGGACTCGGACCAGTTTGACTGGTTTCCATTATTTTACCCATAACATGAGCTATAAGCATCCGATTGATGAACCGTCTATGGAGACAGATACCTTGGAAGGAGACAGATCTTTTAGTATACCCACTCAAGTATTGGAAACAATTGGGGTATGTCCAGGTTTGGTCGAACGTAAATCCAACTGGGGCCTCAAAACAGAAATTCCCATAACTCTCAGACCGAGCGTCTTATTGTGGTTCCGTCTATCACATTTATTTTCTTATGGTAGCATGGATATTTTAGATACATAAACTTGGGAATTCATTTCATTTGATGTATTGAAACTTGGATTGAGGAGCCAACCCTCCCATTCTCAAGCATTCTTTGTGCAGAACCCTGTGGCTGGCTGTGCACTGACGACTGTTCAAGGATCCTGTGTGGGTTCGAAAACACTGACGATGGTTCCTGGATCCCATGTGGGTTGTTCAGATTTGACGACTGTTCTTGGATCTTTTATGTGTTCGACAGCTCTGTTTACTATTCCTAGATCCTTTATGGGTTCGAAAGTTTTAATTTCTGTTCCTGGATCTTGTGTGGGTTCGAAAAAATAAATGATTCAATGGCTACATGCAATCATCTCTATCTCTCTACATAAGTTGTATACCTGTGTGAGCTGATTCAATAACTTTGTGTTTTCCTCTTGATTAAGATGGATTACTTGATAACTTAGGTATATGTATAGGCACATAAATAAGTAGGGTTATCTGTTGATTTCATACCTGGTGGTTTATCCACGTTGTATTTTGTGAGACATTGAGTGTCTCGGGGTCCCTACTAAGTATCGTTATACTCACCCATGCATGGGCTATGCCCACACCTCGATGTTTTGGATGCAGACGAGGGACAATGCTAACTAAGGCTGAGTGTACTGGGACTGGACGATACCCAGAGGTGGACCTCAGGGCGAGTCGGTACCCAGAGGAGACTTACGGACATGGAGTGCTGAGGAGGCTATCTGTACCTACCCTTCAGGTAGGATCCATGGTGAACGATCCATGAAATACTTTTAATCTTTCAAATGTCTTTTACTTTTTCAATTGTACTTGTACTTAATAGTTGGGATTGTATTTCCGACCCGTTTACATTTTAGTACTCCCTTTTTATATAGTATTTTTTACTGTTTTCTATACAGATTTGAGCTATGTTGTGTGTGTATACAGTTATAAAGGCAATTCCATCCCAGATTTAGGGAATTACCCCTTTGGTGCTAGTCGCCAGCCCCTGGCCTATGGGTGGCAGGCTTGGGGTAGTCACGACACAGGCCCCGGGGGATGGGTCATGAGAAATTGGAATCAAAGGGGTTGATTCTACCACATAACATTAGAATCTGATCTTTTCTGTGATGTAATAGTGCTAAGGGATCTTAGTGTGGTTTTCAGTATAGAGAGTCCAATGTTGCTGCGTCGGCCGATGTATCCAAACACCAAGACCCTGACTTCTGATTTCCGACTCAGTGCACGAAAAGAGTGATTGCATGTGTATTTTGATGATTTTTCTTTGTGTTATCTTTGAGTCAGCTCACTAGGTATAACATTTTGACAGTGGTACACCTGTTTCATTACAGTATGCCTCCACATAAACAACCATTCGGGGTTCTAGGCTTTGTAAAAGATGGAATCGCACCGAGCGACGAGGCCTTGGTGCATGGCCCTATCACAGTAGAGGCAATTGTAGTACCACTACCCGTTGGGCCACCGATACCACTGGCCCCAGAAGCATAGAGTGCATGCCACCTGAGCACAATGCACGAGTTCCAGTGCTAGAGGCCACTGAGGTACAGGGGTGAGACGGACCCACAGGTAACTGAGGATTCGGTGGAGGCTGTGATGAGAGTCTTCAGACTGGTAGTGATACCAGCATACCTTATGGTGATCCTTGTCGTGAGTCTCCTTCATGAAGCTATAGGAAGATGGTGGAGCATGATGCTCCAAGTTCATGACGAGGCGACACTACTCTGGAAAGACACTGAGAGCCTCTTTTGGGTGGAGTTTGTCCCAGACACCCAATAAGCAGTGTAGATACATGAACTACTTCATCTACATCAAGGTTTCGTGATGGTGTCACAGTACTTAGTGAGGTTCACCAACCTCTCACCCTACTCCAAAGATATGGCGTGGGACCAATTCTGTAGGGCCTTGACCTTTGAGCATGAATTCAGGTGAGAGATCATGGCTTAGATAATCTCCCTTAGCTTCCCGATGCATGCAGGGGTGTTAGAGAGAGAACTCTTAGTGGAGAGTTTCTTTACTGAGTAGTCACCAGCAGCGAGACCCGCTATAGGGCATCACAAAGCAGAGTCTTCTTTAGATGGCAGTAAGCAAATGTCGTAGATGTTTAAGAGGACCAAACCATCCGGTGGATGACCTCATGACACATGTTCGGTTATACAAGGCACACAAGAGATAGCCAGTCATTTGAGGAACATGTAGTGTTTCACATACAGTGGCCAGGGTCACATGGTTCGTGACTATCTGACCTGCCGTATAGATGACCTGCAGACAGTTGAGGGACCACACAGGTAGAGGCAGATCTTCGACTGAGGTGATCTTCATGGCACATGCGAACGTGGTAGAGGAGCTGGTCATGTAGATGGCAGTGGAAAACATTATGAGGTGTTACCACCACCACCACCAGGAGGTCCACCTCGACCCCAGGGTGAATGTGGACAGGGGAGAGCTTAGCTCTATGCTGCTGAGGCATATTATCATGGAGCTCCGGAGGTGATTCGAGGTACTATCTGTGTATACTCCACCATAGATGTAGTTATTATTGACATAGGTTCCATTCAATCATTCATTTTCACTGCCCTCATTCAAATATCAATGATTTCGACAGATCCGTTTACACAATTTTTACGGGTAGAGACTTCTACGGGGGGAGACTCGACGATCGCGCACTGGTGACAACATTGTGAGCTTCCTCTAGGAGGTGAGATATTTGGAGGGGATGCCTCGTAGTGGCGTCTAGGCCTTACAATGTCATATTGGTTATGACTGGTTGTCTACAGTCCATTTCTGATTGACTGGATTGGGTGAAAAGTGCACTATGTCTTCCCGGATGGGACCAGGTTCACCTTCACTGGCAAGAAGGGAGACTTTGTAGCATAGGACAGACTTACTCGGAGGAGGGTGCAGCCAATCACTCATCAGTTGGCCTTCCTTACCCTTGGAGCACTTTGTGTGGAGAGTTTCATCTATCCTATAGTGGTAGACCAGTACGTGAATGATTTCCCTGATTATGGTCTAGGTTTACCTCCTTTAAGAGAGGTGGAATTTTACATAGACATGCACTATGAGAGGACACTGATATCTACATCAGCATATTAGATGGATCCCACTGAGCTTCTTGATCTGCGGGAACATCTAGAGGGCGTGCAGGGGAAGTGATTCATCTAGCCCAGTGTTTCTCCCTAGTAAGCTCTGATTTTGTTCACCAAGAAGGAGGCTGGGAGCTTGATGCATTGTGCCGACTACCATTTCCGGAACCAGGTGACCTTGAAAAATAAGTACAAAATACCTAGTATTGATGACCTCTTTGATCAGCTAAAGGGATCACAGTGGTTCTTGAAGATAGACCTCATATCTGGCTATCACCATCTCAGAGTTCGAGACGAGGATGTGTATAAGATGACCATTAGATTTTGATACAAAAACTACTAGTTTTTTGTTAGCCTTTTTGGCATAACCAACATTCCAGCTATGTTAATGGGACCAATGAACTGGATTTTCCAAACATAACTTGATATCTTTGTCATAGTCTTCATCGACGACATTCTGATCTACTCCACTACAAAGGAGGAGCATGCTTAAATTAGTAGTTAGTACTGGACACACATAGAGAAATCCAAATTTATGGTAATCTCTTGAATTGCATGTTTTGGATTCGAGAGGTTCACTTTTTGGGACATGTAATCTCGGAGGCTAGAGTTGAAGTAGATCCAGCGATGATTGAGGTCGTACTTTCTTGGGAGCCACCCAGAAGTGTGATAGAGGTTTAAAGATTCCTAGGTTTGGCTGGTTATTACTGGAGGTTCGTACCAGACATTTATAGAGATGCAACACCAATACCGGCCTTGACGAGTAAGGGGAAAACATTCCTATGGTCGAAGAGATTGAAGCAGAGCTTTCAGGGGCTGAGGGAGAGGCTGACTAGTGCCCCCATTATGAGTCTTCCAGAGGAAGGCGTAGGGTACATAGTTTACTATGATACATCAGGGACTAGACACAGATGATTCCGGTTATAGGAGAGAGCAGTGATCACTTATGGTTCTCATCATCTGATATAGCATGAGAATAACTATGCCACCCATGACATGGAGTTAAGAGTTGTGGTCTTCGCCTTGAAGATGTGGAGACACTATTTGATGGGCGAGCGTTTCACAGTCTACTCGGACCCCCAGATTCTGATGTATATCTTATCTCAAAAGGACCTGAACCTGATACAATGACTTTGGATTGAGTTTCTCTAGGACTATGACTTTGAGATAGTCTATAATCCTGGGAAGGGGAACATTTTTGCTTATGCACTCAACAGAAGATCTAGTATGTCGTTGCTAGGAAAGGTGATAGAGCAGCTGCCCGCTTTGCAGATATCCTTTGGGGATATAGATAGAGAAGCCTTCCTTTAGTCCATTTCTATCACTCCCCCACTTCATCAGTGATTCAGGGAGGAACAACGTGTGGACACTGACTGCAAGACACGACGTGCTCAGATATCTACAGGGTAGGCAACTAATGGATTTTTTGAAGGAGGGGAGGACATCATCCTCTTTGGAGGACGTACTATGGTACCAGTTTCACTTTAGGGGAAAGTGTTGAGGGAGTTTCACACAACCACTTTATCAGTATATCGATGAGTGGCGAAGATGTACCTGAACCTTTGACTACAACACTAGAAGATAGGATGAAGAAGGCAGTAGCATAGTTTGTCTCTAGATGCCTCACTTTTCAACAAGTGAACCCAGAGTACCATGTACCAGCAGGCTTGGTTCGACCTTTATAGGTCCTAGAGTGGAAGTGGGATGGGATATCTATGGACTTTGTGATAGGACATAAACATATATCGAAGGGTCATGACTCGATTTGGGTGATCATTGATCGACTCACCAAGTCAACCCAATACATACCGATCAGAGAGTAGGGTTTAATAGAGATCTTGAGATGCCACTACACATAAGAGATTGTGCGGCTACATGGAATACCTTCTTCTACTGTCTCAAATGATGACACATGGTTTACTTCCCGGTTATGGAAGTGGTTATAGGAGGATTTCAAGATGAAACTTCATATGAGCACCTCCATCTACCCTTAGATGGATGACCTGACTAAATGGACCATTTTGACCCTTTAGTACATGGTGCGTGCTTCTGTCCTTGGCTTCGGTCACAGCTGGGAGGATCACATACCATTGGTAGAGTTTTCATTCAACAACAGATATCACTCCACAAAAGGGATGGAACCTTTTAAAGAGTTATACGGGCAGCTTTGTAGATCAACCTTGTGCTGACTGACCCTAGGGAGTTTGCAGTAGTGGGACCAATGATGGTGCGAGCTTCCATGGAGATGGTGTAGATCATCCAGGAGCGGACGAAGATTGCATAGTGTAGACATAAGTCATATGATGGAAGAAGACGGAAACCTCTAGAGTTCGAGGATAGCGGCAACATCATTCTACGTGTCTCACCTCGATGTGGATAATGGATGATTGTTCAAGGCAGCAGGTTATGTCTGAGATTAATCAGACCTTCATAGGTCCTCAGAAGAGTTGGCAAGGTGTCTTATCACTTAGCTCTTCCACCTCAGTTGCAATGGGTGCATGACGTCTTCCACGTATCTCTACTGAGGATATATGTGCACGACCATTCTCACATCATCGACAATGGAGAGATAGACCTCGACGATGAGGGGAAATTTACGGAGGTTCCAGGGGAGCTTGCGGATCGACATGAGTGGGTCCTTTGTGGATGGTTGATACCTCTGGTGCGCATACGTTGGAAGCACCAGATCCTCTAGGAGAGAACTTGAAAGCAGGAGGCTCAGATGCGTGCTTAGTATCCTCAATTATTTCTTTGGTTCGAGTTGTAGCTTACACGGACGTAATGACCTGAGGTGAGTAGAATATGAATACCCGTAATTTCCATGTAAAATATTTTCATAAATACATTGGAATTTAATGAGTCTGTGAAAAAAGATGGTGCGTGATTCCAAGGCCCGATGTGCCATGAATCAATTTCTGATGTTTGTTCAAGTAAATTAAGTAAATGTATGAGCAGTTTATTATAAATTCTGAACTGGTTCTTGAAATTGAAATCTGATGGCACCGTTGAAGTCGTAGTTCCTATATTCTCTTAAGAATACTTTCATCTCGATGGAAGTTGGTTGAGAATAAAAAATGGTTTTAGGGTTTTTAGGGAATGTTTTAAATAAAAATAATGTTTGTGGATTTTTTTATTCGTTGGTTAAAACCTCCACATGGAAGTTGGAGGTGAGACCACCACACCTTAACCTCTCATGAAAGGTTATGGTGTTGGGGCCCACCCGAACCTAACCTTTTATTCACATTTAATATAGTGGGGACCATGCAAGGTTAAATCCTCTTGAACTACCCATTAAGTGGGGATAAACCACTTGAGATCCCCACTTTATGGTGTCAAATCCTCTCAATTAATTAATTGAACACCTCAATTAATTAATTTAAATCTTTTTAAATTACGTTCCAATAATTAAATATTAGGTAAGGATAATCTATTATTTTGGTTGTCATTTATCTTTTGGTTGGAACATGGGAGATGGCAGTACTTGGGAGAAGGCTCCCATCAAAGAACATGTTCCACCAATGAAGAACGCTCCAACTGACAAAGAACATCAACCACGAACCCGACTTCAACTTCCTTCCTCAGAACCTCCTCGACGTAGGACCTGTTCATCAACAATGAATTGATGTCCAACTTTCCACAACTTTGTCAAAATTCAACGAACATAGGTAGGGGTACAAGGTTTGTTAATTATTTCATGTTCTTCATTTTTCTTCGATGATTTTATTTTGAAGCTGCTTGATATCACCCTAACACGGAGGGTGTGAGCAGAACAAACATGGCATGACCCCTCCGCCTTTTTTTGGTACTTGATGCTAATTTCAGCATGAGAATGGGATGATAGATTCTCATCATCATTGATTGCGGATATAAGGTGATGTCCTAATGAATGCATGGCTATTTATGGAAGAAGAATTGAGCCACCAGAACTAATCTGCAGACCCCCAGAAATATTACCAATGGATGGAGAGAAAATAGTCACCACATGGATGGTGGTAGTGCAGCCACACCTCTGGAGGAGTAACATGTGGCTAATCGGCCGCAACTGTGCAGTGGCGGCTGACACAAGCCCGGTCACGAAGAAAAAAGGTGGCCCAAGCCACCGGGTCGTCGGAGGAGGCGCGTTGCAACCGTGCCATGTGGTGGAGCAATAAGGGGGCCACAGACCTCTAGCCGTAGAAGTGTAGCGGTGGGCTGTTCAAGACCAACCACGAAGGAGACTAGCAGACTGAGCCTCTTGGTCACCAAAAAGGCGTGGTGAAATATGCACTCCGCGGGAGGCGGGTGGCTGCTTGGCTAGCCTGGGGGAGCGGGACTCATCACTAGGTCCCGTGTGATGTAGACATGCACCACATGGCACCGGTTTTGGATCCCCTTTTAACGGATAAGTCATTTGGGGTGTAAGGTGGCACAGCCTCCCCCCAAAACCCGGTTAGGGCGGACCCCACGGGCCGCCGACCACGCAGGCCGGACTCAGCGCGGGCCGGGTCGCCCTCGATGGCTGGGGAATCCCCACAAACCGGGTCATACCCATAGACTGGGTTAGACCTGCATACCGGTTTGGACCCCAGTTCAGACCCGGGTCGGTCCGACTGGGCCAGACCAGACCCGGACCCGTTCGACCTGTTTACAGTCTTTTACCCATCACCTGAGCTATGGGATTTTGATTGAAGAACCATCAATGGATAAAGAAACCTTGGAATGAGAAGGATATTTTGGTATACCCCACTCATGGTTTGGACATAGTTGGGGTATGTCCAGGTTGGATCGAACGTAAATCTAACTGGGCCCTCAGAACGGAAATGCCAATAACTCTCAGACTGGGCGTCAGATCGACGAACAATATGTTATGTTGAGTTTCTTATGGAAATATAGATCTTTTAATTACATAGACATAGTACTTCATGGAAGTTGATTTATCGACCCTTGGATTGAAGAGAAGACCCTCTAGAAATCAAGCATTCTTTTTATGGAACCCTGTGGCTGGCTGTGCACTGACGACTATTCCAGGATCCTGTGTGGGTTCGACAGCACTGACGACTATTCTTGGATCCTATGTGGGTTCGACAATACTGAAGACTATTCCTGGATCCTATGTGGGTTCTACAGAACATACGACTATTCCTATATCCTGTGTGGGTCTGACAGCTCTGTTTACTGTTCCTGGATCCTGTGTGGGTTTGATAATTTTGATTTCTGTTCCTGGATCCTATGTTGTTTTGATAGAATAGATGATTCAGTGGATACATCTGATCATCTCTATCAATCTACATCAGTTTTACACCTATATTACCTGAGATAGTAAGTTTTTGTTTTCCTCATGAATGAGATGAATTACTTGATAACTTAGGTATATGTATTGTCATTTACCTAAGTAGTGTTATATGTTGATTTCATACCTTATGGTTTATCGTTGTTGGATTTTGTGATACCTTGAGGGTCTTGAGGTCCCTACTAAGTATCATTATAGTCACCCCCACAAGGTCAATGTCCGCACCTTGTTGTGTTGGATGTAAACGAAGAACATCGATGATCGAGGCTGAGTGTACTAGGACTGGACGATGCCCGGAGGTGGACCTCACAACGATTCGGTACCCGGAGGAGACTGACGGACGTGGAGTGTTGAGGAGGCTATCTATACCTACCCTTCAGGTAGGATCTGTGGTGGACAATCCAAGTGATGCTTTTCATCATTCAGTTATTTTTTTTCTTTTTAGTTGTAATTGTACTTTATATATGTGCTTGTAATTCCGGCCCCTTTACTTTTTTAAACTCTCTTGTTATACATTTTTTCATAGTTTTTGGAATCCCATTGTGTGCTCTATTATGTGTGTTTACAATTATAAAGGAAATTCCTTCCCCAGATTTATGGAATTACACCTTTTGTGCAAGTCTCCAGCACCTAGCCTATGGAAGGCGAGCTTCGGGTAGTCACAGCACGGGCCTCGGGGGATGGGTCGTGACATTTTTTACCTTACTAAGAATCTAAGCCAACCCTTTCTTATGATTATCTTCCCAAGGTCATGAAGATAGTTACTACATAAGACATGTTTATAAAGGGTTCTTCTTAATAAGAACTTAGTTTGAGATTATGTATCATACTTATGATGCAATGGATTATTTTCCAATGTTTTTAAATGTAACTAGGCCTATAATATTGTAGATTGGGTCATTATGTCATGCAATGAAAATTGATCTATTAAGATGTTATATCTATGTATGAAATGTATGGGTAACAATAGGTTATCTCTTGAAATTATACCCTATGTTATTCCACATGAATCATAATTCACTAACATTATAATTTTCACTCTATATTTTTCACAATGTCACAACATTATAAGGAACCCATTAAGAAACAATGCAATAATATTAATGTATATACTAAATTTTCCATTATTTTCATTCTTTTCCAGCTCTATCATTTAAATAATTTTTTAGCCCATCATATACATTGAATAAAATATTTAAATTATAATTAAAGTTTTTATATTCTGGGTATAACTATCAGATAAATTTCCCCATTTCTATTAATAAAATAAAAAACATCATTTATATGTCTTTCCAAACAAGCATCTCTATAGCCTAATGTATGTAATTTTTCATTGTTTAACACTGTTATTTATTAAAATACTTTATTATATTATTCAACCCCATAAAAATATCAAAAAAAATTCATATTTTGTAATATATATATTATTCCAAACCAATACCACTTTCATAACTATACTAATATATTTATTATATTATATTCATGTTTGGATTAGTCTAACCACCTACTTAAAAATGCTATAAAATAATATCATAGATGATAAAAACATTATTGAATTATTATATAAGATAAAAATAAGTTTCAAATGATTTTATTTTTATTATTTAATTGTGACATTAATATTATTCTCATTAATCAAAATAAAAATGATAGATCATAAAAAATAATGAAAAATACTCATATATGATTTTATATTTAATGATCACAAGAAAAATTTGCATATAATTAAATAATTAAATGATAAATAATTATAAATAATCAATTATAGTAACTTTTATGATATAAAAATGTGGATTTTTTACTAGAATAAAGAACACCATCACTATTATAGAATTATTTCAAATTGATAAAGAGTACTCAATCTAAATATTTAATCTAAATAATAAGTAAATTATATAAATTTATTGAATAAATCAAAATGGTTATAATAAATGGTTACATATATATATTCATATAGGTTTTTACTATTTTCATTTTTTATACCACAGATTGAGGTGCATTATTCAAAGATTAAAATTTTGGTTAGGGTTTCTAAATCTCAATTTTAATCCATTAGATATATTTGAAATTATGAATTTTAATTTCATTAATATATTATAATCACTTCACCATTTAAATATATTATAATTAATATATTCTATTTCATGATATTTGAATATATATATCATGTCATTCCTCTAATGTCCTATTAATTCATAAAATACCATTATCATAAGTTTGTTATTTTTCTGAAATGTATTTTCTTGAGAAATATTTCTTAGATTTCACCATCTTATATTTAATATCAAGTGATTAATTATTAATTTTTATATTTTTATATATTCAGGCAATTAATTGTGTTTGATGGCCTATATCATGCTCTTTCATTGAATGTAATTTAATTCACAAGATACTTTGTTTCTAAGGGTATTTATTTACTCAACTATAATCATTGATATTGAATGATAATTGTTGAACTAATTCAATTAATTATTACATTTGTTACACACTAAGGAGGGGTTTACTGTTGATTCTTATTTCTATAGTAGAAGAATATATTTTTAATAAGAAAAATATTTATATAGATGGATTTCATCAATAAAAAATATATAAATATTGATAATAATCCACATCCACTTTAATGATGATTCCCCTCCATTCATATACTTTTTTCTCCCACATATTCTATAATTTTTAATTAGAATACAAAATTTTTTAATATTATTTTTCTATCAAATTTAACATATCTTTTTTAAAAAATATTTCTTAACTCTTTAAATGTTGTGTTTTTTTAATAATGTTTTTTCAAGATATAAAAAATGAGTTTCAATAATTTAAAAATAAATTCAATTATCATACACTATAAAATATTTCAAAGAAACCATAATGTATTCTAATGTATCCATTATTAGAGATTATTCTTATATAATACACAAATTAAGAAAATAGCTCCACTATTTTATATACTTTATATTTTTTTCAAAGGAATCATTATTAAAATTTCATTCAAAATATTGAGTTTTTAATTTCATTCTTTCCAATTTCTCAATGGGGAAATTTTTTAAATTATTATTCAAATTGAACTATAAAATCATCACTTGCACTAATGAAAAAATAATTATATATAAAATAATTTAAAATATTACTACCATTTTCCTCATTATTCTAAAATGGCGTTATTACATTGGAATTTAATTTTAATGAATCACGAAATGAAATTTTATTATGAAATATTCTTCTAAGGTTATGGAATTTTGGAAATCTACATATAACATTTATGAGGAAAATTATATTTTAAAAATTTAAAGCTGTAACAAAAAAATAATAATTTCCTTTTTTTAATGATGTGATTAATAATTATATTCAATTATAACACATATAAATGGATTATTGACATTTGCATTCCGATATTTCCAACCAATTCATCTGTTATGGATTAGTATGAAATATGATTATTATGTTTTGTTTGAAAAATATACAATAATTTTTTTCATATTATTTCTGTGTGAATATGACAATACAATCTTTATTAACATGATTTTTGTGTGGATGTGATGGAAAAAACTTTCGTTATAGTGATTGAAGTGTTAATGTGATGTGGGAAGCATTATTCTCTTGTTTTTTTGTGAACATGCTATAAGAATGTTTTTATATTTTTTGTTTCATGAATGTTATGAGGGGATCTTTTTAGATTTCTATTGCATGTAAATGATACTCGAAGCTTTGTTCACATGTTACCAAATGAACAGGATGTGAGAACATAGTTCAGTGGTTTTTCTATGAATATTGTTCCTGTAATTACTTTTCAAATTATGTATCAATTTAATGCCATATTTTATAAATAAAATTAATATAACCCTTAGATTAGGCTTATTATCTCATATTTTTTTAATATAGAATATGACTATCCATTTGAGATTAGATTTCCTTCTATTATAACTGGTGAAATAAATCTTTTTGGTCATTGTTCTAATTAATTATATTATTATACCCATATAATGGATTTCATATTTTTACAATGTAATCCTTTATGACATGTTTATGAGTTTTCCCATTACTTTGAATTTCCTCTAACCCCATATATTATGTTTCCATTAAATGGTTAATGAAGAGAAAAACCAACATGTAGCATAGAAAGTACTCTACTATGATATGAGTGTTGAGAGTGTTTCACAGTTATCATACAATAATTAAATTTTTTAGGTAATCCTCAATGAAATTAAACCATTAAAGAATAGAGATTATTTTATAAGATTTATTGATTATGTTATGGAAATGATATAAAATAATAATAGTTTTATCGCACTTTGGTAGAAATACAATTTATAAATAATGTGTTTTAACACTACATATGGGTGTACTGGTATTTCCCATTATATATTTTATTAGAGTAAGGTTTTTTGGAAGAATGTAGTTATAATCAGTATTATGTTAAGATAAATTTATAAAAAAATAACATGTATAAGCATAAGTATAAGATAGAATCATTATGTCTTGGTAATGTGTATATTGTTTTGTTATCGAAACTATCAAATCCCAATAATTAAAAATGAATGTCGCTGTAGTTGTAGAAAATATGATCCTAGGGGAAATGGACTTAAAATTTTATGAAAAAAATCAATTAAATCTCCCCTCTGGATCTAGATGAGGGGACCTTAGACATCACACCATCAAATATGCTACATGGATATATGTTTTAATTAATAAAATTATATTTAAAATCACTTTTGATGGATTTTTATGATAATTAATTATGTTATGGAATATGAGAGAACACACCGAAATGAACCCTTAGTTGACCATTGAGCTATTTAGGATAATAAAATTTATATAATAATATAAAATAGTAATATATATTGAATTTTAATTTGACATGTAATTATCTTAAAGTTATTTCTTATATTGTTAATATTTCATCACTAATGAATAAATAAATTTGAATAAATTAATCACTAGAGCTATGAGGAAGAAGATAATAATGGATGTGATGTACAATGAAGTAATTTCCTTTTTAAATAATGAAATGGGAAAATTATAGTGTTTAGAATATTATGGTTATTTTCAACCTAATATCAGGTTTTATGATTAACAGCATGAGTTCAACCAAACATAAAATCACATGAATGATGAAACTTTTTATTTTTCTTATAATATTAGGTGAATAATATGGTGATGGTATTAATATTTTACATTATCAATTAATAAATATGTTATGAATCTCCCATGTTAAAGCCTACTATGAATTAAAAAGTTCTCTATGTGTGAATTTATTGTTAATTGATCACATGATTATCGATTTGGGTAAAATAATGAAGCGAGTGAAATATAGATGTATAATTATCCATGTGACAAATTTTTTTACTGACAATCATATTAATATATCTAATACCTTATATTATTTAATTATGCCTTTTTATTATGCTTTTATTTATAATTTTCTTGTTTATATAACATTTAATGTATGTATAGCTTCTTTATAGTACTTGTTTTAAATTTTCATTCATTTTCCTCTTAAATAAACAATGATTTACATATTTCCAGAATTTAAAACATTAATAATTTATCATATATATGCATTATATAAATATTTATATTAATCTATAAAAATCTATATATTAAATAGAATACACCATTCACGGAGATAGTACACCATACATATGCATGAATACTGTGTCCATTTTCTTTTCGGGTGTAAATAATGGAATGTAAATTATATATTATCATTAAAAATAATTATTAAGTCATATGATACTTATATATTCGTAATAAATAATCCATATTACAATTTATAAAATATAGATTAATAATGAATCAAATCACATCGTGGAGATGGTAGGCCATCTGTACACATGAGAGACAATATCATTTTACTGCAATATTATATTGTGAAAAGTTAGACATGATATTATCACTAAAGGGGTATAATTATAAATTAAATATCATATATATCAAATAAAAATGTAGTTTAAAACATAATTCTCTACCATAATATGGGGAAAAGGAAAAATGAACAACATTGTTTTGTGATGCGGTAGTTCTTCACACTCAAGATGAGTAAGTTTGATACCCATTTGTTGGAAGTGTGTGATATTGTAGGATGAAACCATAATATTAAAAAACAAAAATTAATATTTATATTGATGTTATTATATAAACATTAAATAAAAATAATTTATGGTTCTCCATGAAGAAATAATATAAAAACATTCATTAATGAATGATACCACTTCTTTGGTTATCTCATTCTGATTATCCCAACATGACTCCATTGTATGAAATTCTATCCAAATTAATGATTTTAGGAATAATTTAATAATTATAAGAGATATAAATGTAGATTTTTTCCCAAATAAAGGTCTTTATAGGTGAGAATAAATCAAAATGGCATGTTTCCTTTTATAAAAGAGGGGAGGGGCACTCTTGGAATCTCCTAAAATAATAAAATAATATAAATTAATTTGTTATTAAAAATAGATGCAATGTGATTAATTTAAAATCTAAGATGTTTAGGTATCTAAAGAATATCAAAAAAATAATTTTCAAACCTGTTTAGGTCATATTATTACCCTTATCTTTTGGATTTTCACAGTAATTAATCAATTTAACTCTAAAAATGAGAACATGTGTTATTACAACATAAGGGTTATAAAAGTTTAAATAAAATACTAAAAAAACAATTAATAAGTAACTAATGATTTTTTATTTTGAGTTATACAAACTATTTTTTAATATTATATTTTTATAAATTTTTTATAATGTAATAAAATATTATTTATTTTTAAATATCAATAATGTCAATTTTGACATTATTTATTACATTTATTTTTAAATACATCATAAAAATATATATATTAGAAAAATACCTTTAATCATATCTCTAACATATCAAAGAATTAAATAAAATTCTCATATGGCATTAATTATATATATTTATACTTATTTTCCATTTTTCCACATTATTGTTTTGATTCTTCAGTTAAACAAAAACATCATGAATCAAAATTATGTCACAATTTAAGGTAATTATATTGTTAATAAAATTAATAAATAAATAACATGATTTAGAAATTAATTTTATATTCCAAATGAGTATTTATAGTTAAATATATATTCTATATATCTCAATATTATAAATGATACAGTTATTGAATATATGAGTTTGAAATTGGTATCATTTTTTAAATAAAATATAATGAATGTATTAAATTCATCTAAGTGTAGTGAAAATGATATAATTTCATAATAATTATTATTTTACTTTAAAACCACTCATCATATAAATGTTGGATACATTTCAGGTTATTTTTATGATATAAATAATATATGTTTTACATTATATTACTTGATTTAGCCTTAACCGTGGTAAAAACATGTTACTAATGTAACAATTAAAAATATTAAAAAAAATATATTGATCTTATTAGACGGTAATTATCATAATAATTCAAATTTATATGTCCATTTTTAAAAATACAATTTAAAAAAACAGAAATATTATGTTTAATGCTAATCTCACTGACGTGGCGAGGAAGCTGACTTTTAAAAACATTCTAATGTTCACAATGTTTTTATATAATCATTCTGTGTGATGTTAAATAAAATGACCTTTATTTTATTAAATAATTAACACGTAATATAATTATACATTAAAATTAATAAATATATAATTTATCAGTATTAATAATTTATATGAAAAAACTATTTTCAATTAAAAATTAGGATTTTTTACTATTCATCAATAAATGCATCTAATCTGAAAATATTAAAAATTCATCAAAAATAAATTTTCATACTCCTCATTCAGTGAATACAATTATTTTTTTATATACAATATTTAATTTTGTAAAAAATATATTTAAAATCAGTTTATCATTAAATGGCGTTAAAATTACCATTATAAAAAATATAGTATTTTGTGCATAAAATACGGATTGTTCAAATACTCTGCCTGAAAAACCATTTCGATGAATATAAGAAATATGTTATAGAATATATAACATATATATTTAGTTATAATCAATCAAAAATTGTAATTTACATAACTTATCATGAAAAACGACTTTGGGATCATAAAAATAAAACAATTTCATTTATAAACAGTTGATATATATTGACATTAAAAATTAATTGGTAACCATTTAATTCATATTATTAAATTATTATTTTTGTATGATAGTTTATATAATTGATAATAACTAATTTAATGCCAAGATTATATCTTATTATATTAAATAAAATTATATTGATAATATATTATTTTTCGGTAAAACTCACAATTGAGAATAATGAAATCTATCAAAATAACATGACATTTTGAGTTACAAAAGGAAATAATAGTGTAGTATATATGGAAATTTAATATATTTTTGGAGTTTAGTGATAACATCAACTTTGTTTTGGGTATAATTATGCCCAAACATAGTGTTTTTCATTTACCAAAAGTGGTATTCAGTATTTTTTATAATGACACGTACTGATGATATTAAATTATTTAAAAAATATATTTCCAAAAATATTACGGTGTTACATTATTACCACATTATAATAAAGATCTCCCCCAAAATTATTTTGTGTTATTAAAGGATTAATACTTGATGGATTTTTAATATAAACCCACATTATAAGATTGAATACTAAAACATCCTTTTTTCTAAAAGGAAATATGAAAATTATACAGTTTCCCAGAGTAACTAATAATTGTGTATCCACATTGGATAAGATATGTGGAATATGAAAACATGGAAATAGAAAATAAAACAATTTATAATTTTTTGATAGAGAGGGATAAGGAAATGATGTGGAGAAATAGAACCATCATGATACTATAAATTTTTAATGATCTAAGGGACCATTTTATTCATAGAAAAAGATTGTACTTGAATTATAGTTTTTCATTCCTGATCCTTTCCCTAATGTCTAATTATTTTCATGAGAAGATATCATTAATTTATTTTATCTCAATCTCACCCTTTTTTGTTCCTTGATCAATTTCCAAATCATATTTTTTACTTAGAAATAAAGTTGAATTTTTCCTTAGAAAAGTTTTAGAAGGTCATGAGATATATAAAAAAAAATATAAGTCATTTCATCTATTTTTATCATAAAAATTTTCAAAAGATGTTATACAATATACATTAATCCTACAGTCAAATGGTAATACATTAATATCTAAATATCTCATATGAATAATAACATCAAAAATCCTTAAATGTTTAACCTTAAAACCCTTCTAAAATATAAAAATACCAAATAGTATAATGTTTAAAAATTAATATAACATCGACCCTCAATGTAACTTAATGTTTATTATTGTTGTCATAGTCCTACTATTTGAATTGATTTCCTAGGTATTCTCCTGAAATATGGTAACAACCTGACTAACTATAAATAAATATTAGGAACATGCATGTTTCCATGGTCCAAATTTTAATGAATATATTTCTTATTTCCAAAAATGATGTAACCTTCATCAATGATAGAATAACTACTAGTCAAAAAGTACTTAATTATTTCCAATGTAATATGTACTATACAATTTACATATTCATATCAAACCAATATTTATCTGCTCATAAAGAAAATATTTAGGGTTATCTTCACTACGTCAAACTATCAAATTTACATTAAATCAAATTTCAAGGAAATTAAAAATATTCAACATAAACATGTAAATATGTAGCAAAAAACAATAACTAAATAAGTCTTATATACTTCACCATTAAAATATAATAAATCATAAATCTAAAATCATTAATTTTTTTTATTATACATCATACTTAATACATAATAAATATATCTTATCCTAATATATTATACATTTTTCTTTTCAAATTTCACATGTAGTCTCATCATCAATAGAAATATACCCATTACTCATAAAACGTTTTTATTCCACTTTCGGAGCACACCACTTAGGACATCAATCTTCATAATGACCACAAATTTCACTCTTAATGAAATTCATATTTATTGATTTCCTAGGGAGGCCATCATTACAATCCATTTCTATAGCCAAACCCTTGAGTTCTCCTTTATAGTTACTTAAATTATGTCCTTTGATTCCATAGTAAAACATCTCCTTTTTCCTCTAGTACAGTCACTTAAGTTATTCATTCCATATTCATTACATAAATAAAACTGAATCTTCTTTATTCCATGGTCTCCATTACCCAAACTCTTAGTGAACTCTTTCATTCTATTCATTGGATAGTCTAAAAGTGGGTTAAGGTACACAATGTTAATCATGTTCCATGAAAACTGATTAGGTATAATCAAACCATCCTTCAATCATGTGATCATCACACTTGAATACTCATCAAAAACCTATCCATCACATTCAATATTAATATATTTTCTCAAGGTTCCTATAATTTAATATAATGGGAATCCATTTATTAAGAAATTTCTATCATAGTGAGGAACCACATAATCCTAAAAACCATCATATATGATTTCTAAATTATGAATCCATCCATATTCGATGACACCATAGGTTTATACTACGTTATTCATAGCCAAAATCAATTAATTTCATTTATAATGGTTCATAAAGTGTTTTTGAATTTTCAAAGCACATATCATGGGAGTGTCAAACTAGGTGTGTAGCAAGGCTTATTGACGTGTACTAGGTTATGCTCGAGCCCGGGCCGATTTGCCTTGTTGGATTTGGAACCCCTAAGACTATTCTATAGACCTATCCACTTTTATTCAAATTCTATGAATTCCATTCTATGTAACTACTCACAATATCATTTACAAATATTCTAGGACATTTTCATAATCATTAACTCATCATTTGACCTATCCATACATCATCCTCAAATATATCATTAGAAATGCCTCTATGGATATCACTAACATTTTATCATACAATTTTCTAAAGGATTACTAAACCATTACACTGATTATAACTATATTGAACAAGGATTTTCATACATAGAAATTACATAATATTGAATATTATTTAAGTAATTACAACAAACACACAATGTAATTATTATTTTAGAGCCATTGGAAACATTGAATGATAAAAAAACTGGTTTCTGAAACACTTATAGATTCTCCCACCTATTTAGTCATAACAAGGAACCTTTTTGAAATATCAGAATTAATACCTTTCATTATATCCCATGGAAATGAATCATATGAATGATCGTCCTCAGATTCTTAGTAAGGGTAAACAAGAAAAATATATAAATGTTACATTAAAATAAGGGTATGAATACCTGATCATAGAATTGGATGAAAGTACCCTACACATCAATGATCATAAACATGAATCATGGAAAATGATTTATTGTTCAGAAGACATGAATCGTGAGGAAATTTGTAGCATAAGACATGAAAACATGTCATAAAAAAAATAAATAGAATTTTGGAATACACTTAATCATATAAAAATTATTTCAAGGCTTCATCCCAAGACCTTCGTATCATGTTAGGCTAAGGATAACCACCAATGTACTTGTTTTGGGCTTAGGATTCCCTTCCATGAACCATCTTGTTTCCTGCTAGGGATTCCCTCCCATGTACCATTTGATATAATAAAACATTTATCAATAAAAATGAATTCGACTGATTTATATGTCCCACTAATATAATAATGAAAAACATACAATTTTGTTTCGTAAGAACATAATTTTTTGATCATTTAAAACTATACAAATGAGTTTGTTAATAATTTCATTATAAACAAACTCATGGAAAAAACAAAATTCATAAACTAAAATCCATAAAATAAAATATACTATTCAAAGAAAGAGTATGATAGTAACACTTGAATAATATGCATAAAAATACATAAGTAACATCTTATTTTGATATTGAATACAGAAAATGATTTTTGACTTCTTATGAAATAATTGTTGTGGTAAATATACTTTCAATAAAACCGTTTCATTTCATAAAATGTCACAAAATTTTTGAAAATTTTCCTATGAAGATAAACCCATACGGTTGTAATGGAAGATTCAATACATCAAGGAATCATGATGGTGTAAAATTTTATTGATGTTTTACATGGTATAAAAGCATTCATTTCATAGTTTTTATAGAATGTCCACAAAGTACCTCGTTTGGAAAATGAATAAATGATTCCTTCCAGACTATGTAGTAAATAGTTAAAAATGGGTAAAAATGAATTTAGAAATACATAGCAAGATAGAAATATTATTTTATTAAAAAATTTAGACGAAATAGACATGGAAGTTAAATATTCCCCAATGTATACTTAAAATGAAATAATCCCAAATATTTATGAGATCATAAAATAAATACAAATCACTATTTATTAGCATAATCATATACCCCATGAATGAATAAAAATTATATAGATACTAAAAAGACATAATATTATTAATAATAACTAATAAGTAACTTTCATGGGTAGTATATACACTACCTAGATAAAATACGTGGGGAATATGGTTTACGTCCCACTTAATAATGGTGATATTTTAAATCTCTTTACAAATTGAGTAACATTTAAATCATGAACCCCAATAAAAAATAATTAAATTAAAGAAATTAATATCATTAAATAATATAATTTAATGAAATATCATTTCATTGGTTTTTATATACACCACATAAATTAAGTGAATGGTGAATATGGCATGTATCATATGGAAATAAAAATTGAAATGAAATTCCTTCACATTATGTCTTGATTTCTTCAGACATGATAAAACCTCATTAATAATAAATATAAGTATATTATAAATCATAAAAACAACCATATTCATAAATTTAATACCTTATATTATTTACTTATGACTTTATATTATGTGTTTATAAACATCTTGTATGTTAATATTACATTTCGAGTAACAACCACTATGTTTATCATACATGTTTTGACAAGTAATTCGTGATACTGTTACCTAAATCATAATTTAATTATTTATATAATTTAAAAAAGGAATTCTATATCATATATATTGATTATAAAAATATTTATAATAATATATAAATGATATATATATATATGAAATTTAATACTCGGCTCATTGACAAGGTAGCCCATATGTATGCATGAATGTTGTTTCTATTATTTCATGTTAAAAGAGAGGATAATATATTATATATAATCAATATCGAATAATTTTCATGTCATATAGAACATATATATTCAAAAACATTCATCCTTATTACCATCTATTAAATATACATGAATAAAGAACAACATCATTCCATAGAGATTGTAGGCCATAATTATGTCTGGGTGACATTATTATTTTCCCAAAATATTATAAGATAAAAATTTAGACCAGATATTTCCATTACCAAAGTATAATTATATCTAAATTATCACACAAACACATAGATATATATATATATAATATATAAATATATTATGTTCATTATAATTCTGAACTATAAGATGGGGTAAAAAGAAAAAAAAACACCATTTCATGATGTAGTATTTCACCGTACCCAACAACATTATGTTTGTTACCCATTATATGGATGTGTGTGAGATTGGGGGTCAAATATTATTATAAAAACATCACAGTATATTGAATATACTAATTCAATTATATAAAAATAGGATAAAAATAATTTATGATGTTCAATGAAGAAATAATATAAAAACATTCATTGATAAATGTTTCCACCTCTCTAGGTATCCACTTTCTATTTGAACAGAAGGACTCCATTTGATAGCTTTGAGACCAATTTAGGTATTCTAGGATTAATTAATGCCTTTTTGGAGGACACATATGTTGATTTTTGCTGATTAAATTGTATTTTGAGGTGTAAATAAAAGTGAAAGAGATGTTATATTTCATAAGAGAGGGGATGGGAACTCGCGAAATGTCATAAAATGTTAAATTATTATAAAATAATATTTAATTACATAGATATTAAAAGTATGTTATGTAAAATTTAATATAAATATAGATAAAATTCCTATCAATCAATAATTTTTAAATATTTTTTGGTCATATTATTACCCTTATCCATTGTGTTATCCTAAAATTAATCCCATTAACTCCTATCATGACAACTTGTATTTTAAATACTTATGGGATCATATAGAATTTATCGAAATCCTAAAACCCATTAAAGAATAATTTCATACATATTTGTATTTATCCAAATTATTTTTCCAAATTTTATATTTATATAAATTCTATATCGTTTAATAAAATAATATTTATTTAAAAATACCTATAATTTTAATTTTCACACTATTAATTAAATTTCTTTTTAAAAATATCATAACAAAATTACACCTTCCCAAGAAATTAATTAATATATCTCTTAAATATCAAATTAATCATTAAATATAATGGACGGAATTAATTTTATAAAATTATAATAAATTCTATATTTTTAAATATCATTTAAAGCACATAGATCTCTAGTGAGGAAAATGGCTCCCAAATCTCCTGAATCCCCTCTCCCATATAATCATCCCTATTAGGGATTCTAAATCACTCCATAGTGGAAATGGATATTTCTTCTCCCCCTCTGTGTAGGTTCCTTCTTCTCATGGTTTTCTCTCTCTTTATTTTGGTGCTCGATGTTGTGGATTTTGTTCTGTATTTATTTTGGTCTTTTCGTTGAAGGATGCTTCATGTGGAAGCCATCGGCTGCTCAATCATTGATCTGGCCTCATGTTACTCTAGGAATCTCTTGGTTGGTGTAGGAGAAGTGGTATCAATGTGGAATTGGGTTATGAGGATTAGCAATCGACGAGTTTCCTGGCGCAACTGGATTCGACTTGTTTTTTATTCAATCTGATACTGGTTTTATGCTGCTTCATTGATGCTGGTGATTCACAGTCCACAGTCACTCAATTATCTGCTCTGGCCTCGCGTTCCCCCACACCATTCTAAGTCGGACCTGGAGCAGTAGTTCATTAGGTCTTTGGGATGTCAGTATCGGCAGTTGATGGTTCTCCAAGCATGGATTTAATTGGTGTTTGATGCCCGTTCGATGATGTTTGTGTTTTTTATTTTGGTGTTCTTTGTTTCAGGTGCGGTAATGTTTGGAAGATGACGGAAAAAGGTTTACAGTGTGATGATGGTCTTTGACGGTCTCCGATGGTTCTAGTCTCTTCATATTCTTCGTTTTCTAGCTCTATTCTCTTCTCTGGATCCAGATTCCACCATTCTCTTCATGGTGGAGATGTGTGATGGCCTTCAAGGGGTTTTTGGGCTCTGAGTCTGGATGGTAAACACTGGGAGAAGTGCAATGGAGACCTTTCAACTATTGACATCATGGTTCTGTTCAGCTCTGACGAGATGGTGAAGGTGGTTGGCATTGATGCGATTGAATCTGGCGAGGTGATGATGGCGGCGAGGTATTCAAAGGCGGCGAGGTGTTCGGGGGATATTTTCTCAGGCAGAGGGTGATGGTTGACGGGTCATGGATCTTGGGGAGCGTGCGGCGCAAGGTTCGAGTTGATGAATGGTGGTTGTTTTGGTTTTTTAAATTATCAATTTTGAACATTGGTCTTTCAATGTGATTGTTGTGGTCTTTTGTGGGTGTAGAATATGTGGGATCATGTGGTTGTATTTGGGTTTACACTTTCCCTTTAAAGTGTCATTTAAAAATACAAAAATATGGATTTAGGCACCATAATTAAATAATTCCTCCATCATCCTTGAATCAAAATTTATTTATATTATATTGTTACAAAAAATTATAAATAATTTAACTTGAAGTATAAAAACATTTTTAATTTCAAGTTAAAATTTAGAGTCTAATATATATTTTGTATAACCATATACAAAAAATGATATATTTATTAAAAATGAGTAAGACATCTTTAACTTTTCTAGAATAATATATAATAAATATATACACTCAACCAAGTAGACTAAAAAGTATATAATTTTACCGCAATGAATATTATGGTTGAAACCACTTATAAAATCAAATTAGGACAATTTTAATGAAATATTATAATATTTATAATATTATTTTTACCTTTAATTTCTTAATTTAACCTAAACCAAGTTATATAAAAAATTACTAATTTTACTATTCTTAATGTAAATAAAATTTAACATGATACTATTTGACAATAATTATAATAAAAATTATGACCACATATATTCATTTTTGAAAAATCTAGTCAATAATGCAGGAAACATATATTTAATTCAAATCTAGTAGATACAGAGAGGTAACAAGATTCTAAAAAAATTCAAAAGTTCATAGAAATTATATATCCAATTTAATTATGATATTGATTCTTATGAACAAGATTGGATAAAATTATAAAAAAATATTTATAATTTTAAACAAATTAAATATATAATTTAACCGTTTAAATTATTTCAATGAAAAAGATTTTTTTCAATTACAAATAGTGGCTTTTTACTAATCATCAAAAAATGAATCATACCAGATTAATACCAAAAATTAAACAAAATTATATATTAATAGTACTTGTTAAAATAATATGTTTATTAATTATTATAAAAAATATACATGTGTCAAAAATTATATTTTAAATGGGTTCTCCCTTAAAAGGAGGTAAAATTACTATTTTTGAAAAAATAACGGGGTTTGTGTATAAAATAGTGTTTATTAATATATTATGATAATAAAATCTATTAGATTAATATAAAAAATATATTTAATATATGATATATATATTTCATTAATAGCATTCAATGATTGTAATTAAGTTTATTTATTATGAAAAAATGACATTGGGAGTATAAAAATTATTCTACTTCCTTTATAAACAATTTACTCTTTACTATTTAAAATTAATTTGTATCCAATTTATTCATATTATAATAATACTATTTTGTAATCTCTTATATAATATTCAAAAATAACAATTTCATAGTTATGTTATATTTTATTATTTTTAATAATATTATTTTAAAAAATATATTATTCCTCAACAAAAATTTATATTGCATGTAAGAAAATCTATTAAAATAAATCAACATTATTTTTAATATTAGGAAATCATAGCGTTGTGTATACTGTAAGGTAATCCGGGGGAATAACTTATTTCAAACTAAAATTTTTGTTTCATATAATGGAATCCAAACAGAGTGTTTTTCATACAAGAAAAGTTATATCCAGTATTGTGTGAAATCCAAAATATTAAAAATATTAATTTATTTCAAAAAATTCTATCACAATATATCAATTTTTTTTCTATGGACTTTATGATGGTTTATATTTGGTGAATAGTTTTCCTCAAACATTTTTTCCTCTAGGAAATCGTACAGGCTAGAAAAAAATTATAAACCCTAAAACACATATAAGGTGCATAGTTTTTCAAATCGGGTAGACTGACCTAACAAAATTAGTAGGATGAACAATAGTAAAAACCCAAATATATTTTAGATTTTGAAAAAATGTGTGATGGTACCATATATGATTCATAAAAGAATCATTATTCGTCAAATAGATTATACATGGTTCATAAAAACCATATTCCATAACTTAGGAGGAGATTTTATGATCCAAAAATCCCCTTTAATATCTTATAATGATATGTTTTACTAATTATTATTCATGTTGATATCTGAGATATTCATAGGGAATCCATTTACATTTCTTAAAGAATTTTAGTCTAAGAATTATTCATTCCTATGCATACATTGGTATTGATGATTAGGAATTATTCTATGTGATCTAATAACCATTGTTGTATATGTTTCTCTTAGATATACCTACATTCCCTTGACTTAAATCATATATTTGGGTTTTCATAAACAAATATAAGGATATAGAATCCTTATAATTATTATCTCATTGATTTTTATTTGAATAGTTATGTATACATAGGTTCCATGAAACCTACTTTTATCATTCCAAATTCTAATATTATTAAAGGATCTGAAGTGTAATTTTGGTGTAAACCCATCTCCACTAGAATTTAGTTTTTATGAATATCATCCTAGAACCATAATGAAATTTTGTTTATATATGTGGTATGGATTATTGTTCTATGATATAAATTTTATTAGATATTAGGTATCATCTATTCATCAGTTTTGGTGTTTTCATTATTGATCATTGGGTAAGAGTTTTTTTTTACAATTTGGGTCCCTTGTATACACTTGTTCATTAATATGATACGTTTGGGGATATATCATGATTGACCTTGATTCATTGTGATTTCATGTGTCATCATGTCTTACCCTTGAGACCAATATATAATGTTTTATTCAATGAGTATGCTTGAGTAACTTATTATCACATGTTTAATGTTGATCAAATATACTTATATGTTGCTACAATTTCTTAAGATGACATCTTATGTTATAAATTTATGTACAATACTATATTTAATGAATTAATAACCATATATATAAATTGAGTACCTGTAATAAGTGGACTATTGTAACATCACGACACTAGAGGACCAGAGCCGATGTCTTCTTTATTATATTCATATTGATACATTGGGTCAAATCTCTATGGACAAATTGATTTAGTAGTTATAAGTAATTTGAAATATTCATGATACCCAATATTAAAAGGGATTTAAAATCAAAATCATATAATAGGAAAAAAACAAGGAATCCTTGACCTTATTCCATGAATTGATATTCATATTTTGTGAAATGAAAACAGAATAAATGTGAGTTCAAATGCTCAGTGAGGGTTATGTACAACAAATGCTAGCACGAATCGATAATCTGAATCAGATCTGAAATGAAAATAACTAATCATAAATTATATTTATATAAATTTAATATCAAAACATGGTAATATAAAATCAATATTTCATGATAAATAACAAAAATTACAAGCCACCTAATCAATAAACTATGAATAAAATTAATCTAAAGGAAATAGAATTTCAAAAATATAATGGATAATAATATAACTAAAATAAAAAAATATATATAAATTATTATTAAACATAATGTATGAAGATCATGAAAATATATTCTATTATGATCTATCATCAAGATAGTTTAAAACTATAGGTACATGCCCATTAAATTTTTAAAAATTGGGTTTTTACAGGACATCTGCCAATGAGTTGAGGGGATACATGATGACTTTGCCACACCCATCACTTCATTTCTATAGAATTACTCAAATACTGAAAAAATTATTTACTTTATGATAAATATTCTATATCATCAGATATCAGTATTGAGTAATGGATACCAATTTATTAGTATTTCTATAGACTACCAAATTATATTAATAGAAAACCCCATATATAGAATGAGTATACAGTATATGAAATAATCATATAAATCATATAAGAATATATATATTTAATTTAAATTTTATTTAAAATAATAAATTATTACATTAATAAAAATCTTCTTGTAGAATGTTAAACAAAGGAAGTCATATTGTATTATAACATTTACCTTGTTGTAATATTCATCCAAAATCCCATTGGATGATATAATTCAAAATGAAATATAAAATAAAATTAATTATCAATGTATATTGATATTTATTTTGAACGGGGATTTATATAAACCACATTAATGTTAAATGGTTCATAATTACTAATATGTTTCAATAGAATGTGATTTGATGGGAAATATCTTACCTTACACTTCCTTCTTGTTATACATGATTTAACCTCTTATATAGTGGGTTTAAACATTTTATAAATTTATTATAGGACTATATTAATAATTATAATATCATATTGAATCCTTTTTTAAACCAATATAACCCCTTAGTTAAAAATTATTCATTCTTTTCATTGTTTTAGGTGTAAATTTCTTTGTTTTCTCATACATGTTTTAATGAAATATCTTGTTGTAAAATATACAATAGTGTTCTACCACCTCAATAAAAATGAACAAAAAATAATTAGCATATTTTAAATAAATTATTGTTTTGAAATTGATCATGAAATATTGTTATTAAATATTTACTATGTTAAAATCATAGAGAAGGTTATCCATACACATGCATGAATAATGTTTCCATTATTCAATGATAATTATAAAAAAGAGGTAGTATTTTATCATTCAATAATTATAATAATATAATATATAACAAATGATTTATTTAAATATAATTATATATACAATCCATGTGCTGTGGTGATTAAAATAGAGTCTCATTATCTCATGAATGTGGTACCCCACATGCATAGGAATTACATTTTCAACATTAATTGAGGGAAAATGTTGGAAAAGAAATGTTATTTATTATCTTGTTATAATGATAAATATGTGATGAATATAATAATTAATTAATGTTTATCACATATAATTAGTAAATTTTTAATCATCAGTTTCCATGTAAAGTGTTGTTGAAAGATGATTCACATCGCTTTGCGTGGCGATAGTCCTCATTACACACGATCGATGTTATTGTATCCCCTTTAGAATGAAATGTAATAAAAATAATGTATATGATATTATGAATCATGGGGTATAATAATTTTATAATTATTATATATATATATATATTATGTCCCTTGTCATACTCAACCATTAGAGGTGGTAATGGAAAAATGAATAACATCTATTAGTGAGGAGGTAATCTGATTTACTTAGAGACAATGATTTCATAACCCATTTGATGTAATTAGAGGTGATTTTAGGTCAATATATTTTTTTAAACATTATAGTACATGAAATATAGTAATATAATTATATAATATTGGTTTAAAAAATAATTGAAGGATGTGGATGATTATATAAAATAAAAATTCTTTTTTAAAATGATATATCTTATTTCGGTATCCTTCATAAGTATTTCAAAAATAATGATTATATGATAAGATGAGGGAATCTGGGAACTGTTTTTCTTCTATTCGGAAACAAAAGGGGCTTATAGTGTAATTAAAATTGGAATGGGAGAGGAATTTTATAAGTGATGTGAGTGAAACACATATAATTTTATGATAATATTCAGCCACACATATGTTTGTAGCAGGCCAAATGACACTAAAATAGGGCACTATAGAATATATATGATATAAGCTCTACATATGGGAAAAAAATGTTTTGAAAACGTTTCTAGGTCATTATTATAACTTATCATCCTATATTATGACAATGGTAAATAAAATTTTACCTTAACCTTGGTAATTAAATTTATTGTTTTTACTATTCATTTTTGTCAAAATTTACATTGAACTTATTAGTAAATATAAATTATTCTGATTCCAAATATAAAATCCATTTTTTCTGAATTCCTGTTACATAAGTTGGACCATTTGATTTAAAATAATTCTTTTTGATGTGATTATAATTCTCATTTTTAAAGGGAAATTGTTTAAAAGTTCACAACATATTAATTTAAAAAATTAAAATTAAAATAATAAATTTATATAAATTGTTATAATGTATACATTTTTAATTAGTATTTGTTTTAAAAAAAATTAATTTATAAATTATAATGTTACATAATTTAAACAAAAATAATGGTTTAAATTAAAATTAATTATTTTTCCCTTCACATAATAAAATTAAGACTTTTAGAAATATAACAAAAATTTACCCTAAGATAAATATGAAATTTTAATTTCAGTAATGTTTTCAGGATTGTAATGAAAATTATATACTTTCTACAATTTATTTTAAATTATATGCACCAATCATGTCAAATATATCTTTTCAAATATTATAGTTTTCCATAAAATATTTTTTTTCCATTTAAATGATTCTTATTTTATTTATAATTAGTAGATAAAATAGTTTACATTATTTATTTAATAATATTCATAACAATGAATTTAACTTCTTGGATATAAGCGTATTCAAAATTATGATTTATATAGACTCTCGATTGTGTGTTATGTAAGCTATCAAAAATATTAATTTTAAAGAAATGTATTACAAGTTCAATTTTAGCTTGATATTATGCATCACATGTACAATTTAATACTATGATATTCCCTTATAATTTTTTGGTGTTACATTCAACCAACCTTCAAAAAATTAACCATTACAATTTCAAATTTATCCTTGAAATCATTGGTTGGATATTTGGAAATTCATTTGTTAAAAACCCACATCCAAAAAATTTAATAAATCATACACTTAATAGTAGAGAAATTGAAATATAAAGATAATATTATATAACAAATAACTAGGTTAATATTTTTGATAACATGGGTGGAATATAAATATATTTTCCTGAAAGAAAATAATAAAAAAATAATGATTTAGTTTGGTCATTGAACAAATGATATTGAATTATCAATGAAATGTTATGGTGATCAAAAAATATATGATGATTTAATAGGCCATATGATTAATCAAATAAGAATATAATCAAATTTTCTTATAGTTTCATGATCCATTTCCAATTTTTGGGAATTAATTTACATTTTATAAAGATATGTAAACAGACCAACATGATATGTTACTATTTCATAAAATGAATTTGATCCTTTGGTTATGCATCAATAACATACAAATTCATTTCTTACCCTAGGAAAATAATTTCCAATGAATAAATTTTTATACATGAATCCCAAAAATTAAAATATTATTCATCATAATATTCATAATATAATAATAATTCAATACCTCAATCTAGATTTATTAGAATAAAGATAGATTTTAATGGTTTTCCAATATGCATAAATCATTACATGGTGATGTAATACATTATTCAAAGAATCCTCATCGAAATTTCCTCAAAAACCATTTTATAAAATTTCAATATCAAGACTCTTATAATTGATGAAGATCAAATATTTTAAAATATTCACATAATTTTTCAATTGATATTATCATCAGTCCCCTAAATAATATAATGAATATCTTAATCATCACATACCAATCATGTGAAAACAATTAACAATTATTCTCTTAAATCATGTTAATAACATAAATTACCGTAAATTATTATTGAAAACACGAATTATTCATTATTTATATAATAAAGAACCAATTTTTTGATATATTCCATAAGTCCAAAAATGTTTTGAACTAGATCAATGAAAACAGAAATAACTTTTTTAAAAAAACATTAACCAATTTCAATATAGTAATCACAATCCAAATTAAATATTCCTAAAATAATATCTTTATAAAAGTATCATTAAATCACTATTTGTAACATATTAAAGAGTATATATCCTTCAACCTAATGTTTTACAAAAAGATCAACTTTCCACTTAATCCCTTTCTTGGGAACCTTTCAACACACGATTTCAAATCCTCTAGAAAATAGTACTACACCACAATACATATAAATTTCATAGGTCATATAATCATAATACCATTAATATGATAATTTTACAACTTATATAATGGATACAAATTAATATGCACATTAATCATTCCACATCAGATATATCAATAGAATAATATTTTTCTCGATCCCATGGATTCTTTTATGATATATTAATTTAAAGAATTGGGGAATTCTTTTAAGTAATTCCAAATATCCTTATCGTTAAATAAATGAACATTAGAAACATCTATATTTCCATTCGATTCATAAGGATTTTGGCTATTCCATTAATAATTATAGAAACCTCCAAATCTATCAAAGATATTATCAGAGTGTTTTTTACACATTTATCACCTGTGGTGAAATCCATATTTTATTCTTCCAATTATCTATTTTTGACACTTACATCCTCTTATTTACAAACAATCCTTAAAATCCATATAACATGGTGAATTATTATTTTTTGTATGTGTAAAACCTACTAACTTTTATATATATGAATAAAAAGTTTTTGAGACAAGAACCGTTAATATACATGGCTAAAAACCTTCAAATAACTTGTCAATATGGGACACCATGTTATGTATATAATCCATGAAATTCAAATGTAACTTTGTAAAGGTAGATTCAAACTATACAACAATATTTTATTATAATTTTATTAATATAATATACTTACTCTTTATATTTGTTTTTTTATCATGAGGGAAACAAATGTTAAATAATATATCCTATGATACCAATTATAGTGAACTCTACCAATGTAGTTCAGATCTAGGGACTTCCTTATTACATTAATAAAGATAGAAATTTTGAAATCAAGATGGACTGATCATTTTAGTAGTTTTGGAGAACTGGATAAATACATGTTACCGATTTTACAAAGGGATTTAAAATATAAATCAACGATATATAAAACACCTCATATCCTTGAAATCATTCCATGAAGTCATCTTTATATTTTGGGGAAGGAAAAAATTAAGGGTGAGCTCAAATAATTAGTAAGGTATGTGTACATTGGAATATATAATGAATCATGAAGCATAATGAGTATTGAAAGATAAATAACTGAAAATAATACTATTTATATAAATTCACTTCTCATTATTATAGAATGTATAATGAATTAGATAATTTAATAAATTAAAAACATTCTAATTAATCAATAAATTGAAAAAATGAATCTAGAGATAATATCATGTAAACAATATCATTGATAATAAGATAATGTAATTGTAAATGATGTTACTTATTAATTATTTTATGTCATTTTTAACACACATAAAGGCATATAATATCAAATTATATCCTCTAAAAAATTTTAAAACTACAGGTAGAAACAACTTTAATCAGGAAATATTTATTTTTATCGTGATGCCTATTGTTTCATCTAGAGGATATATAATGTATATGCCCCACCCATGAAATCCTTTTCAAGTGATTCATCACATGTCAAAAAAATTATTAATTCATGACCAGTATTCCTCATCACAAAATATCCAAATTGAGTAAACTATATTGAGATATGAAGATTTACACAATAAATCAAACTATATTAAAAATATACAATGTATTTAAAAATGGTATACTCTTTGAAAAATAATAATATCCATCATAAAATGTTTTGGATATTTATAATAAATTTGATTTATAATAAAAATGATTACATGAATGTTATTATTTCCAGAAAATTTTAACAATCACAAAAGTAACCGTGATTATATAATAACTTTTACCACTTAGTAATTTTCAAATATAATCCCCTTTGATGTGAAAATTCAATGTGAAATTTAAAATACCATAAATTATTAATTTATTTTGATATTAATTTCAAAGAGGATTTATATACAACATCTAAATTAAAATTGGTTCATAATTACAAATAATACTCAATATAATGTAAAATGGGATGAAATCCCTTTAATAACACACTTTATTGGATGAAAATGATTTTAATTCATTAATAATGTTTTAAGAAATTTCATTAACTTATTTAAAATCCATATTAATATTTATAATTTCATATAATAACATTTTATATAATATTTTTTCTTTCATTAACAATATATCATTTTTTATTGTTTATGGTGTTAATTTCATTATTTTCTCTTACATGATTGGTCATAAAAGACTTGTTTAATGAACATTAAATTTAGTTATATCACTTACAGAATAATTATAAGTAAATAATAATAATATTTTTACATCAAATATAATATCAAAACCATTAATTAAATATGGTATTGAAAAACGGACATTTTTACAATAATGGAATCATTAGGTCTTACTTACAGAAGAATAACGTTTCCACTGTTCAATGATCGAAATGAAAAAAATCTAGAAAATAATTTAACATTCATAAATGATAATAACATTATAACTATAATATTAGTTATGTGTATATACTCATATATAAAATCTATGTGGTGTGGCGATGAAAACATACTCATATCCTTTCATGATGGTAATAGAATGCACATACAAAAATGATGTCATCATCATTCACTAAGTGAAATGGTAATAAATAAAATTATATATAATAAATTTGTAGATTTATTAATATATCATTAATATCATAATTATTTCATGTATTTCACATTTAGTAATTAAATTTACCCTTATCACATTAAATGTAAACTGTTTTTGAAAGGAGAATCACGTCACATCATAAGGTGGTTGTTCGTCGTTGGCACAGGCGATGTTTCCACATCACCAATGAAATGGAATGTAAAAGAAGTTATATATGACATTAAAACTCTATATTTATATTAATTTTTTAAATATCATATATATCTATATCCATTATAATACAAAATCTTGAGAGGTGTTAATTGAAAAATGGCTAACATCAATTTTTGAAGGGACAATCCGACACACACAAAAATAATGATTTATGTAACACATTTGATGGAAGTGGATGTTGATTAGGTAATTTAAATAATAATAAATCATTATTTTGGATAGAATAATTGTATTTATATTATCATGTTTTAATATTAATTTTTTGTAGGTGGAGGTATAAATAGTATAAAAACACTTGTTGATGAATATGACCTCTTCTCCGTGCATCCACATGTTTTCCCAGAAGGACTTTCTAGTTTGTATTCAATCTAATAATAAGTATTCTAGAATGATTGTAGGGAATTTTTGAGGTTATTTGGGAAGATATTTTTAAAACCAAATGGGATTAAGGTATTATGAAGAGGGTATATTGGTCGCTATTTATAAGTGAGTTAAGTTGTACACTTCTAATTTTTGAGAAGAATCAATCATACCACCATTTTAAACATTCCGGAAATAAAAAAATTGGACATTATGAAACAAAAGAATATATGGTTGAAATAGTTCAATTTATTTTTATAACATTTTTTTGGTCATTTTAACTCTCACATTTATATTTTAACCAAATTGTAAATCAATGTTTACGTTAACTATGGTAATTAATGTTCACTATTTTAATTATAAACTTTTATAAAAATTAAGATGAACAAAAAATTACAAACTAGAAATAATTATAATACAATATATTTAATCCTTGTTTCAAAATTACATTCACATAATTTATAAAAACTCTATTAAAATTAATCTCACATATGTGATAACAAAGGGAGTTTTTGAGAGAAAATGTTCAAATGATTATAATTTTTTTTATTAAAAAATTGAATAAAAAAATGATTAAAATGATCCAAATTGGAAAAATTGATATATATTTGAAGTATTTTAACTTTTAAGAAAATATAAAGTTAATTTAACATTATGAATAATATAAGAAATAATAAATTTTTAAATTAATATTATGTATTCAACCTTATACAGAGAAAATGAACTATTTTAAAAATATCCAAACAAATCACCCTAATATAATTTTGATATTATTTTAAAAAACTAAGTTAATATTATCAAATAATTTTAAAAAAATTGGTAATAATTAATTAAAAATTATGTTCACAAATCTTGCCTAATCCTGCTTTTAGATAAAACATAATTATTAGAAAACCTTTCATTTTTCTTTTAAATTACTCTTATTTTATATCTAATGAACAGAGAACAAAATCGTTCTTAATTTATTTAAAAATATTCATAAAAATGATTTTTATGGCTAGGATATAATGGTATACTATATTATGATATATTTAGATTTGGGTTTGCATCAACCAGAAGCTATCTAAGAGATTAAATATTAAAAAAAAATATTTTTTGGTTTATTAATGTTTGATGTTTCATGTTGAATACACTATTGAATAATGTGTTGTTAAATTTGAATTCCATGGTTTTATAAAAAATTAAATATTTTATCCATGAATGTGTGATTGAATATGAAAAGCTATTATGATGATGAGGAACCAAAACCTAGAGTAGGAGAATTCCAATCATGAAGCTATACCCATGGAGTCTACATTGGGGATACAGTGGAGTTGTGTGATGTCTAATGACATTAAAATGAATCAATGACCATTATGCATGACTTATGACTTTTGATAATGTTTTATGGGAAAGAGGGTTTATAAATGATTGAGTTGGGATGTGAGAGATTCGTTGTATGATAAAACATGTTACCTTGATAGTTACAAGAGTTTTGATAACCACCATTGGGGATATCTCTTTGATACTGTCAACATCTTTACTAATATAAAGTCAAAATGGTTCCTATCCACGTACATTTGGACTCACAATATCACTTTTATAATATGATCTCATAATATATTATTATTTTATAATTTCTCAAAAATTTATTATGATCATGTAATTTAACTATAATAATTTTTCAGACATACTGAGGATAAATTGGTGGTGTTATACTGGGTTTTTATTATTTAATACCTACATTGGAATATTTATGATCCTTCAAACTTTATGAAATTTGATACATATAAGGTAAAGGATCCTACTGTTGATAACATGTCCCTAAAGCATTGTGTTGGTTGCGGTATCTGGAAATAATTCGATGGATTTTAATGTCTGTTGTTTTCTTGTTAAACCTTATAAACATGGGTTAGTTTTTCACATTGGGATATTGAATTATATATATATATATTATATGTGTGAAATGTTTTATGAAATTATGATAAATAATAATAAAATTTTATATTATATGTTTTTTTTATTTTTTATAGTGTATATTTATTATTATCTAGGGTATAGTATCCCCACTAATGAGGGTCAAAACCTCTCCACTATTCAAAAGAATCATTCCCATGGGGAGGCACACATGAGGTCATGTGGATCTCAGTATCAAAAATATTGGTTCATGTTGTTGTGATACATTGTAGATAATAATCATCAGAAACCTATAAATCCTATAGAATATGGGAAATCATTTTATATCCATATTGCGGATTATTTTTTATCAAAAGAAACATGAAATTTACAGTTACCATCAACTCAATATTTATGGATACCCAATAAAAATCTAATTCTATCCACACTATTAGGAACATAAGGTTGTTTAAAATCAAGAAATCATCATCATAATTAATTAATATTATCCTGTTAAATTAGTAATTATTATTTCATCCACAAATTGTCTTTATAATATTTCTATGAAAGCTTTATTATCCATCATTTAGATGAATTTTATATGTCTTTGGAAATATATTTTCAATCTCCACAAAGTGTAAATAGTAATAAAAAAAAATAAGGAAATCAAATTTTATATTACACATCAACCTATGATAATCAATTAGTGAAAGAAGATAATGAAATCTCATAAAAAATCTATTATAGGAATTATTAAATGTAAAAATTTGAATATTTAACTCAAGTGAATAAAGAAAAACACTACATTAGGATTGACATATTCTAATGTAAAATGATATATTTCCTCAATTATTTAATATCACTCATTATATTATATTTTTATTCATTTATATCTCCTAGATACCTTTAATTAGGTTTACTAGTATGTGATAATTAATATTTTTGGGACACAATTTATTTTCTTAGGGAGAGTATAATGTCTCATAATTTTGGAATTTGTTTTATAAATATTAACACAATGTGCGAGAGATATCTCTAACTGCCACCCTAAACAAAAATTATAATCATCATCTTTAAGTAAAAGAATATGGAATAATAAAATTCCTTGTAAATAAAAATATTTTAATAAATTACAAATGCATAAAAAAAATTATTAACAAAACTTAATGTTTTATATTGAATTTTTCAATGAACCACTCCCCTCTATATATATTTTTTAAATTTTTGATTAAATTTATTCTTTTTAGAGTTTTTTTATAAAATTAACTTCATTTTTTAACATACAATATTAAAAATTAACATTGGACTAATAGTAGATATTTTTATAAAATAATGTTTTTCTAGTGAATATATAAAAGAACCATTTTAACAATATTCATAGAATTTTAGAGATTATCAAGAAATTTACATAATGAAAATTATTTCATTTTTCAAGATGAAATCTATACAGAATGATTATTATAATAACTTTAAAAATTATTAATGAATTTAGAAATTCTATTGTAATCATTTTTTTTTTTCATAATATTTTGTAAAATAGAAATTCTTTTTATCTTTTCAATTTATTTAATATGACTGTTATAAAAATTATTATTTACTTTATATGAAATAAAAATAAAATTTACATATTTCATAATAATTAAATTAATATTAAAAATATAATAAAATGTATAATTTTATACAACACGTAATTTTTAGTTTTAAAATATAAAAATTCGAAAATGTGTTTTTGCGTGAGACATGATCTGATGTTTAATGTATATTTTGTACAAAAATTATTTTTCTTATTAAAATTTATTATATATTTTGAATTAGTATATCCAAAATAAAAAATATAAAAAATATTATTGTACAAAATGTGAATTACTTTGGCATGATTTTGTGACTAAATTAAAATCCAAAAATGGGTAAAAATGTTTAAACTATACATTTAGAGGCATAAAATTATAGTAACATAATCATAATTTAGTTTTATTTTTTCTAGAATGGATAAAGAAGTATCTATGTGATAACTAAGAGAGGGAGGGGTGAACTAGTGATTATTTTGTTTTTATTGATTCTCCATTCATAGGAAACAAATTTTCCCACCGGTTATAGAGGTGTAACATTGGTGAAAAAACATTCAACCACAATGAAATGATCATAAAAATATAAAATGATCACTACAAATCAAGAATATCATGACCTTATAAGGGTTTTGAAGTAATCCATTATTGAAAATTTCACTAGATAACTATCCTTTTTTGTATTTTTATAATTATAATGGTGTCCCATTACACTTGCAGTGCACCATTATCAAAACAATAGTCCATATGTTTGTCATACTGAAAATGATGTAAAAATTATTTAATAAAATCATTTAGAGACCATCAACAAAAAACATAGAGAAATTTGACTATTCTAATTTTAATAAATTCCCATTTGTTTTTCTTAAAAAATTAATGTTTTTAAATTTATCAACATGTAGTGGGTACGAACTTATTAGATCTATTGATTTTGAATTCGATGTGATATTTTGGAATGTTTGTTTTGTGCCTACTGAAAATATTTTCAACTTCATTATAATTATTTTTTGAAATTATTAATTATATAAATGTTTTACTAATGATATTTTTTGATGGATCTTGATATAAAATTATTAATTAATTTTTTTAAAAAACCTTTTATTCAACATAAACCAAGATATTATTTGGTTTGAATCATCTAACTAAAAAATGGATTTTAGAAAGTCATCTGGTATATGTTCTTAGATAATTTTTCTTTTCATATTCCTTAAAATCATAGGCATTTTCACATGTCAATAGTAATATTTTACTTTCTACATGAACCCATTCATATAGAAATATTTGTGGGAGTATTAGAAGTGAAACCAATTTGTTTTTCAACCCAATATAAACATTAAATTAAAATATCTTGATTACGATATTTTCCAAAATCATATAAATAACTATATAATGTGGTTAAACACAAAAGTGGGCCTCAAAAAACCTCAACCTTTATAAAATTTTATAAGAACATATTGAATATCTGGTTTTTCTTCATTATATTTGGTTCATAAATATACCAATCCAACATAATCTCTTTTCTATCATGGTAAAGACTTCATAAAAGTCCCCAATTTAGAAAACATTCTTCATATATTGATATATTTTCTAATGATCCAAAAAACATCATGATAACATTTTGAAATATTATCCCAATGACATCTCTTCATATACATTCTTTCATCAAACAAAAATTTTCAAGATTTTATTATATAACATTATTTTTTTATGATCTTTATAGTAGAAGGTTTTTTATTATTATACAGAGATCCTAACTTCACAACATCATACATGTTTTTATAATGTATATTTTGTAATTATATTTTATTTTTCAATTTTTCCAAATACTTTTTCCAATTGAACAACATCCAATGTGGACTTATTCTAATGTATACTATATCTAAGGATATTTTTCATCACCTCCAACTAATGACATTATATTTCTGATGAATATTTTATATCTGATGTATTTCATATATTTTATGGGTTTCATTCATCTCATAAAAATTATCCAAGATCTAATTTCATTTATGTGAAACAAAAATATCTTCTTTTAAAGACTAAATAAATAACCCTTTTCTCAATTAAATACCATAGAAACACAAAAAACACCATAAAACATCATATTTAAAAAATTGTTAATCATTTAATATACATTGTAAACTTCTGTACACATTGTAAACTACATTACCTAAAAAAATACCTAATTTTTGTATATTTGATAAACATCATGGGAACTAGTAATATAAACCATAATATAACTGAAGGACTTTTCTCGATATGATATTTTTGTTAGAGGATATTTACAAATTACATCATAAAACGTCAACACAATCATTCCGGGATTTTCATTCATAAATTGTTTCAGATTTCATCCTTAAAAATATGTATTAAAAAAATTTATATATAAATCAATTTCCCAACCTCTAAAAATAATTAAATTAATCAAACTTCCAACTAATGAATATATAATAACTTTTCCCAACTCATTATATTAGAATATATAAAAAAAGTAAACCATCATGGGGGTTTTTATACATTTTTTGTCTAAATCATTTGAACATAAATAACCAATATAGAAACATTAAATGATGTCATTTGTTACAAATATATCATTCAATACATTTCTATGCTAAATTATTTTACATATGATGGACATAGTTATCAAAAAAATAATTTATTATCTTTTTTTGATATATACATTCTTTGAATTTCAGTTTTGGAAACATTAACAAGGTAACATGATTTTTTCCATGAAATGAATATCATTCTTCTAAAAGCATAATACATATAAGAACTTCATAAACACAGTTATAAAAAATGGTCCCAATAATTCCCATATAAATATTTTTTAACCAAAAATCTTAAAACATTTAATCTTTATAAATCAAGATTTTGATCACATATCATACAATTCTATGACTACATAAGAAAAAATGATATTGGAAAAAGAATGATTCAATAACAAAATCCTAATGTCCATATTTAGTTGATTAAATATAATTTCTCCCACACATTATAATCACCATTTTAATTAAATCATGAAATTTTAGAACATTTTCATCCTGAAAAACATGTTTTCGTAATGACTTCGAAAAACAATAAAAATAGTTATTACTCTATAAAATAATTTATTTCCCATTTTAAACCCCTATTGAATGTATTTATTATTTTTAAAATACATATTATTTACATTTGACTAATTTAAGTTACATCTTATTTCTCCCACTTGAAAAACAATCTAATTATAAGATAAGATTGGGGATAGAGTCACATTCCATATCCACCAAGAGAGTGAGGTTTTATGACCATATTCAACATTAACTTGAAAAACTTTCCTTTATAAATCATTTTTTCAATATATTAAATATTTCGTTCATTGTTTAAAAATATACTTGCATTAGTTTATTCTTCCCCACAATCTCTTTGAGGATGTGATATTTGATATCATTATTATTTCAGTTAGAATGGTACACATAATTTTTTTTGATATTTACAACCCTATGACTGTCAAAACCCAATAGAATGGGTGACTTGACTTCCAACATCCAATAATCAAACTGAGTTTTCATACACATAAGTTTTTTTATTTCATGGGTTGAAGGAACATACTTTGATTTAGCCATACTAATAGTTACTAAATTTATGTTTATTTTGAGGAAACTATCAAATGAATAATCTAAAAATAAAACTCCACCAGATATGGATATTAATTCATTAATAATTTTACCCCAATAAAAATTTGTAAAACAAAAAAAATCATTTTCTATGATATGCCATATTTTATAAGAAAATATATTGTCCCTATAATATATTTTTGAATTCATTTTCATCCATGGGATGTTATTAATGGGGGGAACTATATAATATACAATTAAATGTAGTATAATATATAATATATTTATTCGTATCTATAAAATAAAATAAAATTATAATCATCTACCTAAATTTATTAGGATTTACTTGCATACATTATTCAACTTATCACCTCCAAGTTCCTAATGAAATTGGTTTCGAAATTACTTTTTACTGTAGTGGGGAAATCATCTATTTATTTTCCTTTTAATAATTTTCATGATTTAGTATAATATATTATATCTTTTATGATGAATAAATCCCTCAAAAATATTTCATCTCTCCTAGCGTGTACATTTCAAATAACGTAATCATCTCCAAAGAGTGATTTTAAAAATATCCTTCATTATTCCCAAAATTATTAACATCATCAATATAAATAATCATAGTGGGGGAAATCTATACTTAATTTCATATAGAGATTAATATCAACTATTAATTTCATGATGTTCAATATCCTTAAGATGATATCCAATTTAGAAGATCAAACGCTCAATGATTTCTTTAATCCATATAAAAACTTATCCTAATATTGAACATAACATTCAATATTACTAATAATGATGTCTCCGGGGTTTTCAATATATACTTGATCATCAGTTTCTCAATCAATAAAATCTATCTATAAATTCATTTAAAATATTTAATAGCCTCATTTTTTAGTGATGGTGATAAATATATGGATAGTTTATAATTGTTCCACTAAACCAAACGACTCATAAAAATAAATGAATTTCATTTTTATTAGCCATTACAAACCAATATTTATTTGTTTATTATTACACCACTATCATAATTTTAAATGTTTCTGAACACCCACTATGTAATAATAGATTTTTATTGTATATTTTTTATATAATTTTATGTACTTAATTATCACTAGTTGGATCATTCTCTTTATTCAGATCATAAAAAAAATATTAATACCAGATGTCTTTGTTAGCATATTTATGATTAATTTTTAATTATATAGAAGCTTATGAAACTATATTTGATTTTATTCTAGTTTGAAAATGTTTTTTGTCACTCAGGATGTCTTTTACGTTCACCTTCTATCTAAATCATGGATGAGATGAACAGTGTTTTTCCACATCACTAGAAATTGATGAGGTAGAATCATTATTTAGAGGGACAATTTAAAATTTATCAATATGAAAACAATCTATATTTTAAATATTTCGTCTTTTCGTCTAACCTTAAAATTGCTTATTCATGTTTCTCATTAAAGTTTATGTCAACATAATATACCATCCTTCCAATTTCACCATTTTAAGATATTCATCATCTATAAATGGTTGGATATATAAGACTGATTCCATAAAATCCACTTTGATAACATCATCCTACATTTCTACTCAATTGTTTTTATAATTTCACGACTCCTAAACAACCATTGGTTTTAAATCATACAATTTCATTGATGATCATTTCATAGGGAACTATATCATGGTTTGTAATATCAAATCATAAATTCTATATATATGTGTTTTGTTCTGATATCCCATCTCTAAAAATAATGATAAATATTCTGTTCAATCAACATTGTTCATTCCATCTCCACTAAACACATATTTTTACTTTTATAGACTTCATTTTGTTGTAGTGTGTATGTTATACCAAAATCACGATGAATTGAAATTTTTTCAATATAATCATTATAATTATTATATTTCTCATTATCCTCCATTAGTTATTCTTAAATTATTCGATTAATATCAACATTCTATCCCTTCTATTATCATCAAATACATTTCCATTATAAGTGCTTTTGATGTATTTTTCTAGAACATAAATCGTGGAACGTTAGTACATTCATAAATAAAAGAAATAATGTCCTTATCTCACAAGGTATGATTTTTAATCAGCATCCCTAAAATAACAGATTGAATCATCTCTAAGGTAAGTGTTGAATGAATGTATACATTATTATATATAGATTTTGTAATATTCTTTTTCTTGAGTATAGAGAAATAGAGATCAAGTCTTCTGGTCATCTCATAAATATCATGAATATTATGTATCGTTTTTAGTCTTCCCAATTTAATATGAAACATGATTTCTATCTGTTTATTCCATTTTTAAGATCTATTATCTTTTTTAGAAGGCAAGAACATTGTTCACTGCTATCCTGAAACATTTTTTCTTTGGTTTATTGATGCTTTTTAACAAATTTCCAAAATCTATAATTTCTTACAAAAAATTATATTCTATAAATTAACATATTACCATAATTTATATTTTTAAAACCCATAATAAATTTTATTTTAAAACAGTAAAAGAAACGTCTCTTTTGGATTTCCAATATTCTTTTCCAATGATAGTGGATCCAACATCTTTTATTCTATGTGACTGGCCATTTCCAAAACAAAATATTCCTTTTTAAAAATATTTATTATTATTTAACAAATTCATATCCCTGAAAATATTTGACAATAGCATAGTATTCATAATGAGGGGTTATTATCCTTTTTTATCATTGGGATTAGATTTAACAAAAAGGGTGGTAGAACCCACTATTTCTGGTACATGACCTATTATTTATGAGTTTTGATTCCATTAATGGGATGATTTATTTTATTGGAGGTCACTATTGGTTTTGATATATTTGGGATTAATTTATAATGTATCATGGTTTTTCATTGTTTATTAGAAACCATAAACCACCTCCAAAAAGGAGTGAAAGTGATGAAAACTGTCACTAGGAGGTCAGACGCTTATGGAAAAGTTTGGAAAAATGATGAAAGTGACCATAGGATATAATAAAATTTAAATAAAATGAAATTAATATTGGGAACATGTTTTCTCTAACAATGGGAAGTAACCATGAATGTGGATTATTTTAGATAATAGAACCACCCGATTAGCTCACAGTTTTAATACCATGTGGCATACCGTCTGACCCCCAAATTTTGGTTTCTAATATAATATATCTTTTTATAGAATATTTTATTTATTAATCAATAATAATATTTAATTCCTTTTTCTCCTATGTTTTTGGAGATGAACCATTTGATATATAGGTGAATATTTAGAAATTAAATGTGCATGGAGATCTAGACTCGTCATCAAGTACATGTTCTTCTTTATTCTTCCATGCACATTTTTATTATCTCTCTATCAAAACTATACATGGAGTCTTTTATGATAGATATATTCCTTTAATTTTAGTATTCATAATATCATATTGGTTATAGTGAAAGGAACATGGTTTGTGATCATATCTAGTTTTTTAAGTGCCATTCTAGTTTTTTTCACATTTATTAAGGGGTGGGTGGTTTATCTATCATCTATATGCAAAATAGAAAATAATGGTTATATGTTAAATAAGGTAATTGAATAATGTTTTTAACATCCTTGTGTGAATATTGAGGTAAACCACTTTTGTGTTATGTAATTGTAGTTTTGGTTATAGAATGGTGTCATTGAAAATTCAATTTGCTGATAATTTTAAAATAATGATTTTAATGTTTTTTTTAAACATAGAATATTTTTGTGGAAATTTTTTATAGAAATATAGGATATATTTTGTATAAGATTGAATTGAATTTACAGTACATGGTTGGGGTGAGTGCATTCGTAGATGTCATCCAATGGAAGTGACTGGAGCTATTGGGAAACCTTGAATTAGTCACAATATGGAGACTTGGATGATTGAAAATATAAATCTCATTAGTACAAAAATATCACATGGTAATTCATGGGTGTAACAGCCCAAGATTTCATAGTACATTATCTCTTCATAGTAATTCATCAACTTGCACTACCCTTAACACTGATTTCGATCGCAGCAGGACATACAAAACCAGCCGTTCAAAAAGGGATTATGAATAATAATAACTAAATTTTGAATTTTATATACTCCATAAATTTTTTAATCCATATTTTGTGTTTCTTAGACATAATATATGAACAAATACATTTTTTCACATTAATGAAGTATTTTTAAAAAATTGAAATTTTACATCCTTTTAATGAAGAACCATTTTTGAATAAAATATTTGAAACTTTTATAAATTCAATTTATTTAAATTAAATTCTTATTCAGTAGCGGAACATAAAAATTTTTTGGATAAATTTTCATTATTTTTTTGATAACTTTCACATTTTGATGAATAATGAAAAATATAAAATATTAATTGCAAAAAACATTTTTAATAGAAATAATTTATAGTGTTCAATTATGGATTTGAATTGTTTGGATGTATAAATAAATTATATTTTTATCATTTAATATAATTTAGGTCATTATAAGTAATTTCACATTTAAATTTAATATAATCATAAGTCGATATTTTGATAGTTTTTTCTTTTTAAAACACTAGTTTTTGATTTTGACAACCGGAAAAAATTTTAAATTAATTAAATCACCTTCTATATTATGAATTTGGTAAAATAGAATTCAATTTTTAATTCATAATATCAAAATTAGATAATGGTGAATTATTTGTATTTTTTTGAAAGCATTAAATTTTTTTGAATAGTGAAAAACACTGCGTTATTGTCTACAACCGACTTTTTATTTAAATAATTATTTATTTTATTTAAATTTATTTTAAGTAAAAATAGATATAGAATACAGATATGTGTTTATATAAATTTCATGATGAAATTTTATACTATATTTTATATATAAAATATTATTGAACATTTTTACCATCTTTTACCCACCATCTAGGAACATTTACAAATTTGCATAAAATAAAATTTTATTACTTCTATTAATTGAATTTCTAAAATTCAGTAGACACGATTGACATCAGTTAGTAAAATATTTTTCAATAATATTTAAATTATTTTTGGTAAATAGTTACTTTTGACTATAATTTACCATAGTTAAAAGTAAATAGGGTAATTATATTTAAAAATGATATTATAATTTCCTTAACACATGTCATAATTCTATTGGATAATAATATTTCGATCAAAACCAACCTTATGAATAAAATATGATACTTTTGGTTCACATGGATTAGATTAGTACATTTATTGTTATTTTATTTAGAAAAGTGTTGAAAGTGTTAAATTCAATGTTTAATAACAAATTTTTTTAATATAGGGTTATATATAAGATAAAATCTACTATAAATATTCATAATAAAGAAATAAAGGATTTACTACATAATAGTATTTTATTTATAAATTTTAGAGATTAAATAATTTAATTTATTTAACACCTAATGTGGATGCAGTAATTACATTACCAATGAATGTTTAAAATAATAGATAATTTAAATATAATAATAAATGAAAATTGAATCTTTTGAAGACATAAAAAATATTATAGGTTAATATTACATTTTATGTTTTATTTAATAGATATTTATTGATGTGATAAACTTTTGATTACTTTAGCAAAAACAAAATACCAAATAGTGTCAAAATTGACATAAATGAGTTTTTAAAATAAATAGAATATTATTAATTGATATAATATTTCTAAAAATATATTATTCCACCAAAGGACATATATAAGATTATATATGTTAATAATGAACCACTTTGGGTTATCTTGGATTTTTATAGATGGTTTATTAACCATTTATTATAATAATACAAGAGGACATGGTAACCGTTAAACTATTTAACTAAGAATTAAATCTAATAGACTGGGTTAATATGGTGACCTAAACTTTCCTAAAAACTATTGGTTAAAATGATTTAAACCCATACCAACATTATATTTTCTATAAATCAATTTTGTTCCAATATAAACCGAAAATTAACTTATAATAAAATAATATTTCAATCTTATCCTAAAATGACCCTTATATCTCTTATAAAAGGGTACTTGCCATTATCTCCAAATAACACCTCCAAATATATTTGTATTGGAAAATAAAAAACCAAATATCTTCCCAAAATATATAACTTCAATATAGAGGCCATACCTTGAGATGAAATATATCTTATCAAGACCTTTGTTTTAAATCAAATGGAAACCCCAAATGAAGAGGTAAATATTTAATCACCTCGTTCAAGGATCTTTTCATCTTCCACTTTCTTTTTCTTGGTTATTTCCATTAAAAAAATATAAACTAAAGTACCTTCAAAATTCTATGATATTATTAAAAATATGGTATAACCATATTCATTATTCTATCCATCATATGAAAAATAATGTCCCTATACGTGTGTACGTTATGTTTACCATCTCCATGTCGTGGTGTTATTTGTTATTATGCACTATGTTTTTTGGATTGACATAATGATGAGTAATATGTAAATAATTAATAAAAATAACACTCAAATTTTTATTTACAATTAATATATCATCCAATTACACAACTTTTAATTATTATTAAATTGATATCATTTCTCGTCTGTACGTATGGCTTACCGTCTCCACAACGTGATGACACTCATTTCTGGGTTTACTATTCAATGATGATTATAAAAATCTAAATTATTAATATATATATATAATATTTGAAATAATAAAGCTACTGTATATATATATATATATATATATATGTATTTAGTTACACATATCTTATTCACACACTTCTGTTCTATATGATATGTAAACAGAAATAGCTTTTATGCGTACGTACGGCATACCGTCTCCATTAACGGTGTTTTCCATTTCATTTATCTATATATTATACATATTTATATTCTATATATATATATATATTATATATAAATCATGTTTTATATTTTGGAAGTATTTAAATCCAAATCATAAAGTTAATATCAAGAATAACAAGTTAAAATGCGTACGATAATGAAAGCGATTATTAACCGAAATGTTAATTTAACCTGGAAATAATTATTAAATGACCAGTACAAATTCGTAAATAAATCATGTATGATATAATAAATATGAATTTGGTTCATTTATAATTAATTAACATACTATGGTCATTATACATGTGGTTAAACGTACCCTCGACCAATGGAAGGTGCAAGGTAAGGGTTAAATCCATAATCTCATTATTATCTGAGACTGATTATGTGTAAGTATTTTCTAGGACATAATAATTACCCTTGTCCAAGATTTATTAATGACATTTAAAATGATTCTTTTATGGTAATATTTAACTAAATCACAGTCTTAAATATTTTAAATATTTATTCTTCTAAATCATTCTCATTATTGTCCATGTTTTCAAAATCGTATTAAATATTTATTTTAATAGACATGATTATTTTAAAATGTTAATTCCTTTTAAAAGATTCATTTTTTTATGGGAAACGTTGATTAAAAAATCTCTTTTAAATAACTTATTTCTTAAATGTTTGACTTTTAAATAATTTCACAAAAAGGGATATTTCTCTCAAAAAATTTTCTAATCAGTTTCAACTATGTCAACATTATTTTCTAGATATTATTTTTGATTATGGTGGATTTATTATAATAGAATATTCCATATTGTATCGAATGAGTTATGATATGTTTGACTATGGTTTTCCTATTTTTATAACCTTCATGTTTTATGGTTGAATTATTGAAATTTCTTATGCAAGTTTTAATATGAATGTTTATGTTATGTATCAACATTTTCTTATAAGGAATGCAGTGGAATTTGTATGTTATGGGTGGGGCCTGCCCAAGCCCCTCGTCCATTAGTAGGACTCATGAGAAAAACTAGTATCTAGGAACAAGTATTTAATAATTTTTTTAATTCTTGGAATGAGACCTTCACTATGTAGAAATGATGTCCGGTGTTAATCATTTCACCATTATGAAATTAATAATTACATGTGATTATTAGATTAATAGAATATCCATTTACATTTTCATATGGTAATGTTTGATTTATTTTTTTCCATATTATGTTCACTTTTATGTTTAAAAGGCTGTTGTTTTTATTACAAATCATTCCATAATTGTTTATAGTTTATGCTAAATTATTTAACCTTACTAAGCATCTGAGATCACCCAATTCTTATGTTTTTTTCCCGGGATTCAAATTAGTGTATTATGTTTGATATAGAGGTTAATACTAAGGTAATAATTGTGTTATCAATGTATTATTTATGTTTTATTTATGTTTTAATGTGTAATGTAACATTAATTTATGTAATCTATGTCCCAAGACTACTAAACTAATTGGTCCTTTGGGACGTGATTATATGTAATCATTCCAATGCATTTAAATAATGCACCGGCTCTAGGCTTTTGGGGACACGACATTATAATTGATTTCAGAAAAACATTCATCCACAACCTTGGATATAGATTTAGATAAACTCTGATTTTGAAACATTACCATATCATTGACTTTTAGGATTTGTATTGATGAAATTCCTAGAAGTTTGGTAATGTAGAGACTTTGTGAATGTTCCAAGCAATAAATCCCTTTCTTGATATGATTAGGTAGAGGTGACTCTAACACATATGTACCTATGAGTTAATACTCTGACAAAGTGTTTCAGGCATGACTCGTGGTATCCTAGTACACGACAATGGGCCTTTCAGTACTTTTGGATACGACAATCCTAGGGGATATTCTTAAGAAAATTCACATTTCCATTAAAACAAATTATGATGGATTTAAGATTAAATACTTCCACAATGAAAATATTTTTATGATTATGGATTATATAAAAACATTTCAATTTATGTTAAGTATTTTATATGTATGTAATTATGCACTGGGATTCATAATCTAACCTAGTGTATTCCATTGTTTAGAAATGTTGGACAAAAAAGGAATGAGAACTCCAGCAATACATCTGATGTAGTGAGTAAGAATGATTGTAACTTTCATGGTATTAAGAAAACATTTATAAGGTAAATATTCTCCCTTTTATTGTCATCTTATGTTGAAATAGTATCATGTGTTAAAAAGATAAGTAAATAATTATCTGAGACCAATGGCGTGGAAGGGATTCTAGAGAATAAAAGGATAATACATATAAATAAAGATAAAGGGAAGAAGGGAAGTAAGTATTTTACCATATATGATAAGAGTGGAAAGAATCACATTGCTAATTGCTTGAAGGGAATGAGAGTTTTTTATAAGTTTGGATAAAAAGGACACCCACTACGTGATTTCAAGGAAAAGAAAAAGGTTTCAAATGTAAAATTCTTCATCTTCAAGGAGTTGGGACACTATGAAAATCAATGTCACAATCATCAGAGTATACAATAAATGATGATGTTGAATAATAATCAAGTTATGATACTACCGTAGATAAAGAGGAATGACCAGTGTTCTTATGTTTTTATTATAGAATTATGTCATTTCAGTGTTGTATAAATGATTTACTGGTTAAATTAATTATGGAGTATATAAGTAATGTACTGTAGTACTATTTCATAATGAATTTGAGATTATATGGTTCAAAAAAAGTGACACATTAAAAAGTTAAATTTTTAGGAAAATACATGGTTGAAGGAATGATAAAAATTAATATGGTTAGGATACTGAGCTATTGATTTTGGAATATGAGCTTATTTATTTGGATAAATTATATTTGATATTATTGACATCCGAGGAATAGATTAATTGGTTGATAAATCCATCATTGTTGAAGTATTCAATATTTTTGGATTTAAGAAGTATATCTAGTAATATATAAGGATAAAGGGAACATGAATGCATTCAATAAATTTTTATGTTAATTCACGGTGTTACTCTGTTTTAATATAATACATGATGAAGGTATTCAGATGTTGTTATGTGGAAAAAATATATCTTCATTATGTTTAACTTCCTTGTATATTTTTCTCTATGAGTTTTTAAAAAAATATATTTGTTATGTCTAAAGGTTGGAATGGATTATATTGGACATTGGATACTATTGTTTATGGTAAATACATATCATAATGTTTTTTTTGGATTGTTGTAAAAAGGAAAACCCAGAGGTCGGGAGACAACCCCTTGAATCCGGCAAGGCCATGAGTCTTTAACCCACAACCTAAGGGCGATAAGGGTGCATCACATTCCACTGGCCTATATGATGTCCTGGTTTGTATAATGTGGTTTTTTAAAAAAAGTATGAAAAATTAAATAATCATTAATTATTTTGGACCCTATATGATTAGAATAAATAGAATATTTTTGAATTGTATTTTCTTTTAGAGTGAAAGATTAGTTTGTGGTTGGATTTTGTTGAAGGATAAAACTCTACTTATCGGGTATATTTTCTTCTTCTTTTTCTATGAATAAATTAATTCTTAAACATAAGGAAAGGTATCTTAAAACCAAAAATGTGTTATTCTAGTACCATAATTTTTGATGAACTGATGATATTTTAAATAATCAATGATTGATGGCTTTGATGGCCTCAATTTTACACTTTTTTGTGGTTGATTAAATCAATAACTCCCTATAAATATTTATGTTTTCTCTCTAATTATGTGTCTCTAATTTCCAACAATGTTCTCTTAATCGTGATCATAATTTGGTGGTGGGTTTTTCATTTCCCTTTTCATCTTATTTATACTAAATTTTATTGCCCCTATTTCCATTATGGGTTTTTCGCAAATGTGTTTTTCTATTTTAACAATTTCTTTTAGAAGAAAATTTTAAATTCTGAGGACAGAATTTGATGGAATTGGAGATAATGTAACACCCCATGATTTAATAGCATGTTATCTCTTCAAAATAATTCAATAACATATGTTACACACCACACCGAGTTCGAGCGTACCACGACTTACCAAACTAGTAGTTCAAAAACAGGTTATGAAATGTATTAACTGAATTTGGAATTTTATATGGTCCATATAATTTTACAATCCATATTATGTGTTTCTTAGACAAATATATACGAACAAATTTATTTTTTTAAGATAAAAGAAGTATTTTTCAAAAAATGCAATTTTCCACCCTTTTAATGGTCAACCATTTTTGAAATAAATATTTTCCCCTATTATATATTCAATTTAATGAAAAAAAATCTTCTTTAGAAGAGGGAAATAAAAATTTAGTTTGGATAAATTTTTGTTACTTTTCTGTTTATATTCATATTTTGATGAATAGTGAAAAATACTAAATTTTAATTGAAACCATATTTTTTAATCTGAATAAATTATAGTGTTAAATTAGAAATTTTATTAGTTTGAAAATATAACTAGATAATATTTTTATCATTTAATACAATTTATTTCAATATAAATAATCACACACATAAATCTGACATAAACACATGTCAATCTTTTAGTAATTTTTTCTTTTTAAAAACCCCCTTTTGGGTTATGACAATGAGAATTAATTTTAATTTAATTAATGAAACATATATGATTTGAAATTTGTAAAATATAATAAATTTTAGTATTTTTAATACCAAATTTATCTTATGGTAAATATTTTTTATTTTTTTGAGAACATTCAATTTTTGATGAATATTAAAAAAACACTATGTTATAGCTTAAAATTGACATTTTATTTAAATAAATAATTAATCTATATAAATTTATTTTTAAGTAAAAATATATTTATAATACCTATATATGTTTAATAAAATTCATTGGGGGTCATTTTATTAAAATATTAGATATTTAGAAAGCTTTTGAACTTCTAACGTTCTTTTACACACCTTCTAGGAATATTTGAAATTTTGAATAGAACATAATTTTACAGCTTTTGTGAATTTAATATAAAAAATCATAGAAAAACTATTGAAATAAATATGTAAAATGTCATCCAATAAGATGAAAATATTTTTTCAGTGAATGGTAACTTTTGACTTTTATTACCACGGTTAATAGTAAATAGAGTAATTAAAGGTAAAAATGGTATCATAATGAGGCTGACACATGTCCTAAATCTATTGGATAAATTAATTTTTACCAAAAAAAACCTTAGTAAAAAATATGATCCTTTTAGCCCACTTGGATTAGATTAAGGAATTTATTATTATTTTTTTTAAGGAAGAGTTAAAAGTGATAAATTCAATGTTTAATAGCTAGGAAATTTTTAATATAGGGTTATGCATAATATAAATTCTACAATAAATATTAATTTGATTGATATAATGAATTCCTACATATTGAAATTTTATTTATAAATTATAATGGTTAATTTTTTTTTTGACACAATTATGAGGCAGTAATTACTAAATGAATTAATGATTAAAATAATTGATATTATAAATATATCAATAAATGTAAATTTATTATTTTAATGACATATAATAATTTTATTTGTTAATATAAAATTTTCGGGAAGAATAATTTTATTTTTTAAATTGATAATGTTTTTATGACTTTAACAAAAACAAAATACCATAGTGTAAAAATTAAAATAAATGTGTTTTTAAAACAAAATTATATTATTAATTGATATGACATTTCTAAAATAGAAGGTTAAGCTAAAGGGAAAATATAAGATTATATATGTCAATAATGAACTATTCGGGTTTCACTAGGATTTTTATAGTAAGTATATTAACCATTTATGATAATAATACTACAGGACATGGTAAATGGTAAACAATTTAACAAAGAGTTAAATCTAAAATATAAGGTTAATATGGTGTCCTAACCATGTCTAAAAATTAATTTTTAGAGTATTTCAACCCACACATGCCATATATTTGAACTTGATCAATTTGGATCCATTAGAAACCGAAAATGATTTTATAATAATATAATTTTACAAACATTTCATAAAGTGATCATCACCTCTCATATAATAGGTTATTACCCCTTCTCTCAAAATCGAACATCTAAAGACATTTGTCTCGGCCATAACCTACGCAAATCTCCTACCAAATTTTGAAAATTCACTCTAGGGGAATTCCCATGATAATAAATTCAACCGATGGAAGAATTTTGTTCAAATCAAATTGAAACCCCCAAAGAGGAGGTAATTATTTTATCACATTTTTCAATGTTATATTATTATTCCACGTCCATTTTCTTTGTTATATCCATAATAAAATAATAACATCAGTACCTTATATATACTGAGATTTTATTATAATTATGGTACATCCATATTCATTATTGTATCCATTCTATTAATAATAATGCCACCATGATTGCGTACATATGGCTTACCATCTCCACGTCGTGGTGTAATTTCTTATTCAACACAATGTTATTTGGATGAATATAATGATGAGAAATATGTATGTAAATAATTAAAATAACATGTTAATTTTTCTATACCTTTAATATAACATCAAATTTCACACCTTTTAATCATTAAGGAAATGATATCAGCGCTTCAGTGTATATACGACTTACCGTCTCCACGACGCGATGAGATTTATTCCCAGGTTCACCATTAAATTATGATTATAAAAATATATGTTATTAATTAGTATGTAATATATGAAATAATAAGTTGACTTTAAATATAAATAAATAAATATATATATATATATATGTAGTTACATATATTTTATTCACTTACTTCTCTTCAATACGATTTGAAAACAGAATCAACATTTATGCGTACGTAGGACCTACCGTCTCCAAAAATGGTTTATTCCATTTCATATATCTCTCTATTATACATATTCATAATCTAAATAAATATTATTTATAAATCATGTATTATGTTCTGGAAGAATTTAAATCATTATCTAAATGATACGATCAAGAATTACAAGTTAAAACATATACGACAAAGAAAGAGAATATTACCCAAATTGTTAATTTAACATGGAAATCATTATTAAATGGGTAGAATAAAGTCATAAATGAATCGTGTATGATATAATAAATTGTACTTTGGTTATGGTCTAATTTAATAACATACTATGGTCATTATACAAGATGATAAATTTACAATTTACCAAATGAATGTTTAATGTAATGGTTAATTACCCAATCACATTATTTTTCGAGATTTTTTTTAAGTATTTTATCTAAAATATTTATTATCGATGTCCATGATTAATTAAATACATGTCAAAATGATTATTTTAAGGTAATATTTAACTAAAAAATAATCTTATATGTTTTAAATATTTATTCTTTTAAATATTTCTAATTAATTTCCATGATTTCAAATGGTTTTAAGGTTTTTTATAAGGAAATTATTATTTTAAAATGTTAATTCATATAAAAAGTTTCAAAGTATAATGGGACACTTCGATTCAAAGATCTCTTTTAAATTCAATCTTTTATAAATGTTTGACTTTTAAATGATATCACAAAAAGTGATATTTCTATCAAAAAATTTTACTGATCATTTTCAGCTAGGTCAACATTCCTTACTGGAAATTATTATTGATTATGGTGGATTTATTATATTACAACCTTAAATATTGTATCGAATGAGTTATGATATGTTTGACTGTGTATGTTCTATTTTTATAACATTCTTGGTTTATTGTTGAAATATTGACATTTTGTATGATATTATTAATATGAATGTTAATGTTATTTTTCTACATTTTCATATGAAGAATACAGTGTACATAGTAAGTGATAGGTGGGGGCCACTATAGCCTCTCGATGCATCTCTAGGTCTCATGTGAAAAACTAGTGTCTTGGAAGATGGACTTAAAAAAAAATATTTGTATTCATTGCACAATTCCTTGATTACATGGTAATGATTTCCAACATTAAGAATTCCATCATTATGAAATTAATTATTACATCTGATTATTCAACATGTTGAATATATGTGTGCTTGTTTATATGGTAATTTTTTATTTGTTTTCTCTATATTATGTTCCACTTTTATTCTAAAAGGTTCAGTTTTTTTTACACATCATTCATAGAAAATTTATAGCTTTCAATAAATTATTTACCCTTAATGTGCATGTAAGCTCACCCCTTTCATATTATATTTTCACCATGATTCCAAAAAGCCTATTGTGTTTGATATGGAGGGTTAATCAAGGGGAATAATTTCATTATCGATGGATTATTTATGTTTTGTTTTATGTTTTAATTTGTAATGTAACATTCATATATGTAATCTAATTTATAGGACATCTAAACTGATCGGTCCTTCGGGACATGATACTTTGTAATCTTGCTAATGTATTAAAATAATGCACTGGCTCTAGGCTTCTATGGTCAGGGCACTAAAATTGTTGTGTGTGGAAAAATTTTAGGGATTATCCAAATAATTTAAAAAAGTAATAAACATTTTACAATGTTTTTACTCTAATCTTGCTTTTTATTTTAATATAAATAGTTTTAAATGCGTTTAAATTGTTTTATATAAAATGTACCCACATGTTCTTTTCATAGTGGAGTTGGTTGGGATATCCTTGGTAAAATCTTATTATGCTGGTACTCACCCACTACATGGTATGTTTGTGTGTGTTTAATGATGTCATCTATTTAGGCATTATCAAATTAAAGTAAAATTAGTTCTTTAATGATTCATCTAAATACCATAATAATTCTATGTTGTGTTATATCATGGAGTTTTTGGGGTGTTTCTTATCTTGATTGAAATTTGTTATCTTTACGTTAAATTATATTATTTTTTATCCAGTAATTTTTTATTTTCTCATTGGAATCTATTGTTTTTTTATTTTGAACATGTTTTGGGTTGTATTTCACACCTGTGATACATATAGTGGGTTGGATTACTATTATTAATATTTTAAGAATTATTATTCTTTCAAAAGGGAGAATCAACCCCTATATTTTAACGAGTCTCAGAAAATGTATTTACATCCATTGGTGTTTTGGGGATGATACATAAAACCATTAGAACCCATTACTTTTTAAGAGAATGAGGTGGGGAATGATATTACAAGATTATTATATTTTAAATTATCATTCTTCACATACAACATTTTATAATTATTATAAAAACATATTGTTGATAGAAATATAACAGTACATCATTGTTGAATGTGTCTAGGCTATTCACATCATTGAAAAATTGATTTATTTGGTTGGTATATATTTTCAATTTTCACTCAAGTATTCTCAAGTTGAGTTCTCTCTGTGGGTTTAATCCCTGTCAAATACATATTTTAGGTTATCTTTTGATTACTATAATGTTGTTGATCAAATGTCCACATATTTATTAAATGGACGAATCAACCAAAATACTATTTGTAACCAAATATGGAATATTTTACTCTAATGTTTCAATACTATATTGATTTATATTCATCCTTCCATAAATATTCATCTATTTCAACTCATAACATTGTTTCTCCACATATTTTTTTGTTATCATATTTTATTTTATTCAACATCATAACATTCATTTTATTCTCTAATTAGTTGATAGTTATAGTAATTTGTAGTTCAGACATAAAAATGTTAGATCATTTTTAGTTTTAAACATTATCAATTTTAGAAACATACATGATTTTATAATTATTATTACTTCTCTAAACAGCTTCATATTTTTTATCAACCACTAAAGAAATAATTTTTTGATCTTTCTTAAATTTTCAAATTTATTAATATATAATGATTTATATAATTTTGGTTTGTAAATTTTATATTCTTTGTTCAGATTTGGAATATTTTTCAACATTTAATTATAACCCAACGCCATTTAAAATTAAATTTACATCAAGATTCAAATTGAGGGTTTTCTTCTCCTAAAAAATATTTTTGAAATTACCAATCTATCTAATCAACATGGATTTTTCTCTAAAACTACATTATTTATTGGTTGATATTGGATATTTTTTTTAATTGTTTATCTCTCTTTCAAGAATTACAATATTTTGAATACACTATTTTGACTATATTCTCATTTAGAATTTCTACTAACATTCCTATTCTACATAATAACTTTTGATATTATCACTCTTGACTATTTCATCATTCACTTTTCTAAAAAATATTTATTCAGCAGCATCTTCACTTAGTTTTTTGTATGACTATTCACTATTATCATTTTCATCCCCTTAAAAAAATATTCTCATTGTTTATTTATATAAAATTTACCCTATTTATTGTAAAATTATTATTTTCCTATATTCTTCTTAAAGGACATTTTTTACATTCTAACATCTCTATCACTTTCTTCAGCTTCACATTTTTGTATATGTATCTAATATTTTTCCTAATAAAATCAGATATAAAGAATATTTGTGGGGAATTGCCATTTTCCTTTAACATGATATTTTCAATTTTTTATAAAATAAGAATAATAAATCATCCAAAATTTTACTAAGAAAATATTTAGTTTTATTATAACATACTTCTTCTTCTTCGATAACATTCTAATAATTTCCTTACTTTGTGACATTGAAATAAATTTCTGAATCTGCTATATATTTTATACCATATCATTAACTTTAATAAACATTATTTGATGATGGTATTCTGTAGATCATCCATGAATATATTTTCATGATACTTATATTCAAATGATGAATCATGTACATCATTTATATCTATAATAATTTGTAGGATCCTTTAAAAAGTTTTTGAATAATCCATATTCTTATGAATACATATTAAGTTGCATAAAAGGCCATTCACCATTTTTAATAAGAAAACAAAAGATTCTTAATCACCCATTTTTGGTTATTTGTACCTCATCATCCAAAACTGTATCCTATCCTTTGTAATTTTTTTATTTCCATCAATGATTTTCACTATCGTAACCTAAATTACTATACATGTTCCATCTTTATTAACTCTGAGAAACTAACATTCAAAAAGAAATGAAAGAATTAAATTGTTTTCGAAGTATTGATTCACTAAATATTTTATATCAGTAAATTAAAGAGGAAAATTTTCATCACAAATATAAGAACCTTCTATTTTTTCATCATGAAAATCATAACCAAGATGCATATAACATTCTAGATATAGTTGTTATATCCTTTGAAAAACAAAATTCCATTACTATTTCTAGAATGATGATGATACCTAGAAAATTATATTCAAATTAATATTTATAAAGGATTAAATAAAGGTAATCATTAATTTGATAAAATTGAATGATAAATGAATGATCTATGTGATCACAAAGAGGGTGAGTTTAATGAACCAACCTAATCTGGGGCCCGGGCCACAACTACCTTATTCCTACCTCTATAGGAAAGTGGGTGGCGACATGTGTCGAAGGCATAAAAAAATTGAGTGGCCTTTGCCTACGTACTTGTACCCACACACACACATACATATCCAAATCAATGAAAAAGGAAACAGTGAAGTGAGATCATGTAGTCACAGTGGACTATAATTGGTGAGAAGATGAAATTATCATCAACTCTTCATGACCTACAGTATGAGAGTAAACTCATCTAACCACGAGATTCTAGCCCCGTAAAGTATGTGGCATACCCCACCAGTCTTTTCCACTATAAGAAAGAATTAGAGTATGAAAAACCCAAGGAGTGGTTAATGAAATATGAGATATATATATATATATATCTATATATGCTCAGTCCAAATTATCATAAATGATATAGTATGGGTATCTCCATATCATAGCTCATCCAAAGAATAAGTGTCCCCAATATTTCCAATGTTATCCATCAACAATGCCTTACATCCCACGCATCTACCCTGAAAACATAATTTATAGGGAAACAATCACCAAACCATGATTTCAACCACTTTAGGCCTCACTGACTCACCCACACGGTTTTAGGTCATATCACAAGGATTAAGCATGGTGATGAAATCATCCCACTTCCATAGGAGTCTGAATGTTCATTAAACCACATTTCTCCACTGACATTTATAAATGTATAGTGGAATCTCGAAGTAGAGGGAATATACCCTACTATGTCAGGGGGTTAAAATATATGGTAGTTGTAGTGGACCATAACCCTAATGCATCAGGGGGTTTTACTCTGATATTAGAAGTAGAGGACCCACACCCCTATAAATAGGGGTTCCACTATAGTATCATGGTGACTCGCACCCTGGTACAATAGGGGGTTTCACCCAAGTCATCAAGGACCTTCTCCCAAATGCGTCAGTGGGTTTTCACTCAAGAGGTAGAGTACCCATGCCCATGTAAATGAGGGTTACACTCGGATTTATTTAAAGATCCTCACTATGGTATCACAAAGATGTTCCACTCTAGTTGTTCGAGGGCTAGTTTCCTAATGCATTAAGAATTTTCCAATCTTGTTTGTCGCAGTACCTTACCCTACCTAGTAGGGGGTTCTATTCGGATGTAAAAATAAAGTACCAATGCCAAATAATGTGGGTGGGGGTTCCATTTTAAATTATTTTATAGTGATTCTTCGCTATAAAAGTAGTCATGAAGTGTCACCTTGGATAGACATCACAACCAAAACATCTCAGATCATAGGAAATAAAATTCACTATGGGAGGCACTATAACATTCCCTGTGAAAAAACACTCAGGATAAGATACTAGGGGGCTAAAATAAAATTCTAGAAGATTGATATATGAGAGATATAAGATTCATGAAGAAGTAGACGGTGCATACAGGACCCACACTATGCGTGACCCCACCTCATCACCTAGCATTGTACCATGATATACTCAGTTAGTAACCTAGGAACAAGTAACTCTATCCATATTAGTATACTCCAATAGTACGTGGAAAATATATCCCAAAGGCCGATTAGAACATTATTCTATTAATTGATCAACCGGAAAAAATGTCAATTTACTAACACTCCTCCTCAAATTGCCCAAAATAACCAAACTGATCACACCATTGTGATAATTGTATAAAACCGAAAAGGATGTACAATTAATTCCCCTAAATTAGACACCCATGGAAGAAACATCATTTCACTACATTGTTCAAAAATAGCACCTCATGGGGCCCATTTCATGATCCTAAAATATAATATATGGATCACACCATTATTATCCTTTTGAAAAAATGTACGTGATTAATTATTCATTTGTCCAAAATAGAGACCTGGTGAACAAGTTAAATTTCATCACAACATGTCTAAGATGGGATTCACAGGGATCACACCACGACCCAAAATTAAAATACAAATATTAGTTTTAAAATGACCACCTCAATGTTATCACCCCAACGCTATTGACAACACATCAATTAAATGTAACATGTATATATTATGGTGGATAAAAGTAATAATAATAATAATAATATATTATTATTATTATTTTGTTTCATGGACTTGATCTGAAAATCCAAATAAAGAATCCATTATCAGACATGAAATGACTTTCGTGAATACTGTGTTCTGATTCCGTAGACACCACGTCATTCTGATGTAGTATGGAACACTTACGACAGGTGAATGATTCTGCAATGACAATAATAATGTTATTATTGGGTGTTTCATGGACTCGAGTCATGAAACATAATTTAATATTCATCATTGGTCTTGAATCAACCTTCTTAAAAATAGCGTCATGTCGCTACTGACATCCCATCAATCGTTCACCCTATAGGGATGTTACATAGGATTAATCATTTTAAAATAATTAATAATCATAATTTATTTATTTTTATTTTTATAGTTAATTTTTTTCTTCCAATTTGGGATAGGGTTAGTCCCCCCCCCACACACACACAGTCAACACCTTTTTCCCATGCTGGATGTTACCCTCCAGCCACCATCTCGACAACTTTTTCAGCCACCACGAATGCCTTAAACCACTACACAGAGCCATCGTTCCACTCCCGCTCATGCAGCCTCACACTGCCACTAGCTGAATTCACCTCAAATTCACTGATCCCACTCATTTCACATTTCCCTACTACTGTGAGCCTCTTTAGCAAGCATCTTATGACCACCGATGGCCACCACGCACTGGTGGTCCCTATTCTGAACTACTGCACCACTTCGGATACGTGAAATATGAAACAAATGTAGATTTTAGATCCTTAGGCCAATATCTACACAGATCTATGAAATTCTCAATGATCTATTATTTATTCATCATGTCGAAAATTTAATAATAAATTTGTGAATAATGGAGGAAGAATACAATGATATGGGATTCAAAATATGGATAGTACAACAGCCATGTTTGTAGGGATAACAACATGGATGTTCAAATCATTGAAATCGATAAAAAATTAAAAAAAAATCAGAAATTAAATTTAGGATGTAGAATCTGAAAGAAAAATCCAGCATTATCGTATCTGTTCATCATTGAAGAAAACACCCTCCAATAATTTGTTGCTGAAAATTCAAAGGGAAGATAAAAGGAGAGATTCTATATAGTGGGAGGATCATGAGGCAACCCTAACACAAATATAATTATCCTATATTAATAATGATTTAATTAGGTTAAGGTAACCTCTTAATAGAACCCTCCAATGGTCATGAGATCTGAACATCCTGCTACCACCTTCTTCAAATCATACAATGGAAACAAACCACATTACGAACTAAATAGTGGTGTAATATCACCAATCTGATCCCTCATTAAAAATTAATTCCAAACAATATCCAAAATTGAATAATTTTATTTAATAAATATATTTATAGTTATGTATTTAATGAATTGTTTCACAAAATTCCCATGCTGAAAAATGTTATGTTCATCCTAATGTAAACACCACGCCCGAGACTCATCCATTCCCTTGAATTTTTGATTTGTGTTTATTTTTGAGATATATCAAATTTACTTCATATTCATATTATAAAATATACCCAATTATTTAATAAAAAATAATTCCATGTAGACTCAGTCTTGGAATCTCATGCCTTTTCAACATGATACTCTAGAAAAATATTTCAAATATTTTAAAGTCATATATGAAAAAATTAGGTCTCTATAATGAAGGAGGTAAATCATTGATCTTTTTGTTTTTATAACTTATTCATTATTATAAAAGAAATTTCACCTTCTATTAAAGTGTTATTACATTTATCAACAACAATAATTCAAATACAACCACTGGAACACAATAACATTTAAGGATATCTACTAGACAATAGTAGCTAATCCATATCATGGATTGGAAATAATCCAATACCACATAATCTACTAGAAATCAATAATTTATATGTGGTTACTTTTAGAAGGTAATATCCTTACAATTCTATTTAACTAAATTAAAATCCACAATGCTTTTTATTTTCCTAATGATAATGATGGAATAATGATTTTATAACAACTTTTAAAAAACATCACCACTTTTCTTGTATTTTTGTGTATTTATTGGGTGTAAAAACATTACCATTTCCATCCTTTAAAATAATATATTCTTCTAAATCTAACATAACAGTAGACAATAATTTCTTCAATCAGCTGACATCTTGTCTAATGGGTTTGTTAAAAAATTTGTTTGGTTTCTTCAAAAAACAGAACCTATTTCATTATGAAAGTTTCATCCAATTATATGAGATGTCAATGTTTTTTTGTGACATTATATTTTTCTATATTGATCACAACATACAGGTAACATGGAAATATTTTTTTATCATATTCTATAATAAAAATATTCCTATTATGGAAAAAACCAAATAAAATATAGCATTCAAATAATCATCCAGTAAGTGAATATTTTGAGTTAATTTAAAAAAAATTCTATAGCGATTAATCTTTTTCACATGAAAACACTACCAATATTAATTTTTCAACTAATGAATTATATTTCAATAGTTTAAGGTTAATATTTAGGAAACTAATTTATCATTCAACTTAATGAAAACTACATATTCAAATTTACTTCTTGAACATTTTTCCAAAATCATCATGAAAATTTTGGAATGTTCCTGAATGTATACATTAATATTAGAGGACTTCGCCCTTCTTTATCTATTCATAAAACTCATCATGTATCAGGATTTTACGCCATTTTATTTGTAAATATTATAAGACTATATATGCCTTATTACATTTATTTTAATTAAAAAAACCTTATAATGAACCACAATTTAACGAATATTCATTGTCTTGTCAGAATTTGATTTATAGCCCTATAAATCATCAAATGAACAATTTGGAAATATTTTCCCAGTGAATTTCACCATCTAATTACTTATATCAGAATATTTATATTTGACTCCATTACACCTCATTCTATGTAAAATGATCTTTGTAACAAAAATTATTTATAATTTACAAGGTTGGAATCATATTTCTCAATATCAAATATGGTTATCTAACAGACATGGTATTGTTATATTTTATGGTGCAGTTATTCCAATTTCATTTTCTTGTTAAACTTCTCATAAAATAGAGTTCTTCATATGTAGAATTCTTCATGATGATATTCATCAGTTTCTTTGACTAATAATACTGTACGACTGGTTAATTTAATATATCCAATGTATTGCTTATATTTAATGGATTTCATTCATACAACCTAATTTTTTATTGTTATACTATGTATGAGGTGAAGAAGCATCAACACCCCATCATGAAATGACCCAACCCACCAGGTCAAACTAGGATAATGCAATATCGAGCTACTACAAACCCACGCCAATTTCCATTGGCCCTAGGGTAGAGATATATTTCAAGAAGGAACAACTGAAATTGAAGGCCTTTCCCAGAGGTACCTATACTTACATACCAAAAAATCATCAAAAATATGTGATGCAGAATAATAATAATTTTTTTAAAAATAAAAATTATAAACACTTCAAGGAATAATCATTAGAGAATAAAAAATTTAGGATAACTAAATTAGTAAAAAATAGAATAAAACATACCCTCCCAAAAATGCTATCCCATCGTTATAATAACTAGAAAATAAAAAATATGTGTATATCTCATATCCTGAACTCCTATACCTGACCATAATATGTAGTCAAATTCACTACATGTATTCTAAATCAATAATAATTCAACCACTGATATATCCATCATTCATTTAAAACATGAAACATTAATGAAAATCTTATATTGGGGCAAGTATATACATACCCATTAGAAAATCCTAAAAGATGATGATAGTGAAATAGAATAAACAATATATGTAGTCAGAACAACCCATTGAAATAGAGAAATGAAGGAAAATGATATTGATGTATATATATATATTTATATTATCATATATTAAAACATGGATAGGGAATGAAATTGGATATAAATATCATATACCTAACTTGAGAGATGTGTTTTCCTACTTCTACATAGGTCCATAATCGATGCCTAGAATCTCATCTGTCAATCCAACAAAATCATGATAACGGCTCGCACCATGCCACTACTTCACATCTCGCTGGAGCATAATATCTAAAAGATTGATGCCAGACTCCCTAGTCTGACATGGAAGTATTGTTTCAATATCTATGAGTATATTATAGAGGAAATGTTCTCCGGTGTGACAAGAGAGTATCGTCTCCTTGGATATAGGACTTGGACCCTCAATAGGATAGTACCACCTCTATATCAGTATAACAATAATGGAGGATCCATTCATGATGATGATAGGGTTATACCATCTCCATGGATAGATGAACTATTCATTTTTTCAAGAATGGAGTCCACCTATGTTTATATAAAAATAGCATGGAGGACCATCCCCATGGTGCGATAGCGGAGTATCATCTCCTTGGATATATGACTTATACCTTGGTCTGATAGAGTAATATCGCCTCAGAATTTGTACAACAAATAAAGAAGACTAGCACAGTAGTGTGGAAGGGAGTACTATCTCTTTTTGAAAACCATGATAATACTATAGGATAACATTCATCATTGATAATTTTAAAATGTAGAAAAATTCTAGGAAGATGTCACATCATATATTAAAGGCCACCATAAAATCTACCACAACATAATATATATATAACACTCATGATAGGATACTCATTTATTAAAATATAACACTAAATGAAGAATATATGAGAGGTAAAAGTTTTATAAATAAGTATATATTGTATAATTAGGTCTATACGGTTTGTCACCTTTCCTGGCCTCATGGAATTGTCCTCTTAATCACATAGATCATTTTCGGTGTAGTATTAAAATTCATTTAAGGGGACTATAAGTAGTGTCTCAGCATCCTCAGCTTAATCCATGTGAACCTATACATTCCAGTTTCTATTAATACATGCTCATTTCCATGGTTGTTTAAGTGGATGTTCATACATTCATTGATCAAAGCCCATGTACTTGGTCGTGTACCTAACAGTAGCTAGGTACTAGCTTGTGCGGCTGTTCAACAAGAGTACACCACATGAATTCCCTCACATGTTCCCATTATTGCTCTACTAGCACATGACCTAGCCTTCGGGGGAAGGTCACATGATGTGTGGCCCATCCACAAGTTTTTTGATCCATCTAAAAATGCCAAAACCCAAAATTACATTGTTGGGTGACTAAAAAATGTGTGTTCATCCCAGTATATTTAATTTATTGGGGATTTTCATATAGACTATATATCTCCATGAGGATTCATGATCCATATATACCTCCACTTTTTACACTGTTTGACAATCCATAATCATAGGGGATCACCTTCGACCCTTGATTCCAGGACTCCAGAAGCCAGAAATCTGATTTTTGATTCTCCAAATGAAGACCCCATTTATAACTAGTTATCATTCTCACACTGAATATAATATCCTTTTAATGTCACTTGTGTTCCGTATTGATCCATCTTCAAAACATTGATAAGGTCATTGTGCACTTATTCACCATGAATTTGGGGGTTCGATCATGCTCAGACACACCCAAAAAATGTCGAACAGTGCCTGCATCGCCTAATGATGAACACCACGATGTAAATGTGGTCGGAAGAACCTAAAAAAAATATAACCAATATTTTTGAACAAAATATTTTACAATGATCTTATATCTATGGTATTTGGTGTGGGAAAAAATCTATAATCCAGAATAAATCAAATATATAAATTATTTTGATACATAGGATCATGTGAATTTCTAAATTATTTATAGATCAAAGAATAATAGATATAAACATGACCATTATTTTATGAAAAGGAGGAAACCAAAATTTTCGAGACCTACATCAACATTTGATCAATCGTAGGTGAATAAGACATTCACCATCAATATGGATGATGCACTACATCTGAAACCAATCGATTCACATCGATCTAATCACCAGTCATCATTTGATATTGATCCACCAATGAGGGTCCTCATATCTCTACTCTAAATCCTACATGAATTATGTGATGAACCCTGGAGAAATTTCATAATGAAAATTTAATATATGATTATATTTATGTTATTTAAATAAAAATAAACAAACCTAGTGTAAAACTACTTCATTGGATTAAAATGTTGTATCATATTTTTATTATGTGAATCTATTCTGGTGTTGTTCCATTTTATATTAACAAATAAATCTATGTGATATTAATTGTATTAATATTTCTATTGATGTAAATTTGTGATCACTATGCCTTGATATCATGCGTCGTCCCAATGCATTGTTCTGCAAAAATTTCATAATATTATTCAAAATATGAAATTGAAAAAAAGAGTCACTACACCTAATCTATCATTCCCTTTCCAATGCTTCACATACTTCAAAAAATCAATACATAAAATTTTGGAAACCACATATATCAAAAAAATTAGAATAAAATTTTACTCTATAAAATTTTTAATCATTGTAAATATCTTTCCTCATACAAAACTCTTTATTAATTTGTCTATATGATGAACTTCATTACACATAGAAAAATATATATGATAGGATGTATAAAATTTTCATATGTTTATAAAAATTCTCATGAAAAGGAAAGTTCTTCATATTACCACAACATCCATCCTTCAAGAATCATCGAAAAAAACATCACTATTTTCATTCCCTATATCATTTAAGTAAAACATATTTATATACAATAAAATTTATATCTATTTCAACTTAGTAAAATTTTTAATACATATTTCTCATATTTAGATCATGTGGATTCATAAATAAATATATAAAGAACATTTATAATATTAAAAAATGTTGATATTTTTTTCAATCATTTTGTATTTGGGGCTTTTAATGATAACCATGCCACACACAAAAGAATATCAAAGTATTTATTTATTAAAATAGAATCAATATATTTTTAAATAATAAAAATTCAATATAATTGATAGAAATTATTTTTAATAGATTTAATAATACTCTTCATCTGATTCTATTCCAACCTGACCACTATTTATTATAACATTATCAAATTTAGGAGATTTTTTCACTGAAAGAAAAATTAAATTCATCCAAAAAACATATTATATATTGAAACATAATAAGCTCCATTCTTGATATTTTTTCCAAACATTTTTCAAAAATAATAATTATCTCCGCCTCATTAGCTTCCATTTTTGATTCTTCTCTCCGTGGGAGAAAATTACTCAAATAATATTAAGGTGAAATATTTAAAAACATACCATTTTGACATCTTATAAAATGTACATCTCAGAAATCCTTAAATTATACTCATAAATATAGTTTTCTCTTCAAAATATAACATATAACCATCCCTTTAGAGATTCACGGGATGGACTAGAATTATTAGATTTATTGAACATAATATTCATCATATAATTATTATTTATAATTATTTTATGAATAAAAATTAACCACCATTTCCTATTTACATTATGAAAATACAAAATGTTATTCATGGTTTTGTATTGACTATCACCTCAATAGTGTAATATATTTCATTTGTCAAATAATATAATTATTAATTATTATAATCAATGAAAATATTATTCATCACATTAAAACAATAAAATATATCATTATGTCTATTTAATAATGATATTAGTCATTAAGAAATCTCTTTTTAACCCTTCACATATATTAATTATAGTTTTTTCATGTTAGCTCAATCTTAAAAAATATGTGAATAATACTGTTAAATCATATAATGAATGATTGTAGAAAGTTAATTACAAAGATTATAGGACATTAATAATAAATAATGATTTTAGTTTTGTGAAATAATTGTAACTATACGCACTGGTTTCAATACAGTTAAATAATCGTTTGTTTTTTATAAAATAATAAAATATTGAACATAGTTTTATTCCAAATGTTTGAAAAAATAATACTCCTAAATTAGTATAAATTTATTTTTAAGAAATTAATTTATATTTTTAAATATTAAATTTAGAATAATTGTATAGTAATGTAATTATATTTTTAGGAATATTTTATTAGGTGAATATTAAAAGACACTGATTTTATAAAAACCTTTAATTTTAGGAAAATATAATGATATAAAAATAAATTGAATGTTTAATAAAAATAATTTATTGAAAAAAGAAATATTAATTAGATTATATAATTTATATATAATTTTAATTTTAACCAAGTAATCTACTATTACAATATTTTAAATCTACGGAATGTTATTTACTTAAAAATTGTTTTTACTTCTTCTCCCTTAAAACATTATATAGTTTATTACCATTTGTGTTTTGTTTTTTAATGAAAAAAGCGATCCTTTAATTTAAAAAAAATTAAAATTAATTGAAATTAAATCAATATTGTAGTTTGTTAATATAAAATCATATTTATTCTTTAAATAGTCAATTACCAAAAAACGTGTTTCTTTGTATTTTACAATCTTGTATTAAAAGTAAATTTTATCACTTATGGAATATGAATGTTTCAAAATGGTTTCCATGTTTTGTATAATAATAATTAGAATAATTTAATAAAATAAAAATATTTTTTCCTTATTTAATAATATACATGGAAATTAGTTATCTCTCCCTTTAATGAAAATAGGACATAAATGTTTTAAAATAATGTGACATGGAATTAAGAGAATTAAAAAACCCCTTATTAAACTTAATGGATGCTTTAATTTTTAATAATAAATTATTTGATTCAAAATAATTGAAATTTGGAGGCAAATGACTTTGTTCGGAAATATGTAATATTTTAATTTTTATTTACAAGTTTTCAACCCACATCACTTTTAAAAGAGAACCCACTCTCCTCTATTTTACACACTAAATGATATTACTAACTAAAAATCCTAACCCAAATATCTAAATAAAAAACCACCAAAAATTTATTATTTCTCCATATTTCTAAAGGATCTATTCAAGGTGTCTTACGGTGTTGACCATTACATTTTACCAAAAGAATATATATTTTTCCACCAAATTATTTTTATGATCCAATCATATAAATACATTATAAAATCATAAATAACCATATTAACTTATTATATATATATATATATTAAACATAATTATGGTTTTAATGTTCATTTTCTACCCATTTTTTTCTCCCTTAAATTCTATAGAAATTTAAAATCGCTCTCAAGTGTAAATATATCCTATTATATACATACAGAGGTGTAAATCATTTTCACCGCCACTTTTCTTGAATGGTTATAAATAGGTAAACAATTATGATAAATAATATTTAATGAATTATTATTACTGTATATTTATAAAATATCAGCTACCTTCTTACCATTCTATATGTTAGAAAACGATTATGTCACTCTTCCATACTTGTAGACTACCACATCCACGAATAGATTTGATTTTTCATTTTTTTCACAATGACTAGATAATTCTAAAATATCATTTCATTAATAAAAAAATATCTTCAAATTTTTTTCATTTATGATATATGGAACCATTTGATATATATTTTATCCATGGAAAACATATCAAATAAATTTTATAGAAATTGACCCAAGAATATTAAGTGGATGTGAAAAGAAAGAATTTTCTAATGATAAAATTTAAAATATTCACTATATTAACATTAAAAAAAGAATATAGTTTAAAATGGTAAAAATAGATATTTTAATAAATTAAAATTTACATTATCAGAGGATCAAACAAGTACAACTAACCAGATACCCAATATAAGAAATTTACTTTACATTCAAATTTTATTTCCTATTTGTTTATGTACAGATTTATTTTGGAAATGTAATATTATCCTAAGGTAATAGACCCCATATATTTTATTCTAATAATAAATTTTTTATTGATTGAAATTTTATTTTACATTAATCATCCTTTTGGATTTGTAATAAATAAATAAGTTACATGATAAGAACATTATATTAAAATATTTCTATTTTAATGTTTTCCTTCAAATTATTTGTCATCCAAATTACAGTTCATTTAAATGGTAGAAAATTGAAATTATTTTCAAATAAATTAATAATTGTATTCATTTTCAACAATATATTAATTTTTCAAAAAAATAATACTATTTTATTTTTTCTAGTAAGGTATTTTGATATTTTTTCCAAAAGTTTGGAATGAATCATTGTTTTAACATTTACTGAATGAATGATTTTTCTCAACATCATAAACATAAATTTCAATTAATAATCCACTATATGTATATATTTTTTGAATGAATTTTTTTTGACACTATTATTTTATGTTTTATTAACCATTTATGAAAATATACGGAATTATTTGAATAATGGAATCATAGTAATTTTATATGTGATTTTTAAATTCAATCGTACATAAAGTTACAATGATGTACTTTTTTAATTTTATTGCAAAAATTTATTTTTATACTTCCAAAAATCTTATTTTTACATAAACAATAAACAATTATGATGAATTGGGGGGGTCTTGTATCATCCATTACTAATTTATGGTATTGAAGGCATTATATTTCTCATGATCACGTTACTATAACACTTAGTATTTTAATTGGACATCAATTTCTCCATAATGTCGATATTTTAAGTATTATGGAATTTTGGAAATTTCGTTTCTCCACAATGATATTATATCAAATTAATGAAATTTCTATATAAGGTATCAATTTTATGGATTTTTTTAAGAAATTTAATTGATTTAGTGGGGAATAATTTATTCACAATGGGTAATTATTGATTTTTAAGGAATTATGAGATTGAATTGTATTGTTAACTATATTTTGTATGAACGAATATGAAATTATTGTGATGAGTGGGGCCCTATTATAGATATACCAATGATTCATCTAATGATCCATTGAGATATAAAAAACATACCTTACATATTAGATCGATATATTGTGTACCCCGACTAATTTATTATGAATTTAATTACCATGGGCTTGATGCAATATTCCTGATATCATAGTTATTTCATTTTTAGTAAGAGAAATAATGTTATAATTTAATCATTTCCATTATTATGAATTTAGTTTACATTATCCATGGAATTAATATTTTTTTATTAGTTATGGATATACATTGAACTCGCATTATTATTGACTGATAGGTGTTTTAAATGTACACTGATCCATATTGACTATGATTTATTTAAAAAAGATACCTTCTACTATACATAACCCATTAAAATAACATGAACTCAAATTATATTTTTTTCCACTCTAATGTATAAGAAGATGTATGTTTATAATCATTTCAAGGAAGCATGAATGATTCTTATTCTAAAATTTTATATTTTATATTTTATATCTTAATCAAGTTCATATTATGTTTTCCAAGACTACTAAACTGGCCGATCTAACATAAATCGATCTTGTGAATCTTATAAAAACATAATAAAGTAAAATCATATTATGGTAAACCATATTTAGGTTCGTTACAATTTCAAACAGAGGCAATTTTATTATGATCTCATCACAATATATTATAAATTGGACTTTATAGCATAAGAATTTATTATAATCCATTAGGGTATTTGAAGAAATTTTCCTTTGTATTTTATTCATTACTACTCAATATATATGATAATAATGAAGTAAATAATTATTTTTTATTGATTGAGAATGGATACAAACATATGTATGTTTATCAACAAAAATAGTCATTAAGGGGATTTACTTACATTGAAATCTAATAATGTTGTTGTATGAGATGAGTAGATCTTGCATATATTAGGGTAACTAACTCAGGTAATGATGAATAAAATTTCCCATATATAGAAACCTATTGTTCTATATCATTATTCACCTATGTTGGACTTATCTACAAAACTATAGTCATCCATATTTTAAGGAAACATCTAATCAATTAGAGTCCAAACAATGGATTAATTACATTAAAATGTTTTTTATGACCTTAAGAAGTTAAAAAAGTTAATAGTTCATTTCAACAATGTATTTTATGAAGGGATATATCGATAAATGGTGGTCATTGTTTTATGATTCTAATGGGTTTTATGAAACAAAAAACATGGATTTAAGAGATTATAAATGGATATTCCATAGGAAACGACATCCTAAAGAAGAAAAAATTTATAAAATAGAGATGAGTTTCCTAAAATTAAATCCCAAGAATGAATATGGTGTTGTAGATCACGAACCAAAAATTAGGATTATATCCAAAAAATATCAAAACTATATAGGTCATCCATAAAAAATGAATAAATGTTTCATGTATTGGATTAAACTAACCCCCGAAAGGGAAATAATTTCTCATTCATGAAAATTATATGATTGTTTTGAACCATTATCCATGAAAACAAATAAATAATTATATAGATCTTACGTCATCCATATAAATCAGTATATGAAAATTTTGGATGAACACAAGGAAAAAAATTTCAATGAATAAGAACATGATTATGGTATTTCAAACAAGTAATAATTAGTGATGGAAACTTCCACATACATTATTAATGATAAAATGAGTCTATTACATGTTTATAAAAATGGAAAATAGTGTTCATGAATGAGAGGTCAAAAGAAATCACTATTATCAAATTCTTAAGATATAAATAGATGGGGTATTATACATTCTAATTTATGAAGAGTCATGGGATCCTACTAAAGAGTGGTTCAATGGGAGAAGGGAAATATTATTTCATTAATACAATTCTGTTTAGTGTAATTAGATCTATGGTAGAATATATTTTCACAACCCATCCAAGAGGGGTCTGTGTCATGACACCCCATTCTTGCCTTCAATAGGCTAGGGACAGGTTACTAGCACCGAGAAGGCATAACATTAATAAGGGAGGAGTTACATATATATATGTATGCACACACACATATACTATCCATCAAATAATGAAATGTATAACAATAATTATACCGTGCATTCCACAAAGACCACCATTTATAGTAACATTACAAAATTTAAAGAAACGAGGACCAGTATAGAATCCCAGAATAAAACTGTAACCACGAAGATACACAAGTCACTAGAAACACATCGACATAAAATCATACCTTATGTGTAGGTCAAGGGTAGTTGTCTAAAGCCATAGGAGAATGCCACAAATATATGATAACATTGCGAACAACCTGGTCTGGAACTACCATTTTCGGTGTCAAAACATCATTTGAATTCACAAGACATGAAACGAGTGGGAAAATCCCTTGCAAGGGTGAGTAATATCGTAAACGATATGATACCTCGAAACAAAAAAGTAGTGAAAAAAAAGAAAAGAAATCATTATGTATTTTCATTTCACTTAGGTACAAATATATGATACGAAAACCAATATTATCTTCCATATTCCAAAAAAACCCCATTATCAATGAGACTATTAGTCTTGATAAGTCTCATTATCCTAATGATGCACTTATTCCTAGTGAGACACTTAGTCCCGGTGATTCACGTAGCCTCAAGGACAGGTATTCTTCATGTCAAAAATTATCTATTTCAATGCCATCCCCATGATTCTTCTCTTAGATCACTTGATCTGGGAGAACCTTCTCCTAAATCCAATGGTTGTAAGTTAATTTCCTCAACAACATACTCAACGAATATCAAAAGGACGTGGTTCCCTATCGCATCACCAATCCACCTCAACATTTCCCTACCTAGATATATCTCATGTTGATGCCTGTGGCCACACAACCATGGGATTATGCTACCACCAACATCCACTTATTTTCGGTTGTCATGCCACTGCAGTCCGTTTGGACCACATGTCATCACCATTGTTGGCTGCCAGGCTGAATGTTGTCCGCCTCACCCGGATGCACCACTAGACCAGTGCCACTTCCACAATGGGTCGCTTCATTAGTGGCCTTGTCTCATTCCAAACATACTATCACACCTCTAATACATCTTTTTGGTGTTTGATTATTAGTTTTGGTTTTTTGTGGAGAAAATCAATGGTTAAACAACTGCTCTCTCACAAGATCATGAAGAACATGAAGAAATGGGGAAAGGAAAAGTACCTGAACGCCCAGAAGAATGATCCATGACATTTTTCATGTCTGTCTTAATATGTTCTTATTAGCGGGATCTTGAAGAACCATTATAATAATCACTATGATCAAATCCTTGTTTAATCCTGGCTAGATAACTCTCATCCCGTAGCGACGATTGACCGCCAGCTCAACCTATTAGTGGGTTGATCCTTGTTAATCATTTAGAATGAAGAAATGGGAAATATGAAATCACATACAAATAATACCCCTACCTAGGATTGGATCATTTTCTATCTTATATTCATTTTCATTTATGGTCCCATGAAGAACGATCCCAATCGGCATGTCTGTCATCATTCTATTTTGAGAGGAAAAACATCAAGAATATCTCAAGTGATCTCAAGAAACGGTAGGGTTATGAATTTTAATCATATAACCCTACTTATACATTTACAAAATAAAACATAGATAAGACGTTTTGCAGAAACAAATTAAAATATTTTTATTCAATATATTAATGACGTTCACATAAAAAATTTAACATTCATACTCGACCTTCATCATCTAAGGTTCGGCCCTACCTATCTTAAATCTGTTGTTCTGGACACAATAGTGCCCTCATAATTTCGATTAGAGTACCCATTTGGATGTTATTAATGATTAAATTTAGTGGATATGAATTTTTAATTAAAAAATCGATCTTTATTCAAATATTCATTCATGTCACACCAGGCCTCAGAATCTCGAGCCGTCTTAGAGCATTGTATCATTATTTTCCCAATTAACTTATAAAAATTAATTACTGAAAAATATGAATCATTAAATTTTCCACAACATCGGGATTTACATCCCCAAAATCCAAAACAAGGGCTAATAATAAAAAATTGAGGGTATTGGGCATGAATCTACGCCTCCCACTCCCATGTTCTCTCCTAGATATTATTGTGCCACCACCAAATGCGCACTAGATGAATAAATCACCTAAAAACTCATATGAGATGAAATTATATGATATGGTCGAAATATTATTGGGATACATTTTTTTTTGATGAACCTAATCAAAATTCGTCCAATAAGAGGCTTGTACGACCTGATCTATTTGGAACACCAAATCTGAATGATGTGATATGTATGTATCTCATGGTTTAGTTATCCAAATGAATAAAAATTATTGGTGGGTATTTTCCATAGGTGGTGATATAGTTTTATAGTTTTCTCTATTGTGAGATAATGTCGAATCTCTATCGAAAACCATGGGCCAAAAGGTTTTATGAAATTTGTGTCCCCAATACTACCTTCCAAATTGCATATAAAATGGAACCTTGGTCTCTTCAATTGAATGTACTATAAAGAACACAATTTCTACAATTTCTGTGTCCCAAGGTAACCCTCTCCTCATCCAATATGTTCTGTAGGCCCCTATCCTCATAAGGGGGTCAAAAATGAAAGATTTCATCCTGAGCTTCCTCCTCCTCCTGATGCCGATCTATTCAGTGAGTGATCATTGCGAGGGAGATACATACATGATGAGGGAGTTTCAAAACATAATTATATAGTGATTTGGTGTATTTATTTGTGTGTAATTTTTCTTTAATATGTATATTAACTTTTTTTATTCATTTAATTTAAATACTTTTTAGTTCATAACCCATCTGGGTGCAATTTTATGTGTGTGACTAGTGTTTTTCCAATTAGAAAACATAAGAATCCAATTATTTCCAAATTTTTTTTGATATTTTAGTATTCCTTTACAAACATTAATTCAAGGGTAGGGTCTGTAACTTGACTATATGATTTTTATGTCATGTTTTAGTCTTATTTTCATCATTTTAGGGGTGGTTGGTACCCAAGATCATGTTAAACCCTCAATCAAAGGATTAACAAAAAAACCTAATTATAAATTAAAAACAATTAAATTTTTAATTGGTTTAGTACCATATAAACGATCACATAATTATAATATTTTTTCAAAATATACTCCTTTATCAACTATTAAACTTTTTATATTAATTCATTTTCACAAAACTAATTTAAAAAATACCCCCCATTAGTATATTTTATTAAATAGGTATACTATAAACCTATCAATTATCCTTGAGAGATTACCTAGGGTCAGAACTATATAATAATTCAAAAACAAAATCATAATAATTTTGATGTTTCATTAAAACGTTGTAAAAAAATTAAACTGTTTCAAGGGAGCTCTTCGGTTTTCAATGAATGTTTTTATAATATTTTTTAAATATTTTCAATATTTGTTTTTTTATCATATACATTTAACTATCATTTGGCTTTTTAATTTTTTTTAGGAAGGTTCAGTTCTTGAAGCATCCTACTCCCAGATATTTACCACATTTTGAACCCGAACCTGGGATGATTCTACAACAGAGAAACTAATATGAAAAAGAGAACCCTTTGAAGGAGGACATACAAAACACTGACACTCTTCTTGATATTTGATCCTATTCATCTGGAACCAACAACAAAAATAAAATAAACATGAAAAATATGGATGAAAATAGATGAACATTAAAATAAGTAACATCATCTAATGTTGATATCCAACCCACCTATATTCAAATACCATGCAGGGTGCCTACTTTTGAACTAAAATTTGATCTAATTAAGTATTTAACAAGATTTCATGGACATGTTGGAGAAGATCCAGACATTAATTTAAAAGAATTCCAATCTCAATGTTCGACATTAAAACCTAATAATGTGGATTAATAACATGTAAAGATCAGAACATTCCCATTTTCATTATAAGACATTGTAAAATATTGGCTTCATTATGATAATTCACAAATTAGAGGTTGGGATGAAATGAAACATTTTTTCATGAAAAATAACTCCAAGACTAACAAATTAAGACAATAAGGAAAAAAATTAGTTGGATAATACAATCACAAGGGGAAACACTTCATGAATTGTGGGTGAGATTTACGTGGTTCTGTTCATGTTTTCCACACCTCAAAAATGTGATCAAATTTTAATCCATTAATTTATTTTGATCAAAACATGATTGATGGTTCTGCATGTTCTGGAATAGTTGATAAAACCCCAATTGCTGCAAGGACCCTAATTGATAACATGGAGTAAAACATGCAATAATTCAGTTCAAGGTCTAGTCTGTGCATTCAAGATTCCCAATAGGTGAATGGTATATAAATCAAGAAGAAGTTGGATAGATGTTTTGAAGAGGTAAGTACCCTTCTTTGATATCATGCTCTTTTCTGAGGTAAATACCAATCTCCTCCTCCCATCCACTATGGAAAATGTTATTCAAACACCCACTAGTCTATTAAATTCCCCCAACTGAGTGAATCCTCTTAGAGTTCTGAGGAAATATTTCTAGGCCACCTCTATAACCCACTCTTTTGGAAACAACCACACTATAAATCCAACCCTAGTTGGAAATACAAAAAATTCTATAGGAATGGTGGTACTCAAACCAACCTCAACAACTATTGAAAAAATCGGGGTAGATTAGTCAACCACCACCACCCAGAAATACCCAACAACTTCAAAGTCCTTTCAAACTACCCCCCTACAAAACATGATATTATCATAGAAGATATGATGAAACAAATTGATTACAAAAATATCCAATTCACACAATCTACCCATGAATCTATACAATACCATACAACCCAATTAGTACAACTTGCTAACTCTATGGGGGGAAATTCAAGGTAATGAGTTGGGTAAAGTACCCTCTCAACTAGTAGTTATCCTTAGGGATACTATAAATGTTTGTTCCATTAAAATTAAGAGTGAAACATATCTTAAAATCCAAATGAACCCTCTCTTAGATCCACCACCTTATAAGAAAAACACCATCCCAACTGTTGAAATAAGAACGTATATTAAATAAACATGTGCTGAGAGAAGACCTTCCAAGAGAAAGAGTTTTTATTATGATTCACTTAGACAAACCATTCCTCTTCTATTTCACCAAAGTGCCACCCAACCAATATAATAAAAGTGAACTGAACATTATAAGGAAATATTAGAAATGCTAAAAACTTATAGGTTAACATTTAATTGATTCATATTGTGAAGAAATTTCCAAGATAAACCATTTTTCTGAAGGAGATGTGTACACACTAATGGAGACTTCGAGGTGATGGAATGTCAAGAATGGCATGAAACGTCTCAGCATTGATAGAGCCATCCCATTCCACCATGTGAAATGATCAAGAACATTCTCGATCATATCCACCATAGAGGAGTTTTCATTTTCTAATGAAATGTTTTGTAACACCCCAAGCTTCTACGGTACGTTTCCCTTTGAATAATGCGATAGCGTGTGTTGTACGCAACCTCGAGTTCTAACACACACCACAACTAATTAAACTAGCCGTTGTGAATAGTAATACCTAATTTTTGAAATCATATATATTCTATATTTCAAAATGGACTTCATTTTTGGATTCGGAATATCAAAATTATCCTAGGGTGAAATTTTGGTACATTTCGGATAACTTTCATATTTTGATGAATAGTGAAAATTTCTAAATTTTAATTAAAAACAACTTTTTTAATCAAAATAATTAATAGTGATAAATTATGAATTTGAGTGGTTTTAAAGTATATTTAGAATATATTTTTACCATTCAATTTAATGTTTATCATTGGACATAATTTTACAATTAAACCGAACATAAACATGTGTCAATCTTTTGATAGTTATTATCTCTTAAAAACACGCTTTTTGTTTTAACAGCGGGAATTAATTTTAAATTAATTTCTGCCACTTCTGTGTTTTGAATTTAGGAAAATGGATTCCATATTTGGAATCAGGATGTCCAAATTATGTAAATAGGTAACTTTTATTTTTAGACATTTTGAATAATTACTGCGGTAATATTTTATTTACCATGGTTAAAGGGTAAATCCGGTAAATAAGGGTTAAAAAAATAATATTATAATAATACAAAATTACCCTAAAACGTGTCTTAACCCTATTGGTTGATACATGGTCGACCATGGGCATATTTGTGTCAATTTTGGGACCCCATGGATCCACTTGTAAGTGATAATGACACTTTATTTTAATTAAGTTAAAATGAATACAAAAATGACACAAGCATATATCTTTTAGAAGAACAATTTTTACATAGGGTTATACATGTTGGATTTTCGATTATAAATATTCATTAGAAAGATAAAAAGATTTCCTACATAATGATAGTTTATTTATAATTTTTAGACAATAAATAAGTTATTTTATTTATGACACAATGATGATGTAGTAATTACTATAATAGTGAAAAATTAAAATAATTGATATTATAAATACCCAAATAAATATAATATGAAACTTTTAATGAATTAAACTAATTTTCTAGGCTAATATGATATATTAGTATTGATTTAATGGACTTTGTTCGAAGTAATCAATCTGTTATGAGTTTCAAAAAAAATCAACTATTGAATAGTGTCAAAATTGACATAAAAGAGTTCTTAAAACAAATATTATATTATTAATTGATATTAAATTCCTAAAAATCTAAGGTTCGGCCAAGAGACTTATATTATGATAGGTTAATCATTAATGGACCACTTGGGGGTCGCTTGGATGTATATAGTAAGTTTATTAACCATATTATATAAAAATACAAAGAGACATTGTAAAAGTGAAACTAATTAACTTAGAGCTAATACTTAAAGATAAGGTTAATATAAGTACCCAAACCTGTCTATCTTCTATTGGATGAGTTGTTTTCGACCTATCCCCACCTCATCCTTTGAATAGTCAACTTTGGAGCCTTTAGAAACCGAATATGAATTTATTATAAATTAATATTTCTAGCTTTTCCAAAGGTGCCCCTCACCCCTCTTATAAAAGGGCACTCCTCCTTCTCATTTATTCACACCTTCAAAGCCTTTTGGTTCGGCCAAACTCTTCCCAAATACTCTCCCAACATCCCTCAATACAACCTAGAGGCCTTAGTTTGATCAGAAAGCCATCCTAAGGAGCCCTTTTGATCAAATCAAAAGGAAGAACCCGAAGAAGAGGTAATGATCTCACCACCCTTTTCTAAGTTCATTTCTTCTTCCACTTCTTCTTCCTTTGTTCTTACCATTATGAAATAATAACTCCAGTATCTCACATATACTGTGATGTTATTATAAATATGGTACAATCATATTCAGTATTCTATCCACCCTTTGAATAACATGTCACCATACGTGCGTACGTACGGCTTACCGTCTCCACGTCGTGGTGTAATTGTTATTCAATATAATATTATTTGGATGGGTATAATAATGATGTGTAACTCATGTAAATAATAAATATAACATGTTAATGATTCTGTATATATGATATACCATCCATTTATATATTATTTTAATATCAAAAGAATGATATTGTCGCTCGTGCGTACGTACGGACTACCGTCTCCACGAACGCGATGAGATTCATTCTCCATCGTAACCATTAAAGCGTAATTATCATTTTATGATTTAAAAATGATGTTTAAGGACTTGATATCATTCTGGATATGAATAATATACAACCTATCCTTTACAAACATGTCTTACGTAACAAAACATATGAAAGAAAACAAGTAAGTTAACACCCGAAACAACGATAATACTAAGATATTATTATCAAATCAATATTAAAAGATCATATATGATATCATATTAATGTATATGATTCTTGTATAATTTAATAACAATTATTTCACCATTATACAGGAGGTTAACCTACCACAACCAAGGAAAAGTACAAGGTAAGGGTTATTTCACAATCTCTTCATTATCCGAGGTTGTATTATACGTAATAATCTACTGGGATCTCTTTATCATCCACATCCATGTTTCTTCGAAATGTATTTCAAAACATTTTTACTATTTACAAGAATATGGGTTAAAGTCATTTATACCCTTGTTTGACTTTTTATAAGAGGTTTATAAAGGAATCTTTCCGTCGTTTTCAAAACAAGGTCCTTTTTAACCTTTTCGACAGAATTGAGGTAAGAATGTTTTTTTTAACTTATACGGCGGGTGCTGTTATTTTCCGCCGTTATAAAATCGTCGAAGCTTCCCATACAAGCTTATAAGAATATTTTCAAAGAAAATGTTTTATTTTATATGGATCTTAAATGATTTCAAAATAAAAGGAGATATTTCTTTTAAAAGAATTTTGATTTCATCTATGTCAACATCCTTTGATGGATTTTAAGATTATTTGAAGTTGATTTATTATGATACAAAACTTCTATATTGTATTGAAGGTTTTGTGATATGTTTGACTGTGGATGTGCTATTTTTATACCATTCATAGTTTATTGTGAAAGTATTGACATTTCGTATGCTAGTTTTAATACGAATGTTTATGTTATGTTTAAACCTTTTCATATGGGAATGCATTGGACTTAATAAGTGACGGGTGGAGCCCGCTATAGCTCCTCGATGCATCGGTAGGTCTCATGAGACAAACTAGTGTCTTGGCACAAGGCCTTGAAAAAATATTATTTGTAGCCTTGGCAAGAGGCCTTGGCTATGTGGTTATGATAGTCTGGCATTATGCATTCCAACATTATGAAAGTGGTTATTGATTTTTGCATGTGATTATTCGATTAGTAGAATATCCATGTGAATAAGTAAATGGCATTATTTCATTTTACTTTTGCCATACCATGTTGAAGTTCAATTTTAAAAGGCTTTTGTTTTAGTAATGCATTGCCTTAAATGTTTATTCTTATTTATGAAAGTTTCCGCTATATTGTTATCCTTACTGGGCATTTGAGCTCACCCCTTTTCTATGTTTTATTTTTCCCCAGGATGTGAAGAAGTAAATTATGAATGACCTGCAGGGATATTATGAGGGGATAATAGTGTGGATTATGGAGACATTATGTTGTTGTAGTAGTTTTTCATTTTATGATGTAATGTAAAACTTATGAATATATCTAGTGTTTCCAAGGCTACTAAACCAATCGGTCTTTCGAGATTTGATCTTTCTTGTGATCATGCCAATGTTATGTAATAATGCACCGACTCTAGGCAACTAGGGTCGGGGCGTTACAGTTGGTATCAGAGGAAGTTTAGTATAAATCTTGGAAGCTAGATTTAGATAAACTCTGATTAGAGCACGTAGACCTAAGATGAACTTTGAGGATTAGTATAGAAGAACTTCCTAGAATTTTGGTATTGTAGAGATTTTGTGAGTTTTTCGAGCAATACATCCCTGTCTGGATACGAGCAGGTAGAGGCGGCTCTGGCACAGATGTACCTAGGGGTAAAACCCGAAAACACCGCTTTGAGCTAGACTCGAACGGGAACTGGTGCACGACAACGGGCCTTGCTGCACTCTTGGTTACGACACTCCCGGGGGATATGCTTAGGATAACTCTCACTATCTTTACAAATCATTATGAAGGGTTTATGAGTATATACTTCCTCAAAGAAAACATTTTTATGATTATGTATTATATCCATAAATAGTTCAATTTATGTTAAGTGTTTTATAAGTATGGGATTATGTATTTTGATGCATAAACTGATCTAGTTTATGCCATTTTTTTTAGAAATGGCGCCTAGTGGAAGAAATGGAAACCGTATCAATGCACGCACTCCATGTAGGGATTGCCCTCCTGCTCAAGATAATTATAGTGGGGCTGGTGATGCAACTGGTGCTGATCAGCTAATCACCGTACTGGGACAACTTACTCAGGTTATGAATAATAACCTTACCCGTATGGAGCACCCTGATCCGCAGCGTGGAGGATCAATGTTAGATCGATTCATGAGACAACAACCACCAACGTTCAATGGGAGTACAAATCCCTTAGTAGCTGAGCAATGGATATTTTCCCTAGAGAAAATATTTCAGGCTTTGGGGAGTAGTGAAAGGGAAAAAGTTACCATGGCAGTTTACCACCTCACTGGAGATGCTGATCAATGGTGGTCATTGATTCAAAACATGAAGGAAGATGATGAAGTATCAAACATGGAATGGAGGGAGTTCAAAGATCTGTTTTTAGAAAAATACTTTCCTCGCGACCATCGAGCAGATATGGAAAGGCAATTTCTGAGTCTGAGACAAAAGGAGGATGAGAATGTCACAAAGTATGAGGCTAACTTTACAAGGTTAGCGAGGTACGCTGGTGATTATATTCGCAACCCAAGAAGTAAGATTGATCGTTTCTTTGATGGGTTAAAACCATTTCTCCGTCGAGCATTAGTCTCGCAATCCTTTTCATCGTACGAAGACATTGTCTCATGTGCTATCAAGACCGAAAAGGAATTCTCTAAGTCTTATTACTTTAAAGCAAAGCAAGAGAAGAAGAGACCTGCTGATCAATCTGGGAATGGAAATAAGGGGAAGAAGGGAAAGGTTGAATATCCATCTTGTGGTAAGTGCGGGAAGAAACACCCCGGTGCTTGCCTGAAGGGAATGGGAGTCTGTTACAAGTGTGGTGAAAAAGGCCACCAAGCTCATGATTGCAAGGGGAAGAAGGAAGCTACCAACGTTCAGTGCTACAATTGCAGGGAGATGGGGCATTATGCAAATGCATGTCCTAAGCGTCAGGAGAACTTACCTCAGAAAAGGCCAAGGGATCAAGGCCAGGCTTATGCTATCACTACTGCTGAGGTAGAAGCTCCGAAAGACGTGGTGGCAGGTAATTTAATGGTTTCCTCAAGTTTAGAAAATGCATTATTTGTTTCCGGATCATCGCATTGTTTCATATCTTCCCAGTTTGCTAAGAAAATTAGATATTTCCAATTTGATTTAATAAGGGAGTTGTCAGTTAAAACTCCTAAGGGAAGTATCGTTGCAACAAAGTTTTGTGAATCAGTCCCCATTAGAGCACATAAATTTTCATTATCTGCTGATTTCATCGTCATACCTATGATTGAGTTTGATATAATCCTCGGTATGGACAGGCTTTCGGACTATGATGCGAAGATTTATTGTAAGAAGAAAGAGGTTACGATTCTTGATGATAATGATAAGGAGCACCTTATTTTTAGAGCAGAATCGTCACCACCTAATTCTTATTTAGATCCACCCCCTGTAGCTCAACTTAATTCAATTATCGGGGAGGAAGAGAATGAAATAACTGTCGGTGAGGAAAGAAATGTTCAAATAGAGGATGTACCTATTGTGAAAGAGTTTGTAGATGTATTTCCGGAAGATTTACCTGGACATCCTCCAGAACGAGAAGTAGAGTTTTCCATTGATTTAATTCCTGGATCAAGGCCTATATCGAAGACCCCTTATAGAATGGCCACTGTAGAGCTAGTCGAACTAAAGAAACAACTAGAGGAATTGAGTAATAAGGGATTTATTCGCCCTAGTGTTTCTCCATGGGGAGCCCCTGTTCTTTTTGTTAAAAAGAAAGATGGATCTATGAGGTTATGTATCGACTACAGGGAGATCAATGCTATAACGATAAAGAACAAGTATCCCCTACCTCGTATTGATGATTTATTTGACCAACTGCATGGAGCTCAATACTTTTCAAAGATTGACCTTCGATTTGGATACCATCAGTTGTGTGTGAAGAAGGAAGACATTCCGAAGACAGCATTTCGAACCAGGTACGGGCATTACGAGTTTACTGTAATGCCGTTTGGATTGACTAATGCACCCTCTGTATTCATGGATCTGATGAATAGAGTTTTCAAGGAGTATCTCGATGAATTTGTGGTGGTATTTATTGATGATATCTTGGTATACTCCAAAACCTACAAAGATCATGAAAATCACTTGCGCATTATCTTGAAGACTCTGAGGAGGCATGAATTATATGGAAAGTTTAGCAAGTGTGAATTCTGGCTTCAGGAGATTTCTTTTCTTGGCCATATTGTCTCTAAAGATGGAATCTCTGTTGATCCTTCTAAGACCAAGGCAATCCAAGAATGGCCAGCACCTACGAATATAACTGAGGTACGTAGTTTTATTGGTTTGGCAGGTTATTATCGACGTTTCGTCCAGAATTTTGCCCGATTGGCTAACCCATTAACGAACCTCACATGTAAAGGGGTTAAATTTGTTTGGACAAAAGAGTATGAAGAATGTTTCGAAGAACTGAAGAGAAGATTAGTCAATGCTCCTATATTGACTCTACCATCGGGGAATGATGGGTTCGTTATTTATAGTGATGCATCGAAGAAAGGACTTGGCTGTGTCCTTATGCAGAATGATAGAGTTATTGCCTATGCATCACGACAGTTGAAAATTCATGAACAAAACTATCCTACTCATGATCTTGAGTTAGCAGCTGTGATCTTTGCTTTGAAGATATGGAGGCACTACCTCTATGGTGAAAAATGTGAGATTTATACTGATCACAAGAGTTTGAAGTATATTTTCTCACAAAAAGAACTCAATATGAGGCAAAGGAGATGGCTTGAATTACTCAAGGATTATGATTGTACGATACACTACCACCCGAGGAAGGCAAACAAGGTGGCAGATGCTTTGAGCAGAAAAGACCATGGAGTTCTGAACATGATGAGAATTGAAAGGGATCCAATTTTCATGGATCTAGTGAAGATGGAAATGGGAATAACCAGGGAAGTTGAAACGTCAATGCTTTTTCAAATGGTTGCCAAACCATCTTTACTAGAAAGGATTAAGAGTTCTCAGACCGATGATGAAGAATTTCAGAAGAAGATTAAAGCTGTGAATGATGGGAGATTGAGAGACTTTGCGTATGAAGGTGGAATTTTGAAATTCGGGAAGAGACTTTGTGTTCCCAATATACCTGATCTAAAAAGGGAATTGCTGGATGATGCTCATAGTTCTAATTTCTCTATACACCCTGGGAGCACCAAAATGTATAGAGATTTGAAGGAACATTTTTGGTGGGACAACATGAAGAGGGAGATTGCTGATTTTGTGTCAAGATGTATGGTTTGTCAACAAGTGAAAGCTGGAAGGCAACAGCCTGGAGGAGTCATGCAACCTCTTCCCATACCGGAGTGGAAATGGGACAATATTACGATGGACTTTGTCATGGGGCTACCAAAGACTCCTAGAAGGAACGATGCAATATGGGTTATTGTTGATCGTCTTACCAAGTCAGCACATTTTCTTGCTATAAGAGAAGATCTACCCCTGGAACGTCTAGCAAGACTATATATTAATGAAGTTGTGAGACTTCATGGAGTACCCCTATCGATTGTTTCTGATCGTGATCCCTGTTTTACTTCAAGATTTTGGAAAAGTCTTCAGAAATCCCTGGATACTGAACTTCATTTGAGCACTGCTTACCACCCTCAGACAGACGGACAATCAGAACGGACTATTCAGACCTTAGAAGACATGTTGAGATCTTGCTCACTTGATTTTCAGGGTATGTGGGATCAATATTTACCACTAGTAGAATTTTCCTATAACAATAGCTTCCATTCGAGTATACAGATGGCACCATATGAAGCGTTATACGGAAAGAGATGTCGTACACCAACCTGTTGGGATGACGTTGGTGAAAGAAAACTTGTAGGCCCAGAGCTGGTGGAGGAAACGGTGGAAAAGGTGAAAGTAATCCAAAATCACATTAAAGCAGCTCAAAGTAGGAAGAAGAGCTATGCCGATAATCGAAGGAAGGATTTGGAATTTCAAGTCGGTGATCATGTTTTCCTGAAGGTATCTCCATGGAAGGGAGTCATACGTTTTGGTAAGAAAGGTAAATTGAGTCCCAGGTACATCGGACCTTTTGAAATTCTAGAACGAATTGGGGCTGTAGCTTACCGATTTGCAATGCCGCCAAGTCTCTCCAAAGTTCACGATGTGTTCCACGTATCTCTGTTGAGGAAATACATGCCTGACCCAACGCATGTACTCACCTATGAGGAATTAGAACTGGAACCCGATCTTTCCTATTGTGAAGAGCCCGTCAGGATTCTTGATACAAGAGAACAAGTACTGAGAAACCGGACGACGCGTCTGGTAAAAGTTTTGTGGAGAAATCATAAGATGGAAGAGGCAACGTGGGAACCCGAGGAACTTATGATGAAGAACCACCCGAGTATTTTTATGCAGTAATACCCTAGAAATTGCGAGGACGCAATTATTTGAAGGAGGGGAGAATGTAACACCCCAAGCTTCTACGGTACGTTTCCCTTTGAATAATGCGATAGCGTGTGTTGTACGCAACCTCGAGTTCTAACACACACCACAACTAATTAAACTAGCCGTTGTGAATAGTAATACCTAATTTTTGAAATCATATATATTCTATATTTCAAAATGGACTTCATTTTTGGATTCGGAATATCAAAATTAGCCTAGGGTGAAATTTTGGTACATTTCGGATAACTTTCATATTTTGATGAATAGTGAAAATTTCTAAATTTTAATTAAAAACAACTTTTTTAATCAAAATAATTAATAGTGATAAATTATGAATTTGAGTGGTTTTAAAGTATATTTAGAATATATTTTTACCATTCAATTTAATGTTTATCATTGGACATAATTTTACAATTAAACCGAACATAAACAAGTGTCAATCTTTTGATAGTTATTATCTCTTAAAAACACGCTTTTTGTTTTAACAGCGGGAATTAATTTTAAATTAATTTCTGCCACTTCTGTGTTTTGAATTTAGGAAAATGGATTCCATATTTGGAATCAGGATATCCAAATTATGTAAATAGGTAACTTTTATTTTTAGACATTTTGAATAATTACTGCGGTAAATATTTTATTTACCATGGTTAAAGGGTAAATCCGGTAAATAAGGGTTAAACAAATAATATTATAATAATACAAAATTACCCTAAAACGTGTCTTAACCCTATTGGTTGATACATGGTCGACCATGGGCATCTTTGTGTCAATTTTGGGACCCCATGGATCCACTTGTAAGTGATAATGACACTTTATTTTAATTAAGTTAAAATGAATACAAAAATGACACAAGCATATATCTTTTAGAAGAACAATTTTTACATAGGGTTATACATGTTGGATTTTCGATTATAAATATTCATTAGAAAGATAAAAAGATTTCCTACATAATGATATTTTATTTATAATTTTTAGACAATAAATAAGTTATTTTATTTATGACACAATGATGATGCAGTAATTACTATAATAGTGAAAAATTAAAATAATTGATATTATAAATACCCAAATAAATATAATATGAAACTTTTAATGAATTAAACTAATTTTCTAGGCTAATATGATATATTAGGATTGATTTAATGGACTTTGTTCGAAGTAATCAATCTGTTATGAGTTTCACAAAAAATCAACTATTGAATAGTGTCAAAATTGACATAAAAGAGTTCTTAAAACAAATATTATATTATTAATTGATATTAAATTCCTAAAAATCTAAGGTTCGGCCAAGAGACTTATATTATGATAGGTTAATCATTAATGGACCACTTGGGGGTCGCTTGGATGTATATAGTATGTTTATTAACCATATTATATAAAAATACAAAGAGACATTGTAAAAGTGAAACTAATTAACTTAGAGTTAATACTTAAAGATAAGGTTAATATAAGTACCCAAACCTGTCTAAATTCTATTGTATGAGTTGTTTTCGACCTATCCCCACCTCATCCTTTGAATAGTCAACTTTTGAGCCTTTAGAAACCGAATATGTATTTATTATAAATTAATATTTCTAGCTTTTCCAAAGGTGCCCATCACCCCTCTTATAAAAGGGCACTCCTCCTTCTCATTTCTTCACACCTTCAAAGCCTTTTGGTTCGGCCAAACTCTGCCCAAATACTCTCCCAACATCCCTCAATACAACCTAGAGGCCTTAGTTTGATCAGAAAGCCAACCTAAGGAGCCCTTTTGATCAAATCAAAAGGAAGAACCCGAAGAAGAGGTAATGATCTCGCCACCCTTTTCTAAGTTCATTTCTTCTTCCACTTCTCCTTCCTTTGTTCTTACCATTCTGAAATAATAACTCCAGTATCTCACATATACTGTGATGTTATTATAAATATGGTACAATCATATTCAGTATTCTATCCACCCTTTGAATAACATGTCACCATACGTGCGTACGTACGGCTTACCGTCTCCACGTCGTGGTGTAATTGTTATTCAATATAATATTATTTGGATGGGTATAATAATGATGTGTAACTCATGTAAATAATAAATATAACATGTTAATGATTCTGTATATATGATATACCATCCATTTATATATTATTTTAATATCAAAAGAATGATATTGTCGCTCGTGCGTACGTACGGACTACCGTCTCCACGAACGCGATGAGATTCATTCTCCATCGTAACCATTAAAGCGTAATTATCATTTTATGATTTAAAAATGATGTTTAAGGACTTGATATCATTCTGGATATGAATAATATACAACCTATCCTTTACAAACATGTCTTACGTAACAAAACATATGAAAGAAAACAAGTAAGTTAACACCCGAAACAACGATAATACTAAGATATTATTATCAAATCAATATTAAAAGATCATATATGATATCATATTAATGTATATGATTCTTGTATAATTTAATAACAATTATTTCACCATTATACAGGAGGTTAACCTACCACAACCAAGGAAAAGTACAAGGTAAGGGTTATTTCACAATCTCTTCATTATCCGAGGTTGTATTATACGTAATAATCTACTGGGATCTCTTTATCATCCACATCCATGTTTCTTCGAAATGTATTTCAAAACATTTTTACTATTTACAAGAATATGGGTTAAAGTCATTTATACCCTTGTTTGACTTTTTATAAGAGGTTTATAAAGGAATCTTTCCGTCGTTTTCAAAACAAGGACCTTTTTAACCTTTTCGACAGAATTGAGGTAAGAATGTTTTTTTTAACTTATACGGCGGGTGCGGTTATTTTCCGCCGTTATAAAATCGTCGAAGCATCCCATACAAGCTTATAAGAATATTTTCAAAGAAAATGTTTTATTTTATATGGATCTTAAATGATTTCAAAATAAAAGGAGATATTTCTTTTAAAAGAATTTTGATTTCATCTATGTCAACATCCTTTGATGGATTTTAAGATTATTTGAAGTTGATTTATTATGATACAAAACATCTATATTGTATTGAAGGTTTTGTGATATGTTTGACTGTGGATGTGCTATTTTTATACCATTCATAGTTTATTGTGAAAGTATTGACATTTCGTATGCTAGTTTTAATACGAATGTTTATGTTATGTTTAAACCTTTTCATATGGGAATGTATTGGACTTAATAAGTGACGGGTGGAGCCCGCTATAGCTCCTCGATGCATCGGTAGGTCTCATGAGACAAACTAGTGTCTTGGCACAAGGCCTTGACAAAATCTTATTTGTAGCCTTGGCACGAGGCCTTGGCTATGTGGTTATGATAGTCTGGCATTATGCATTCCAACATTATGAAAGTGGTTATTGATTTTTGCATGTGATTATTCGATTAGTAGAATATCCATGTGAATAAGTAAATGGCATTATTTCATTTTACTTTTGCCATACCATGTTGAAGTTCAATTTTAAAAGGCTTTTGTTTTAGTAATGCATTGCCTTAAATGTTTATTCTTATTTATGAAAGTTTCCGCTATATTGTTATCCTTACTGGGTATTTGAGCTCACCCCTTTTCTATGTTTTATTTTTCCCCAGGATGTGAAGAAGTAAATTATGAATGACCTGCAGGGATATTATGAGGGGATAGTAGTGTGGATTATGGAGACATTATGTTGTTGTAGTAGTTTTTCATTTTATGATGTAATGTAAAACTTATGAATATATCTAGTGTTTCCAAGGCTACTAAACCAATCGGTCTTTCGAGATTTGATCTTTCTTGTGATAATGCCAATGTTATGTAATAATGCACCGACTCTAGGCAACTAGGGTCGGGGCGTTACATGCTTGAATTGGGTGCCTTGATAATAGTGATTCATCACTCCATTTAGAATTCATTTTAGCTCTGGGAATTGAAAACCACAAGAATATTTTTTTCAAAAGAACATCCCTCTATTTTAATTAATTCAATTGATATAATCCCTTCCCCTGAAAAAAATATCTTTTACACCTATATCCATTATAAATTTTCAACCATGATTGAAATTATATTTAATGAATCATGCATTGATTTGTGTAGTGGTCAAGAGAAATGTCATTTGTGTTTGTTAATTTAAAATATTTTGAATGCTGAGGATCACATGACCATTGATGATACTTCATCGCTTGTAAATTCTCATTCCTCAAATGAGGATGATACCATTGAGAATATAGATCATATTATTGACCTCTGACTTTAACACATAGTCCCATAAATTAAAAATCCCCCTAAACTGGAACTAAAAAAAATCCTCTAGATTTAAAATATTCATATCTTGATAATAGAAACGTGATTCCTACCTTTATTGCTAGTAGACTCCCTCCAAAACATGAATGGAATGTGCTTGAACTATTAAGGGAGTATAAACATGATTTGGGATGGACACTTTCTGACTTTAATGGAATTATCCCATTAATTTTCACACATCATATATATTTAAATGATGAAGCTAAACCAGTGAGGATGATACAACATCAATTGAACCCGAACCTCTAAGATGTTGTTAAATGAGTGGTAAAAAAAATATGGGCTGCTGGAAACATTTTACTGCTCTCTAAAAGCTATTAGGTGAGTCCTGTATAATTGGTTCCTAAAAAAACTTGTCTTACAAAAATAAAAAATAAAAAAATTATTTTGTTCCAACTCATGGGAATAATAGTTATCTTGTCTATGTAGACTATCACTGATTAAAACAACACACTAGGAATGAATAGTTACCAATTCCATTCATTTTATAAATGATTCATTGGCTAGTAAAGAAGACCCATTAATATTTCAATGATGGGTATTCTAGATAATATCCAATTTATATTACCCCCCAGGATCATGAAATGGCATCCATCAATTTTCCATTGGGAGAATTTCCATATATGAGGATTCTATTTGGGTTGTGCAATGATCTAGGTAATTTCTAATGGTACTTGTTTGGTATTTTTTCTAATTACCTTTAAAATTTCAAAGAAATATTTATGGATGTTTTCAATTATTATGCCTCCACATTTGATAAATGTTTGAGTAGTCTTGCTTCAGTCCCATATCATTTTATTGAAACAAATCTCATATTATATTATGATAAATTCCATTTCATGGTGTGATAAGGTATATTATTGGTTAATTTCATTTCTAGGGATAGAATCCAATTTGATAAATCAAACATGGATGTCATTTCATCCATAACATTCCCCAATGATGATTGGGATGTGTGTTATTTCTTAGGACATGATATATATTTCTTTAATTTAATTCATGAAATTAGAAATATTCCACTCCCCCTCACAGGATTACTCCAAAAACAAATGTAATCTTTTTGATAAAGATTATGTTGAGGCTTTTTATAAGTTAAAATATAATCACACATCACACCTAGTAATCCAGCCACCTCTATGGGATTTACCATTTATGATCATTTTTTGGTGCCTGTAAATATATAGTTGGGGAAATATGATCAAAAAGGGTCAATCGAGCTTCACATGTCCTTACTTATATCTCACGTACATCAAACCCTACTCATGAAATCTACACCACAACAGAAAAATAATTTCTTTCCATTTTATTTTCCATGGATAAATCCCAGTCCTAACTTTTAGGGTCCTATCTCATTGTGTTCACTGAAAATTCTTCCCTCTGGTATCTACTTATTAAAAAAATCCACATTATGTCTCATTCACTGGATGCTCCTCCTTCATGTAACCAATTTAAAAATTACGGATAAAAAGAAGGAGAGAATGTGATGGCTAACCATATAGTAGGATCCACCAATCCTCATACATTTACTCATCTCCATATATTCCCAAAAATTACATGTTTCTAGATGTGGAATTATAACGAGTTAATGATGCAATTCCATGGTATGCTGAAACTATAAATCATTTGGTAGCATCTTTCATTACTTATAATATCTACAAAAACCAGGCTGACCGTCTAAAACATGAGTCCCATTGGTAGATAACACCTATATTTGGAGAAAATTTAGTTATCAAGTCTTTAGGAATTTTATTCCCAATAGTAAGTTGATTTCTATCCTTATGTTCTATAACACTCTTTCTTATGGGGACCAATTTTTTCCCCAATGGACTACTCGTAAAGGCCTTGATTCTGGTCACTTTTGGATAACGCATTTTTATGATGCCAATGATTTCTAGAAATATGTTCCTTGTTGTCAAATAATGGGTATGGTATATAAAATAAATGAAATGTCACTATGAACCTTGTTCTTCCATTAAATATTTTATGATTAGGGAATTAAATTTATGGGACCATTCTATAATTAATTTGGGAACCATTACATTCATCCAGAAATAGACTATGTAACAAAATTGCGAGAGGCATGAGTTACAAGGACTGATTATTATAAATATGTTGTTGAATTTATGTGAAAAATATCTTATGTAAGTTTAGATTACCTAGGTTTTTCATTAGTTACCATGATTCTCATTTCAGCAACCATACAACTCAATCTATTTTTCACCTGTAAGGGGTCAGGCATCGAGTGATTTCTATATATCACCCACAAAGCAATGGTCAAGATATGGTGTTAAATAATGAGGTTAATAAAATTATTGATAAACGGTTCAACCCAACAGAAAATATTGGTGTCATAGACATGGTGGTTGATTATGGTATAACCATACTACTTTCAAAACATTAATTGGAATGTCAACCAATAGGCTTCAATTTGGATTGTGTTGTCACCTCCCTGATTAGATTGAGCACCGGGCCTTCTAGGCCATCAAACAATGAAATTATAATCATTATTATGCAGTTTCTCAATGGAATTTTCTGATTCAAGGGAAAGAGTAAATTAAAAGTGATTCATATAAGAAGTCCTAGATTTTTATGGGTCAGACCAAGGAAGACCACGACCTCCTCATCCTTTATAGACAGATCCAAATTGGATAGAAGGTCTGGCTTTAAAAATCAAGAATGAAGTTGCATCATGGTAATCTCTATTCCCACATGTTTATCCAGTACACTATTACTGTTGTATCACTATTTCGTGTCATTGAGGATCAAAATGAATAATCCAAGCAAAGCATCACTATTAATGGGAAGTGGTTAAATCACTTCTAGAAAGCCATTTCCGAGTCCCCGATAGAGGAACTCCACATTCATGAAGTATTCTGTGAATGAAACCCATTAGTATTTTTCAATCCTTACCACATTATTTTACATTTCAGTGAGGAAACATCACGCATTAGGTGTGGGGGATGCGTATATTCCTACGTAAGTGAAGACTTTTCATCGACATTATTCTTTTTCAATTATTTTCTTACAGAATAGTATTATTACATTATTCCCTATCGATCCACCTCACTATTCCTCTAGAATATTATTATTTTTATTAAAAATTTATCATGGAAAATTTTGTTTATTTAATAATGCCTTTTTAGAAAATTCCTGGGGAGTTCCCCTTTTTCATATCGTTTTAACATTCCAAAAATATCTGATGAAATATATATTTCAATAAGAATTAAATATTTTGGTGTAAAATACCATATTAAATTTTTTAGTTCATTAATGATATAAATGGTTTTATCATTTACAAATATTTTATAAGAATAGTACCATTTTATAAATTGTATAAGGAAAAATAGTTTCAAATAATATTTGTAGACAACATTCCACCCAACCATGATGTATGAAATTTTTTAATGTAATGTAAAGGAAATATATGTTAGGCCAAATTATCTATACCTTAAAATTTTTTTTTTCGACATGTTAGTTCCATATCTGATCAATTTCATTACATTACCATATTGACCATTGCGTGTGTACCTTTTATATGACTATTGTATGCTCTAAAAACCAAAAAAAAACTGAAAAAACAAATATACATTGAGGGGAGTGATGAAATGTAAACAATATTGGGATATATGGGTTCATAGCTTGTGGTTTGAATTTTGTTAATGCGTAATTGAGTGGGTCTTGTAATTTTCTTGCAATGGATGTAGGGTAGGTTCAATGGAAAGGATCATATAAGTAGACAATGTTTTAAATAACTTACATTTAATCATTAAAAAGTGTGAAGAATATAATATAATGGTTATCTCGAAAACACATTGAGTATTATTTATATGATTAAATTTTTAATTATTAACTTTTATTAATATCATTAATCTCTTTAATTCCATTCTGAAACAATTATTGAGACGTCTTTTTCAATGCTCATTGAGAATAACTCCTCGGTGTGATATTTTAATTGATCACATTTATATTAGGAGTTAAATTCTCATTGATTATTAAGAATTAATGATGATAGAAATATATAAATGCATAGTTTTTGGAAATATGACCATTCTTAGGGGATTAAATATTTAGGTTTGGGGGTGTGATGACACTGTAAATCACTGTTTCCTTTTCACCCTTACACCATAAAATTAAACTGAAATTGTATTTTAAATTCCAAATGAAACTAAAAATTATACTTCTTGTTTGATTCAATTATTTTTTATCACATATAAAAATGTTTTTGGTACATGTTTTGATAATTATTTTGTACGTTAAGGTGGTTTGGAGGGCTCATGACGATGCCCATGAAACATGGTCCAAACTACGCAGGATCCAAGCACACCAATCGACTAAACTGAACACAAAACTACACCATGCATCTAAAATGGATTTCATTTTTTTAATAAGCTTTATAATGTAATGGAATACATTTCTTATGAAGGACAATATAACAAATTTGGCCATTATGTGGCAAAACTAACTTGATCTATCAAGCACATCGAGTCTTCACGAAGTCAAAAGTGGTGTGCTTTGATCTATCTGTATATCATGTAGTTGATATATAAATAAGGCTTCCATTTCTTTAAATATAATATAGAGGTGTGTAAAAAGGTTTTTAGTTTTCTCTAATGCACTATAAGTTCATATAACTAACAAAAACCATGGTCTAACTTGTTTTAATATATTTGTGTTCCCAAAACCACCTACCACATTGCCTATAAAATGGATCATTGGGCTCCTCAGTTTCAAGTTTGAATCAGATGCAATAATCTAAAATTTTGTAGTCCCTAGGGACCCCTCTATATATCCAATTAGATCTTGGAGGCCCATATCCCCATAAGGGTATCATTAATTAAGACGGAGTTCCAATGAACCTTCTTCCTCCTCCAAATCTCGAGTAATCAGTGGGTGACCATTTGCAAGGGAGATATACACATGAAGAAGGAGTTTCTGCCCCATATTATCTTCTGTAATGGTGTATATTGGGGTTTTTAATTTTTATTATATAGTTATCTTAAATTGTTTTGATGAATTTAATTGAATCGCTTCTTACATGATACTCATTCAGTATGAAATTTGAAGTGTGGGACTTGTTTTGTTCTGATTAAACCACAAAAGAAACATCTTTCATCCCAAAAAATTATAAATTTTAGTTTTCCATAACAATCTTCAATTTATATTAGTGTTGGAAAAGGACTATAAAATTTTTTATGTCTATTTTAGACCAATTTGCAGCATTTTTGGGGTTTTTCGTACCCAATATCTTTGTTAACCATCAATCAAAAGATTACACAAAAATGCAGAATAATAATGTAAGAAGAATGAACATTGAATGATGTGTTATTAACTTTGAAATGGTCACATAATTATCTTATTTTTTTACAATAAAATTCTTTCTCAACTATTAAACTATTCAAATTAATATAGTATCATAAAACTATTTTCAAAATCACCATGATTTTAATAATTTTTATTAAAAATGATTATTCTAAAAATATAAATTCTCCTTGAGATATGACCTAGGGTCTAAAATATATTATAAATTTACCTTAAAATCATAATCAATTTGAGTTATCATGAAAATGTGGTCAATGATCCTCTCTATTGGGCCATCTCTCTAGGGATGAAATGTTGTGATCAACCATAACTGAGTCCCAAAGGCCTCCTGCAATCCCCACCACATCCAGGATGTCAATCAAGCATCACGGTCTGAAATGATAATAAACAAAACCCTGAGAGGATGAAATATCTCTTGAACATAGAGGATTCATAATCTCTCTACAACTCCATGCTCCCAGATGGGTAGAAAGTGGACCGACTTGGTGTGTCGGTCAATGATTGCCAAGATGGTATCGTGTCTCATGGACGTATGTGGTAAAACAATCATGAAGTCCAGTGGTATTCCATCACGCTACAACTGTGACACCTCGTGTGGCTGAACCAAGCCTACTAGATCCTAATACTCTGCCTTTACTTTATGACAAGTGAGGAACTACGAAATAAAAAATTCCACTACCTTTTTCATCCATGGACATGATAACAGGTATCGAAGTTCCCAGTACATCTTTACCAAACTCGTATTTACTTAAAAATGGGATGTGTGAAACATGATCAAAACCTCCTCAAGAAATTCCATTAGTAAAATGGTGCACCTTCTGAAAATGTTGATGTGCTCCCCACCTGTATAATATCAATCAGGGGCTTGCGCTAGGGATAATCGAGCACATTGGGTCTTGCAGTCGACAACCACAAGATGTACCCCCTAAATCACTTAAGAGTGGAGGATTAAAAATCATCGACTGGATGTTTTCTTCTCTATCTCCATCCCTGAAGGATATATGTATCATGACTAATTACTCTGAAACCTCACTCCGCAACAACAATCCGAATCTCTGGCTATGCGTGTCCGCCACCACATTCCCCTTTCCAAAAGTATAGACAACCTCAAAGTCATAATCCTGTAGAAACTATAGACACTACCTCTATCTCATGTTTAGGTCCTTCTATGAGAATATATAATTGAGACATTTCTAGTCATATTTTATGTTAAACTTCATATTCATCATGTAATGCCTCCACATTTTTAATGAAAATAGGCTTCTACTAGCTTAAGATCATAGGTCGCATAGTTCAACTCATTTTTCCTAAAAAATCTTGAAATGTATGAAATAACAAAAATCCCAGGCATCATGACACAACCCAATCCAGTCAATGATGCATCAAAGAACACTACAAACCCAAAACCCTCCACTTGTTGTCTCAATATGGGGATGCTCATCAAAATCCTCCTCAGCTTCTAGAAACTATGGTGGAACATCTGTATACACATTAAGGGGTTTATATTTGACTTCAATGTTGATAAGGGTTATTCCTACCTAGAAAATTTGAGAATGAACCTCTGATAGAATCCATCCAAACCAACAAAACTCAGCACCTCAGTCACACTACTAGTTGGCTTCTAAGGAATTACTACTGCTGTCTTCGTCGGATCCACCATAAATCTAGCCTCTAAAATAACATGTCCATGAAAGTGGCCCTCCCAAATCTAGATCTAAAACTTCAATAGCTTCCAATATGTCTAGTTATCTCTTAGTGTAACAAGGACCATCCTCAGGTGTGTCATATTTAACCCCTCGGATGTCATGTACACTAGGATGTCATCATTTTTGACCACATCAAACTAGTTCAGGTAAGGGTGGATGAATCTATTCATGAATTACATGAATACTACTAGGATGTTGGTCATACTGAAGAACATCACCAAGTACATGTAGTGGACATACCAACATTGAATTATTGTCTTCATTACATCCTCATCCCATACACAAAGCTGATGATAGCTAGACCTATGGTCTATCTACAAGAACCACCTTTCTCCCATTAGTAGATCAAAGAGTTCATCAATTCTCAGTAGCAGATATTTGTTCATCACGGTCACCTTATTCAACCACCTATAGTACATGAACATACTCATGATCCCATATTCCTTCTTGGATAAGAATACATGGAGAAACCCAAGGTGAGACACTAGGCCTCACAAATCCCTTCCTCTAAAGGTCCTCTAGTTGTACCCTTATCTCCCAAAGATCTACAAGAGCCATCCAATATTCCGGTGTAGATATCAGTGATGTCATAGGGTATATGTAAATGAAGAAGTAAACCTCCCTATATGAAGGTAATACCAGAACATCTTCCGGGAAGATGTGTTCATACTCATCCACCATTGTAGGAAATTTAAGACTCCTATCATCCATTGCACAGAGGGTATAACTAGAAAACAACTGAGTAATCACCTGCACCCTCCTCTAGGAAATTCTGTCCAAAAATACTTGAATTTTATTTTTTTCACTTGAAGGAATTCTTGGACCCATCTCTGCGGACACACCATACTCTATTCCTAAAATAGTCAATATGAGCATGGACTGTAGATAACTAGCAAATACCCAAACTGATATTGTAAGGACACAACACCACCATAAGGAGATACTAGCTAAAGCCCTCATATCGAATAGTATTATCACACTAATGTAAACAACGTTTTATCATTGAATATACTCTCGTAGGAGTATCTAAACATAAGGATCGGGCAAAAGACTACACAAGAATCTATAAGCATCAAACATGATTTATGTCATGGAAAGAGTGACTGGAAGCTGTGTCTACATGAACTATAGATAGGGTGGAGAGAAATAAAATTTTACCTATAATCATATCTAGAGTATCAAGATGATAAAGCTCTATCTCCTGAAGCTTTTCATAGCCCTATACACTTGCTCCTGAAGACCGCTGTTGATAACCCAGGGGTGGTGTTAGAATTACCACGATCCTCTGCCCACTGCATGCTACCCTGATCGCTCCCCATCCACATCCACCACCCTACGGACCACCCTAATCTAACCTCTGCCTCTACTATGGTGGTCCCTCTATTTTCTTTTGATCATCATTGGGGAGAGTCTGGAATTCACATGCCAGGTGTCCATGACCGTGACACATGTTGCACATCTTATACTTCAGTAAAATCTCCCTTCCCAGGGATCCTTTTACTATTATTCATGGTTCAAGATGTTGTCCTCTAAATTTAATGACCATCATGGGTCCTTATGTCTTCTGTCAACTAACCACTTTTGAAGATTCAGCTACCTGGTGTCTAATGGTAGCTCCCACCAGTGGCACATGCTCTACCCTAAATCTCTCCATGAGTAGGTCTCACTACAGTACCCACCATAAGTCAGTATGCAATGGGATGTCATAAAATCCCTAACATCTTAGCATATCCCATGTTAGAGGGTCTGAGCCTTGAAGAATAAGTCTTAAAACATGTCTTTGGAGTATCGAGATAAGTCTGTGAACCTCACCAAGTAATCTGTTACTGTACGAATTCCCTCCTGAAGTTGCAGGAGCTCCGATAGATGTAATACTAATAATGATTTTGGGAATAATTCCTCCCCAAAGAGTCACTCAATGTATTCTCAAGATTGGGTCCTCTCGTCATTCATCCAGATCACTATGCTACACCATAGTCTCGCTTATCCCTATAGAAGTCTAATGACAAGGAATGTCGTCGGGTCTGGCAGTGTCCTCATAAGGCAGAAGATGCATGTGACCACCTCCATTCAATACTCAGCTACTTATGGATTAGGCTCACCTATGAACCTAGGAGGTCTCTATCTATGGAACACATGTAATGAACAGAGAATGTGTTCATCCTCTAATGGTAGTGAAAGTTGAAACTTCTGATTGATTGGTGGTGGTATCATTCGTACAGCACCTAGTGGAAATATCTCTCATATTGGTCCATATACTGATGCGTCTTCACTAGGCATACCATCCTCATGGTCATGAAATGCAATCATAGCCTAATCTCTATGTGAAGTAATCTTGAATTAGATCAAGATGAAAACTATTCAATAGAATATTCATGGTTAGCTGACTCAAGTTGGGTAGATGAAACACTCAATACTCTTATATGAGGTGTGTACAATTTATTTCCCTAAAACCAGTGTTTTCAAATAACGAGTCAGAAAGCAGGTTTCTAGCATCCAGTTGTATGGATATTCCTACCACCCCACCAAAACAATATTCCCCGGCCTAATATAAAAACTCAAAAAAATTAAAATTGTTTCCCCAAAACAATATCATAGACTCATAGTCTAAATGTGGAAATGAAATTTTATAATAATACTCCATCACAAACCATCCAAGAGGGGTCCATTACACGACTCTCCAAGCCTGCCTCTAATAGGAAAGGGTTAGGGGACTTGCATAGAGAAGTTATATCACAAACATGGTGGGGCATTGCCTATGTAACTGTATGCATGAATTAATCTCCATTCCCTCATATTATGAAATGTAAAACACTAGTAATCCATTCATTCCGTAAATACATCCACTAATAGTTACAATATAGAACTATAAGAAAAGGGGGGAAATATGCAGGCCCAAAAGATGAAAAACTCTAAACATGAATTTACACATGTAACTGGATACTCCTCAGTGGGAAAACCTATAAGAATGGTAGGTGATGTGATGCTGAATGATGATATAGGAGTATGCATCATCTTTCTAATATCACTAGGAACCACCTAGTCCTCGAACACTTAGGTCTCTATTATAACATTGTCCTTCTACACAAGACATGACACGTGTTGGAAAATACTATGCGGTTTGACTAAAATACTACTCAATAGGATTCCCCAAACCTACAAAGGAATGACCACAAAACATAAGTACACATGATGTTTTTCAGCTCACATAGGTATAAATCTATGAAATGAAAATCAAGATTATCAGATGTAGTCCACAATACATCAATTATCGTTGAGAGACATAGTACCAATGAGCCACTCAGTCCCAAAGAAACACATAGTACCAATGAGAGACTTATTACCGGTGAGTCACATAGCCTAAAGTTCATTTAGTCTTCAAGTCACATAGTGTCTGCATCACAAACAGTCATAAGATTGTACTCTTATTGAATTGGATTTGGGAGAACCTACTCCTCAATCTAACATTTCTAAGTAAATTTTCACAAAAAATTACTTAGAGTTTCTCCAAAGGGATTTCATGTGAAGAGGGTCCTAATAAAACAAAAATATTCTCAAATGGATATATGGATTCGATGTTATGGGTTTTTTAGTGAAAATGGGCCAGTTGGAACTATGTCTGCCCGACCCAACATGACCTGAGGTCCATTAACCCAACCCATCGAATTCAACCTGACCCATTTGTCACAACCTACTAGCTCCAGCCCGGCTCGCCTGATGCGGACTGATTAGGTCCACCTAGATGCGGAGGATGTTGTGTCACGTGTCGCCAACATGGTCGACCAACAAGCCGACCACTCCTCTCACACATGATTTTCTGGATTATGTTCCAGCAAGATGATGTGATGTCCTTATGCATCAACAGTCCACCTGATCATTTCCCACCCTTGAAAAATCTCCTATCTACGCCCATGACCATACCACCATGGGATACTTCCATATCCGGTCATCAATCTGGTAGACTACATTACTGCCACACATGACCCCTACCCCAGTTTTCCCTACTGTCGCATTCCCATTGGGTCACAGGTCATTTCCATCGTGACTTCTATTTTTCCAACCACACCATAGGGCTAGTTCCTCTATCTCTACTAGTCACTCCTCTGGTGGACTCATCTCGCATCATACCATCAATCTCACCTCTGCGACATCGTTTGGGCATCTAATTATTTGTTTCGTGTGGTTTCCAAATGAATCTAAGGTGAAACCAATGATCGCTCTCATGACCATGAAGAACATTAAGAACATCACAAAGGAGATGCTTAAGAACAACCAAAGAATTATCTATTCATTTATTCATATCAGCCTTAATTCCATCCTGTTGCCATGATCATGAAGAATGAAAATAAGATTCACAACGATCAAATCCTCATTTAACCCCTCTATGATAACTCTCGTCCTATATAGAGGATCGATTCAACGGTCAACCTATTTTTAGGATTATCCATGTTCATCATTTAGAAATAATGAATAGGGAAATAGAAATCACAATGAAATAAAACCCCACTCAGGGATATGATCATTCACTATCATGGATTTGTTTTTATTAATGATATGTTGATGAACGATCATGATCTGAATATCCATAATCATTTTCCATTGAGAGGAAACTATTCAGGAATCTCTCAACAGATCTCAGGGGATTCTAGGGTTGTGAATTATAACCTTGGACCCCTTATTTTAGGTTATAAAAAAGGAAACAAAGTTGTGTCATTGAATAATGCCAAATTAAAATATTTTTATTGAATATTTTAATGACATTCACGTCAAAAATATATCATTCTTCCACAATGATCTCCAGTTGAGGTTAAGAACCACATATGGTAAATTCGATGTTCTGGACATGACGGTGCCCTCATATATTTATTCTGAGATACCATTAAAAATGTATTAAAGATCCAAGATAGTAGTGGAGAATTTTTAATTTAAAAACCGAAAATTATTCAATAATTCATTCCGGTCACACTGGGCCTTGCAATCATGAGCAATCTCAGCACTTGGTATCAATATTTTCCCAATTTATTTATTAAAATAAATCGGATAAAAATCAGAGTTATTACATATGATTTACTCATAACAACAAATTTGGATAATACTGAGTTTGATTTGATATCATTTAACTATTTTAGATATCCCATGTTTTCTATTATATATATATATATATTTTCATTGCACCATAACAATAGAGTTTTTATAATGATTCATATTTCATGTATTATTGAAATAATGATATTTTAGATAGTTCCCATTATTAATCATAAACAGGACATATTATAAAACAATAATATTATATTTTTTTGAATTCAAAATAATTCATGGTATTGGTTGGATTTCAAATTACAGAATAAAAAACCTATTTCCAAGAGAAGAATATTAAAAATAATTATAAATATAAGGAATCCCATATCTTCATAGTAGAGACTATATTATATGAATCATTTTAGGATCTTCCTCTAGTGACTCTACATAATGAAATTTTTTTAGATGAATAGAAGACCCAACCAATTAATTACAATGTTATCATTATAAGAGATTGTGTATATTTTGTTCGTGTGTAAATTAATGTTTATCATAGAGAACTATATTTACATCAATTTAAGGATAATGTTTCATTATTTATTTGTCTCTACCCTATTGAAAACCAAATATCTATGAAATGTTTTTGGACAAAAGTTGTGAAATTATAGGAAGTTATTTAAATTCTAAAATATTTCGGTATAATGGATTTAATTATCCTTATGATTCACCATAGGTAGACCCTATTTATTTTATTGAATATTTATGGGTTTATGGGATTTTATATCAATTATTTAGAAATCTATGATACCACTATAAATAAAAAAGTATATTTTCCATATATTTTGGGCTAGTTTGATCAATATCAATGATCTATATACTATTTAATGTTTTATCTTCAATCATGGAATCGTAAGTTATGAGTATTGAAGGAAGATATATTACAGATTTCAATTCATAATAGGTAAATATAATATGAATTAATAGTAATTACCTTAGGATTTTATGATAGACCCTTTATTTTTTTCATATATTGAATATCGCATTCAATGAATATTTCGATAAACTATTTTATAAATTTTTTAGTGTTATAATGAAATACTCTAAACAAGATGATGATCATATTTGTAATTTTTTAGTCATTAATGAGTTTCTAAAAAGAAAATGGTTATATTTCATATTTTATAAGTGAAATTTTTTCTTTGGGTGTTAACTTTGATTGCCCATATAATCTCTATGTATAAAATATGTTTTGATCCTTCAAATAAAATGTTAGTAATGGAATGGGAAATACAAATGAATATGACTATTGTATATAGCTACTTGGGGTTTGTAGGTAACTGTTAATGATGTGTTCAAAATATTTCCTTATTAGATAAGACTTTATCCAAAATGAAACATAATTGATTTTGTTTAAATTTTTATAAATATTTAATGAATTTATTGAATATTTTGATTTGATATTTATGAATTTAATGTTATTTTTAGTACAATAATGAAGTGTTTGAATAATGAGATATAGTGATTAGTTATGAATAGTACATAAATCTATGCTAATGAAAAATGATAGAGATTATTAATTTGAATCAGTAAGGTAAAATATTGATGAATTGAATTATCTAACACATAATTTTGAGTTATAAACTGTAATTTTTTCTCTGATGATATTGATTCATGAACTACCCGGTAAAAATGTTTAATATATGCATATCGATAAAAATTTAATATATATTCACATAAAAAGAGATGAAATTGAGGAAATGAAAATGGATATAACATCTCTTGGATTATTATTGTTCAAAATGTATAACACTACGAAGGAAATTATGATGGATAATGTGTTTTATTAGAAATATCTTCTGGTTTTGACTAAAAAGATAATTAAAAGGGTTCAAATAGTCATAGATTTAAGTTAACCTGAAATGGGAAACATTAAGGATTATGAAATATCACATCAATTACATATAATTATAATTCTATCATTATTAGTGAAAATAAAACATATCAGTTGGATGATATTAATATTCAAAATAAAATCAACTTCATGGTTGATGGATATTGGCAAACATCATCGATGATGCGGGTATGTTGTAATTTTGAAAGAGCCTTGTTGTTCCTTCCATAATTTATCTAAAAATTAAATTATAGATAAATATCGTTACTCAAATTTATCTATACACTCTAGTAGAACTAAAATTTATAAGGAATTGAGGGATCATTTTTTGTTTTGATAATATAAAATGGGATAAGGAAGACTAAATATCGATTTGATTGGTATTTAAATTTCTAAAGGCTTAGAGAAAATATCCTAAAAGAATAATGAAATCATTAAATATTATTTTATGTAAATGGGGTGATATTATTTATAAAAGTTTCATTATATTTATAAAAAAACAATGGAATAGTTATTTTATATGGGTTATTTTTTATTACATTACCAATTTCACACATTGTATCTCTATAATTGATGATCAACCATGAACATGTGAGAATTTATATTGCACCTATTAATAATGTTTAAAATGATGAAATTGTATTTACATTGAAATTAATTATGATTCTTTTAAATGGACCTGATACCAAGATAAATATTGGAATTTCATATTTTCTATATAAATATCGATAACCCATAATTATAATAAAAACATTATATGACATGTTGTGGCCATTCTAAAATGAATTTCATGGTATGTGGGATTATAATTTACCTTTGAAGATTTTATCACAATAATATCATCCATATGAGTTTGAAAATGGAACCATATGATGAATTATATGAGAAAATATTTTTTACACCAACCAATTTTGTTGTTATTGGTGAATGGAATATTTTAGGACCATAACAGTCCGATGGAGAAATAATAACCATGAAGACAATTTATGGTCAAATAAAAGATTCAAAAAGGACAAAGGATTATTTTTATAACAAAATAAATATTTAAAAATTCATAGTAGGGGTAAATTTTTTTAAAAAAATTATCTCTGTTGAATTGTTTTATATGGTAATATTGTAAGACAAACTATGTAATATATACAATCATTATTTGGACATTTTGGCCGTTATTAGAGTTTTGGGTTATATGTTTGCCTTAAAAAAAATACAATTAAATGTGCAGGTTGTTTTCCAAATTAATTTATTATGAAATTAAATAATATACCATATTACTGTGCTAAAATCTATGTAAATAGAAATGGAAACTGGTTTATCTTGTGGCAAGGATACAATCTGGATTCTTGAAATGAAAAAAATAATCACAAAATCAAATGAATTGACCAGTGAATTTATTATAATGAATTTATAAAATAAAAGAGTAAATATATGGAACTAAGTAATTTAATATTAATAACTATACACATCTTTCAATGGGGTCATATTTTTTGGAAATTTTATGATGCATTTTTTCGTGATTGTATTAATTGAACACTCATGGTAAAATTAGATAATGAAACCATTTTTTTCAAAAAAAAAAATAGAATATTGAACATTTATTTATTCTATTATGTGTTAGAAAACCTAATTTCAAATTTATATAAAAATTTTCATGATCAAGAAATTACAATTTTCAATTCCTTTTAACTATTATATTTTAATTTGTTTTGAGGCATTTCAGGAATAAAATATTTTGGGTGAATATTTAAAATAAGGATTTTACAAAATGGAAAATTTTATGACATTAGAATTATGTAAGTATATCTTTGAAGTTTATAAAATGTTTTTTATACCATATATACATTGAAAATGTAATATAATTCATAAAAAATATAACTCTAAACATAAAAAAAAAATTACCATATTTTAATTTTATGTATTTTTTATTCTAGTAAACAAATTTTTTAGTTGTAATCTCTTAATAATGTTTTAAAAGGATGGTTTAAGTCTTTATATTTAGAAATGAAATATATTATAGTTTTATTATACATAATCTAATTAATTCCATTGTATTACATTTTTTAAAATGATTTTTTTAAAAATAGTTTTCATATATAAAACATGAATTTTCCAACAATAGTTGTTGTTATGATAAAGGATCATGTATTAAATCTAATTCTAAGAACATTTGGAAATTAAATCCTGTAAAATGTAAAAATATTTTTATTTAAAATAATTATTGTTTGTTAAAAATATTAATAGAATTATTTTTATATTTTATAGTTACCATTGTTAATTATTATCACATAGATTAATGGTAAAATAGTTAAAAGTGTTAAAATAAAGGGATACAGATATAATAAAAGTCGAAACAAATTATTAAAAATTTATTGATGGTTATATACTTACCTTGATGTTATAGTTTTAAAATTCAATATAATTCCTAAATGCCTGAATAGATTAATACTTATATTGTTTAACAACATTTCAATTATTTATAAGTTCACAATCGACCTTACTTATAATAGAGAACATCCACTCCTATTCTATAAAAACTACATGAGCTTACATGATTGACCAATAAATACCCATATACCTTCCCAAAATCTCTCTCATAATTTTATTTTCTCAAACTCATTACATAACCTCATTAAAATGAATAATTTGTTTAATTGGAATATCGAAAAAGTAGATTTATATATTCATACTGAGATTTGTCTAGCTCATATATTTGTGGAAATCATTGAAAAAATGAAATACCATATAAAAAAAGTAAAATAAGGATATTAATCACAATTATATTTTATAATTATTTTGTATATCCATTTTAAATATGTGTTCTATCCTATAAAATATGATATCATTCCTCCTATATACATATAACCAATCACATACTTAGAGCGGTGTAGTAAATTTTTCATTACCCTTTTTCAAAAATAGTTATAAAGATGAAATTTTTGAATAAATATGACCATTAATACATAATTATAATTCCTCTAATATAAAATATACACTACCATTTTAACCAACCAACCTTGGGAAATGAAAATTTCTTTCATGCATATGTTTGGATTAGAATCCCAATGAAGCGATGTGATTCATATTTCATCTATTAACACAAATGGATTAAAATAAAATTTTATATAATGGATTAAAATTATATTTTGGAAATTTTTATGAAAAATTTGATGATCGAACCAATACATAAAATATCTAAACATGAAAAAAATACTATTGTATTTTTGGAGAAATTGATTCAACAATACTAAGTGGTCAATCTAAGATTGAATTTCTCAATGAATGGATGAAAAAATAATATTAAATTACAATAAAATATGAAATATAGAGGTAAAATCATCTCATGAAATTATTTAACAAATTTAAATTCAAAATTTATAAGGATCAAAGGATATGACTTAATAGAGGTGCAAGATAATGGATTTCTAATATAATACCATTTTATATTGGGATTGTTTATATTCTGATTTCCTTAGGGATAATTATATGATCATAATATTATAATCCCCATATATTTTATTATTTTCTCATCAGGATTTATATTTAAGTGTTCATTTTTCATTAATTCTCTTTTGGGATCATGAATGAAAATGTTATTTAAATTTAATAGACATTCTAATAAAATATTCATAGTTTAATAATTTCCATCCTTCCCTTCTTCATATATTCTATGTTTCTTTGAAATTCTTTGATAAAAATATTATTTATCAAAAAAATGTTATTTTAAGTTATTTAAACCATATTTGACATTTCTTTACAATTTATAAAAAGGAATATTTTTCTCATTATTTAAATGAGGTAATTTTGGACTTTAAAAAAATCTGTGAATAGAATAATTATTATCCTTTTCTTGTGAAATTGTAATTTCATTGAATCATAAAAATTCATTACATTTTAGATTCTTTTATAGGATTTTATATTTATTTTTAAATGGAATAAATTCCCCAGTATCATAAAAAATAATATATTTATCAAAATTAAGTAGTAATATTTTATTAAAGTAAATTAAAAAATTATTCATATAATTTAGAACATAGTAGTCACAAAATTTTACAAGGATGTTATTTTTTAATGACTATCATCAATTGCATTCTATATATAAAAAAATGTTTTGTTTTACTATGAAAAAAAATTTCCTATAAATTTAGTGTCTTTTTTCACACTTGATTGATTTATGGTCGTGTTGCTATTAACATTACAATGATCACATTTTTTATCACTCTTTCATTTCAATGGATTTTATTTTATCATCGATGACTTTATTTTAAATTTCATGATTTTATATAGAAACTTTTTCAACAAATTTAGGCAATCTCAACTTTTTTTCATTTATTTATGTCATACTAGATGATTAATGTTTATTTAAAAATAAATTTCATTGATAGAGGAAACAAATAAAAATCATATTCTATGAAGAATAATTATTTATTTATATTAATTTTGATATTAAATTATATTGAATAATTATTATATGAGGATTTATTTTGACATTATTGTTGTGGGTCTGTCCTAGTCATAGTTATTCCTTTGTTGAATCTACTATTATTAAAAGACAAAATAGTGGGAATATAATTTTAAATTTGTGCTTATTTTACACCACTCATGACCCGACCAATTCCAAGGATTGATCCACAACTACCCCAATCCCGCCTCCATTGGCCAGGGGCTGGCGACTAGCAGTGAAGGGACAAAAAATTAGGGGAGACCATTGTCTGAAAAATTGTACACAAACATGAAACCTACTCAATTGAAGTATTGTAGATGGAAACTAAAACATGATTCAAAACTTCTATATATAAACCACATACATGAATCGACCTCTAAAAAAATATATATACGATATAGGAAATGTAAAAGGGTGTGGAAAAAAATACACACCCAACTAGAGAAGTTCCACAAACTAAAAATAGGTGAAAAAGTAATATAGCTGGGAGGGTCCCGTTCCTGAATTGTAGGCAATGACCACCACACATGGTCTAAGATATCATATCCCTAAACTCCTCTTAGGCCACGATCATCCTCTATTTTGTCTAAGAGGGAAAACCATGTGAGGGAAAAGACTAAGAAGGGGTGTATATAAAGATACTCAGTATGATACCTCGAAGGCCCGTGGGAGCAACCAGAGATGTAATGATCATTAAATATATAGATAGAACTGGGTACAGTAAAATAATATAGTAAATGATTACAGATCAACCCATCAAATTGATTTATGTAATCTCGCCCAAACACAATGATATAGAAACAGTGAGAAGATAAACTTCTCGTTGAGTCTTCACAACCTATAGTAGGAGAGTGGACACATCCGTCCATGAGAATATAGACATTGAAAGAATGTGGAATACCACATGCATCATCACCACTCATAAATGTAGAGTAACCAAAACTCAATGAGTGAGTTTTGGACAGCGAATAGATATATACGCAGTCAGGAAACTCAAATGAGAGAGTAAGGGGATCTCTATCTCACAAGCATAGATCCAAAAAAATTAGTGGCCAATTGTCCCATAAGTAACCATTGATTCATAACATCCTACACGACTACCCTAAAAAAAAAGTCAAAGGGACTTAGTCACTACACATTGATATTATCTTCCTTTAGCAGAACTATCTCGCCCGCATGGTTTTATGTTTCTCCACAACAATGCGTTTTTTTGGGAAAAGAATCCCTCATTGATCAGATTAAAATGTCAAATCAATGGACATCTTTTCACTATGAATCAATATGAAGGGATCGTTTTACAATGTCAAGGACACATGCCCTGACCGATGTGAGGGTTCAACTCTAGTGTCGTCGATGACCCATACCCATCCTAGTTGGAGGGTTCTACTCAAGTTTCATTGAGGACCCATCCCCATCCTGACTTGAGGGTTCTTACCTAGTTACACTGATGATCCATCCCCATCCCAACAGGAGGATTCTACTATAGTATCATTGAGGAACAATACCCATCTCAGTTGTAGGGACCAACTCAGAACTTCCATCAGGGAGCACTTCCCAACCCTGATAAAGGAAATCCTAAATCTACTATGGCCATCCTTGTTGGATGGTACTTGTCAGAAAAGCATATAGTAGTATAGGGCATCATTACTAGATAACATATCATTGTAAAACACTACGGTTGTCATTGGGTGTCTCCCATAATAGGCATTATTCTCAGAACATCTAACAAAGTAACTCAAAATCAAATACGGAGGGCACCATCACATTTTATGTGAAAAAGCACTAAGGTTGGCTACCCTCTTTCCAAAATTAGAGTCTAATAAGAGGAGGTACAAGAGATAGAATAATTATTAAAGTAGTACACTATGTGTGTGGGGGCCAAATTTTATCTAATCCATCCTCATTGTTGTCCATGCACCTATAAATTATCAATTAACAAACTATCAACAAGTTCCCCAAGGCATAACGACTTAGTCATAGAGTACTTGACACACCTAGTCCAAATGTCGACAAGCACAGGGAACTTGTCATTTATATTGAGGTATAAATTAATAATTACACTATCACAACTCTTTAAATAGCTCATGAAAATTTGATCACATCTCTTCATACATCCTCTACACTCTCACAAGAGTCAAGGTTGACCCAATTCATGTGTTCTCTTCAAACACATTAAAAGGATGTTCCACCGATATTCTGTTCATGTTACCACATTTAATGAGATATAGAGAAAGGAGCTATAATTTCAAATAGATCACACGATTGCGATCCATGCGGAATAACACAGAAGATCAACTACACATTCACTACAAATGGATATCCGTCGACAAAGTTCTATGTTAGCGTACTATGATTGAAAGAAATAGAATGGGGAACACACATTGGCCTTGATAAAATGTAAACAGATTGTTCCATTGCAAACATTATGAAAAACAACATGATATGATATGTTCATTCATCCAAAATAGATACCCAGTAATAAACATGCATTTAGCTACAACACTTGTGAAATGGTCACTATGGGGCCCAAACCTGAACTATATTTTAATCACCTGAATGCAGCCTTAAAATTAAATTCAAATATCAGGGTCACGATGCATTTGATGGAGCATAAAACATAAATTTTATTTACAATATGGGTCAGATGAATGATCCCCAAAACATAATAATTAAGTTATTATTATTATATTTAAGTGTCTCATGCACCCATTTCCCATGACCAAGACATAAATGTCCCGAACTGGTCTAAAGTTTTTTGCCTCATTAAGAGGGACCAATGGCCATAGAATAAGCATCATTCAAACATTTGTTTAGGAGATACAACTATTTAATAGAGATTTGGTCAGAATTGGGCCGGTTTTGACCAAACGGGCCAGACACCCCTCCTCCTTGGATTTCCCACCCTAAAAATCCTAGTCATGATCGTTAGCGTATGGCCCGACCATATGTCTGAACCACTTGTTTGTGTCCCTACAATGTGGCCAGCAGCCCTCCTACCGATACCGACCAGTTGAGTGGCCAATCCTTCTTCTTCTCACATGTGCACAATAAAGAACCATGTTGTGCGGGTCCTTATCCCACTCTGATTCCTCGTAGCACCCTCTTGACCCCCCTTGCAAGCCTCCACCCTCTCTCATTTTTCCACCATCCTCTCACCTATCGCACACCACAACCACCCCAGCTAGATCTTGCCCGCCCTCCATGCTCATGACCGCACACCCCAGTCAGCTCCCGCCTGGCCTCTATGGCATGCCGCCACAATGGGCCACCTCCCACCATCCACAGTGGTTCTAATCAAGGGGCACATTTTGTGGGCCACCGAAACCCCACCAAGGGGTCCTAAAATTATATCATACCCAGTTTTGGGAAGCTCTAGATGAGCTCATAATCACCCTCCCCCTCTCTCAAAAATCTATCATAGAATAATTGTGTAAAAAAACATGATAAAACTAATGATTGAGGGAAGAATTCCAAAAATAGAAATTATTTTTAAGAGTGTATAATGTCCATGTTATTTCAGTAATAAAAATGAATGAGTGAATAAAATATTTGACATTAGTTCTATTCATGAATTAGGAATTTGAAATTGAGGTTGCATTAATTTAATAATAATCCTACCTTGATACAATGTTCTTGTTGTTGACGATGCATCTTTGACGCTCTTTATCCGATTCCCTAAAAATATTCCCTTTATTCACCAATTAATTATAAGTATATTGATTGATATGGAGGAGAGGGATTACTCAAGGAAAGAATTTCTCTCCCATGAACTCTTTTTTTTAAACATAACTACAAATCTATGTCACTGGGTGATGGATCTATAAAACTTGTACCTCCTCATTTAATGATGTGCCTTGGTAAAACAATCCCCAAATGAACTCAACATTGGTCAAATATTTATAATCTCATACCCCCAAAAAAACTATTTTCTTCTGTTCTATGAATAAAATAACTATTTTAATTCTTTTAAGGATGATTTTTCCCTTTAGGGTGGTTTCTATAAGAGCTATGTTCCAACAAAATTAATTCCCCGACTTGGGTAAATTTTCATTCCAGGCTTAACTATGGGATATAATTTTAAAATCTGAAATACATTTTAAGAGATATCCCTATTCTATTACATGCATAGAACAAAAAACATAATATTATTTTATTATTTATTCCAGTCACACCAACCCTTTGAATTTCACATAGACTTAGTGCCTAGATCTAAAATTATATGTATAAATATTCAAAAGTCGAACAAGTAAAAAACTAGGTCTCTACATCATTCACTCCTTCCTGATATTCATCCCCAAAAATTGTATTTAGGAAAAAATGTGGGGTACTAATCTCGTACCTGGCTCTCCCTATCATAAAAAAACATACATATTTTTTTGTTCCTTCACATAAAATCAACAAGTGTGAAGTTTCATCATTGTTATGTCAGTTCCCATCAATGACGTGTATAGAAACATGAAGGTATCATCTAATTTGTTAGATGTGTGAGATTTCGTGCACCCAATCTAGTTATTGGGGTAGGGAATGTTGTTAGGAAACCTCACCATATCTACATCCCACAATGATAATTGAATCAAAGTTTTCCCATTGAATAGGGTCTCATGATTCCATCCATTCGGACGTCCATATGATGAAACACCCAAGGCTATCCGGTCACACATGATTTCACAGTTGGTACATCACAATCGAGACTCGCTTAGACACTAGAGAAGTGAAGGAGTCAACCCCATCGACTTAAGGAATGTTGTACCCTCCTTCTACACTAAGGTTAGATGTAATGAAGTTAACTACTCTAAAACACCACACACTATGAGAAATTGGGACTTCCTACTAAGGGATTATTATACAATGTTTCTTCATTATGCTGTAAAGACTAACTCAACATCATAGTTTTGAAGTAATTTCAACCAGAATTGCCACCTCAGGTTGAATTCTATCTAGGTAAAGATGCTCCTATGACTCTTGTGGTCTGAACAAACCACAAAGTGCTCTCTCAGATGGTAGATTTTCCACATTCTTAGTGTGAAGGCTACCAATTTCCACAGAGGATAGTGAGTCATGTAGTTCTGTTTTTTGATCACCATCACCTAGACCTTTACTTGAAAACTATTGTATCAAGATTGATGATAAGAACACAAGGTACCAATGAAATGGTAAGGTTAGTAACTCATACAACAACAAGAGGCTAGACATGGAATAAATGTGGAAAACCCTGCACATATTTTCCCCACATGGAAACAATGAAATACCTAAAATAGTAACTATGTAGTTCCCATTAGTGGAATCTCATGAAAAAAGTTTCAAGAAAGAAAAACCCCACTAGGAAGGCCTGGTCCTATTCAGACACTCCACTACACAACTCTTATATGAACACAAAGTTCAGTGGTATTATTCCAAAAATCCTTGATATTATCAACTTTGTTGGCATAGAAACTCCCTCATAGTTGTTTTCTTGTCAAAAAATGAGTCTCGGTTGGCAAAGGATCCCTAACCATCATTAATTCAGTGAAACATCGAACAAAATTAACATAGGGTTACATCAATACCCGGTGTCATCCTGGTAAAACTTCAAACATGGACCAGGGAGGAAAAGATTAATTTACATAGTTTCTAACATGTTATTATACAATAATTATAATATACACTAGACGTACCTCTTACCATCTAATTCTCTGTAGGAACATTGAGATACAAGGTATTTGGCTATCAATCGACCAAGAAACCAACTTCCTTAGCATGACATGGGCTTCCTGGTGGTGGTGTAAATTCCTCACAATGTCACCCTCACCACCAACTACTATGGGTCCTCTTCTTGAATATCCTCTATTGGACCCTCCCTAATCATAGTTCCATATCTATTATGATGGTCCACCTGATACCTGTCTCGTGTTCTCAGCACATCTAGGTAGGAATTCTTATGCCATGTGACTTTAGCCATCAGAAGCATAACATCATACCAACATTGGTCATTCATGAACCCTATTCTACCTCTGCCTCATATGAAAATGTCCCTGTGACTGATTATAGGGAGTATATCAACATTGAGATCTTTTCAACAGACGCCTGCTTCATTTGGAAGACATATCATCTCTATTGTTCTCACTACAACAACAAGTTGTATGGTGTCCTTATGAATGAAATATCTCTATCAACAACACAAGCTCTATTACCCTGTATTAGGTGGGGATTTAAATGGTTATTATGATAGAACAATTCCCTCTAAGGAGTACCCACTCAATCCTCTGCGATCGAAAGTATTGGTGACATATCATTTCCAATGACTAGTGTGCAAGGTATGTGAACCTAGTCATGTACTATGTTACAATCATCCCTCTATACTATAACAGAAGGATCTACTGATGTAGAATGTAGTGTAAGATGGATGGGTAATACTCCTAAAGAAACATGTGATGGTAGTTATCCATTGATAGTGTCGAGTCACCGTGTATCTCAGTAACCAAGATCCACCAATGCCCAACTACTCCATGGAATAGGTTGATTGCCAAATCCATCATCTGATCTTTCTGTGTCTATGTAACCCGGAATAGGCGGGCCACTGACTCTATCCTATCCTCTACTACCTGAGAGTTAGGCATATTGTGTAATTCGAGTAGTCTATTTTTCTAGATCTCACAAATTGCGCTCATCCTACACACATCCTAGGACAACATTGTCATTGCTATCTACTACTCAATAGGAGGGTGTTCTACTACCTGCCCACCTGGAGAAAGGGTATAACATGATGGGACCTGATCCGAGGACTCATTGCTCACAATATCTTTATCACATAAAAGAGTTAGAATGATGGTTCATTGTTATTGTGGAGTCATGCGGAATGTTATCAAAGATTATAATTTTCAGATGTGAATATATATTGACAACGATGGAGATCTGACTCAAGAAGGGCAGTGTCTTAATCCTATATGATTCAAATACCATTGTTCCCTATGTTGAGTTTCTCAAGGTTCCTAGTCAACATTTAGCTGATCAAGGTTCTTGAAAATGTATATGTTGGCTGACTACGCCATCACCAAACTCCCTAGCATGAGAGACGCACTGGAGACAAATCGACACTATTTACCTAAAAAACTGTGGCCTTTGTGGGGAAACGTTTAGAAAACATCTCAAGGGTCAAGCCACCTCTAAAACCAATTTTTCATGGCACGGCCCATTCTGGGCTCAAGATGCAACTACCCCGTGCATACCTTCACAGGCAAGGGGATAGTTAATATAACTGAAGGTACAAAAAACTAGGGTATGCCTTTTCTTAAGATCCAATGCACAGACACACTGCTATCTAAATTCAAACAATGTATAGTAAAAAAATAAGATACACATCTACAATATAAAAACCACATACATGCATTGAGAAATAAATTGTACATGTTTGAAAAAGTAATGTTAAAAGGGAGAGGGGAAAATACACACCCAACTAGAAAAGTAACACTACCCGATAATAGGTGAAAAATTAAAACATCTCAGTGATTTATATAACTAAATCTCAAGAAACACCTACAACATGTGTTCTATTACCCCATATACCTATGCACCTCTTAATTGATTATCAATCTATATGTCACCTGGAATGTTTCACCATGTGCAGGAAATGACCAAGAATAGGTGAGTATAAATAGACTCACTAGCATGACCCGAAGGCCCAAGGGAACAGTAAGAGAAGCAATAAATAGGGAAAAAATATATAGAACAAGGTATAGTAAAATTAGATAGTAATGGAGTGAAACTCAACCCCATAGTAGATTGAAGTAAGCTCAACCAAACACAATGACCTATAAATTATGAGAATATGAACATCTCATGAAGTATTTTCTACCTTTAGCAGGAGAGTATATATGTCCAACCACAAGAATCTAGATAAAAAAATCCCATGGCATACCCCACACATCTTCACCTCTCTAGGAAGGAAACATACTAAAACATAACAAGTGGGTAAAAAAATAGAATATATATATGCATAATTTTGAAACTGAAACAAAATAGTATGGAGATATACATATCACAAGCCCTACCAAGGAAAATGTGATTCCCCAGCAATCATATAAGTAACCATAGAATCCTAACATCCTACACTTCTACCCTGAACTGTAATTTATATGGACTCAACTACCATACCTTGATACTTTCCACTTTGGGTGGCACTGTCTAACCTAACATGGTTTTATGTCTTGACCCAAAGAGACGACATGGAGGTAAAAGTGTCCCTCTTTATTGAGTGCCCAAGGTCATTTCAATGAACATCTCATCACCAAGTCTCATAGTTGATTTATTGTGTCACAAAGTTGAGTACCCAATCCTAGTCCAGCAGGGGGGTTCCACTCAAGTGTCATCAATGACCCATCCCCAGTCTGGCTTGAGGGTTCTACTCTAATGTCATCAAAAAATCATCCCCAGCCCATCTAGTGGGTTATACAATAGTTTCATCAATAACCAATCCCTATATGGGCTATAGGGTTCTATTGTAGTTCCATTTAGGTCCAATCCCCTTCTCGGTTGACATTTTCTAAACAAGAAAATGACATCATGGACCACTACCTTTCCCAAAGAGAGGTATTCCCAAAACTGCTCTGGAAATCCCTACTAGATGGAACCTTTTGGAAAAGAATAGAGGAGTAGTGGTCATACCTACTAGAAGATATCTCCTAGAAAAACACTACTACAGTATTCAAGTGTCACCCTATATTAGCGTCATTATAGAGACATCTTATATCCTAACTAGTAAGCCACTACAGAGGGAAAATCACGTTCTACCTGAAAAAACAGTAAGTAAAGTTTACCTATTTGCTAAAATTTGTGACAAAAAGTAGGTAAGAGATATAAGAGAATTTATAATATACCACATGGAACATATGGTGCCCACATGACATGTAGCCCTCAATCTCCTTTTTTCCATGCTCCAAACCATCCTCAGGTACTAAACTACCAACAAGTACCCCTTGTCATGCTAGGTTACTCCTAGAGTACATAAAACACCTATTCATAAGGTTGAAGAGTGAAAGACATTCGTCTTTGATCCGGAGGGCCAAAAGCGTAATTACACTGACACACATCTTTAAATGGATAACGAAATTTGGTCTGCATCTCTTCATACATCTTCTAAACTTTCACAATATTCGAGGACCCCAGATGAGGGTTCTCTTAAAAAATGTTAAAAGCATATTCCACTTATATACCTTTCATGTTTCCATATTTCATAAGATCATGAACTACTCTTGGTAATTTTAAATGGATCAAACCATTGTGATCCTTCTGGAAAAAAATACATGATTGACTATTCATTCTCCTGAAATATACATATGATGGAAAGTTTTTAGGTTGGCACATTGCACTGAAAATCAATCCTGTGGATCCCACATCTTGGTCAAGAAACAATATAAATGGATTGTTACCTAGTGATACTTATGAAAAAACAGAAAATTTGACTTGTTCATTCATCAAAATGGATAGATGAGAAATGTTTTTCATTTAAACGCAACATGTGCAAATCGGCTCCCATGGGTGTACACATCGACTATAGTTTAAGCACCCCAAATTATTATTCAAAATTCTACCAGATCATTATTGTCATATAACCTCTAACGGTGCATCAATTAGAAATTACATTTAGAATATGTATTGATGCAAGATATCAGAATATTAATAATTTAATTATCATTATTTAATTTAATCACCTCATACAATAAAACACTGAGACCAAGATTTAATATTCCAAGAAGAGTATACATTTCATTCTCATTGAGAGGGATTAGTTTCCACAAAAGGTGCATCAAACTGAATCACTATTTAGGAGATATGACTATTTAAAATAGTTTTGGTTGAAATTGGGCCGGTCCGGCCAAAACATGTCGGACCCCCTCCTCTTGAGCTGGGCTCCCCTAGCCGACCTAGTCGAGATCATCATATTTTTTTCAAGATATGGGTTTGACTTGCCCTACTGCAACCCATCCCCAAGGCATGTGGCCCACCTGTCGACACCGACTAGCCCAGGGGTCGGTCCACTCTCCGCTCTGGTGTCCACACAGAAGACCAATGTCACATGGGTCTATATCCCACACAACATCCTTAGAGAACCCACATGACCCCCATAAAAGTACCACCCCTCTCTTTTTTGGCCACCATGCTATGGCCTACCACATGCCCCAACCATCATAGTTGGATCCTACCCAACCTATGCGGAATGTTGCTGCCTTGGGACACCACCGACTGCCGCTGGGGGTTCTAATCCAGTGGCCCCTTCCATGAGCCACATCGACCCAACTGGGGGTCTGAAAAATATTTTGGACCCTGTTCTAGGAATCTCATGGCCATCTCTTCATTGCATCTTCCATTACACCACAAACTGTTGCAGAATTGTTGTCTCAAAAATTAAATGAGATAAAAAAGATAATTGGAGGAAGGAAACAAAGAACATAAATGATTTTAAACATGGTTTAATTGTTTTTTTCAGCAGCCATAAACATAGATGAGAGAAACAATTATTTGAAGACAATTTTATTAATGAATCATTAATTTGAAAATTGTTGTTGCAATAATTTAACAGATTCCTACTTTGATATGGTGCACTTGGAATTTGTGACATGTCTATGATTCTCTTAATTTGATAGACCCGAAATTTTCTCCTAATTCATTGATTAATTAGAGGGATTGATATTTAGAGGGAGGAGAGGGTTTTTAAATAGGGAGAGAGATTTTTGGAGGAATGAAGTGGTCTCCCTTTAACACATACTAATAAACCTAATGCAATGTACACATCAACAACTGTTGGTAATAGACATCTCGTACATCCGCATGTTACGACGTGCCTTGGGAAAATGTCCCTCTATGATCTAGAATGAGGTCTTATACATCCTATATGAATCCCCAAATAATTATCTTCATTGGTTCTTGGAAAAAATTAATTAAGATAATTTATTTTAATGATGATTTTTACATCATTGTGGTATCCACTGGAGTCATGTGCCAACCAATGTAATGCCCCACCTATGGTAAACACTACATTCCAAATACAACCATGGCCACATATTTCTGATCCTAGACACAGTTTAATAGATACTCTTTATCTATCACGTTTATAGTAAAAAACCCATAATTTTTTTGATTAATTTATTCTAAGAATATAGGGCTTCAAAATTACACTCCGTCTCAGAGCGTAGACTAAGAATTATATGTAAGAATTTTTCAAAGTAATACAAGGAAAAAACTGAGTCTCTAGAAGACCTACTTATTTATTAAGAATGAAATGGCTCTAACCATCATAATAATATAAATGATATCATGGTTGAAGAAATTAAGGAAATATAATAAATTTACATATTTATTGACATCCATTATTTTCCATTTTTGTTCTAATATAATTTTTTTCTATGATATTATAATACATGTATTTTCGTTGACATCAAGATATTGATTTAATGGAATGTGCTTTTATTATCCAATCCACTGATTTAATAATGATTTATTTACTCATTAAAAATTCCTCTTTATCTAACCATTTCTAAAAATATTATCTCACCCCCTTTTTTCCCTTTCCAGAATTTATAGTGGATGAAATTTTGAATGATTTAAAGGATAAAATAATGTTTCTATTGTTATGATTTTATATTTCCAATTTTACATTGAAATCAATTATATACCAGGTTCTCAAATATTGATTAACAAATAAATAACAGTTGTTCTAATCACTTGAGTATAGTACCAAGTTTATACTTTAAATATTGGATCTAAGTTACAATTTTTAGGGGTTAATCCTGTAACATTTTTATTAAAACCATTAATTAAGAATCCAATATTTGTTTGTTAAATATCAATGAAACATGTTCATTACAAACTTCATATTTATGTAACATATGAAAACATTCCATAAGAAATAAATTAATAAATTGTACATACTTATAAATTATGAATTCAAGTACCTTTTATGATTTTCTAATGATGAAAATTTAGAGAATATTTAATAGTAACACTATATCTATATAATATTTTTATAATGATCAACATTATTAAATCCTAGTGTTGAAAATATATAATAAATAAATAATATACAAGTATAGTTTATATGAATTATTTTATTATAAATGGTTTTTTATTGGATTAATGTTTGGAAAAAAAATTTTTGTATAAGAGAATCTATTTTTTTAGTTTAATCTAGGAATTAATGTAAATGTCACTTTACCCCCTTTTAAAAACCATGATGAATTTTCTATATTATAGAACCTAATTTTTTATATGGAATATTTAATACCAATTTTAATAAAATATTATTAATATATTTCATTTCATGATATTTTATATTCCATTTCATGGATTTAGTATTTTGTCATTTGATTTGTACATTACCAATACCATTATGGGGTAGTTTGTATTAAATTTAATTTCATAAGTCATATTTTTTTTATGTACGATGATATCATTAGTATGGTGTGATTATTAAATAAAATATTTCTCTTACCAAATTAAAGTATGTCATGAGTTTGAATATCTATATCTTATCCTTTATTTATATTATATTGAATAAAAAGGATACATAGGTCGTAACGGTCTTTGTTCACCTATAACTTATTGATGAATTAAAATGGTTATTGATGAATCTATATCCTATATGATTGGTTTATTCAACCCTATTATGTTATTCAATTGTAATTTATATTCATACAAGTTGAGAAATAACTTTTCATACAATGATATTATCATTTCCACATTAAAAATTAAATTATTGTTTAGAATAAATATCTTCTTCTTTTTTAATGATATACCATCATTTTTCTTGTTATATTCTCTAACTAAAGAATCTGAAACCTATTTAGGCTTTATATCTTGTGACCTTCTTATTTTTATTTAATCACTTCGAAATTATTTATTACTCCTTCTAAAATGAAGTTTTTCAGTAATCTATTTCATAATTTTAAAAAGTGGTTCCCATCATTTAAAAATAAAATGTTTTATATTTCACTATATATTTAATTTAGAAATAACTAATTCATTTTTCAACAATTATTTTTTGTAGTCTTATTGTCAAAAACTAGGATGAGTACCCTGATATCCCAATAAATGAGATGGCCCTCACAATACCCAAATAGAATTTCTAATCCCAACAGGATGGAAACTAGCACATGGAATCCTACAACATGCAAGTGGGAACTATTTTCCATTAAAAGTTATGTGGTAAAAGTAGAAGTAAAATATTAATATAAAAATAAAACACCAATCAGAGTAAACTATGAGAATCCAATTAGTTATAAACAAGACCAAAGTAATACAACCTAATTACTAAAATAGGGAAAACACAACCTAGTTCCCCAAGGACACAACACACAAATACAATGGTCAATAAATGGATCCACCTCCAAGTTATCCTTTACCATTACACGAACATAGATGAAGAAAATCCACATGCTCTTAATGGAAGAAGTAGGTTGTGAGCTATGAATCCCAGTACGAGCTCACAATAGATTCTATAATAGATTCCAAAAATTGACATACCATGGGAATGCATTTAATTTTTATAGATAAACATGTTTGATATTTTAAAAAATAAGTATACAAATCAGGATATAAAGTTCAAATGATGTAAAAATACTTTATGAAAATAAATTATAAATGATGGAAAATTTCTAAAATACTAGCTTGAATAATATAGTAATATAAAATAGTTTATGTAAATTTAGTAGGCATGTAATGTAGTTTAAGAGAATTGGAAAACATTTATATATCAAATTTAAATAACTAGCATGAAACATGGTCATATTCAAAATAGGTATGATAGTATTTCTAGATATATTACTCCACACTCTCTACGTGATGTTAAAACAATGTGTATACATACATTCTATGTACAAGGTCATAGATGACTTGTCATGATCCCCTATGGGATATAGCCTCCTGCATGTATATTCTAGAATATTGTATTAATCCGAAAGTGTCTCCAAATAACTCACAATCTACCTAAGACTAGCATGTCCTCTTATACAATCATTGATGTGATATTTATTTTAAGAGTACATAAAATAGTTAAATACCATACTTTCATTTAGATTCTAATTTTACATTAAAAATATATATATGTTTTTATAAAAAACATGCCTTTTAACAATATAAAACCAATAGGTTTTTATGAAAACATTTTAAATCCATTTTTATCAATTTAAAATCCATTCAAAACCAAGTATATAATTTTAAAGTTAAATTCAACAATTTAATTTAAAACAAAACATTCAAATCCACACTTTAATTTCCACAATTTAAATTAACACATTTCCAAAAAAACACACCAATTCAATGGAATTTGGGGTTTTCCAAATCTCATGCCAAAACCATTTCAAATATAAAAATTCAATGGAAACATACTTCATTACATCAATTTAATGCATCTTTATGAAAATAAATTTAAATCCAAAATTGAAATAAATCACAAAATTTAATGTTGATCTATTTATATAATCAGGACGGAACCACTTACCTCAATGCCATAGATGTAACACCCAAATAATTTGTGTGGGAGATTTTTTAAATTTTATTGATTTCATATTTTTTTACTACACCAATATTATATTTCAATATATACAACACCTTTTTTTCTTACAGAATACACAACCACATTATTGGCTTGTGTTGCACAAAATTTCTAGTTATTTTTATATGATTCATCATTGAGTATATATTTTTTTAAATTTAACAATGTAGTATTCTTGGATTATGTTATAAAAAATGCCAAATTAATCTTTCAATACATTAAACAATGACCTGGCTAGTGTTAAATGCAAGAGAGACCTTCCTTGATAGCTTTTGTTGTACAGGAAACTGAATTTCACTAAACAATAATATATTTTTAAAATATTTTTTTAATGGGATATAAACAAGATTTTATGAATATTATTAACCCAAATATTAATATTATATAGCTTCATCATTCATCTTACACATTTTCTAGAAAATGATATGGGATCAAAATCAACTTTTGCAATAAATATGTACTTTAAAAAAATGTTGTTTTACCGCCTTTTGATGGTGTAACCATTTTAAATATAGTTTTTAAACTTATATAAATTATGTTTGAGAAAATAAACATATTATTCTGATGAGGGACATAAAAATTTACATTTTTTGAATTTTTGGTAATTTTCTATTATCATTAATATTTTAATGAATAGTGAAAAACCATACATTTTAACTCAAAACTACCTTTTTATCTAATGTGTTTTATAATATTATTGTATATTTAATTATTTTTAAAGAGTAATTGAATTAAATTAATAAAATTTAATAAAATTTCAGTCAATGGATATAATTTCCCTCTTAAATTAGACATAAACAGATGTCAATCTTTTGATTGTTATTATTTCTTAAAAACCTGCTTTTTTGTTTTGACAACGGGGAATTAATTTTAAATTAATCAATGAAAATTATGTGTCATGAATTAAGACAAATTGATTCTATATTTTTAATCATGAGGTTTAAATTTTGTTAATATGTAAATGTTATTTTTGGAAATTATAAATAATAACTTCAGTAATTATTTAATTTATAATTGTTAAAGGGTAAATCTGGTAAATAAGAATAAAAAATAATATTTTCATAATATTAAACTACCAGAATAGATTTAATAATCATATTATATGAGATATTTCCCACCACAAGAATCCATGGGTCGATTTTGGGACCCATTGGATTCATTTGGATATGAAAATGGCAGTTTATAAGAATTATTTTAAAGTAAAGATGACTATAACCCAAAAAAATATCATTTACTAAGAGTATATTGATATTTAGTCATATAACTGATCATTATGACTATAAATAGTCAATATAAATATTAAAATATATCAAAAACATGATATTGTATTTATAATTTTTATACATTAGATAATTATATTTACTTATGACAGAATTATGATGTAGTGATTGCCACATTACTAAATGATTCAAATAAATGAATTTATAAATATTAAACCAAATATAATTTGAATATTTTGATTCCATCCAAAGAATTTTATAGATTAAATTGACATATTATGGATGATTTAATACAGTGTTTTCTATGTAATATTGTTGTTATGTATTTTTATGAAAGTATAGTATGAATAGTATCCAAAATTGACATAATTCAGAAATTAATACATAAAATTTTTAATTAAATTTTATTAAATTCCTAAAAATATAGGATTTTTACAAATTGATAATATAATTCTATTTATCTCATAAATTACTTTTTTTGGGTTGTTTTACATGATATGGTAATAATATTAATGCACAATGTGTAAATAACATGTTATCACAATAAGATTAAAATAGAAAAAATAATCGATAATCCAAAAAAATAACTATAAAAAATTATTAAAAATTGAATAAAGTTTTCGGGAAGATTATTATCCAAAAAAATAATCTTATATTCACATTAAATATGTTTTTGTACCATTTAAATAAAAATTGAATTTATAATAAATTCATATTTTAAGACTTTATTAAAGTGCCCATCTCCACTCCTATAAAAGGAAACCTCCTCCCTATCAACATAAATAAATTTTGAGCCTTCAATATTGGAAAAAACATGACCATTTATCTTCTACACTTATCTAGTTACATTCTAGAGGTTTTTTACTTCTCAAAAGGCCAACTCTAGTGCCCTAAGAGGAAATTTGAAAGAGGCAAGTCGATGAAGAGGTAATATCTTCTACCGATTATTTCTAATTTCTTTCTTTTTCAACTTTTTATTATTTAGTTTTTTTATTATAAATTTTAACATTAGTATCAGTAATATACTGATATGTTATTATAAATATGAAACAACCCAATTTCACCTTCTATCCACCCAATGAAAAATTAATTAATCCTTGGTTCTTACGTACGACTTACCGTCTCCCTCCATGGTGTAATCTATTTTTCACCACCAACTTAATGGATGGGTATGATGGTGTAAATAATTACTATATATGATTATTATAACATGATACTAATTTTTAAAAGATATACACCATTCAATGAAATACCAGTCTATTATTATGGGAACAATATTTTCCCTCATGCGTACGTACGGCTTACCGTCTACACGAAATGATGAGAATCAGTCATAAAATTATCTATTCAAGAATGATTAGAAAGTATATTTAATAAATAATAATAAAATATATTACATATTAATTATTTAGGATATATATATATATAAATTTCATTTTATTACATCCATTTAATTCTATAAGGAAACGAAAACAACCTTCATTTCTATGTACGACCTACTGTCTGCATGAATGGTTTATTCTATTTCATTTATATGTCTAATATATATATATATACTAAATATATATGATATTTAAAATTGTTTATACATTATGAAAGTATTTAAATTATCATATAATTAATTATATCATGAATAAAAATTCAAAACACTTATAATAAATTAATCAATTATTACGCAAAACATTGCTTGAACATGGAATTGACACATGAACGAGTAATATGATGTTGTAATTGAATAATATATGATATATTCAATATTATAATTGTTTTTACAAGTTAAAAATTGGTTTATAACCAATGTATAAGAATTTCTTACACATACAAAGAAATCCTACCTAAGGTAAGGGATAATTTTACAATCTAATTTTTATCCAAGATTGTTTATACATATGTATTATTTAGGGTTTATTTATCATCCAAATATATTTTTTATAAATATGAAATAATATTATTATTATTCTAATATACTTTAATGTTCATTTATCCATTTGGTAATTTTTTAACCTGTGTCGAATGAATCTATGGTCATTAATTGATTTGAGGTACTTTTTGACTTTTCCTGAAAAAGTACAAGGATGATGTTATTTTAAAATATATGGTATTAATGGTATATTATGGTTTCATGATTCATTATATCCATTAATATTACTCTACAATATTTCATGATTGTATTCAACTAAATTCATATCATTTAACATTTCATGACATTTGGAGAAATGAAAAAAAATTTGAAGAGGAAAGGATATTTTCCTAATAAATTATTTTCAATTAATTTATCAAAATTATTTTCTATACATGATGATGATATTTTAAAAGGGTTATTTTTAAATACCTATTATTAATATGATTTTATTGTGTTAATTATGTAAATATATTTTATATGAATTATGTTATGATGGAATGATGTTTAAGAATCCCATTTTATTTCATGGGTTGTGCTATAGTTAATGTTTTTATATTTTTGTGGAACATGTAAGAATGGATTCATTATGGGATGGGTGGGAAAACTATCTCCCTCTAATGCATTGAATAATTAATTATATATAATGATATAGACATGAATGGAATAGAAAGTAAGTCTATTTCAGTAATACATGGGTGGAGTGAGATGTAAATATAGTTTACTAATACATCGATGGAATGAAAAACAAACCCAGTTCAGTAATGGAATTTTCCCACAATGATGGTTTTGGATGCAATTCCATGGATACTATAGATGTTATCTTATGTTATTATTTGTTATCCATAGTCTTATGGTTTATTTAAATGCTTTTCTAAAATGGTTAATGTTCTTTTATGATCAAATCCTTACATAGTGCCACGATTTATTTAATGACTCACGCTATTGATATTTAAACATTATGTTCTTATTTTTACATTCTAATGTTTATAGGTTGTCTTATGTTCCCAATGTTTACCTTTTCTGACCATTTGAGCTCACCCTTTTTATGTTTTCTTTTCACCAGGATATAAAGAAATTTCTTTTTGTAGGAAAACTAATGGGGGAAGATCTTTATGATATATATTGGAGATCATTCAACAAGAAAGAAGAATATGTTACAAGTTTCCAATGACATTAAAATAATATTGTCTTTGGGATTTGGTTTGAGTCATATATTTTTTATTTTAAAAAATAAACGTAATGTCCATTTACATCATGATTGGGTCACTAAATAGATGATAGTGACATTGAAAAAATACCCATTTTGGTTTAATACACCTCATAAGGGTGTTATTATCGTAAGCATCGACACGCCAATATTAGATGATTTTCATGGGTTCCAAGATCCAATACCATTTATTTTATTTCAAAAGCAAATAAAATAACACTTGTGATTATAAAATCACTATCCAGGATAATATTAAAGATATCCATAATAAATATTACATACAATAATATTTTATCTCTCATGGATAATTAAAAATTATTTATTAAAATATTGCATGTGGTATTTTTTTAACTCTCTTTGATAATTTCACATTACCAATTAAATTATTACATGTGACAATATTTCATCTCTATTGGATAATCTCGAAATTTCAATTAAAATATTATATTCCATATCATTTTATCTCTCTTAGATAATATCTGGATTAACGTTTTATGTCAATACATGGTTTTGAAATTATACTTCATTAGTTTATGCAATTACACATAGATAAATTTTTATTTAATAAAATTATCCTTATCTTCTAATGTAATTATCAAAAAAAATATTTCAAACTATATTTATATATATTTCCCCCTTTTGATTATCAAAATTAATAATAATATAAAATTATTAATTAATTATTCGAAGTGTGTTTATCAATATATATATATTGATAATTCATTATATTTTTTAAATCAAGATAATTATTATTTGATAATTTCAAACAATTATCCATTTATAATTTGATGAATTTATAATTTGTTAAATTATTTTTTTTATTATTATGTCAATTTCACCTAATTTTTCATTGCTTGATTATTTATTGTGATTATCCATTATTTTAAAAAGATTATGTTCTCAAAAAAATATCGATTACTTATCATCTATTAATAATAATAATTATCCATTGAAAAAACATTTAATTACCCCATTATAATTTGAGTGTTAATATCTATTATAGTTTCATTCAATTATTCATCAATAATTTTGGGTCATTATAATTTTATAAAACATAACAATTATCTAGGATAAGTTTACAAAAAAAATAAATGAAAATAAAATAAATATATTAATAAATCAATAAACTGTTTTTAAAAAACATACATTTATCATTGATAATCACAATTTTATTTAATTCACTAGAAAATTAATTTTGGGTTTCATGGTTTTATTTAGATTTAACATTTTTAACACCATTTAATAAGAGGGATAAAATTATAAAATAAAACCAACTTTTTATAAGAGATACAATGAATTGGAGAAAACTGGGAACCCTCACCTATCTTGTGACCATTCCCCACCTAAGGGATCCCAAAATCAGTCATCATAATTTTTCAATGGTGTGAATTAGAGTTTTAGTGTTTCCTGCAATCTATAGGATCATTTGAGGATGATGTTAGAATGATTCTTATTTTTCCAATAACCATCCGCATATATTTCACCTCTTTCAAACCACATCCGATTTAATATGAGATTATACAGAAAAATAGTTACATGGGCCTTTAAATTTTCCTATTAAGATGTTTGATGGTTTTAATCATTCTAAATCATGTGATATTGGTGGTTCCAAAGCACTTTCAAATAACCATGGAAGAAAATGGAATGGGGAAGATGGATGAACAATATTTAACTATTTGTTTATTTTATTTAAATTATTTACATAACATAATAATGAAATAACTTTATTTGAATATAGAGTTATCCAAATGTCCGATGCATCAAATGTTATACCCTTTATAATGTAAACCCAGTATTTCGGATATAAAAGTGATATTGGGTTTTCCATACGACACATCATTTGGGAGTTATTCAGTTATTTTTAATAAAAAGTGCTTGTTTAATATATTATATTTAATAATTTTAATCCTTCATCTCCATGCCATTGTGGGAATTAGAATATTTCACCAACTCAGTGTCGAACCCCAAAAATATTAAATTGAATATTCAGTGATGTTAACTTATTATTATGATCTTGAACACAGTTAGAAAAAATTCGTAGATAAATTATTATTTTCCCACATAAGATATTAACAATATAACAAAAGAGGGTTTATAAATATCCAAAACAGTAATAGTATATCACATTAATATTTTATGAATTATTTTAAGACAAATTTAATTTCATCAATGGATTTGGTTACAGGAAATACCGAGTTTAATTAAATTGAGATGTAATATTAATATTATCAGTTAGACAAAACCATTATAACCTAGACAATAAATATGTATATATGAAAACTAATAACTGCATTTTTAAAATTAATAATAAAATAATTTATTAATTAAATGAAAATGAAAACAATTTATTAATTTTTTTATATTTCTTAAACGCTTTGAAAATAGATTTTCATAAAATATTAGTGTTTTTTATTTTTATTAAATAAATCAAAAATTAAATTTTGACACTTTTATAAAATTTATAAAAAAAATTTACTAATATTTGGAAAAAAGTAATAACTATCTTAATATAAAATTTCTATAATTTCACCAACAAATTGAATTTTCAAGGAATTATAAAAATACTAATTAAAAACAAATAATTTCATGAATTTATAATGATAAAAAATGAATAAATGTTTTAAAAAATTTAATTTATTTCCATTATATAATTATAAAACCAATTTAAATCATTTTAATCAATTTCATGTTAATTTTTTTACATTAAAGCGTTTTATAATTATGAATCATGCCTCATTGGAAACACATTTTTATCACATCTAAGAGATTAATTTTAAATTATATTACATCCCTTATGTGAATGGAAATTTTAAATGTGAATTTAATATTAGAAATCTGTAAAATTAATATTTTATAACATGGTCAACATAGATTTCGGTCAAAATGAATTGTAAATTATGTAATTTTTAGTTACCATAGTTATGGTTAAAATGGGTTTACCAGGGGTCAAACTAAAATGTTAATGTTAAAAGGAATCTAAAAATATCGATAATTACTATTGGATGGAAATATTAAGAAGCAATTTATTTTGCCTCTATTTCTATATTCTTTTAGGATACTTTTACAGGAATTAAACTAATGGAATAATTTATGAAAATAAAAAACATAAATTTTCACCCACAATGTTATTAGATTTCAATTATATATTAAAATGTTGAAAAGAAATGATTTGAATTAATATTTAAGTAAATATTTAGTATAATTAATTAATTTCATAATTATAATTTATTTCTGAATTGTTAATTTTTATAATTATTTAATATTCATGAGAAATGCCAATACAATAATTATTTTATTATTAGTAAAAAATACTAAAATAAATAAAAGTAATATAAATTGAATGAACTACTGTATTAAAAAAATTTAGACAAATATTAAATTATATATGGTTTTATAAATGTTATATCCTAATTTAAAGTTATAATATATTTCAAATTAAATGAATATTTTAGAAGTTGGCATTAATGTTATTTTATAATAAATAATGTTTCTATTAAATGATTTGAATTTCAAAAAAATGCATCATATTACAATATAATATTTTTATGTATACTAAAATGAAAAATATTCCATTAATAGAACAATGATCCATTTATATAAATTATATTTAACCCTAAGTATGGATTTTTTTTACCATGATTAATTGTAAAATAGGGTTTTGTGCATATAAATTATTAAGGTTAAAATTAATACTTCTCACATTAAGGATTTTTATTTATTATATATGTTTATAAAATCAATAAATATTTGGTTTAAATTAACTAATATTAGTTATTTTATTTCTAGTCTTAAATGAAAAATTTATATTATAAAATTTTATATAAAATCGTGAAAACTAATTTGTTAAATACAAATAAACATAGCTGTTAAAGAAAATTATGTTTAAAACATCAATTTTTTGTGGAGGTGTGGCATGAACATATTATCTAAAAAATTTATTTTTATTAACTTTGGAGGAACTTGGGGTGAGAGGGACTTCCCATTTTTTAATAGCATGGTCCATTTATAAAACATTGACTCATCCCATGTTATAAAATGTAATATTTTCTACTAACTTCTACATTCATAATAATAAAGTTTACCTTCCAAAAAATTAGAAATATCACTTCCCAACATCCTTATACTTGATCCGTATAATCCGTTTATCAAAAAAGATCATCACTCGGATCCTTAATAAGATATCCAAAGGGAATTGGTAAAATAAAAGGTAATTATCATCAATAACACTTTCATTATTAAATTTTCTATTACCAAATTAATTCATGTAATATTTGTTACATTATAATTATACATGTATTTACTATATAATAATTTTTTCGATATTTATGGAATTAACAATATATATATTATCTACCGTCAAATGGAATGTGACCTATCGATTATGTGTTTGGAAGACTACCGCCTCATGGATTATTGATATTTTTTTCCATCACTACCTCTCATGGGTTGTAATAATTAATGATTTAACATATCAAATATGTGAATATGAAATTATAATTTCTCAAATACATTGTTACATTCCATTAGGTGGGAATATGATAACATCTATCATGTGTGAACCATAATATCACCTCAAAAAGCAATGTAATTGATTCTTCAATACTAATTTATATAGAAAATAATCAAGAGAGGTTTAATTAATAAATGTCATATATATGGAAAATAATAATGGAAGGATAATATATTATTTACCTTCCTATCATTTCATATTTTTAGGAAATTGAAGTACAGTTCTGGCATACATATGGAATATCGTCTCCAAGAATAGTGTATTCAAATTTCTATATGTACTTTCAATGTATTAATGTAAATAAATATATAATGACCTCATATATTTAGTATTTTTATTGTGCTTAACATTTCAAGATGATGTGACCATCAGTAAAATGACTGAAAATTCTAAATCAAATCATACATGGAAATCAAACTATTTATTACCAAAAATGTAATACTTAAAAGAAATTTTAAATAAATGGGTAATAACATTACATCATAAAACCATATAAGGTAATATATATAGACGATTAATTAATATATTTATAATAATCCTATATTTATTATAATTTCAAATCTAATGTGTATGAAGGAATTTAAGGTATAAGGTAATGTATTTCTGGTATCTCTTTTATTTGAGGGAGAAATATTTCGTACTAACAACTCATTTCATTTGGCTGGTACATATACAAACCATTTGACATTATATATTAGAAATATAAATATTATCATTGTATATATAATCGATTTAATTATATTATTCAAGTGTTATTATGATTTAAAATTTTAAATGTGTAAATGGATTTTCATATAACTTTTATTTCTACAGGATACATTCCTTATTCACCAATTTTATCTTTTTTTAATGTATATACTAACTATGAATGTATTTTATGATTATTTTCAGGAAATTGTTCAATCTATATATCATTTTTATGGTTATGTTATTAATGTTTATTTTAATTAAAAATATTCTAATATGGAAAATTTTTTATGATTCAATCTCATAGTTCATCAATATTGTTTAGGATTATATTTTTTATTATTCAATCTTATGTGAAACCTCACAAGAAACTCATGAATTTTATTATGAATATTTATTTGGGAATGATTATTTTCTTTTCATCCAAATTATCTTAATGTACTATATAGATAGAATATATGTGGTTAATAAGATATCAACTTAATTTTTCTCCTCTGTTGAAAATTATTCTTCATCTATGTCTATTTTTTTGAATAATTATTTAAATAATGTTTATAGTATACTATAATGTCAATTTATTAATTTTTTACCCATGTTTGAATTTTATCAAAATATTTAAAAATATTCTTCTTCTCATTTTCCAAATGACTTGATTTTTATCTTTTTACAAAAAATCTTAGTGTAATATTTTTTTATAATTTGAATGGAATGGAAAATATATTACACTGGCATGTCCGATTATTTATTTTATGATTAAAATATTTTATTCCAAAGAAATATTAATTTTTTTAAATTTTAAAATGTTATTTGGAATTTTTGATTCCAAAACAAAATTTTCATATTGGAAAGGCTATTTTTCTCATGAAAGGATTTAAATAAATTTTATAGACTCCTTTATATTATTTTATGGTTATATTCAACATATATGTATTAAAAAATATTATTTAATTATATCTCTTTTATTATAAATATTTTATTTCCTCATGATATGTTCCATGTGTTCATCAAAAATAATTTTCCATCTAAGATTATATTAGTTTTTATCACTTATTGTCTACAATTGATATGATTTAAGGATTAAATTCTTATTCATTTTTAATAAGATTTAAAATGATAAAAAAAAATATTTATGAATCCAATTACATTTACATTAGTTATGATATGATGAATAGTTTGTGAATCAAATTTCTATTCATTGTTTTTTATAGGATGCATTATTTTTTTGATAATGTGAAACAAAAATATGTGGATTATTTTATGTGTGGGATATATATCAAACTCCAATTCATTGAGTAATGATTAATTATATATGGTCTCAAAGGATACACAAAATGTTATTAGAATCCCAAAAGAGGTCACATGAGAGTTTTGAAAGGCCCAAAATGGGAATATAAGGGCTTATCAAATGATCAAACCTGGTATATGGGTGCTTATACCATGCCTAAAATTTCATAAATTATTTGTAGAAACCTATTAAAAGAAAATACACAACTGAGGTTGTTATACAATTACATTGGAATAAGTAAAATTTTATTTATTTATTAATGGATGGAAATTTTTATTAATCATGGAAAACTGGATACATAAACAAGTATTTTATTACAAATAATTACACAAATTAAAACATATATTTTCTATTGAAAAAAAATTAATAAATATATTATGTCGTTGTATATAAATAGTAATAATCATAATTTAATCATTTGGAAAGGGAAAAATTGAGTTGAGTTTAAATGTTCAGAAAGGATAATTTATGTCATAATTAATATAGATTCAATTAGAATAATCTATATTCAAAGGTAAATAATCATGAAAATATGTCATTTTATAAATAATTGAGAATCAAGAGTGTAAATATTATATTAATGTAATGAATTTAAAACAATTCCATTTAAATAACTGGATAATTACTAATTAGTATATAATTATAAAAAATGATTACACATTCCATTGAAATTATAAACAGGGAATGAAATGAATCCATATATGTTTTCATATTGAAAATACCCTGGATAATAAATAATGAATATTAATTTTTTAAAATCATAACTATCAAACAACGTGTTTCCAAAACACATGATTCCTTTACAATGATTTCCTTTTACAAGGTTATTTGCAAGACTACAATCAAGAACTTTCATAGGATAGTTTAAAACTATGTCCAGAAACCGTAATATTAATCTTGAAAAAAACGATAGGTTTTTATCTAACTAATTAAATTTCATGACTGTAATTATGAATAAATGGGATTAATTTAAATAGTCCATATCCCATGTATTTCATATCCAAACCAATCCTCATATATCGAATAATCAATTTGATTAAAAAAATCCTTTTAAAATATCGATAATGAATAATTTATGCTGATCTATCAATATTTATTTAGTAAATCAAATAAAAATAAATTTCAAAAAACTATTTAAAATTATATATAGTTTAGAAAATGAACATTTTAATGATAAATGATATGGATAATTATGGGAAATTTGTTTTTCAATTTTCACCAAAAATTTAACATTTTAAGGGGACTAATAAAATTAATCAACTGAATATCAATAATATCCTTGGTAAAATAAATCAAAAACATTCAAAGGAATAATAAGGTTTATATAGATGAAAAATACCCATATTAGTGAAAAAATAAATGGTTTTTGTCTTTGGTGATTGGAAATAATATAAAAATACATTTTAGAGAACTATTTTGGAGGAAAATATCATTTTAATTTTGATTTTTTTTTGAAAATTATTCTATTTGAAAATAACTATTAAAAAAATTTTCATTAAAAAATATAATTTTAAAATTTCAAAATAAGCTTCAAATAATTGATAATAGGTAAATTTTTGCTATACATATAATTTCAAAAAAATATTTCTTTTTCATAGTAAATCGGTAAGAAATTGATTTTTTTAGAGAGAAAAAACAATATTCCTTTGAGTAAATTTTTAACAGATAATATTGGTAAAATTTACTTTAATAAATCGTTTTGGAGAGGATAAAAATATTTATGAAAAACGTTTTAGAAAATAAGGTTTTAGGAGAAAACATGATCACTGAATAAAGAGAGAAATAATGTCATGTATTCTTGAAAACATTTTCTAAACATATTGAGTAGGAAAGGGTATGCAAATATTAGTATTACACCAAAAAGTAAATTAATAGCCATATTAGAAGAAAATGAAATGGGCATTCTAAATATTCATTATACAAATTCTGTTCAAGTATCTAAATAAAAAATAGACTAAATTTGATTTTAATCATAAAATAAAACCTTAAAATGAACATAATGTCATAGTTATATCTAATCGAAGAATTGATTATGTGTATTAATTATAAATAAACCAAAAATAATTATAAATACATCTACATATTTTCAAATTCGCTATTAAAGTTGTAATAAAATATTTACATGAAAGAGAAACTAATATAACCCAATGAAAAGAAATTGATATATGAAATTTATTTAGCAGTTCATTGCATTTAATTTAAAACCCCATTGAAGAAATAATTAAAATTTAAAATAAAAATAACATGAATATAAAATAATACATGACCTAATGTAACAAAATGGATAGTACATAAACCACACAAAATAAGTAAGTGGTCAATATAGCATGTCTCTAATAGATGTAAAAATTAAGATGAATATACATTACCTTGTGTTTTCTTTTCAAGTAAACGTCCCCTAACGTCATATATAATTTTTTTATTCATGTAAATATCTTATATAAAACCATAATCATTTTTATAATATCATATATGGTATTGTTATAATAAATTATTTTTTGCTTGTTAAAAATCCTTCATTATTTTCTCAATATTTCCTGTGCTAGTTGTCCAGTTTTTTACTGTGTTTTGACAAGTCTCATGATATTACTATTAATTTGATAATGATTTAATCATCAAAATAATTTCAAAAATGATGTTAATATCATATAAACACATTTTATATTTATTTATAATTATCAAAAAAATTATAATATATGAAAATAAATGCAATGTTCATAGAGACTGTATGCTATACGTACAAATGAATACTACTTTCATTTATTTTCTACATTAAATGAATGAAAGGTTGATTATATATATGTACATTTATATTTTAATTCCATAATTGTTTTTTTCTTAAATATTAAATATTTTTTTTAAATAATCATTAATACATTCCAATTATAGAGTAAACGAATCACTTCACTATGATTAGGTTGTATTCCACATGTCTAAAAACAATGTTATCGTATTTATAAAAAATGGGAATAATTAAGTCATGTGATATTTAGAAAATATAGAATAATAATAAAACATAAATATCATAAATATCATATAAAAACCCTATGTACATAATAATATTCATCCATTAATGTTGGTAAAGGAAAAAAACCAACATTGTTTCACCTGACAGTAGTTGACCATTCATAAATAGGTATGTTTTCCAACAAATTTTTGGATGTGTGTCTTTTTTTGGTATAAAATATAACATAACAAAATCATAGAATATTTTGGAATATTATGTTTTTATATAATAATATAATAATAATAAATTAATTGGTTGAGATAAAAGTAGAACATATAAGTTAACTGAAGAATGTTAACTTGTTTTTGGGTAACATATTTTGGTTTATAAAAAAGACCTCCTTAGTGGGATTTTATACCATAGTGAAGCTTATTAGATTAAAAGAGGGAATTTGGTGTCATATTTGGCTAGGGTTTGGGAAATCCAAAATTATTGAGATGTGTGATTAAGTGCGAGGGGTTGCCATATTATAGTAGAGAAGTGGAATTATTGTAAATATAAAATGGTAAACACTACTGAGAGTTATACCTTACATTGTGTTCCTAGAATAATGATAAAAATTATATTCAAGGGATGATGTGATGTAAATGTTTAAAATTTTATTATTTACATGTTTCAATTTTCATTTTTTTCACATAGTTTTAAGGTTTATTCCATTGTTAATCTAATTTTTTTCTTAATCGATGAAATAAATTTTAAATAAATTCATTAATATTTTTTTTAAAATATATTGACCATATTTGAAAATATAAATTATTTTGGAACAAAATATAATATCAATTTTTTAAAATTACTATCACATAATTGTAAGAAATGTATTTAAATTAAATCCCATAGCCTGGATAACATCACATGTTTTTAATGTAAAACATTTCAAAATATTGAGATGTTTTTATATAAAAGTTATAAGTAAAATTAATTATAATGATCTAAATTGATTTAATTAATATAAAATTTATATAATTAATCATTATAAAAAAATATATCTATTTTTTCCTTTTAAATAAATTTGATTAAAATGATGTTTTGATTGAATGTTAAGTATTTTTTAAATATTTTTCATAAAAAGAAACGTCATAGAAATATAGAATAAATTTAACCTAAGATAAATATTATTTTCTGTATTAAAAAATGTGGTTTATTTTGATATGTAAAATTTATAAAAATTTTGAAAATTATATTTAGTATATGATCTCTATTGGAAGGAGGAAAAGGTTCCATTATAACATAGATGTTTGATGTACATAATATTGGATTCATTATTATCATATGGATATAATATATTTTCGGTGAATGGTGAAATATATTATTAGATTTATTGTATATATACTATCCTAAGTTAGTTAATATTAATAATAATCTATAATTTAATAGTTTATTTATGTGTTATTATTTAAAATAATATTATCTACATAATATATTGTGGTTCTATAAAAATCATTATTACATGTGACACAAACTATTGAATAAAATCATTTTTTTCACTGGATAAATTAAATATCATTAATTATTTCATTGAAGGGTATATATTATTTTAATGTCAATTAAAATATTAGATATACTATAAAGTCTCTATATGTTATATTCATTTTTATATTTTTTGTTGCATATCATACAAATTATCGAATAAATATTACTATTTTAAAATTTTGACGGTGCTACATTCTCCTCACATAAATTAACTTCTTCTCTCTCAAATTATGCATTATTTTTGTAGTCAAAGGTATTATAATTGAAATTTATTTGTTTAAAAACTCACATAGAAAAATATATAATAAAATATATTCTCAATAGGAGTGAATGAGAAGTAAAAATGTCACATGGAATAACATATAAATGGATTTCTACAAAGGAGAAAATTACTGGCATGTTAAAATATAGAGATGTATGTCACGACCCACCTCCCCCGGTCATTAACATTATCATCTGTCCCCATGAGTATCCTGTAATACCTTGGTTTCCTTCCTATCACACCATAGGCTATTACTCACTAGAGTCACTTATCAGACTAATGACTACCCCCATATGTAAAAACCTATTTTTCCGTGTGATTTGTACTCACTCACACACATGCTGGGAAACATTCCAGAAGGCCACCCATCTGGATTATTATTCCTGGACAAGCATGCTTAACTATGGAGTTCTAATCAGACAGGCTCTTGAAAAGAAAGGTTCAACTTGGGGACATGGGTAGTAACATTTATCCTTCTTATGTTTCACTTTTCTTGTAGTGTAACATTATCCACCTCTTTCAAGCATACCGCCCTCGTTGTGAACCCCAATAATCAAACCCAGGTAGTACCTAAACACTTCTGGCTGGGTATTGGCACTGATATCATTGTAAAAACTGACCCCATGGGTCTCCTGTAATACATTGGTTTCCTTCCCAGCACACCATAATCTATTACTCACTAGGGTCACTTATCAGACTAATGACTATCCCCACAGGCGAACACATGTTCTTTCAGTTTGTTTTGACCTCACTCACACAAACCATAGCAAACTTCCCAGAAGGTCACCCATCCTGATTACTACTTCAGGCCAAGCATGCTTAACTGTGGAGTTCTAATCCGACAGGCTCCCAAAAAGAATGGTTCACCTAGTTGACATGGGTAGTAACATTTAGCCTCGCTCCCCGCAGACACGTGGGCCCTACCCTTGGTCCCACCAACATGACCGAATGGGTTATCTGACTAATGGCAGTCCTCATATGACAACACATGTTCTTTCCAGTGTGTTTTTCCTCACTCACACACACCCTGAGAAACATTCCAATAGGTCAGCCATCCTGATCACTACTCCAGGCCAAGAATGCCTAACAGTGGAGTTCTAATCAAGTAGGCACCCGAAAATAATGGTGCACCATGTTCACATGAGTCATATCATTTAGTCATTTAACCATTTAGCATTCTGTGGTGTTACATTGTAGAAAAAATATAAATATTTATAGGGTGGGATTGAGGACATAATCCAAAAACAAGTGAATTAATAATAAGAAATTTTATGCCTCAATACCATAAATATATAAAGATCTAATAGACCATCAGTTCAAAATGTGAATTTATAATGAAAATATTTTTTCATTTAAGATTTATTTCCAAATATAAATGAATATTTTTGTTGAACATGAATTTAAATACCTAATATGTTTCAATTTTGAATAAAAAATTTCTTATTTTTGTGTGATTCAATAAAAATATAGTTCATCCATTACATCATGAAATGGAAATCCAAAAATATACATTGATTCCTATAGCACTAAATTACACTTTTTTATTGTATTTAGTCTCATAAAGGGGTGAATAGTCTATCAATTTTTCTAACTATTTTTAAAAGACGATATGGTTAATATATTAATGCATAAACCTAAAAATTAACACTACACATTATTTGTTAATATTTAATAATCCATTTTTTTAACAAAAAACAATGACAGATTAACCCAAATATCTCATAGGATAATGATATGCATGTAATCCATATCATCCTTTAGTAATAGGTTCATTCCCCACCACCTTATAGGCCTTAATTTTCTTAAGACCATATCACTATAATTTAAAATTTAAATATTATGGACATCATTCAATTACTTATAATAAGAAAATATCCTTTTATCTATGTTTTGAATATGAACCAAATACATAAATACTAAATCTATTTACTTCCATATAGGCCCTTCATTGGTCTAAGGATTAACCCAATTCATTAATTTTCATTATCTATTTATATATACTATAATGGGTTTAAAATAAAATTTAAATTATCCTAATAATATCCTTTGGGTGTGTAAAACTAGGTGGAAAGGCCGATTGCCATGTTCTAGATTGTACTCAAGTTAAGCTAGACACACCAATTCCGAATAGTTACCCCTATGTTCATCTATTCCAAAACCATGTTCAATTTTATTATAAAAACATGGCTATATTTATCATAAATCCTAATAATCTCTAGATAAATTTTTTTTATTATGTTCCTCTATACTATTCTTGAAATTATACATTTCGGTTATATTCTCTAATCAATTTTTTTATAAATATTGTTGAATCATTTTATACAAAACATACTCTCATGCCAAATATAGTGTCCCAGCCACAAGAATCATAGATCAGATATCATTTTACCATTACATTAGCATAAAATACATAAAAATCACCCCTCAATGGACATAAAAATTTATTATTCTAGTCAAACTACGTACGTAAAAAAGTCATGTATTACAAATGAATCGAACAACTTTAACATAATTTTTTCTTTTTTTAATTCGAGGATAAATTTATCCCATATAGTATATACATATATATATATATATATAGGTTTCTTATTAATAATCATAGAAAATATGGGAAATGAAAAAAAATAAGGGTGGGAAAAAATTCATAGTACAGTTAAGGTACATCATATGAAGAAAGGAATCAATGAGAATATTCAATATGGATAGGTAAGTAACTAAGACCACATTCCACATAATCAATGAAATATAAATAATTGATTAAATAATATGGAATGTTAAATAAAAAAAATACACATTCTGATTAATTAATGGGACAATAAATAATTATTGTGGAATGGTATGAAACTAAAAGCAAATCACATTTAATTAATAAACCGAAAATCAAACATGTCTTTGGTATTTTTCATATTGAAAATATCATTGATAATATATAAAAAATTATAATAAAGAAAATGCATAGTTAACAGGTATCATGATTCCAATTCATTTGATACCATTAACATAAATACAATTCACATGATGGTTTATCATACTACTATTAAGTCATTCCTCAATGAATTTTATATCTATGGGTTTAAAAAAATATATTATATTTGTAAAAAAACAAGGGTTTGAAGCCAAAATATTTCATCTCACGAGACTGTATAATCATCCTCTGGAATGATTTAAATAGTCCTAAACCCATGTCTTTCATGCCAAAATTATTTCTCATATATCGAATAATTCATATAATTAATAAATTTTCCTAATCAAATATCTTTATTTATTAAATGATACATTTTTTCAATATTTCACCAACCAATTAGATAAATTTTACATTAAACATGGTATGTATAAATGATATATAGTTTAGTAAATTAACATATAAAAATATAAATAATATATATAATTGGGGGGAATTTAATGTTTAATGATTATAGAAAACTGAATATTTATATGAGACTGCACAAATGAATAAAACAAGATAATTTTTATACTATCCAATGTCAAATCCGTAAAAAATAATACATCTAATTGATAAGGGTGATATCAATGCATCGTATCCCATGATTTGTAAAAATAATGAGTTTTATATTATTGTTAATATTATAAAAAATCATTAAAAAAATTACATGACAGTATACTTTTGATTTTGGAAAATATTTTTAAAATACTTTTACATGAAAATTAATTTAAAAATAATTTTAAAAAATACTTAATCTTTTAAACTAGAAAAAGAATCTTTGATGAAATAAAATTGGATAAATAAATAAATTTCATACATGGTAAAACAAATTTCTTTTTCACGGTAAAATTAATGGAAAATTATTTTTTCCGAAACATATAAAAAAATTTATCTGAAATTTATTATAAAAAAATATAAGGGTTAACTTTTATTAACATATAATTTTGGATCCTTTAAACAAATTAAAACCATTTTAGATAACATTTTTTTATATGGAAACCTTTTATCCAACTAAAGAGAGAAATAATGTAAGGGATTTTTAAAAACATTTTCAAAATAATATTTAGTAGAAAAGGTTAGAAACAATATAATATTAATATTAAAAATTCAAAAAAAAAACTAGAGTATTAGACATTTTTTTGATCTTTTATCATAAAAATTCCTTTAATGGAATCTCAAGAATACAGGTTCATGAATAGATTGAGATTTTGAAATTAACCTTTAAAATGAATTTAATGTCAAAGAAAGAAATAACCAATGAATATATTTTTTGTATCAATTTTAAAACCATTTAATATAAATTTAAATACAACAATATTTATTTACATTAATTATATGAAGAATCATATAGTATTAATGACTATGAGGATTTAACATAACAAAATGAAAATCAATTGTGCTATGAAATTTATTAATCAATTAGTAGATTTATATTGAAATACTGTTTCATGAATAAATTAAAATTTAAAATAAAAATAACATAATTTTAATAAAATTCATGATTTAATATATCAAATTTATATTTTTATAAATCAAAAAAATAATTAAGGGGTTAATATTAAATTCATCTCACATGTGTAAAAAGTTATATGAAAATCTTTTAACTTTTTTTCAATTCAGTTAAATGTGATTTAAAATAACGTATATTGGTTTTAAACATGTCAATAACTTATAACAGAACTATAAATATATTTATAATATCATATATAATTTTATTATAATACCTTGTTTCCCAATTTTTATTAATCACTTATTATTTTCATTATTTCTTATGTTAATTGTCTTGTTTTTCGAGTGTGATTTGAATTGTTTCTTATCGATCTTATTAATTAGATCAAGATTTCATCATCCAAAAAATTGAAAACAATATTTAAATTCAATATATATTATTTATATTTGTTTCTATAATAATCAATATAATATGGATATATAAAATGAAATTTATCATCAACATAGGAAGTAATCTGTATGTACACATGAACACTACATTTATTGCTTTTTAATAATAAAACAATAAAAATAAATGATATATTTGTAAATTTATATTATAATTCAAGTTTAATATTTTTTTATATATTTAATATATTTTCTTTATAATAATCATTTGTACATTCCATTTATAGTGTGAACAAGTCACATCTTTCTAGGGAGGCAGTAGTCAACATGTCCACCAATGAGGTTATCGTATTTACAAAAAATGGAAATTACAATTGAATGTGTTATATAACATTTTAAAACAATTAAGATAAACTAAATATCAAATACATAACATGAAAATATATTTTCCATCAAAATTTCCATTATTGAAATGTGGTGAAGGAAAAATTAAAAACATTATTACATGGTGTAGTAGTTCGTATTAAATGAATTATTAAGCTTTTTACCCTTATTTTTGAAGTGTTTCTTGGTTTAAGTCAATCCATTAATATAAATACATATATGTATATTTTTTATACTGATGTTATTATATAATTATTGAACAATTTTAAATTAAGTGGTGTTGAAACAAATCAAATATAGATTCAGATTGAGAAATGTTACCTATGTTATGGGTAACTTCTTTTTGTTTACACTAGATGTTATACGGGTATAAATTTTATTCCCATGGTCTTGCTTCCAAGGTAAATTTAATGAAACTGGGTGATTATTTTTGATGGTTTTGGATGATTTAATGGTGTTGATAGGTGTAAATATGTGGGAGGGGTTTGTGCCTTTTTATAGTGGATGAGGAGATGTATTTTGGAAAATTTAATAAGGTAAACACAGATGAGAGGTATCCTATACATCATGTGCCTAAAGTACAGATCCAAATTCATGGAAATAGAGAATATGGTGTAAATATAGACATATGGTACATTTTTAAATGTTTATTGGTGATGTTGGATCTTATGATTAACTATTAGTTCATTATTAATCTAATTTCCACCTCAATCCCTATAATTAATCATAATTACATTCCTTAATGTTTTGGTTAAAAAACTAATTTGACATTTTAAAACATTAAAAATTAATCTGATTGAAATTATGGAATCCTTTTTTAATTAAAATCACTTAATTTTAAGAAATTATTTTATATTTAATAACATAGATGAGATGACAATGTAGATTTTAAAAGAATAGATGATAAAATAGTTGAGTTTTTTATCCCATTTCAAAGATAGTTTGATTCTAATTACCTAAATCAAATAAATTTATATAAAATTTATCTAATTAAAAATTAATGGCATTGAATAAAATAATTTACCATAAATGTAAATTATACAAAACAATGTTTTGAAATAAAAATCAGTATTTTTCTATATTCATAATAAAAATATACTTCACAGAAAAATAACATAAATAAACCCTAATATATTTTTTATGATCCCATAAATAAGGGAACTTAATTTTAAAAAATGCTATTTATAAATTTATTAAAAATATTATTTAAAGTAGGTTCTCAATTAAAAGGAGGTGACCATGCCTCTATAAAAAAAATTAGATTTTCCATAATATTTAGCCTGTTCATATTGTATAATTCTAAAATAAATTAGTTAAATGTAAATAAATTTGATTTGATATATTATATATATATTCTCAAAAAATACTTAATACAATTGATAACATATAATTTAACATATAGGATAAAAAAATTTATTTTATATGTTAATATTTTACTAATAAATTGTTGTTATAAAGATCTTTGTATTCCATGTAACACAATCTATCGAATAAACACATCATTTCATGGAATGCAAGATAACTAATTAATTTGTGAATTTCATACTATGTAATATATTCAATTTATTTAAAATATAAGATATACCATAAATTCCTTATAAGTTATATACATATCTATGGTTGATGTTATATTTCATACAAGCTATTGAATAAAAGTTACTCTTTATGAATTTTGAGGGAGTTATAATTCATGTTGATTATCCTTGAAAAAAATATTATAAATAATTCGGTGTACTCCATAAATCTATAACTTATTTAAATGTTATGATTTCATGGAAAATGTTCTTTTATTAAATTATGATTCATATATTATAATATAATAATATTTATTCCATGAATCATTTTTATGATCTAAAATATATAGGTTATGGTATTTTAGAAGTAATTTTTATGTTCTTACAAACTTAATCTCATATCATTCAAAAATGATAATTTATAACTCCCCTGATTACAATTATTGTGCATCTTATCTTACCCTTTGTTAAGATTCTATTTCCCATGTTATAATTAAATGTTTTAATTATGGTATTCCAAAAATATTACTATATGGGAATATATTTATTAGAGTTGTCGAAGAAAATTAAAAAAATTATAATATTGTGTATCTTGTCTGAAAATACAAAAAACAATTATAGTCTTTAGTCATGATTTTATGACATTTATTTGATATTAATATTACAAGATAAAATATTGTATGTATGTAAATAATGAGTCACTATAGTTGGTATAAAATGAATGGATTAGTTTTCTTGGATACCTAGATATGAAAAAATTATTAACAATCCTAGATATATGACTAAGGACATATCTAATTATTTTAATAGAGATATAACTAAGAATATGATTAAGGATAATTATTTTTATATGGAACTATCATGAAAATATAAAGAAATATATATAATGTTGCTTAATAAAAATCATATCCTTGTATTTATATAACAAGTGGATGTAGATAAAGAACAGTTGTACTTTGTCTAAAAACTCTAATAAGGCCACATTGAGTTGGAATCTATCATCACCTCATTCTTGATAGAGGGCCTTACTGCACTCCTGGTTTGACACTCCCAACGGATATTCTATGGAAATTTAGAAACTCTTTATGAACCATTATGTAGGACAAAAATATTTTACGAGAATCAATGAACATGATTAAACATAAGGGGTATTATATATAAAATAATGATTAATGATCTATAAATCAAATATTTGATTTATCATTATTATGTGGTTTTCCAATAACAAAAATGATTCTAAAAAATGATTATTTGGTTTAGTAATTATTGGGAAACCATAGGAACATTTTCAATGTTGAATGGGATAGATTATATGTTGATGGGATAAAAACGGAATATGATGGTAGTGAATTATATTATAACTATGGGAAATAAATTATCATAAAATATGATTAATGATGTGATATGTAATCAAGTCTAGAACTAATTAAAGAATATAAGTATTGTTTTTGTTGAGAGTTTCAATTCTAGACACTATAGGAGAAAGAAGAATAAATTTCCCATATGTTGAGAAAGTTATGAGATGCACATTAGAGAATGTCTCAATGGACATAAAATATTTTTTTATGTGTGTAGATGAAGGGTGTAGAATAGTAAATTTTTAAGGAAAATTTAAATGTGATGATTATAGAACATATGTGAATAATATATTGAATAATGAATCATCAATGGTTAAATAATTTTAATTTGGGAATTGTGCGCATAAGAAAAAATGGTGTCCATGGGGGAAATGTCGTGAATATGATTAATATACTGGTACAAGTAATAGTTCTTAAATAAAAAAAAGGAATATTAAAGGAATGATTTGTAAGGAAAAATAAGATGAAGTGTATTTAATGGTTTATAAATAATGTATAATAATATAAAGGATTATGTATTGGATATCATGAATTATAATATATATAAAGATTTTTACATTGTTGTTTTTAATTAATGATGTTCAACAATATATTAAATTTTACTGATGAAATTGATAAGTTATTTAATGGAAATGATTAATTTTATGGAAAACATATGATTATGGGAAATATAATAGTTTACATTTTTTTTATTTAGAGATGATGATTTTGTGATAGTGATATGATTGATTTGGATAATGTAAATTAGATAGTATAAATTACCATTAACTAATTAATGATTTGACGAAAAAATATTTTATGTCATCATTTATGAAGATTACTCATTTTTATTTTTAATGAATTTATTAAATAATATGATGTTTTATTTAATTAATGTTGAATGATGTTTGTATTCATTGGTATTTTAATGAAATTTTTTATTACCTTCATTAAATAAAATATATTTCAAACGCATTCAAACATTTTGTATATGAAAATTTTGACAGAAATTATATTATTTAAAAAATTATGTTATGTTTGAATTTTTATTAATTCAATATAAATATCTTATTATTGGTCGGGGAATATAGTTATTCATTTATTTAATGGTCTATGATGAAATTTTTATGAGGTTTTAGAGATTAAGGTATAATTTCACCATATAATGATTTATTCAAATTTGATAACATGTGCTAACCATTTCAGTTTTGAGGATAACCATATATGTAATGATTAAATTAACATAATTCTATGGATTATCCCTAAATGATTTCAAAAATATTAAAAATACATATTTACATCATGTAAAGATAAATAAATTAGAAGTTAATGAATGGAGAACCAAATTTTGAAAATATGATAATGAAATGGGAAGATTCCAAAATATTAAATATTTCATTTTTTCTATCATCAAAGAGAAAAATCATGAAACACTAGGAAAAGGATATTAAAAAAATTGTCTTATTACTTTTGGTACTATTAAATCAATGGGTGTTAACTCGTCATGGATTTATATATTTTATGATGTTAACTTTCTCCTAACCATATACTCTATTAATCTGTATTAGAATTTTTGAATTTTTTTTCCCATTCCCATGTTTTTAATTCCTACCAAATTTATCGTATTTTTGGAATGTTTTAATTTTATTAACAGTTTATTTTATTTTCCCTCTTTTTAAAAAGATTTTTATTAAACATATTTATTATATGAGGTATTCATGAAAGAATATTAAAATGTAAACGCCTTAATTATAATGAAAAAGTTAAAATTTTGAGGTTATAATTTATTTATGAGGTGAATGATGTAACCCCAATATATTTTATGAAATATGTTTTAAAATAAATTTAATTTCAATGATGGATTTTTTTCCACGCAACATCGAGTTTTAATTATTCATGATACACTATTGATATTATTATATAAAAATTACCATTATAAATAAGTGATTAAATATGGTAGTATGAATAAGACTAAATAAATACAAGAAAAAAAAGTATAAATGATTTATATAAATAAAATATATTTATATGTATGTACATAATTTTCATTAATGTTCTTATATTGTTCAAAAAAATATTTTCTCAAAAACATAATTTTATTGATTTTATTTATCAAAAAATAAAAATACTTTTGGAAAAATAGATACTATTTATTATAAATAAATAAAATAACATTCTTATAAACATGTAAAATATTTCTTTGGAATATTTTTTCATGATTTTATGAAAATTTTAATTTTTCTTTGAACATTGAAGTGTATTGATTTTACTATCTAATGCCACTAGTTTATATAATTTACAAAGTTCTAACCTGTTTTAAAAATATAAAAATATAATTACTTCAAATACATATTTATTAATTCAATTTAGATTATTTAAATTAATTTAATATTGATTTTTCCTAGTAAAACACTATATACTTATAATACATTTCTTTTTGGGATGAAATTTTTTCATCAACTCTATATGTTTAATTATAAGTTTAATTTTTTCACTTTAATGAATTTAATTAAGAAATATTTATACCAAATTCATAATCAGAGTAATTAATATTTTACAGTAATTTAAATAAAAATATTTGTCAAAATGAATAGAAAAAATAGTGAAAATTAATTACAAAAGTTAGGGTTAAAACCGGTTTACCCATGGGTAAATATAAAAGGAGATGTTTTAAAATAACCGAAAAACATATTAATTTCCTATATTATGGACATATATATTTTATTTTTACCTTATACCTTATTTTTATATTCTTTTGTATCACATTTCCTTGAACCTAAAAAATGTAATAATATATGTGAATGAAAAAACAAAATATTCCACCCAATTTCATTTTAATATTAATAAATTTTAACATGTTGAAAAATGAAATATCTAAAAATATAATTATGTTTATTTTGTGCATGATAATATTATTATAAATGGTGTAAATTAATATTATTTTTTAGTAATTTTATAATTTCATTTAATGCTTAATAAATGACAATGTCATTATTATTAAATTAATAGAAAAATAAAATAAAAGTTACTAATTTTGTAAAATAAAATATAAACTAAAATAATTATTTTGTTATATGATGTTCATAGATATATAGTACATGGTTTATTTTTTTCAAATGATATATTTAAATTTCACATTTTTCATTATGGTTTAAAACTACAAAAATAAATGAATAGTGCCAAAATTGTCATTAATGCTTTTTTATAATACATAGTATTTTAAAATATGATTTAGAAATATAAAAAATATTAACCTCTTCTATGTTATTTATAAATGTTTTAAAACATCATTCATACTCTATTAATGTACCAATGTATTTTTAAAATAATTATTTTGACCACTGAATAATAAAAATTTATTTACATTTATAAAATGAAAACACGATTTTTCATATTTCATAATCCTGTGTTAAAATTTATTTTCCACACATGAGATTTTTTTTTATAAATATGATTTTATATTTATTTCCAATGGGTTCAAAGATTCCAATAAGAATTATTTCATTTATAGTAATAAATGAATAGTTACCATGATAAAAATGATTGTTGTCAATGTGAAAATAATATATCTTATAATATGAATTGTCTATAAAATATAATGAAAATTTATTATTTCTATATAATATTATATACCTATCTTATATTCCCTAAAATTAATCAAGAAACAGTAGATTTTGTGTATGGAATACTACCACCACACGAGCTAATGTAATTCATTTTACAACACCACCTCTCTTGGATTGATATAATGATGGATTAAAAAAATATTATATTTATAGTAAAATTATAAATTTATAATTATAATATCAAATAAACCATCATTTTTTTTAGTTAGGATAGAATATAATAACATCTATCATGTGTAAAAATTACCACAATATCAAAAAGTGATGATACTCATTTATCATATACACATTACATAAATAGTAATACAAAAATGTTTTACGAAAATATGTCTTAAATTAAAAAAAATTATAGAAGTGTAATATATTGTAAATCTTATTGCAACATCGGTTTTTCATACATGACTATTTAAAATATTATTATTATAAGAAACATATTAGCATTATGATCCAAGATTAAAGGCTTAGTGAATTGAGAAATTATGACAATAAAAAACTTATAAAAAATAAAGCACCAACATTAATTTTACATATTATTATTTATCATTCCAAATATCATTATCTCATTATTACACACCATTACCTAAGGATATAAATAAAAGAAAAAGAGTAAGCTAAAAGAGAATTAAGGGTCAAATAAAGGTATTGAATCAATATAACATGAGTGAACATAGTTATCATCATTATAAAATAATTATCGGATCATCATCGTCATCTTGGTAAAAATATTTTATTAAGGTATTTAATGAGAAAATGCATAAAAATGAAATATCATGTTTTAGTGGTCAAATACCACAAATAGCTGTGAAAACTCATTCATTGTGTTTGTGCATAAAATGTATGAAAAACAATAACATCATTATTTTGGATAATTATAGATTTATTTTCATGAATATTGAACATTATATCATGAGACAAATCACATTAACCATTACGTTGGAGGGATATATAAGGATGGGCCCACTAGTAATGTAATAACATTTACATAATTATATACTCCACAGAGACAATATAACAATTATAATAATGGAATAACCGATGAAATATAAGGTTTTTGATATGAATTAATTAAAAAAATACATTGATGAATAATATTAGGGGGATCCAAATTTAATAATGGGAAAACTGATTTTCTATGGAAGTTGTCATTTGTAGGAAGAAACGAATCACGATGAATCAAAATGTGTTTTAGAATGAGGATTTATTTTATGAAAGAAACAAATTAGTCATAATATCAAGTTATAAACTTGTAATTATATGATAGGAATGTCTATGAATAATTATATTATATTTACAAAACATAAAAAGAATATCTAAACTGAAAATTTCCCTGTAACAGGGATAACCAACAGAATGAATGTTGGATTACAATATCCCATTAAATTATTTCTCGATGTATTCTACACATGAAATTAATCACTTATAAAATCAAATTTGATTCCTTAATTACATATTTAAAAACCAGTTATATCAATTTTTTATGTATTTTAATTCTACTAAATCCATTTATTTCCATTTTTATGAGTTATAGAGTTCAATTTCATCCTTCCAGAAGAGTTCATATGCATTATTTTGTTAATGGGTAAATTCTATATAATTTTGGATGATCTCATCAATTTGTGATAATTAAATATATTTGAAATTATAAGTTATTAAAAAGCATTAATAAGCTTCAATGGTCTCATATATTATTGTATTTTTTGGTATGAGGATAATTTATTTAATAAACCATTAATGATAAATGTTTACTTTCTATTGGTGATTTTTTCGACCATCACAGACTAGTTTAATTTTACATTATTTTATGTCTATAAAATAGCTGCATAAAATTATAAATTTAATAAATTATAAATATTAAAATATATTTTATGCATAATAATGGATTTATGTGTAGCCTTTATGGCGGTAATTGAATGCAAAAACTCATCATCCATGACCGTGGAGAATTGACATATCACGGATGACGCTTCCATATTTTAGAATAAAAGGAGAAATGGTTATATTTTATGATAGATATTTCACTAAAAAAATATAATTCCATTATTTATATGTTATTGAGGGTATTATTATACTTTTTATATAGGATGTTAGGAGAGGATAATAAAAGAAATTATAGTAAAAGAGAATGATTGTGGATTTTTCTGCAACAATTTCGTCCCCATGAGAACCTCCTTAAGGCACACCATTTTTAGTTTTTTGTGTGAATATAATCACTTAGACATGGGGAAGAGAATATTTAAGGTCATTTAAATGAATTTAGAATAAGTAAAAATTATATAATGCATGTGAAGAATTTGTGGTGGGGGTGGTATTTATAGGGGTGGAGCGGAGAGTTTAGAGTGTTATTTTCATTAGTTTATTATTTTAGATCAATAATATCAATAGTGATCATTCATATGAAAAAATTATATAAATGGTACTATATATTTTGATGAAATGGGTTCATACATAATCCACAAATCAGCAATGACTAAAAAATTCATTTATTTGTTATATACTATAATTTTATGTATTTCACTATTCACTAACTATTCAGCTGTATTAAATAAGTCCAAAAAAATTTACCATAGCCATTTTTAATGGGTAGAATCCATAAATGGAATAAAATATTTTAAAATAATTTCATAGTATAGAAAATATAATTATTAAAAATATCATCATTTATTCAAGAATATCAATTTAACTGTGATAATAGATTTTAAATGATTTCCAAAACTAATTAATATCCATTAAATTATCTTATTATTTTTAGGAAATATAAAATTAATATGTGAATAAATTTAATGAAAATAATTTATTTTTAGATCATTATATTAATTATAAAATTTAATTTAACATTTATATTTCACAAAAAATACCAACACATAGGTTTCAATTATTAAAACACTTATTTACTTATACAATGATCTAATTATATCTTATTTTTATATAAAAAATATGTAAATTAAATTTATTCTTTTATAGGTGGTATTATTATTCTATTGACAAGATTATTATTCCTAATAATCATATTACTATTCCAATATTCGTGTTTCCATTCCAATGGTATAGGTTTCTTACTTTTCATTAATACCACATATTTCATTCTTTATTTATAACAGTAACCTTATAATTTGGTTCCCTATGTGATTCATGTGTTTAATGTCATAATTATGAAAAGGTAAATTCCTTTGATAAAATTATGGGTCATTATATTCAACCAACATAATAAAATTTCATCCTCAGTATTATTTATACTAAGGTCATGTCATGTTAAGGTATTTCTAGTTCATTTCTTTCTCGAGTTCCCATGTTGATTCATCAAACTTATGTATACTCCATTATACCGTGACCAATTGAGTGGTCCCATTATATAGAACCCTGCCCCTTCTATCAAAAATCAATATATGTTTCTTCTCTTAACAAATATTGTTTTCTTGTTATACCACAAAATATATACATTCGAGGGACCAAGAATGTACGTCATCGGAGGAAATCACAGAACAAATCAAGAAAATGAGACATGGTTGGTTAAATTAATGTTTATAGGTTAGTAATTTTTATGATCATGAATCATAAGGGGCCAATGTACCTTGGGATTAGATTCATTTTCCATACATACCGCATGACTCCCTTTCAGGGTGATATTTGAGGGAAAAAATATCTACTACTTCAAAATCCATGTTCCTATGATGGCTGTTAATATGAAAATTCCACTAACTATTAGAAAATTTTATATAATGTTGAATGGATTAAAATTTATTAGTTACCTCTTAATTAATATCTTGTCGAAGTAAATTTTTTTGTCCAACATCATTCCGTCAATTTGGAGTTCTACATCGCTTCACATAAAAGGATTCATATGAATACATTTCAATTCTTATGTGGAAGCTAATATTTTTTCTGAACTAAACTATTAGGTTATTTTGGTCTCATGCTCCATTGAATTCTATTAAGTAGGATCATAGTATGTCCTAAATATTCTAAATATTTTATTCGGATTTCCACCGGTTTGGGATTGATAGATCATACTGAAAATAAATTTTTTACTAAAAGAATGTTGATGACTTCTATGAAATTTATATTTGAACCTCAGATATATATCAGATATGAATCAAAGTGGAACCCCATGTATCCACACCCTTTATTCAAAAATATCATTGCATTTTTTATGTGATAAGTTACTTGAAATAACGGTGAAGTGGGTAGTGTGTGTGATTCGATCCACGACAACACATATCATGTTTTTTATTTTGTATGATTTTTGGAGTCTATTGGAAATGTCATAAGTGGTATTATTCAATTTCAATGTGGGAATTTGAATTTTCATGAATAATTTTAATTTTTATCCCTCTTATATATATTTCTAATATAGTAAGGTTCATTAGATATACTCCAAAAATTCTTTCTTCATGTTTTCCTATATTTAGTTCTCTCCAAAATCATGGTACAACATGGTACATTGGTGATGGATAGAGAATGATGGGATATGTCAATTATCTAAATGCTCCTTCATTATATTAAGTTAATAAGGAACACAATTTCTAGTTTCAAATTGAATCACACTGTAATCATGGATGTGGACCTCATGTTGTTTCCCTTCCTTTACCTCTTTTATAATCTTTTGTAGTAATATAACTTATGATTGCTTGTCCTTTATATTTTCATGGATAGATGATTTTAAATTTATTTGGGAAAGGTATGATCTATTGATTAAAATGTTACATCAAAATATATCATTTTCATATAAATGAATATAGATACATTATCACTTCAGATAGTGGGTAAAGTGTCATGTTCTTTACTGTTAAGATCATTATCTACAGAATTCTCCTTTATGAAATGGTAATTAAAAAAGAAATTATATTCCTAGATTACCTATATCTATCTAATTTGATGCATGTGGAGATCCTATTTTAATGAAATATTCTATAGACTCTTGTGATTAGTATATATCTAAAAAATATCACCATAGAGGTATTTCATCATGATTTTCAATAAAAATATCACATCAGTTATCTCCAAATCATTATTCAGGAAGTTAATCTCATGGATCTTCTACTAATTTGATGTTTATGTTATCCCAATATCATTATTCATGAGTACACTACCCAAGAAATCATTTGAGTCATCAATTTATATCACATAACCATCTATAGTTGTTTTTAGTTAAGTATAGGCATAGTGGTAAGACTCTTCTTGGGCCCCTTAATGCTTTACTCACATTCTTCCATCCAGAAATAATTTATATCTTTATGTGTCAATATAGTAACAATTATTGAAAATCATGATAAATGACTAAAAAATCATCGATAATACCTTGATGAGCTATGAATTCTATAAATTATGTCATAGTAGTGGGTTTGGCCCATTCATCATTTCTCATTTTTGAATGATCCATATAAATTCCCTAATCTGTGACCATGTTCCACAAAAATGTGATATGTCACATCTAAAAGGAACACATGATTAAATCAGTACACAATTTATTCTTCCTTATTGGCTCTAAAAAATCATTATATGGTCTTTGTGTTCCTAAATTATCTCTATGTTCATAGAAATATATTCGATAAAACTACCAAAAATATTCTAATGTGGTCTCCCAAAACATTTTTTATCAAATCTATATATACTGAAGGGGTATTAAAAATTTCTAATAACATAAAAATGAACCCATATTTAACATAAATTTTAGAAGGATAACTATTCTAATTATCATCCCTTTTCAAATTTAATAGATGATATCAAGAATGTAGATTGTCCTTTATGAAGTAATGATCTCTTAATAATTGATCAAAAAAATTATCATTCCATTTAAGAGGATAATTATTATTTATAGTGATCTTATTTAGCTCCCAATAATTGATTCAAAGTCACATTTACCCCAAATTTTTCATTAAAATATCAGTAGAACACCCCGAGGTGATTCACTACAGCATGTGAACCCTTTGTACAATATCTCTTAGAGAATCTTCATAAACAATTCCAATTCAGTATGGGAAATCTAGTAGATATATTTCAAGGAAAATTTGGCTATAGTTATATGTTTTGTTGAGATATCATCCACATAATCCAAGAGATTTCCTTTTATATCATTGAGAAATATTTTAATATGATCCCTCACAATGGCATTTTCCTCTTGGTTGAATAATTTTTTTAATAAAGAATTAGTTTGAGGTATCTTTACTCACCGAGAATCCATACCCACAACATTGATGTATTTTCCAAAAGAGATCCATAGTCTTCCTTTCATTCATAATGTACTATGGGATGGTTTGGAATTTGGAATGGTATTTCCTTTAGTTGACAATTTATGTGTGATCTATATAATGAGAGAAAATTATTTCTTAGAATAGATTCAAATTCCACAAAGTGAAGTATTATGGGATTTGATGGAATAATATTCCCACATATGACAATATGAGAAGTTTCTAACACATGGGTCTCATTGATCTCACCACAAGGTGTTCTTATGGACATATTTACTTCAATATATCTTATTTTAAATTTAATTATTTAAGAAATGCTCTAGGATATAATGGAATGAACATAACTTGAATCCAATAACTCATTATCCATTCTTGAGTAAATTGTAATTCTACCATATATTACTTCCTTTTATTTGACAACTTTAGTAATATTCAAAGAATAATATATATTTTTTCCTTTGAATTTGGTATAAAGTAACACTGATTTCCCCCTTGGACTCAATGTTTAGTGTTATATATTGCACAATTCCCTTACTCCCACCATTTAAAACATTGGACCATGGGTTGTACATTCCTTTCCTGAATCACATTTTCCATATTCATAGTATTTATTTTAAATTCATGATTAAAGTGTCCTTCTCTTCCAAACATATAATATTTCCCTACCCAATTAAGGTTGTTCCCATTATTCTTCTTTCCATTATATTGAATCATGGGTGGTTGAACATGTAACATATTCTTCCATTAGATCATATGCATGGAAACCCCATCTCATTTTTTCTTATATATAGCCATGGTACCATTATCCAAATACCATCAATGATTTTGGGGAACATATTACAACTTCATCATAAATCCCAAATTCATGGATAGAAAAATCCTTTCAATGGTGGTATTTTTGAAAAATAAAGAATCTATATATTTTTCTATCATTTATGATAAAAACATGAGGAATGTCTTTGAATCCATATGATTTTTATTCTTATGTCATGATAGAATCAAAATCCATTTTCATCATCTCAATAAATTATCTCCCCATATTTTTATATTGTGATTGTTAGAATTAGATTTTAATAAATATATTTATAAGGTCTTTCCACTATATCTATTATATTTTATCCATAATATTGATGTTTAATGTTAAATCCTCCAATTGATTTACTTATCTATATAAATAATGGACATATAGATCCTCCATATCTTTTTAGAATAGTGGAGCATTGTAAATATCCTCTCTATTGACTTGAAAAATTATTTATTCAAAAGTGTATCAAAGCCTCTATTAATTGTTGTTGTTTGATGCAATGTAAAAAAATCAATGTCTAGTGTATCATTATTGTGTGAGTGAAGACATTCCCCATCATTCGAGTTATTATTAATATGTAAAGGATACTAAGTAATCATTTCTATTATATTTTGTAAACCACCTCCCATGGCACTGTGGATATTGTTCAAAAAATCATTTAATTTTTCATCACCTGGGTTGTTGGCATTATTTCCTCTTATTCTGATTATTTTAGAAAAAATAAGATGTTTTTAAAAACATAATCCATCAAGTCATTAATAAATAATTTATTATTTTTATCAATTAATTCTAATTTCATACCTTATTGGATTCCTATGATACAATATTTTATAAATCAAATTTATTTTATGTTAACATATACATAGTCTTATTCAATGTGATTTCACAAATATTAAAAAATAATAATTCACAAATTAAACTAAACAAGATATGATTCCATCTATACTGACCATACTTTCTCTTACATGTATATTTGTATCATTTTTATGATAATGAACAATTTAGCTTTTTGATATTGGAAGAAATGTTTTGTTTCATTGGAAAATATGGAACATACATAACTTGTAAGTAATAATAAATAAACATGTATTTAAAATATTCTTATTTCTCAATATAATTCTCACATTTTAATTACCACATGTATTCACCATATGATATACATTAATGATAAGGCATAAGTAAAAATCTTAATAAGAGGATTAATAAGGGGAAAAATTAATATAACATGTGTTTGCATAATCATCATCATCATAAAATAAGCATTAATCATCAAGATCCTAATGAAAACACCTAATTAAGGCACGAAAGGTGTACATTCATAAAAATGAAACATCATGTTTTAGTTTTTAGACACCACACATAGTTATGAACATTGTTAGCATCATGTACAAGCATAACATATGTGCATAATCATAAAATCATCATTGTCAAAAAATTTAGTATCCTGACCATGTATATTACAAATTATCTCATGAGATACATCAAATTACCCATTTCATTTATGGGATATATATTTTAGGCCCATCTATCACCTAATAACATTTAGATACTCATTCATTCCACATAGGACATATAATTATTGTCATAATTAAACAACACAAAAAGAGGAATTGGTTTCATTGTAATTTATTTAATCATAAATTAATGAATATTTTTTTCTACCAAATAAAAAATTGAATAAAAAATTTGGTATTGAAATCAACACCCCTAAGAGAAAAAGAAATAACTCATGATGAATCATGATTTGTTTTTCATAGAATAGTTCTTTGGAAAATCAATATATTTTTCAAAAAATTATGAAAAAAATGTATATCCCAAAAAAATTACGAACAATAAAATTATTATTATATAAAATTAATGGAATATCGTCACTAAAATTTGTCTCGAAATAAGGATAACCCAAATAATTGGAGTGGGGTTCGTGAATCCCTTATCCTTACTTCTCGATATGTTCTTTATGTGAACTTAATATCCAGTATAATCATGATAATTTCAATAAAAAATAATTTAGATCCTCTTATACCTATATTATTTTATAATAATTCCATTAGGTTAATTTATTTCCATTTTTATGACATTTTGACGTTTAAAAAATACTGTGAGGGTTCATTTTCATGGTTCTGTGGTCAGATTGCATCTATATAATTATGGATGTTATTTAAAAATAATAATAATTATATAAAAGTTAAATTATTTATTACCTATGGACACTAATATTCTTAAATGGTCTCATATACCATTTTTATTTATTATATAGGTATGATTGATTTGATAAATCATTAATGATAAAATTTCAAGTGGTTTAGGCTGTTTTCCTAACAATCATGAACCTTTTTAGGTTTGTTTCATTTTTTATCTATGAATTCATTCTGAGAAATTTAAAAAGCTATGTTTTAAATATAAAAATATTTTTTATCCAAAATAATGGTTTATGATGATACTTGAAGGTGATACTATAAAAACTAAATCTTTTTATCCAAAAAGGTGGTGAGGATACATATCACAAACAATGTTTTCATTTTTTAGAATAAAATAATTGGGGGAGAGATTTGATGAAGGATATTTCCTTAACACAATATAATTATTGTATATACATGATAATGTATTTACAATGACCCTTTATATATAGAGGTGAGTAAATGGAAAGAATATAAGTGAAATTAAATGAGAAGGATTGAATAATTTACCTATTGAATTCTATCTCAGTGAGAAACTCCTTCAGTAACATTGGTTTCGACTTTTGATGAGACAAGAATATAATGGATGTGGGGAATTGTATTCAGAATTTAATTTTGAATAATTTAATCTATATATATGGTATAGAAGAAGTGAAAATAAGGGGTGTTGACGGGTGGTATTTATATGGGAGGAGAGGGTTATTTTTTATTATTATATCCATTAGTCTATTGTTTATGGTTAAAGACTATCAATATTTTTTATACCTATGACTAAATTTCGTAAATAGTTTAGGTTAGTTATAAAAAATTGTTTATTAAAACATCCATAACTCACCCATGATTCGAAAATTCATGTATTTGCTAAATATACTAAATTAACAAATTTCACAATTCTCCAATAATTCATTTATTTTTAAAACATTGAAATCATTTATGCTAATATTTTTTTATTGTGAAGATTTCAAAAATGGACACCATATTATTAAAATAATTCTACAGACCTATAATATCCCTTTAATTTTTTAATTAAATGTGAAATTTACGAGTCTGCAAAAATTGACGGCGATTGATTCTGAGGCCTGGTGTGGCTAGAATGAATTTTTGATCATTGTTTTGGGTACGTTCAGTAAACTTATGAGCGGATTGTTGTATCTTTTGAAACTATGCTAAAAATTGAAATCTAAGGGCACCATTGAACTTGCAGTTCCTGTATTCTCTTAAGGGTACCTTCACCTCGACCACAGTAGGTCAAGGGTGAAAGATATAATTTGGGTATTTGGTGGACATAAAGATAAAATAAAATAAACATCTATTTTATTTTTCTTTCTGTTGCAACCTCCAATGTGGATGTTTTATAGGTGGTGACCACCTGAACTAAAACCTCCAATAGGGCTAATGGTGGTAGAGACCACCCGTGAAAAACCCCCTTGAACTCCCCTCTTAACTGGAGAAACCACTTGAACTCCCTCAATAATGAATACTTAACCCATATAATTACTCCCATTAATTAATTATGCCAGTTCAATTGATTAAATGTTTCCAAATTGTTTGGTGCCAACAATTTAAAATTGGGCAAACACTTTTTATTTTGGTTGGAAAATCATTTGAGAGCATTCATTTGCAATGTTAGAAGATTAGGGAGATCTTTGGAGAAACAATCTCCAATGATGAACACCAATGATGCACTCTTCTTCTTCGACGAATATTCTCCAAACTCTATAGAAGGATCTCCAATTAAGAATGAATCAATGATCGAGGGTGAATGATAGAATTTGGGTTTTTCATGGAAATATAAATAAAATAAAATAAACTATTATTTTATTTTTCTTTCTGATTAAACGTCCCATGTGGATGTTTTAAAGGTGGGGATGACCAAAACTAAAACCTCCCACATGGGTTATGGTGGTGCGGACCACCCAAGACTGAAACCCCCTTGAATTAGCCTCTTAATGGGAGATAACCCTTAAACTCCCTCAATAATGAAGAGTTAACCCATTCACATCCTCCCATTAATTAATTGTTCCTTGTCAATTAATTAAATGTTGTAAACTTTTTTTGTGCCAAAACATTAAAATTGGACAAACACTTTTTATTTTTATTGGCTAATCTTTTGAGAGCATTTGTTGGAAAAGGTAGAAGATTGGGTAGAACATTGGAGAAACATTCTCCAACGAAGAATTCCAATGAAGAACTCTTCTTCTTTGACGAATCATTATCCAAGCTATGTCAAAAAATATCTAATGATGAACGAATCGACGATCAAGGAAACATCGTAGTCAATGACTTCCTCATTTTCCTCTACTCCCCGACATTGTTGGAGGAGACTTGTTTCGAGATTGACAAACACCAATCCGTCTCAACCACAGAAAATATTCAACTGAACCATCGTGGTAGGGTGGTTGTTTGAATTTCATTCCCATACCTTTTCATGACGTTATGTCATAAATCAGGAAAAGATTATAGCGGCTTGTTATTGGTCTAACACAGAGGTTGAGGGCCAATCACACATGGTCCAACATCTTCACAATTATCTCGATAAATTATTTTATTTTTTTCGATGGAGGATGAAATCAACCAAACTCGATGGGGCACAAAAAAAGTAGACAACTCCACGGCTGGTCACGACGATGGTGACAAATGTAAGGAGGCCAGTCAATTTTTTCACCAACAAATGTACGGCGCACAACCGCGCCGCATGGCCAGCCCTGGGGGCTCATCACCATCCGACCCCTTTTTTATTTCAGAACACTTATTGATATACTATTGAATTCTGTTCGTATCTTTATGTGTTCATTGATGTGTGTGTTTATAGGTTATGACATAAATTACTTCCCAGTTATTTAGAATATGCCTTTCAGTGCTAGTTGCTAACCCCTGGCCTATGGAAGGCTGGCATGGGGTTGTAACGACATGGGCCCTGGCCGACGGGTCGTTGAAAATTGTTATCCGAGGTTTCAATTCTACCGTAGAACATAGAACTCTAATATTTCATTTCATCAGGAATAATGTTATGTTTATTAAGTGCGGTAATCATTTTAGGGAATCTAGTGTTGTTGTGGCGGCCGACATATCCATATACCAGGACCGTGGCTTCAGATTTCAGACTCAGTGCACAAAAACACTGATTGCGTGTCTGTTTTGAAGAGTTTTCTTTGGGATTTCATTGACTTAGCTCACCATGTATAACCTTTTGACTGTAGCACTCCGGTTTCCTTTCAGGATGCCTCTACTTCGACAACCAACTAGGGTTCTAGATATAGTACGCACTGACATCCCACTGAGTGATGAGGCCTCGGTGGTAGGCCCTCTTCTAGTAGAGGAAACAACATTGGCACTGGCGGTACTGTTACCCATTGGTCCCACAATGACACCAGTCGTTGAAGCATAGGGTGCATGCATCTTGAGCACATTTCATGAGTTCTATCCCTATAGGCCACCCAGGATCAGGGGAGAGATGGACCCACTGGCGGGTGAGGATTGGCTAGAGGCTGTGGTGAGAGTCTTTTAACTAGTAAGGACACTAGCCGATCTCATGGTGATCATTGTTGCTAGTCCTCTAAAGGCAGGAACATGAATTTGGTGGAGCATGATGATCTAGGATCACAACAAGGTGACACTTTTCTAGGCAGGCTTTGAGAGCCTGTTTCAGGTAGAGTTTGTTTCAGCGACTCTTCACGCAATGCGCATTCATGAGATTTTTCATCGGTAGCAAGGTAGAATGACTGTGGCATAGTACTCAGCGAGGTTCATTGACCTCTCACGCTACTCCACTGATATAGTGTAGGACCCATTTTTCAAGGCCCGTACCTTGGAAAAGGGACTCGGGTAGGAGATCAGGTATTTGATGATCTCACTCAGCATCCTGACGTAGGCGGGGTTGTTAGAGAGAGCCCATTTAGTGGAGAGTTTATTTACTGAGCATCCACCATCAGCTAGATCCACTACCAGTAATCGTGTAGTGGATTCTTCTATTGTAGGAATCAGAAACATGACACAGAGGTCCAAAAGGACCAGACCAACATGTGGACGGCTGCATGATTTTGGATTGGTTGTGTTGGTAACCTAAGGTAGAGCCAGTCATGCCAGTAGCAGGCAGTGTTATGCATGGGGCGGGAAGGGTCACATGTCACGTGACTGTCCTAACCGTCATACGAATGAACAAAAGATGGTCGAAGGACCACCCAGGAAAGGATATAGATTCAACTGAGGAGGTCCACATAGAGCAGGAAGATGTGCCAGTTGAGCTATGCTTGCAACTGGTGGTGGGCGACGATTCGAGATATTACCGCCACCAACACATGGTAGTCCACCCTAACTATAGGGAGTAGGAGGACATGGGCGAGCTCAGCTTCAGGCTGCTGAGGCCTACAATCATGGTACTATGAGGATGATACAAGGAACGATCTATGTCAACTCCAACATAGTTGCAATACTTATAGACAATAGTTCCTGTCATTCTTTTATTTCCACTACCCTTATTCAGATCTAGAAAGATTCTGATGGAGCCTTTGGCTTGATTATTATTGAAAGAGACATCCACGGGAGCAGATTCAACGATTACGCACTGGTGCCGACAATACGAGCTTAATCTAGGAGGCGAGAGCTTCAGAGGGGATCTTATAGTAGCATCATCGAGGCCTTACGATGTCATCTTGGGTATTGAATGGTTATCTATATTCCATGATATGAATGACTATATTAGGTGCAATGTGTGGTGTGTTCACACGTATTAGACCATTTTACCTTCACTGATGAGACAGAAGCATTTGCAGCATAGGATGGGCTTACCTAGAGGAGAGTGCAGCTGATCACACATTAGTTGGCCAGCCCTACCCTTGGAGATGTTGATGTGGAGAGTATGAGTTATCCTATAGTGGTGGACCAGTACGTGGATGCCTTCCCTAATGATGTTCCAGGTCTACCTTCTCTCTAAGAGGTGGAATTTTACATTGGATTGTACCCCGGGATGACACCGATATCTAAACATGCGTATCGGATGGCTCCCGTGGAGCGTCATGAGCTGCAGGTATAGATAGAGGTCTTGTAGGGGAATGGATTCTTACGGACCAGTGTTTCTGCTTGACAAAATTCAATTTCATTTCCCAAGAAGGTGGATGGGAACATGAGACATTGCGATGACTATCAGTGCCTGAACCAGGTTACTGTGAAGAACAAGTACTCATTTCTAAGGATTTATGGCCTCTTTGATCAACTGAAGGTAGCACGATTGTTGTCAAATATAGACCTCAGATCAGGCTATCACTAGATCAGAGTACTAGATGGGGATGTGAAGATGATGGCTTTCATATGTCGTTACGGAAATTAGGTGTTCTTGGTTATGGAATTCGGTGTAACCAATTCTCTAGTATTGTTCATGGGACTCATGAACAGAATATTTCAGCCATACCTGGATCACTTTATAGTAGTCTTCAACGATGACATTCAGATCTACTCGGGTACTGAGGAGGATCATGCCTATCATTTGTAGGTAGTAGTGGACACACATTGAGAGCATCATCTTTATAGTAATCTCTCAAAGTTCCAGTATTGTATCCAAGAGGTTCACTTTCTGGGACACGTTATTTGAGAGTCTCGAGTTTCCCTTGATCCAGTAATGATTGAAACGGTACATTCATGGTAGCCACCAAGGAGTGTGACATTGATACAGAGTTTCTTGGGTATGACCAGATACTACTGAAGATTTATTCTAGATTTTTATCCAGAGTTTAATCATCTTAATCAGTGTTGAAGAAGAATGGGAAACCCTTCGTCTAGTCGGATAGATGCCAGTATAGTTTTACAGAGATGAGGTAGAGGTTGACTAGTGCACCCATCTTGGGGCTACCAAAGGATGTTGTAGCGTACATATTCTACTGTGATGCATTAGGGAATAGGATCAGATATGTCTTGATGAAGAAGCGAGCAATGATCTCTTATGGTTCTCAACAGCTGAGATATCATGAGCAGAACTACGCTACCCATGACCTGGAGTAAGAAGCAGTGGTCATCACCATGAAGATGTGGTGACATTACTTGATGGGCGAGCGTTTTATAGTGTACTCTGATCACAAGAGTTTCAGGTATATATTCTCTTATAAGGACATGAACTTGAGACAATGACGTTGGCTTCAGTTCCACGAGGACTATGACTTCAAGACAGTCTATTCTCATGGGAAGGGCAACGTTGTAGCAGATTCACTCTGCAGGAGGTCAGGTATATATCTACTTGGTGAGGAGATGGAGAACTCTTCTTCTTTGTAGATATCCTTTATGGATAATGATGGAGAAAATTTTATTAAATCTCTTATAGTCACTCCCCCACTTCTTCAGCAAGTAAGAATGACACAGTGTGGGGACAGTGACTGCGAGGCTCAACGTGCTCAGATATCTACAAGGCAGGCACCTGATCGATTTTCTAAAGATGGGGAGCATGTCATCCTCATAAGAGGATATAAAATGGTACTATTATTACATTATTAAGAATTATTGTGTGTGTTCCACACATACCCTCTAGCGGTACATCCAAGAGTGTTGATGATGTACCAGGACCTCCGACGACAGAACTGGTGGCTAGGAATGAAGAAATCAGTAGTAGAGTTTGTCTCTCGGTGCTTCACTTACCTGCAAGTGAAGGTAGATCATCAGGTACTAGCTGGCATAGATCATCCTTTAGAGGTCTCAGAGTGGAAGTGGGATGGGATATCCATGGACTTAGTGATAGTACATCAACATACATCTAGAAGTCATGACTTTATCTGGGTGATTGTTGATCGACTCAGCAAGTCGTCCATCTTTCTACCGACTAGAGAGCAGGGTTTAGTAGAGTGTATGAGAAACCTCTATGTGCAAGAGATTGTGTCGCTATATGGATTAACCTTGAAGATTGTCTCTAATCATGATACGAGTTTTACTTCCCTGCTATGGGAGGGGTAGTAGGTGGATTTTGGGATGCAGCTTCATTTGAGTACTGCCTTCCATCCTCAGAAAGATGGCCAGATAGATCATACCATTCCGACCCTCGAGGACATGCTACATGCTAGTGTCCTTGACTTCAATCGCAGCTGGTTGGATCACATGTCTTTGGTGGAGTTTCCATACAACCACATCTATAACTCCATCATTTGGATGGAAACTTTTGAGGCATTGTACGGGAAGCATTGTAAATAACTTTGCTGCTGGAATGAACAAGGGGAGTCACCACTAGTGGAACAAGAGTTGGTATATGCTACCATAGAGAAGGTTCATATCATCAAAGGACAGATTAAGACTACGTAGAGTAGGAAGATGTTATATTCCAAAAGGATTCATATACCTCTTCAGTTCAAGGATGGAGACCTCATCTTTCTAAAGGTTTCAGATTGATGAGGTTTGTGGAGATTTGGATGAGGTGGACAGTTATCTCCAAGGTTAGTTAGACCCTTTCAGGACCTCAGAATATTTCGCGAGGTGGCTTACCTCTTAGCTCTTCCACATCAGTTTCACCAGGTGAACGATGTCTTCCATGTATCCTAGCTGAGGAGATACGTGCATGAACCTTCTCTTATCATCAACCACGACAAGCTAGACATCGATGATGGGGAGACTTTTACGAAGGTTCCAGTAGATATTGAGTATCAATAAGAGTGGCTCCTTCATAGGCAGTTGATAAATCAGATGCACTTGTGTTGGCAGTACATGATCCTCTAGGAGAGCACATGTGAGAAAGAGGCTCTGATTCGTGCTCAGTACCCCCCACTTGTTCCTTTAGTTTGAGTTGTGACTTACGGGGACACAAAACCTTGAGGTGGGGAGAATGTAAATACCCGAAATTTCCATTTTTTTAATTAAATGGGAATTTTATGAGTCTTTGAAAATTGATGGTGCATGATTCTGAGGCCCAGTGTGTCCAAAATGAATTTCTGACCATTTTATTGGGTTTGTTCAATAAATGTGCGTGCTGTTTTTTGGTATGTTTTGAACCAGTGCTCGGAATTTAAATCTGAAGGCACCGTTAAACTAATAGTACCAATATTCACTTAAGTGTACATTTACCTCAACCACAGTAGGTCAAGGGTGAATGATATAATTTGGGTTTTTCCTGGATATAGAAATAAATTAAAATAAACTTTTATGTTATTTTATTTCTATTGAAACCTCCCATGTGGATGGTTTAATGGTGGGGACCACCTGAACTAAAACCTCCCACATGGTTTATGGTGTTGGGGACCACCCGAGACTATAACCCCCTTGAACTACCCTCTTAATGGGAGAAACCCCTTTAACTCCCTCAATAATGAAGCGTTAACCCATGGAATTCCTCCCATTAATTAATTATTCCTCGTCTATTGATTAAATGTTACCAACTTGTTTTCTGCCAAAAATTTAAAATTGAAAAAAAAAAATTTATTTTGGTTGGATAATATTTTGAGAGCATTCGTTGGAAAAGGTAGAAGCCTAGGGTAAACTTGGGAGAAAAATTTTCCAATGAAAATGATAATGAAGAACTCTTCTTCTTTGAAAAATCCTTCTCCATACCCTGTCAAAGGATCTACAATGATGAACAAATCGACGATCAAGGAAACGACGTTGTCACTGACTTCATCATTTTCTTCTCCTCACCCACGTCGTTGGAGGAGACTTGTTTTGGGATTGATACAAACCAATCCGACTCAACCGTGGAAAATATTCAAGTGAACCATCGAGGTAGGGTGGTTGTTTGAATTTCATCCACTTACATATTCTTGACGTTTCATTGTAAACCAGGAATATATTATAGCGGATTTCTATTTCTCTAGTGTGGAGGGTGAGGGACAAACAAACATGGACCAACCTATCATCAATTCTATTGATAAATTGTTGTGTTTTTCGCGATGGAGGATGACAACAACCAAACTCGATGTGGCACGACAATAGCGGCAAACACCACCACTGGCCAAGACGAAGGCCACAAACATAGGGAGGCGAGTCGAGCCGGCTGCCAACAAATGTATGGAGCACAAAAGCGCTGCACGACTAGCCTTGGTGGATCATCCCCCTAAAGACTCATCGAGCTTCCACGCAGCCTCGTTGCGTCACCCCATGGCCTTCTACGCCACCCTACTGCCTCACAGCCACTTGCAACCTCCAAATCCCCCCTTACAGCCTCCGCGCCACCCAATGCGGTCGGGACGGACCCAGCGGGCTGGACCAGACCCATCAGGCCAGGTCGATCCGAACCGGGTCGGGTCGGCCTAGATCTGATCCCACTTAGATCTTTTTGCTCTATTGGCCATTACGTTGGCACCAGGAATCCATGGAGAGATACGGTCCCCTTGAGTATACCCCACTGGAGTTTTTGAAAAATTTTGTGGATGGTCGTGCTGAATTGAGCACAAATCCAACAGGGCCCTTGGGCTAAAAGGATAATAACTTACAGAATATGCATCTGATTAACACATTTTCTGGTGTGTTGAGACCCCTATGTCATGGAGGTCCTTTGAGAATCTTTTTCATGGGACGTCATGGCAGTTGGAGTATTAACATGGGGCTTGAGTATAGGAATATTCTAGAGATGAGAAAACGTAGTTTGGGGAACCCAGTAACTAGCTGTGATGTGAAGATTGAAGAGAGATCGTGTGTGTGTCAACATCGAGCGATCTAGTGCGGGTCCGCACCGAGAAATCTTTTGTGGTTTAGAATCTTGCGATATTATGTGGGTCAACAGAAATCCATCCTGTGTGGGTCACCACCGAGCAATCCTATGTGGGTCATCACCAAGTGATCTTGTGTGGATCATCACTTAGGGATCCTTCATGGGTATGATTTTAACTGAGTAAGATGAATTAGTAGTTACATATAATCATATATAATACTACACATAAGTTTTACCTGGTGTGATCTGAGTCCGTACCTATGTGGTACATTCCTCTACGGTAATACCTTGGTGGTATTCTTCTCTGTGACGTACCTGTGTGGTACGTATCTTTGTGGTATTCCTTCCATTGTTGAATAGTTGAGCTTTGGGATTTGAGTTGGACACTATTGTTTCCTCATTATTGAGACGGGTATACTTGATAATATAGGTATATGTATGGTCATATACCTATGTAGGGATTTCATTTGATTTCATGATTTGTGGTTTATCGTAGGTGGATTTTGTGACACCTTGAGGGTCTCAGTGTCCCTACTAAGTAACGTTAAACTCACCCCTGCATGGGCTATGCCTTCACCTAATTTTGTAAAGTGTAGATGAACGACAAAACTAATTGTTGATGAGCGCACTTGGGCTTGACGGGGCCTGGAGGTGGACCTTATGACGCAACGGTACAGAGAGGAGATGGGAGAACATGGGGTGCTGAAAAGGCAATCTATACCTACCCTTCATGTAGGAACCTTAGAGAATGACCCAGTGGCTACTTTTCTTCTATTTAGGTTGTACATGTACTATTACTGTTTGTCATGTAATTCTGCCCATTTTACTTTATACACTCTTTTTTGATTTACAATTGACTTGTGATTGTATCTTTTTGTTCGCTTGGCTGCATGTTTTTATAGGTTATAAATGAAATATCCTCTCAGTTAGAGGTAATACATCATTAGATGCTAGATGCCAACCCCTGTCCTATGGACGGAGGGCTTGGGGTAGTCACAGAATGGGACTTCGGGGATAGGCCATGACAATAATTGTACATTTATTATAAATATAATTCTTAAAAAAATAAAAATATCTCATAATATTATAATTAAAATTTTATTATCGATTTATTTACTAATAGAAAATTGTATTAATGGCTTATAAAATTATCCTATTATTATAATACAACATAATAAATTTTTATGAATATCTTTAATTAACTTAAATTTATTGTCAAATAAATGAATTAAAAAAAGAAAAATAAAATTTTTCATCTTACAAATAAATACCAAAAATTAATTGATCACATGTAAAAAACATTTTTACATATACAATGATATAAATATATATTATTTTCATTTATAATATAACTATGTAATATTAATACATTCAAAGGGGAGGAAAATATTATAATGGCCTGATTACTATTAATAATGGTTTTATTACAAATTTCATTGCCAGGTTACTATTCCAACAATATAGGATCCTTCAATTCTATAAAGACCAAATATTTCATTCTTCCTTAATAATAATAATTTTTTTATTGCGTACTCTTTGTGATGCATAATTTTTTTAAAATATTTATAAAAATTGAAATTCCATTTATAATATTTAGGTTCATTACATTCCCTTCCACAAATTAATCCTTTGATAAAATGGAAATAATTTTCTGATGTATATACAACCTACTGTCTCCAACACTGGTGTGTTCCATTTTTTCCAATGTTTATGCATCACTATAACAAATATATATATATACTAAATATATGTATTATATATATATTGGTTCACAATATGGGAATAATGGATCTACTTTGACTGCAAAAGGACCGAGAATATCAAATAAAAACATACTATAAAAATAATGATGTTATTTTCCAAAATGTTATTTTTATGATGGTTTGTTAAAAAATGATAATATAATGTCATAAGTAAATTATATATGGTATGATATACATTTTTTAGTTTTTTAAAATATGAAAAATAAACATATATTTTTCAATATGATTAATAAATGTGTAAATAGGAAATCGAGTCTTAAAGTAAGGGATTTCCAGTCCCATTTTTTATAAGAGATAAATTCACTATCAGCCACTTCATACATTGTTGTGTTTTATATAATTCTAAATTGGAATGATTTATAATTAATATAAATATATTTAAATATTCATTTAATTTTATTCTTAAATTGGGTGTATAATTTAAATATTTCAAATGTGGAAAGGGATTTTTGTCTTATTTTCTTCTCTCTGGGATAAATGCCATAATAACACTCATTTAATTTTAAGGTGGATATAATTCCTATAAACACATTTTAATATTATTCTACTAATTTTTTTGAAATAAATATAATTAGAATTTTATTTCATTCATGCTTCCTATTATTCAAAAAGACATCATTTTGTTAAATATTTTATTTTATAATCCCATATTTTTCTGGATAATTTATAATTATATTTATAAAATTTAAATATGATAAAAAAGCTACAGATAAATAGATTACTATTATTCTTCAATGTTTATTTATAGAGAATTCTAATTTTACTTTCATTTTCATTAAATTATATAGCCAAGATATCAATGTTATTTTTTAGGAAAAATCTTTTTTATTTCTCTCCATGATCAAAAGATATTATTCTTCCATTTTAGTGTATTCAAAACACCCTTTATAGAATATCTTTACTATTCAGTAGGTTCTTTCAAATTAATATTTACCCAATTTTTTTATCTATAATGAAATGGGTTAAAATTGAAATACATTTTATTTTACAAATCATCATGGATTGACTATTTACCAAAAATGATAATGGAATATTTTTTTAAACACATACTGCATGGACATAATTTCCTCTAGCATGGATCATAAATGATTTTGTACATATTTTATAAAATTCCAAATTTATTTTCTAATAAACTAATTTTGGATATTTTTTGGGATTTTTTTTTAAATAATTAATTTTCAATGTGGAAAATGGATTTTCTACAAGAAATATTCAAATTGATATTTAAATATTTCTTTATAATATTCCAATGTTATTTTTATGAAAATATATTTTTTAATAGTTTTAAGTTTTGAATAGTTATTTTTGTAGTTGAAGTACTATTTTCATAAATAAATTTTTAATTTGTTCTTTTCAAATATTATTTATCTATAATGAAATTCTTTCATGTTATTTATGTTTCACTAGGGATACGATTCCAGGATACCAATCATATTATTAAATTCAATGGATTATGATTATTATAATATTATTTTTACAAAATATATTCCTTTTATGTGGGTTATAATATGAATAAAAATTTATAAAACACCAATCATTTCATATTTTCTATATTATTAATGTATTATGATCATGTCGCACAGAAATGAATGGATTACAAAATAAGTTGAATTTATATATCCATCCCATTAACTGGGAAATGATTAATTATATATAAGAACAAATGGTATATGGTATGTTATCTCGAGCATGAAATTTTGTAAAAGAGGGATTATAAAAACCCTGAAGTAGTTACATAGATGGTTATCCCGTGCCCAATGTAGGTACACATGTGGTTATACCTAGCCTAACAAGTTACGAATTTCTTTTTAGTTATAATTAACAAAATATATTCTTTTCATATGTGTATTGAACATATATATAACTAATGATAATTTTATGATCTCATGAATCATGTTCCTTGATTCTTTTATCCTTAATATCTTATAAATAGCCATAATTTATTCTATTACCGATTTTTATAATCTATGATATGTATGGAATGGTTTTTAAAAAGTCATTCTCATGCTTTTAAACCCTTATTATCATGTTATGAATATGTGATCATTGATATATATCCTATTTACCTTACAAAGAATATCAAATCACCATTTTCTATTCTTCCTTTCCCCGTGATATAAAAAATCGTTATATGTGGGTCATCTCTAAGAAGAATACTATATAAGAAAATATTTATGGATGATATTGAATATATTTAATTAAACAAGTTGAATTTGTATATAATATCCATAAAAAACCATTATGGTCTTTATTTGTGTTTTGCGATATGTATTCATAATTTTTTAAAAAATATTTAACATTTATGTTTGTAAATACTAGATATCTATATCCATTGAAGATGATTATATTTCAATTTTGTTTTTTTTTATATTTTCAAATCACATTTTAAAAATTTATGTATTTTTCAGTGCATCATTATTATTATTTCTTTAAAAATATGGAATTTAAATTTTTATACATTTTAATTTCATCAATGCATGTTTCTAAAAAATTACTTTTCCTTGTTTATCATAACATTATCCCTTATTTTAATGATAATTATTTTTTCTAAAACATATTTTATGATTTCACAAGTATTTCTATATTTTTAAAAACATGGAATTCTTTGTGTGGTATTTCTATTTTATGAATCTACCTCAAAATATTTTGATGAAAAATATTTTAAGATGATTAAATTTCTTAGAATCTATATATTAAATGTCTTTGGCTAATTTTTATAACTCCATAAAGAAATTATAAGAAACCCACTTTTCCTTACCTAAGTAGTTTATAATGTGGCGAATTAGTACAGTCTTTTTACATACAAATATATGTATTATTTAATGATAGAAACATATATCACCATAAAATTGTGATGCTATCATTTTACATGGCATGACGACATATAGTGTGAAAATGTTATAGAAGTATTTTTTATATGTTTTCACTATGGATGTGATGCTGAAAATATTGGTAATAACTTTAATTTGTTACCGTGATATGGGATTCTTTTTTCATATGTTATAGGTGTGAGAAGGATTTGGGATGAATTTTCATAATTATTTTCATTTGAAAATGAAGACATAATATAATTTACAAGAGTCTGTAATAAATGACATACCTGAATATTTGTACACATATTTATTGTATGAACATTATTTGGGAGGTTTTTTTTCACCTTTTTCATCTTGAATATTATGTGTGTAGATTTTTTAATAGAAAGTTAAGTTTATGTTTTGATAGTTATCATTAATAAATACATGTTTTAATGAGAGTCCATGTTTTCCATATTCCATAGAATATTCTCTTTTGATCTTGCTAATTATCAGAAAAACTATAACTATATATTTTTTATTTGATATTACATGTCATTATATCAATACATTTTAATAAATTGTATTTACTAATAATATTTTTAATAGAATGTTTCCCCCTATGTGTTTTTTTCACATATTATTATAATCATTCACTAGATAACTTGGTGATCAGTTAATATATTTTACATTGAATTTGAACCCCCAATTTTGTTATGATTCTATTAGCAATGTTTTGAAGATGTGTATAACCTATGGGGATCATCAACATGAATTTAGTTTGGATCAATTATTGATTATAATTTTCTAGAGTTTTTCAATAAGTCTCTTATAAAAATGATTCGCAGTGATTGGAAACCTTATATTCATTGGATTTTTTTTATAAATTTGCTATAAAATTTATCTTATTTAATTTTTTTATAATAATGTTACGATCATGTAAAATTTTAATCCAATCCAATGATTATAAAAAAATTCATCATTATATATGGGAGTGCTGGTAGATGGTGTTGTGCTAATTATTGATTTATAGGGATAATATTAAGTAATATGTGACACCCATGACTATGGTGTGATCCAAATTTCCAACTTTTATTGAATAATAAATCAAAATAATTCTCTTTATTTAATAATAACACTATAAACATTTAAAATATGGAATAATAAATTCCTCCAAAACTATCAATCCACTAAGATCAATATTTTAATGACCCTGTATAGTGGATCATGAATAATCATGTGGAATACAAAAAATCAAAAGAAAAAATAAAATCAAAACTAGTATAACTGGTGTAGTATCATTGTGGTACATTATAAAACATTATGATCATATATATATCACTATCACATGAAACATGAAATGATTTCTCACTGAAAATAATCACATGACACTAGAACCAGTGATGATCTTAACTTTTCATGGTTTTCTTCACGATGCCTTTGACTCAAAAGAAATTAACAAGAATTAAACATATAGTGAATTAATCTAAAATATGTTGTGATACTCCTCTTATTATAAATAATTATTCCACATGTTATATTAACTCCACAACACACCATCTCTTTTCAAATTTTATCATTAAAAATCTGTATCATCATGATAGAACACAACAAAATGGAGAATCGTATATCTCACATGAGAATAATGACTTATTTAATAAATAAATAATTATTCATTCATTTTTTATATAAATTATTTCCTATCTTATATAAAATCAATAATTAGTGAACATGATCATATATGCCATGTAGTTGTTTCACCTGTTATAGGACATTTGTACAATCATTATTATGTATCTCAAATAAACTTTAATGTGTTTCCTAATCATCCATTTTATGTTTTAAAATTGATAGAAGTTTAAATTATTTTAAACTAATGAATAAATTTATTTAAGAAATATTTCATAGAATTACCTGAATAATATGGTCATTTATAGACCTAACTATTGTAAAAATAGTTATTATGGGAGAACATCACCAATCGATTGTAGATCAATTCCATATTAACAATGTCTCAATTGAGATAACTCAACTCCAAAATTTTAATACAATAATCATTAGGACTCCCCGATTATAAAAAAATTACTGGGATATTCATATTTTACTAACATATATGACATTTTTTATTCCTTATAGATATAGTTTTTCACTTCTCTCATACATAATTCATGTAAAATGTTTTGTTGTGTTCATATGAAAGTATTATCATTTATTTAATGCTATTTGACTCACACAGAATAACATTGAATTGTACACATAAAATACTATATATAAAAAATAATTCCATTTTATTTTCAAGTAATATATGGTGAAAATAAAAGTTCTATTTTTTTCCCATTTATAACTTTTTACCACAACACAATTTTTAAATTTTTTCACCCATTGATATAGATGAGGAAATTTAATTTTAGTAATCCATTCCTTTATTTTTTTAAATCGTGGTAGTAAATTTCATGATTTAAATCGAATTCCAATTTCATTATTAATGTATAAATCATAAAAAAATTCATCTCCCCGAGTATTATCATCATAAATTAATATTTAATTTAACAAGAAATGATGATCATGTATAAATTTTTCATATTTGAAAAATATTAGTTGACCATCGTATAAATTCAGAATGTCTATAATAATGTAAAATTATATGATATAGAAATTGATTCACATTTAACTTTTCTTTAAATCCAAATCCTATTAAATTCACAGGTTAATCCCACCATAGCTTTGATACAACTAGTAGACCAAAATTTCATGATGCGAAACTCTAGGTATATGAAATCCAGAAACCAATGTCTAGGGTCTATAAGACTCTTGAGATAGTTTACAATATAGATAATATAACCAAGAATAACAACTAAAATATTGATCATTTAATGAGGCATTAGTTTAACATAAAATGAAATAACATGTTAAACATCTATTTGATGGAGGTGTGTATAAGTGTAGGTAAGAACCATTGTATATCATCATCCTATTATATAGAGGATACTGGTGTTTTCACACTAGAATGAAATAAAGAGAGTGGAGGTGTGGAAAATAAAAAATAATGGAAAATATCTTCAGATAATATTTCACCTCTATATAGGGTAATTTATTTTTTCTTTGGGCTAAAATGATTCTTTGAGAATATTCCTACTTAAAGGGGGGATTCAAATTAAAAAAAAATAATCATTAAAATTTAAAAATAAATTCCCTAAATACTATTTTTTTCCATTATTTCAAGTTTAAATAATCTAGCTTTACATTATCGTAAATTTTGAATGCATTTGTAATGTGTAATTTTTTTATAATTTTTTTAAACATTGAATGTGTGTCCTCTTCCAAACATATAAAAGATCAACAATATCTATATTAAAACATATAAAGCCTTATATTCAATATATTACATAAAAAAATACCGTTAATAATTCAATATACACATCTTGGAGTATATTTCTTGATCTGAATGTAGATAAATTGAGGATTCAAATAAAATCTTAAAGAGTTGTTCTGAAGAAGATATATAATTCATAACTGAGAATAATTGTTTTATTTCATCCCAAACCACATTAATTTCATAACATAAATCCACATCCTATTTCATAAAATGGGAAGTGTAACCATCATTTATGTGTACAGTGGGCTGCCACCAAGCAAACTAATGTAAATAATTTTCCATCATCACCAAAGACATCTATTATTGAGGATTTATTTAATGTTTAAATATCATATTAATTACATATAAAAAAATTCAAGAAAATTAATATATAATGAAATTTCATTTTATTATTATACATGGAAAAATGATAGAGGCATTTGTGTGTATGATGGACTACCACCTCATCAAGAATTTTTATCTATTTTTATAACCACAACAAATAGTGGGTATATGTAATCACGTTGGAAGAGATATTGTCATTTTAAAATATTATGGTTATTATATAAGGAATATTTTCAGTTAAATTCATTCTATTTTGAATTATTAAAAATTGAATCTTTACACATTGATGTGCACGATCTATGATATTCATAATTGCAACTGTGTCAATTTTTAACAATGATAAATCATGGAAATTATTACATGAATAATTTATGTATAAAATTATAATTATTTAATCATTATTATTATTTATATTATAGAACAATTACCCCCTTTAACACATGAGAACAATGATTCTATTTAGAAATCCTGACTTGGAGTCCTTAAAGAACCTAAAATATACATAACTTAATAAGTAATTAAATACATCACTAAAATATCTATTATTAAATGTTTAAGTATATGGGATTATAAATGAAATTTTTATTTATAAATTAAATAATTTAAATTTGTTTATTATATAAGAGAGAAAATATCTATACTACAAAATTTTGATGCAATATAAGGGTTTAATCTCAAAACAACATTTGTAAAGAAACATGGTCTTTTTGAACATATTCCTTTTTATGGTGTATGTACATCCAACGTAAAATTAGATCATAAATCATTCATAGATAATGATATTTAATGTTTCAATTTATTTACTTCATTTAAGAGAGTTTTGATTCATCAGTTACCTATGTAGTAAGGATTTATGTGTTAATGTCATTTTATTCGGGATTGTTTAGTCTATAATTTCCATTATTGGAAAATTATTGAATATTTCAAAATATAAAACTTTAATTTTATTCTCTTATGATTATTTAGGAAATTTTCAGTTAATTTTATAACTATCCACTCTCTTGTACATAAAAATATTTATTTTGTTTTGAAAAAGTATATTTCATTTTTCGGTTTGTTAAAAATAAAATTTTCTTCCACATCCATGTTTTCAAAATATATTTTCATTAATATTTTTGACATCATCAAAATTATTTATTTAGTTTTCTTTTTTAAAAATTATATTTTTAAATGATCTCAATAAAATATTATTTTCCTCTTCCGATTAAGGTAGTTTTTATCAAATTTACAATATAGTGAAATGATTTTTCCAACATACACATCTTGTATTGAATTACCCACCATCAGGAACTCTCAATTAATTGAAAAATAATATATAATTTTCATTCCTTTATAAATTCGATTTTATATATTTTTTTAAAAAAATAATATTTAAGATGAGTTTTTGAATATAAAATTTTATTTTCCCCTAGAAAAATGTAATGTTAATTGTTAATGAAATATTAATAATTGGAATCAACAATTGTGATTAGGAATTTATTCAAAATTATGGTTATATTTATCTGACATATATTCCAAGATTATTCTCCCTTAGATTTATGGGGATATTCCTACCCTATGACCATTTAAAAATTCCATAATTATGAAATATTATTTGTTTATGATTAATAAAATATTGTTCATCAAATTATTGTTCCATGGATAATTATCTTGTTATGAATTTTTATTTATGTCTTTTATGCTGAAAAAATAATTTCGGAACACTTTATATAATGGTTGTTATAAGAGAGAACTCCAATGAATTGGTTAAATAATTAATCTCAATGGGCTTCTTTTATGGAATTAGTATTTAGACATATCCCCTTATGGGAAATATTCCACCATGTGATTTTATCTAGGATATTCTTATCGACTCAAGGTTATTTAAGGTTTTTTTCCTCAACATTTTAAATTATAACATTACCTTTGGTAATAATGTTAATTAATTTCTTGTTTAATTTTATTAATCAAGAGCATTATATTTTATGGGTTCATTTGAGAAAATTGACTCACACATCAATTTTACTTATTATGTTTATTTAATCAATGGTATTTTTTTCTCACCTAATTATTTAAGGTATTTTCTATGTTATTATATGTGGTTTAACAAGATAATGGAATTTAGAATCTCTTTAAATATTTTTAAATAATGATGTTTTCTATGTTATTATTTTCATTAGACATCCAAATACATTATTCATTTAAATCCTCAATTTTTAAGGGGTTTTTTGGTTTACAATAAGTTTATATTGAGTTTAAAACACATGGTTTATTATAGTTTGTTTAAAAGGGAGGGATTTTCAATCATTTATATTATGAGTAGAATAATTTAGGCAGAATCCTATGTAAAAGTATAAGGATAATAATATGTATAGTAAAATATCATTGAATTTCGTTAATGTGTATAGTGAGTGGGTCCCAAGTAATTACATCCATTTATGGATACTACATGTGGAAGTGAAACTCAAATTGTTTTTAAAAGGGTAAATAAAATTATGGATACATTAGTATTTAATAGATCAGAACCTCATGTATAGAAATGGTATTTAGTGTAAAAATTGGTTTACACCTCCAAGAGATTTATTTTGGAAATTCAAAACTTTTTTATAAACCATTATGGATGACATAATAAAATTGTTTGGTTTGAAGTCCTAATATTAAATATTATCATGGATAACCTATATTTATTCAAGACACTCATATGATATGTTATTATTATCATTTATAATTTAATAAACAATGTATTAGAATCATCCATTTTATATGTTAATGCAATATCATCTTGATTCATTTGTTCTTTTTATTGAAATGTTGGAAAATGATAAATAATTATAATAAGCATTATGATGGAAAATTCAATGTTTTATATATTGATATTCTTAACATAAAGAGAATATAATTTTGACATTTATTAATAATTCTAAATGAGGTATCTCAAATAAAGGTTAACAATATAATTATATAATAATATAAAAAATACATTATATGAGAGAATGATGGAATATAACTGATGTTAAATTGTTAATTATGGCTATGATAATAAGATTAAATTTACCATAGAGAAAATATTTGGGAAGATACACTATGTAAAATTCTTTAAATAAATTTTTATATTCATTATGTGAGGAAAATATTGGAAGAAATATAATTGACATTGAACAACAATTATTCTTGATACAAATTATATTATAAATAATGTTTAGTATATGACATCACTAAAAATTAAATTTCATTTATTTTGGTAACTCATTCACTATTTCAGTCAATTAAATAATTTAATGATTAATTCGTAAGGTAATATGTTATGAAATTCATTTAACATAAATTATTGAAAAAATATTTGTTTAAACTCAAGAAACATGTTGTAGAAGTACTTTTGTCTATGGTATTCTGGTTATAACAATCATGAATCATCTAGGGATTGTTTTCAAATTTCTTCTATTTTCATTTTAGAGGAATATGTTGAGTTATATTAATGATCCGAACACTTGATTTCATTGAATGGTTATATTTACGGGAAAAGTAATATTTATGGAAAATATAATATTTGATATATACATAATGTTGAGGTAATTATATTCAATTAATTTTTTATGATTTTGTGGTTATAAAGATACATGAAATACATTAGTGGATACAAAATTACATGGGGATTAATAATTTTTGGATGTTTAGATTTTTTTCTAATATTATAGGAAATCTGTAAACATGGTTTTATAAAAAATATAACCTATATGTTGGGTGAATAAACATCATATTCATCTAGGATGTGGGGACTAATCCCATAAAATAAGGGAGAAAAAGATGAAGAACCTAAAACTAGACTATGTGATATACTATTTAGTATGATGTTTTTTTAATTATATGACATTATTGTTAAAAAAATATCATTTGAGGGAATTTTTTTTGGATAACATCTTTTGTAATTGTTATGATTTTATGTGATTAATGATATCTTGATAAATAATTCATTATTTTGATTAATATATATCCCTTAAGTATAACATGTTATTTAATATAAAATATTATAATGGAAAATATAATTCAATATATTAATGATTATGTTATTTAGGCGGTATATCTATTTAGTTATCAAATTATTTATGTTGAAAATTGGCTTTAAAAATTAATATAATGGTTTATACAATTAAGATGTTATGTTTCCTTATTATTTCCCTATACTTTTTGATAAATAATTAAATATAAAATGAATATATTGTTATTATTATTTAAAATAGTTGATCTATTAATTTTATATTATTTTTTCTAGAATGAAAAATTCATCTTCATTACTAATCGTTTAAGGAGAATATGAGATTATGGTGGAAAATGATTAAAGTTTGAAATTAAATATGTCAAGTTTATATATTTAATTATGGTTTTAATCTAATGGAAAAACTAGACATCAAAATTATTAATAGGACCGTGAAATTAAGATTTTTAATTGATTATAAATTGAAGAGACAAATATCTCAAAAAAATGTACAATGAGATCTCCAAAATGAATATTCATTCCAAAACCTTGCTTTCACATCCCACCAAGGATCACATTTTTGGGAAATAAAGATTATTTTATTTAATATTACCATAATATTTCCATTCCCCAAATATTATGAGTAATTTTTATTAAATTATTTTTATTATTTGGGTTTTACAATAAAAGAATTTTTTTATTATAAACACTTTATTACTAAGAAAAAGATCAAATGATGAGGAATTAATTTATTAATTTGGGTGGGGGTAGAATATTACCCCGATATATTTTAAAAGAGAACTATACTCAATAGTGTATACAGAAAAGAACACTCAGTTTAAATGAACTGTGTTACTCTTTCAAAATATAAATATATAAATGTGATTTTCTAAACTAGAAAATTAATGTGGTCAAATTAATAGTATGATTTTTTGAAATTAATTATAATAGATAAATGAAATATATATATATATATATAAATCTTCATCGTACAAAATTTATAGGACTCAAAAATAAATTTTCTAAATAAATTAGTTTTATTTTTTTTTATAAAATATATATTATAAATTTTCATTCTATTATAAAATTTATTTAAAATAATTTTAAATAAAATTGTAATTAACATGTTAAATTAATATTAGGATGAACTTTTTAGATTGTTCAAAAAAGATTATTTTTTAACGAGTAGTTTAAAATACATGTAATTATATAAAACAACCTTTTTGTTTAGAACATACACATGGATGTTTATATTTTTTGAAATGGTTTATAATTGAAATTAGTACAGTTATGTTATGATTAAACAAATTTAAATAAATTTAATAAATTTCATGATTAAATTTGGTATGAGAACATTTAAAACATTTGAAAAAAATTTCATTGTAAAATTGTTCTCTGTTTCTTATTAATGTTTAATTTAAAATTAATTTCTAAAACTATAGTGAATTGATTTTGGAAAACAGGATTCTATAATATGATCCTGAAATAATAATATATTATTATATATTTAATTTAATTATTAATTATACTTAATAGTAACAAAAGAAAAAAATAATTAATATGGTAAAGGATAAAACTAGTTTCTCGGGTGTTAAAATAAAAGGATAAGGTATATAATGAAATGAAAACATATCCAAAGAATATTTTATGGTATTATTTTGAAGTTATATCCTTAATGGTTTTATAATGATCCATTTTGGGGCCTCCTAATAGTTATAAATTATTGGTATAACATTTTTTTCTATGATTCAACATGTATCATTACCCCCACATATAAAGGAAAACCCCCTATTCTCAACACATTACACCAAAAAATCAATTTTGATGAACCCAGATAAGAGAAAATAGAATTTATAACTCCCTCTCCATTCACTAGATTCTGTGTATTGATAATAAGTCCAATCTATTGAAGCATTATGTATAATCTATAGAGGAATTATGAAGAAGATGTATCATTTATAACCAATAATCACTAAATTATTTCATACCCCAACTCATTATAATATTATTAAATCAAGATGAAATTTTATATCCAGTATATCCCTTATAATAATATTTTATTATTTTATTTTCATACCATAAATCCATTACCTCTTCCATCAAATGGGAAAAACCATTATTCATGTGTATTGAAGAGAGACAACTCTCAATACTCTGTACTGTTTTTACCATCACTACCTGTCATGAATATTTATATGATGGATATAATATTTATACATCATTTTAAATACAGATTAATAAAACCATGAAAATTAATTTATCATATAATTTTATACTTAATAATAAATTGAATAATGATTACGTCATTCATGCGTATAGTGTTATATCGCCTCGTAAAGTAATGTGACTCATTTTTATTGTTCCATAAAATGGATTATATTTTTATGTTTATTTATTTTTGAAAATACCCTGAAATCCTAGGGAATTGTTTTTAATACATGGGATTTTTACGAATCTGTGAACGATTACAGTGCATGATTCTGAGGCCTGGTGTGCCCGGAATCAATTTTTGAAGTTTTTTTTGGGTTTGTTCAGTAAACGTATGGGTGGGTACTTATAACTATTGAACCGAGGCTTGGAATTGAAATATGAGGGCATCATTGAGCTCGTAGCACTGGTATTTACCTAAGAAGGCTTTCACCTCGATGGCAGATGGTCAGGAATGAAATTTAGTTATTGGGTTTTTATGTGGGATTAATAAAATAAATTAAGTGATTATCTTAATTTATTTTTAGTTGGTTAAAACCTCCAAGAGGAGGTTGGATGTTGGGGCCACCACACCATAACCTCCCATTATAGGTTATGGTGGTGGGTTCCACCCAATGTCTAAAACCCCTATTCATGTGTGGTTAATATTGTAGGGACCACCCGAGACGACATAAACTCTTGAACTCCCCACATTAATGAGGGAGGGGGGCTTGAAATCCCCACTTATGGTGCCAAGCCTCTCAATTATTTAATTGAACACATTCAATTAATGAATTTAAACCATTTAAATTCCATGAAAATATTTTAATCAGATGACTTAATCTATTGCTTTGTTGGGGATTTTTTTTGTAGAGCTTAGGAGGAGAAGAACTGTCCAATGACGAACACTTCATTCTCCAACGAAGAATGCTTTTCAACTGGGGCAAGAAGGGAATTGTCTTCCTTGAATAATTCCACCGCTGACGTCCTCAACTTCTTCATATTCATTTCCGATGTCAATGAATTGTTGTCCGCCTTTCCGCGACATCGTCAATGAACAACGAACCAGATGTAGGGGATTTGAGTTTGAATATGTTCACGTTCTACATCATTCAATCAATGTTTATGTTTACCATAACAGGGAGGGTTTTAGTCGAATGAACACTGCCCAAACCCCTCCATTTTTACTCACTTGTTGAAGATTCCTGCGGTGCAACGGCGGTGCCAGAGGAGTGTGTCGTGGTCAATAGGCCAAGGCGGTGCAACTGCATCCAGCGACGGGCTAACCGTGCAGGAAACCTATGGTGCTGGGTCGCTGGGTCGCTGAAAGGGTGCAACACGGTCGGGCCGCCTAGACGAACAAGTCGCAGCCCCTGGCTGCGACAGTGCACTCGGGCAGCCTCCAGGCTGTCGGAGTGGCGCAGTTCCAGCACACAGCATAGAGGAATATGTCACGGCCCCCTAGCCGCGACGGTGGTGTAGAAGCGACCCACTGGTCTGACCGCCAACTGAGCGGAAGCGGCTGGCCGCTCGGCCAGCCAGGTGGATCGTGTCCTAGAGAGACATGTGTGACATGGACCATCAACACATGGAAAAAGTGTTTCTTCCACATGGATGGATAAACCGTTCGGGAATTTTGGGGGCATGCGCCTCCCCCTTGGACGTGGGTAGGGCAGACCCCACTGGCCATCGGGCCATCGGGCCGCACCCAGCGTGAGCTAGACCCAGCCTGAGCCGGGCGACCCTCACAAGCTAGGTGGGACTCATAGACTGGGTCGTACACCATTCCGAAGCGGGTCATTCTGGGTTGGTCTCACTCGGTCGGACTGGACTCGGACCCTTTTGACCCGATTTCACCTTTTGTCCCATGACAGTGCCTATAGATGTCCGAATGGAGAACCGTCTATGGATACATAAATCATGGAGATAAAATATTCTTTTCACGTACCCCACATGAGGTTTGGACGCATTTGGGGTATGGTTGGGTTGGATTGAACCAAAATCCAACCAAGCCCCTAGAACAGAAATACCAATAAATCATATACTGGGTGTCTGATTGAAGTACCATCTGTCACAATGATTTTTTATGAAATTTTGGAACTATTGTATACATAAACTTTGGAATTTGTGGTTGTTGATGTATCAAAGCTTTTCTTGAGGTGCAGAACCTCCCGGAATCCTGCATGCTTTATGGAAACCCTAAGGCTGGCTGTGCACTGTTGATTGTTCCTGGATCATGTGTTGGTCCGACAATTCTAAATTCTATTACTAGTTCATGTGTTGGTCTTATGGAATAGCTGGTCCTAGATCATGTGTTATTCTGACATCTCTGACGACTGTTTTTGGATCATGTGTTGGTCCAGCAGTTCTGACTTCTGTTCCTGGATCATGTGATGGTCCCCCAGAATAGATGGTCCTGGATCATGTGTTGGTTCGACAGCTCTGATGATTCAGTGGATATATATTATCCTCTATATATCTCTATATAAGTTTTATACTTGTGCGAGCTGAGTCAGTGACTTCTGTGTTTTCCTCATGATTGAGATGGGCTACTTGATAACATAGGTATATGTATGGTCGTATACCTATGTAATGGATATCCTTTGAATTAATACTCGGTGGATTATCTTTGTTGGATTTTGTGATATCTTGAGGGTCTCGGGGTCCCTACTAAGTATCGTTATACTCACCCCTGCATGGGATTTTCCCACACTTCGTTGTGTAGGTTGCAGATGACGGGCTATGATGATGAAGGATCATAGTAGAAGGACTAGACGGTACCCGAAGGAGGACCTTATGACAATTTGATACCCGGAGCAGACGAATAGACGTGGAGTGTTGTAGAGGCTATCTGTACCTGCCCATCAGGTAGGATCTATGGTCGAAGTTCTATGGGCACTTTTTCACCTTTCAGTTGTTTACCTTTCTTATGTTGGACTTGTTTTCAGTTTCCTTGTACTTTACAGTTGGACATGTATTTCGGACCCCTTTACATTACAACACACTTTTTTTTGTATTCAGTTTTACATAGTTTGTTGTTTCCAGCATACTCTATTGTGTGTCTTTCTAGTTTATAATGGCAATTACCTCCCAGTTTTAGGGATTTACACCTTTGGTGCTAGTCTCCAACCCCTGACCTATGGTAGGAGGGATTAGGGTAGTCACGGTACGGGCCCTGGGGGACGGTTCTTTACAAATTGGTATCATAGGAGACGGTTCTACAGCTGAAATCAGGACTCTGATGTTTTGTTTCTGTGAAGCAATAGTTTTAAGCATACTGAGTGTGGTTTTCAGTTCCGGGATTCTAGTGTTTGTGCGGCGGCCGACATATCGATACACTTGGGCCCTGACTTTTGATTTCTGAAACAGTGCAAGAAAACACTGATTGGGTGTGTTCTTTCAAGAGTTTTTTATGTGATATCCCGATTCATCTCATCAGTTATAACTTATTGACCATGGCACACCTGTTATTTTCCGGATTCCTCTATGTAGACAGCCATACAGGGTTCTGAGAGATGTATGAAATGGCATCCCACTAAGCGACGAGGCCTCGGTGCAGGTCCCCATCACAGCGGAGGCACAAGCAGTACCAATTACTATTGGGACCCCGCTACCAACAGCCCCAAAAGTAGAGATTTCATGCCACTTGAGCGCATTTGATGAGTTCCAATTCGATAGGCTGCCCAGGATTAGGGGAGAGATAGACTGGCAGGTAGTTGAGGATTGGCTGGAGGCTGTGGTGAGCGTCTTTAGACTGGTAGGGACACCATCTGACATTATGGTTATCCTTGTCATGATTCTCCTTCCGAAAATAGTGGAAGGATAGTGGAGCCTGATGCTTGAGGTGCATGATGAGGTGATGCTACTCTGGAAAGACTTCGAGAGCCTTTTTCGAGCGGATTTTGTCTGAGCCACCTTATGTGTGGTGCAGATACAAGAGATACTTCATCTGAAGCAGGGTAGCATCACATTGTACCAGTACTCAATAAGTTCAACCAAAATCTCATGCTACTCCCCCGATATGCTGCAGGACGCACTCTTTAGGGCCCGAATCTTCGAGTAGGGGATCAGGTGAGAGATCAGAGCTTCGGTGATCTCCCTCAGCAAGTCAACACAGGCAGGGGTGTTGAGCAGTCACCAGTAGTGAGACCCACCACTGGGCATCACGTATAGGAGTCTTCTACAGCTGGCTCTAGAAAGATTTCATAGAGGTCCAAGCATACAGGACCATCTTGTGGATGACCCCAGGAGCCATGTTTGGTTGTGAGAGGCACAAGATGCAGAACCAGACATGTCAGGAGCGGGGAATGTCACTCTTGCGGCGGGTAGGGTCACTTGGATCGAGACTGTCCAACCTGTTGTTTTGACGCTCAACATACAGTTGAGGAACCTCCTAGGCAGAGGCAGAGGGTTGATCGAGGTGGTCCTCAGGGAGAAAGTGGAGGTGGAAAATGATATGGTCGTGCAGTTGGTTGAAGATGACATTTTTAAGAGTTACCACCATCACCACCACCAAAAGTTCAACCCCAACCTCAGTGAGCAGGTGGACAGGGGAGAGCTCAGCTCTAGGTAGCTGAGGCATATGATCCCTACAATCATGATATGATTCTAGGTACAATATTCGTCTTCTATACCTTAGCTGTTGTTCTTATAGACACATGCGACAATCACTCTTTAATTTCCACTAACCTCGTTCGGAGCTCAGAGATTCCGACAGAGCTGTTGGCTCAATACTTATGGATAAGGACTCATACGGGAGTAGGCATGATGATTACGCACTGGTTCCGGTAGTGTGAGATCACTCTAGGAGTCGAGAGCTTCGGCTGGGATCTCCTCGAAGCGGCGTCAAGGCCTTATGATTTCATCGTGAGTATGGACTGGTTGTCTACAGTCCATTTCTCAAATAGATTGTTTTAGAAAAAATGTGAGTTTTTTCCGCATGGATGGGACAAGGTTCACATTCACTAGTGAGAATGGATCCTTTGCATCACAGAATGAACTTAATCGGAGGAGGGTGCAGTCGATCACTAAGCGTTGGCATACCTTACCCTCAGAGCAGTTGATGTGGAGTGTTTGAGAAATCCTATTGTGGTGGACCAGTAAGTAGATATTTTCCCCGACAATGTTCTAGGACTACCTCCTCGTAGATAGGTGGACTTCTTTATTGACTAGTACCCAGAGATGGCATCGATATATACGATAGAATATCGAAAGGAACTCGCAATGCTTCGTGAGATACGGTTATAGCTAGAGGACTTGCAGGGGAAGGGATTCATCCGACCCAGTGTTACACCCTGGGCAGCCCCGATTCAGTTCTCCAAGAAGGTGGACAGGAGCTTGAGGGTCTGTACTGACTACCGCCGACTGAATCAGGTGACCATGAAGAACAAGTACCCTCTCCCGAGGATCAAATACCTCTTTGATCAGATGAAGGGAGCATAGTGGTTCTCGAAGATAGACCTCATATCAGGCTATCACCAACTCAGAGTTCGAGATGTGGATGAATAGAAGATAACCTTCAGGTGTCTGTATGACCACTACGTGTTCTTGGTTATGCCCTTCGGCATAACCAATTCCCTAGCAGTTCTCATGGGACTCATTAACAGTATCTTCCATCCATTCCTTAATCGCTTTATCATAGTCCTCATCAATGACATTCTGATCTACACAACTACTAAGGAAGAGCATGCCTACCATTTTCGAGTAGTATGGGAAAAACTACGAGTGCACCTGTTTATGGAAATCTATCTAAGTTTCTATTCTGGATTCAATAGGTTCAATTCTTGGGACACTTCATATCAGAGGATCGAGTTGCAGTGGATCCAGTGATTATTGAGGTAGTACATGCTTGGGATCCATCCAAGAGTGTGACGGAGGTATGAAGTTTCCCGGGTTTTGTTAGATATTACTGAAGGTTCTTACCAGACTTCTCTGGAGTTGCAACACCGCTATCAGCCTTTATGAAGAAGGGGGAACCATTCGTGTGTTTAGAGAGATTCCATTAGAGCATTCAGGAGCTGAGGTAGAGGCAGATTTGTTCCACCATCATGAGACATCCAGAAGAAAGGCGTAGGTTATGTAGTCTATTACAATGCATAAGGGACTGTACTCGGGGGTGTCCTGATATAGGAGAGAGCAGTGATCGCATATGGTTCTCAGTAGTTGAGATAGCACAAGTAGAACTATGCTACCGATGACCTAGAGTTAGCAGCAGTGGTCTTCGCCTTGAAAATGAGGCGGCACCATCATATGGGAAAACGTCTTATCATATACTATGATCACAACAGTCTCAGGTATATCATCTCTCAGAAGGACTTGAACCTGAGACAACGACGTTAGATTGATCTCCTCCCTGACTATGACTTCGAGAAAGTCTATACTCTCGGAAATGGTAAGGTTGTTGTGGTTGTGCTCATCAGGAGATCTGGTATACGTCTTATAGGAGAGGCGACAGAGAAGGTGGCTACTTTACAGATTTCTTATGTTGACCGAGATGGACCAGCTTTCCTTCAGTCTCTTATAGTCACTCCTCCACTTCATCAGCAAGTCAGGGAGACATATCATGGGGACTTTGACTGCGAGACACGACATGCATAGATATCCACAGGGCAGGCACCTGATGGATTTTCTGAAGGTGGGGAGCTTGTCATCCTCTACTGAGGAAATACTATGGTTCCAGTGTCATATCTTGAGGAAGTTTTGAGTTATTTTCACACATCCTCTCTAGAAGTACATCCTGGAGTGGAGAAGATGTACCAGGACCTTCGTCGACAACACTAGTGGCCAGGTATGAAGATGTCGGTAGTAGAGTTTTTCTCTCGATGCCTCACTTGTCAGCAAGTGAAGGCAGAACACCAGGTACCAGCAGGCTTGTTCCAGCCTTTAGAAGTCCTAGAGTGGATGTGGGATGAGATATCCATGGATTTAGTGATGGGTCTTCAACATAAATCTAGGGTTCACTACTCGATTTGGGTGATCATTGAATGACTCACCATGTCGGCCCAGTTCCTACTGATCAGAGAGTAGGGGTCAGTAGAGATCTTGGGATGTCTCTACATGTAGGATATTGTGCAGATACATAGTGTACCTTCATCTTTTATCTTTGATTGTGATGCATGGTTTACTTCCCCCCTATGGAAGGAGTTGAAGATATAATGACCTAGAGTTTCATTAATCGAAATACATATTGATCTAATTAAATGCATCATCAAGTTTATATAAAATGTCAACTTCTTTGGTTTTATATTACGAAATTTGACCGTTTATAATATAGTCAATGAACAGTGAACACATGAATAGTATAAATACAGGGCTTTAACAAATCCAATTTACTCACACAAAAGAAGCAATGGCCTCATCTAGTATAATTGCTCCATACGAAGCCCATTTGTCGGAGCTCAGAAAATAGGTGGCGTCCTTGGGCATCGCTCTTGACCAATCCCAAGATGAACTTCATCATGTCAAGCTTAAATGAGACCGTCTACAGGAAAAGTGGAAGTTGATAGAGATTACCACTTGAGCAATGTTATCTGAGCCACCCCAAGAGTCTGTCACCATCGCACACCTTATCCTTAGGTCTTATGCTGCTGTTTTAAGGGGTTATGTAACAAATCTCTAGAACTATGTTTATGTACAATTTTTTATATAATAATGAATATAATTTCTTGTGATTATTGATACATTGTAAATTGTTTTTAATATGAAAATATAGTTTTTTAGTTATTATTTAATTAAGAATTATATTTTATTAAATTAATGGATTTTTAAATTAAATAATATTTTAATAAAATATTACTATTATTAAATTACTTTTTATTATATATAAATGATCTTATAATTTTATGAATGGAATTATAATTGTTATTATGGTTTGAAATCCATTTCTGTCAACACCCATGCATTTTCGATAAATGTCGGTTTTTTATTTTAAAAGTTACAATTAACATATATAGAAAATTATTTAGCTAAATTAAATTTTATTTCTCTAATTAGGATGTCAAAATTATCCAATGGCGAATTATAGATAATTTTCTAAGAGAGTCAAATTGTTGGGTAAAAATTAAATACCATTTAAATATATAATGTGTTTTATGGCATCATAATGACCCAATAGTGATGTAATAAAATACTATAATCCTTATTTTCGGCCAATATATATTTTACCATTAAAATAATGTGATTTTGGGTTTGTTTGAATTATTTTACAAAGCATTAATGGACCCATCAAGAATTATTTAACATCTTGTCTTTTTAAATTATTTTCCCTGGGAGTATGACTCACCTCCAAATAACAAACCCCATTATTTTAAGAATATAGGACTTTTCCCATATAAAATATTGTTTTTCTCTTCCCTTTTCCAAAAACCATGTTAAAAAACGATGGGATGGTTTGTGGTTTGGATTAATTTAATATAAGGGGTCCCAAACCTAAATAATAAAGAATTCCCCCACTTTTCCTATATAAACCCACCAAATATCCCACTTCCTCCTCACTAAAATCCTTTTTAGTTCGTCCAAACTCTTCCCTACTCTCTTTATAATCCTCTCAAGGTGACCCAAGCTCCCAATAATCCCGTCGCAAGCCTCTATGAAGCCTTTGGAAGCAAACTTTTAAGTAAGGGTTTTTTCGTCATTTCTCATTTTTGTCCAATTTTCTTTAAGTTGTTTTACCCTATTAATTTCAATTTTGAATGTTGTGGTATGGTTTATATACTCCCTCATACTACCCTCATTAGGTTTGAATGATTGGAGACCACTTTCTCTCTTATTAAATGCCTCCCATGTACACCCGTTACTATGCCGAAATTCCAAAAAGAACTTCTCTCTTCTCTTTTAAATTCAAGCAATACATTTGTATCATGAATCTAAATTCCATTAAAATTGTTTGGACATGTATCTATATGACATCATTACATTCAATTTCATATAAATATGATGAGTAAAACCTCATCAACCATTTTTATGTATTCTTATGTCACACCGTTACGCTGCTGAAGTCGCACCGATTTTCTAAGCCAATGTCATTGTGTAGTGAATACCATTACCATTTCTCCATCAAGGGTATTAACCTTTATGCACATTTACTTATTTAATATAATGTTTCATGTATTAATTCCACATTCCTTTATCGTGGAATAAATTATTATGTTATATGAATCCTTGTTTTATTATCCATGTGGCACACTTATGCGTGATATGAAATGTTTAAGAACGATGTGCTCTTATAGCGCTCCAATGCATTGTGTAAAGTATAGTATCATGATACATCATGTGAAATGAGTGTTAACTCATGCTAATTCAAGTGAAATGTGGTTTTACTCGTGCTTCATGTGCAATGAGTATTTACTCATGCTATATGTGCAATGAGCCTTGGATCATGCTAATTCCATGTTATGTGTTGTTGCCACATTTCCATCTTATGATTCTCATTCTTTATCATTCCATTATGTTCATGTTTCTATTATGCTCTATTGATATGCCTAATGTCTAAAATGTATTCTACACCTCTTTTTATTCAATGTTTATTCCCTTAATAGGATTTATAGCTCACCTTTCTCTTATGCATGTCCTCAGGTTATCCCATGCAATGTTATGTATAAGGGAATGTAGTGGTCATGTAAAGGAAGTATTCAATAAAGATGTTGTATTCCATGTTTTATGTTTTTATGTAATGATAATAATACCCAAATATACTAAACCTCCCAATATTCTTGTTGTATCAAGTGAAGTTATATTTAATAAATCATGTTTAATTTTTTAATAAATGCAGTGTTGTCATAGTTTGTATCAGAGGATAGGATTAGTTATTTTGGGGATTAGGATTAGAAAACCCTAGTAAAGCCTTAAAGACAAGATTAAGTATAATAAAACCCTCCCCATGTTTTGGTAAGTAATGAGTAAGTGGTTCATCAAGAAAATACTTCCATGTCTGGATATGAGCAGGTAGAGGAGGCTCTGGCCCAAATTAATCCTATGGGTAAAACCTGAAAACACCGCTTTGAGTTAGACTCGAACGGGAACTGGTGCATGACAACGGGCCTTGCTGCACTCTTGTTTACGACACTCTCGTGGGATATGTTTTGATAAATTCACAATCTTAGTATAAACCCTTATTAAGGGAATTAAAAAAATTCCCCTAATAATATATGTTAGAAATTAGATCATGAAAATCCTAGATTAAAGCCTACAGACTCATGAGTTAAGGAATTAAAAGTTTATTTAATAGTCATTATCTATTGTCTTTGAATTAACCTTTATGAGTTACCCCTAACATTCCTTTTATTCCAGCCAATGGCCGGTAATAGGAGGACTCGGTCTAACAACCGATGTGAAGATCAGTGTGATGACTGTACTAATGAGATGCCCAAACCAATGAGAGCGGGAATCGCGAACTTTGTCACGATTTTCTCTCAGCTAACTCATGATTTGAATAGAAACATCAGTATAGAGGAAATTTCAACCCCCCCCCCTAAGATAAAACAAGTCACTATCGAGAGTTTCATGACACAAAGGCCTCCTACTTTTAGTGGATTATATGATCCCACGATCGCTGAACAATGGATCAACTCCATTGAAAAGATCTTCTGCATCCTTCAATGTTCTAAAAAAGAGAAGTTTCTCTTGGGGGATTATCGTATGGAGGGTGAAGCTGATCAATGGTGGACATTGATAAAAAATACGAAGCATGAGGAGGAGGTCGTGGCGTTGGAATAGAATGATTTCCAGAAGATGTTTTTCGATACATATTTTCCGCGCACCCTCTGGCTTAAGATGGAAAGGTAATTCCTTTCCCTAAAGAAAAAAGACGAAGAATCTGTTGGAGCATACGACAAAAACCGCACAAGTCTTTCACAATATGCTTATGGATTTTTCGTTACCCCAGATTTCAAAGTTGACCACATCTTTGGTTGGATGAAGCCTAGCATGCAGAATGAATTTGCTATCTGTGACTTCGACATCTATGAGGAAATATTCCGATGTGCCCTCAAGGTCGAAATGGAGATCGGAGAATCACATGGGTATCATGGGGATAAGATGAATAAGGTGGACTTCAATGTTGGTGGTCTGATGGATAAATCCATTGGTGCTAAGAAGATCCAGCACCCCACTTGCCAATAGTGTGGAAAGAAGCACCCTGGAAATTTCTTTAAGGGGACGAGGAAATGCTTATGGTGTGGAAGAGAAGGGCACCTAGCTGTTAACTGTTGGAATGAAATACTGACGACTACGACAGAGGAGAGGAATGCTCTGTTCAAACCTCAACATATTGTTCATTACTACAAATGTAATGAACCAGGGAATCTTGCAAATCTGTTCCCTAATCCAAGTGTTTTCAGAGGCAACCAACAACCTCCAAGGCAGAAAGGAAGAGCTTTTTCCTCCACTTTTGCCGAAGTGAACCCCGACAATGAAGTGGTGACAGTTATGCTAGTTATACATTCAAGAATAGTGATTGTACTTTTGGATTCAGGTTCTACAGATACTTTTATATCTCAAAAGTTTCGTAGAACAATCCCAGCACCACCACATATCACGGAAGTGAAGATGTCGGTGAGTACAGAAAATTGGGAAATCATTGCATCCCATGAATATAAGTCCTCCCTTGTTATACTATGTGGATATAATTTCCCGGTGATCCCCATCATACTCTCTCTGGTGGAATTTTATTGAATTCTTGGCATGGATTGACCCATATAGAGAGCCAACATAATTTGTCAGGAGAGGGAAATAACACTCTATATGGAGAATTGCCCCCCGATTCGTTACTAGTGTAAGGATTAATATGAATCTCCTTTAGCTACATCATCTCAAGAATGGATATTACTGCCTTATGAGAACGCGTATCTAACTCATATGATTGAGTCCAAGGAAGAAACCATCCTTGAAGAAATGCTTATTGTGAGGGAATTCGTTGAAGTGTTTCTCGTGGAACTACCTGGTCTTCCTCCTAAAAGAGATGTTGAATTCTAAATTGAACATATACCCGGGGCATTACCAATATCTAAGAATCCATATAGAATGGATGTTGTAGAGCTTGAAGAGCTGACGAAACAACTATAGGAGAATCTGGATAAAAGGTTTATACGCCCAAGTGCTTCACTATGGTTTCACTAGTTCTCTTCGTCAAGAAGAAGGATAAGACAATGCGGATTTGAATCGATTGTCATGAACATAACAAAATCACAATAAAGTAAAAGTATCCTCTTCCACAGATAGATGAATTGTTTGATTAGATGTGTGGAGAACAATACTTCTCCTAGGTAGATTTGTGTTCGGGATATTATCAAGTAAGGGTGAAGAAAAAAAGATGTCCCGAAAACTGCTTTTCGTACATGATAGGGGCACTATAAATTCATAGTAATGCCTTTCTGACAAACTAATTCTTCAGAAATCTTCATGGACTTGATGAATAGAGTCTTTAGAGACTACCTTGACAAATTTTTGGTAGTCTTATAGATGATATTATAATATACTCCAAAACCAAGGAGGATCATGAGTAGAATTTAAGAATTGTACTAGAGACGTTGCGCAAAGAGAAGCTCTATGAAAAGTATAGAAAGTGTATGTTATGGTTTATGGATGTCTCATTATTAGGTTATAACATCACAAGAAATGGGATATCAATGGATCCCTCCTAAATAGATACAATTGAGGGATGTTCGAGGCCAACATGGGTGACAGATATCTGTAGATTCTTGGGGTTAGCTGGATATTAACGATGATTTCTGAGATATTTATCACGATTTTCCAACCCTCTTACCACGATAATTAGAAATGGATTGAAGTTTTCATGGAGTGATGAATGCGATGAAATATTCAAAGAGTTGAAAAAGAGGCTTATCACTGCGCCCGTGATCACTTTACCCACAAGTGGGGAAATTTTGTGGTATTTTGTGATGCTTCGAAGAAGGGGTTATGCTGTGTGCTGATGCAGAATGATAAAGTGATATCCTATGCCACAAGGAAGTTGAAAATCCATGAGAAAAACTATCCAACGCATGATCTGGAGGTGGCAGCAGTGATCATTACCTTCAAAATCTGGAAGCATTATCTCTTTGGGGTTAAATGTGAGACGTATACTTACCACAAGAGTTATAAATATATATTCACACGGAAAGAGATTAATATGCGCTATAGAAGATGGATAGATCTCATCAAGGAGTATGACTGTTCAATACATTACCACACTGGGAAATCGAACAAGGTGGAAGATTCCCTAAGTAGATAGGACCCAGTTATTCTATCAATTATGAGAATTGAGAAGGATCCAATCTTCTTATACATGATGATGTTGGTCATGAGAATCATAATGAAGGGAACATAATCAATCCTTTCACAAATGATTGCTCAACCTTATCTTTTTTAAAGGTTAAAGGATTCTCAAAAAGATGATGTTGTAATTCAGGAGATGGTGGAAGTTATCGAAAAGGGAAATCCTCGGAGTTTAATGTTAATGAAGAAGGAATTGTGATGTTTGGGAAAAGACTATGTGTTCCATCAAGTCCAGAGCTAAAGATGGAACATTTGGATGATGAACATAGTCCAAATTTTTATTTTCACCCTGGGAGCACAAACAAGTATCGAGATCTCTGAGAAAACCTTTGGTGGGATAATATGAAAAAGGATATCGTTGAATATACATAAATGTGCCTGGTGTGCTAGCAAGGGAAGGAAGAGAGGAAAAATTCTAAGGGGGTGATGAAACCATTTCTCATACCAGAATGGAAATGGGAGAACATAACCATGGACTTTGTCACTATACTTCTGAGGAAATCTACAGGCAACAATGCAATCTGGGTTGTGGTGGATTGTCTTACAAACATTACACACTTCATTGCTATTCGGGAGTATTTATCATTGGATCAATAGGCACAGTTATGTATCAGGGATGTGGTAAGGCTTCATGGAGTACCACTATCTATTGTGTCTAGCCGAGATCCAAGATTCACCTCAAAGTTATTGAAGAGTCTTAAACATGCTCTCCATACTGAACTGATCTTCAGTACGGCCTATCATCCTCAAACTAATGGCCAATCCGAGTGGACTATCCACACACTTGATTACTTGTTGAGAGCATTCTCAATGGACATTAAAGGATGATGGGATCAACATCCTCCTCTAGTTGAGTTCTCTTATAATAACAACTTCAACTCGTGCATCCAAATGGCACCTTATGAAGCTCTATGTGGGAAAAGGTGAAGAACACCAACATGTTGGGATGAGGTCGGTGAACATAAGCTGCTTGTACCAGAAATGGTCGAAGAAATTGTGGAGAAGGTGATTACCATTCAACAGCATATCATGGCAGCCCGGAGTCAACAGAAGAGTTATGCAGATAATCTTCGATGAGACTTGTGTTTAATGTTGGAGACATGGTTTTTCTATGCATATATCCATGGAAGAAGGTCATGAGGTTTGGAAAGAATCTGAAGTTAAGTCCAAGGTACATCATACCCTTTGAGATTCTTGATCATATTGGAGCTGTTTCCTATCGACTGTCACTTCTACTACCATGGCCAATGTACATGATGACTTTCATGTATCCCTCTTAAGGAAGTACATACCAGACCCTTCACATGTACTCTCATCTGAGTTGGTACAGTTGGAGGATGATCTTTCATATGAGGAGCAACAAGTTATGATCTTAGATCGTAGAGAAAAATTTCTACGAAATAAGACAATGCCCCTCTTCATGGTGTTGTGGAGAAACAACAAGTTTGAAGTAGCGACTTGGGAATCAGAGGAAATGATGAAGCTGAGTTACCCATATCTGTTTTAGTGTGGGAATAGGAAAATTTCAATGGAGAAATTTTTTAAGGGGGGAATATTGTAACTACTGAATGTTTCATTAATGGAAATCCCTCTTGATATAATTAAATGTCTCATTATTTTTATGTAAAATTTTAAATTCTTTGTTATTATGTTATGAATTTTGATCGTTGAAAATATAGTTGTTGAACACTGATCACATGATTAGTTTAAATATATGGCTTTAACAAATCCAATTTACCCAGACAAAAGAAGCGATGGCCTCATCCAGTAGAATTGCTCCATACGAAGCCCATTTGTCGGGGCTCGGAAAAGTGGTGTCTTCCTTGGACTTCTCTCTTGACCAAGCCCAAGATGAGCTTCATCATGTCAAGATCGAATGGGACCATCTACAGTAAAAGTGGATTTTGATAGAGATTTCCACTCAAGTAATGTTATCCAAGACACCCCAAGAGTCCTTCACCATAGCACACATAACCATTAGGTCTTATGCGGCTGTTTTAAGGGGTTATGTAAAAAATCACTAGTACTATGATCGTGTACATTAATTTTTTTATATAATAATGAGTATAGTTTCTTGTCATTATTGATACATTGTAAATAGTTTTTGAAGTGAAAATAGAGTTGTTTAGTTATTATTTAATTAAGAATTATATTTTATTAAATTAAGGGATTTTTTAATTAAATAATATTTTTTAAAAATTTTATTATTATTAAATTAATTTTTATCAAATATAAATGATCTTATACTTTTATGAATGCAATTATAATTTTTATTAAGGTCTGAATGTCATTTCTGTCAAGACCCGTGAATATTCGATAAATAACGATTTTTATTTTGAAAGTGAATATTAACATATTTAGAAATTTATATACATAATATAAATGGTATTTCTGGAATCAGGATGATGAAATTATCCAATGGTAAAATTTTCATAACTTTCTAAGATAGTCAAATTTTTGGGTAAAAATTAAATACCGTTTAAATATATAATGTGTATTATGAAATTATAATGACTCAATAATGATGTAATAAAATACTATAATCCTTATTATCTTCCAATATATGTTTTCCATTAAAATAATGTGATTTTGGGTTTTTTTACTTATTTTACAAAGCATTAATGGACCCATCAAGGTTCCCCAAGCTCCCACGAAGCCTCTCTCAAGCCTCTCTCATGCCTTTCGAAGCACACTTCCAAGTAAGGGTTTTTTCTTCCTTTCTCATTTTGTCCAATTTTATTTAAGTTGTTTTTCCCTTTTTATTTCAATTATAAATGTTGGGGTATGGTTTGGAACCTCCATTATACTGCCCTATTTATGTTTGAATGATTGGATACTCATTTCTCTCTCATTAAATGCCTCCCATGTGAACCAGTTACTATGTAGAAATTCCGGAAGGATCTTCTCTCTCCTCTTTTACATTCAAGCAATACTTTTATATCATGAATCTAAATTCCATTACAATTGATGGTACATGTATCTATATGTCCTCATTTATGACCATTACATGTAAATATGATATGTAACCCCTTTCTCTCTCATCAAACATTTTTATTAATTCTTATGTCATGCTGTTACACTGTCGAAATCGCACCGATTTTATAAGCCAATGTCATTGTGTATTGAATTCCATGCCCATTTATCCATCAAGGGTATTCAACTTTATGCACATCTAATTATTTATTATAATGTTTCATGTATGAATAACCCATTCCTCTATCATAGAATAAGTTATTATATTTTATAAATCCATGTTTTATGATCCATGTGGCACACATATGCATTAAATGAAATGTTTAAGAATGGTGTGCCCTTATAGCACTCAAATGCATTGGGTAAAGTATAGTATCATGATACGTCATGTGCAATGAGTGTTGACTCATTATAATTCAAGTACAACAAGGTTTTATTTGTGATTCTTGTGCAATGAGGATTTACTCATGCCCTATGTGCATTAAGCCTTGGCTCATTCTAATTCCATGTTAAGTGTTGTTGCCACATTTCCATGTTATGGTTATCATGCTTTATCATGACTTTATGTTCATGTTTCTCTTGTGCATTATTGATATGCCTAATGTTTTACATGTATTGTACTCATTATGTTATTCCATGTGCATTCCCTTACTGGGCTTTATAGGTCACCCTTTTCTTATTCATGTCCTCAGGTTATCCAATGCAATTTTAAGTACGAGGGAATGTAGTGGTCATGTAAAGGAAGTTTTCAGTAAATATGTTGTCTTCCATGTTTTAAGTTTTTATGTAATGATCCTAATCCCCAAATACAATAAAACTATCAATATTCTTTTGTATGAAGGGACGTTATACGTAATAAATCATGTTTAAGTTTGTAATAAAAGTATGGTTTTCATAGAAGAAGGCTTTTGGGACGCATCTTTGTCTGAGGACTGCATTCCATCCTCAGACAGATGGAAAGACAGAGGGGACCCTTCAAAGACATGAGGCTATGCTCCGTGCATGCGTCCTTGACTTTGGTCACAGTTGGGAGGACCACTTACCATTAGTGGATTTTGCATACAACAACAGCTATCACTCCACCATTGGGATGTCATCTTTTGTGGCCTTGTATGGTCGACGCTGCTGATCGCCACTGTGCTGGACAGACCCATGAGATTCGGCACTAGTGGGACCAGAGATGGTACAAGCTACCACAGAGAAGCTGAAGATCATCCAGGAGTGGATGAAGACTGCACATAGCAGGTATAAGTTGTATGCTGAAAGGAGATGGAGACCTTTGGAGTTCAAGGATAATAACCACATATTCTTATGGGTCTCACCACTATGAGGTCTATAGAGATTTGGATGAGGTGGCAAGTTATCTTTGATATTAATCAGAACATTATGGGTCCTCAACAGAGTATGCGAGGTGGAATACCACTTATCTCTTCCACCCCAGTTGCACCAGGTGCATGATATCTTCCACTTATCTTAATTGAGAAGATACGTTCATAACCCTACTCACATCATCCAACATGGTCCACTGGACATTGATGACGGGGAGAATTTCTCAGAGGTTCTAGTGGAGATTGAGGATTGACAGGAGTAGGTCCTACATTGAATGTCTATACCTATGGTGCGCATCCGTTGGAAACACGAGAACCTCTAGGTGAGCCCATGGGAGAGGGATGCTTAGATGTGTGCTCAGTAACACAATTTGTTCCCTTAGTTTGAGTTGTTACTTACAGGGACTTAAATAAATAAGGTGGGGAGAATGTAAGGACCCAGAAATCCCATGGAATTTTTTTTAATATGGGGGATTTTTATGATTTCGTGAAAGATTATGACATGTGATTTCGAGACCCGGTGTGCCCAGAATCAATTTCTGATGTTTTTTTCGTGTACGTTTATTAATTTTAAGAACGAGTATTTATATCTTTTGAACCGGTGTATGGAAATGAAAACAGAGGGAACTGTTAGACTAACAATGCTAGTATTCTCTTATGAATACATTAAACATGATGGGAGATGGTCGAGATTGAAGGTAATTTTTTTTGTTTTTCACGTGGGATTAATAAAATAAATTAAGTGCTTATATTAACTTATTTTTATTTTGTTAAAGCCTCCAAGGGGAGGTTGGAGGTAGGGGCCACCAGAACATAACCTCCCATGAGAGGTTATGGTGGTGGGCCCACCCGAGGTCTAAAACCATATTCATGTGGGGTTAATTTTTTGGGGAGCACCCGAGACCACATATACTCTTGACCTCCCGACATTAATGAGGGGGAGCCTCTTGAACTCCCCACATATGGTTCCAACCCTCTCAATTAATTAATTGAACACATTCAATTGATTAATATAAACCTTTGAAATTCTATACCAATAATTTAATAATATTACTTATTATATTATTTTATTGGGAATTTGATTTTTTGGTGGAGCTTGGGAGGAGAAGAACTCTCCATCAAAGAACAATTCTTTCGCCAATGAAGAACTATCTTTAACTGGGGCCAGAGGGGAATTTTATTCCATGATGTACATGGATGAAAACATCCTTGACTTCTTCATATTCAATTCCGACATCAAAATATCAATGTCCACCATTCCGTGCCATCATCAATGAACAAAAAACCCAATTTAGGGGATTTGAGTTTGAATATGGTGCCGTTCTACATCGTTCAGTCATGGTTTATGTTTATCCAATTGTTATCACCATAACGAGGAGGGTGTGGCCCAAATGAACATCGACCGACCCCCTCTATTTTTCCTCACTTGATGATGATGAAGGCGGTGAAACAGCACTGCCATAGGAGTGGGCCACTACCGACGGGCCTCGGCGGTGCAATAGTAGCCAGCGATGGCCGGAGGCGAAGGGTGCCGGCAGCACAGGGCCGCTGGGTCGCCGGAAGGGTGTGATGTCGTTACGCCGCGTGGAAGAACATGTCGCAGCCCCTGGCCATAACATTGCACTCGGGAGGAGTCCAGGCCTTCAGAGGGGTGTGGCTCTACTGTGCCGCATAGATAAAGAAGTCGTGGCACACTAGTTGCGGCGGCAGAGCCGAAGTGGCCGGCTGCTCGGCCAGTCGGGAGGAGTGGGACCTAGCAGGTCCTGTGTGATGCGGACCAATGCCACGAGGAACTGATTTTTCTTCAACCCGAATGGATAAACTGTTCAAGAATTCATGGGTCCCCCCTCGTGGGCCGGGTCGGACCCCCAGACCGGGTCAGATCAGACTCGGACCGGTGTGACCCGATTTCACATTTAACCCCATAACATGGGCTACATGTGTCCAATTGATGTCCCGTCTACGTCAATAGAGAGCATGGAGTGAGAATAATCTTTTGGAATACCACACTTGATTTTTGGATTTAGATGGGGTATGGTTGGGTTGGATTGAACCTAAATCCAATCGGGTCCCCGGAACGGAAATGCCAATAACTCTCAGACTGGGCGTCTGATTCACACATCATTTATCACATTGGGTTTCTTATGGAAAGATGGATATTTTGGATACATAAACATGGGAATTCTTTGAATTTCATGTATCGACACTTGTGTTGAGGAGCGGACCCTCCAAGATTCAAGCATGCTTTGTGGAAACCATGTGGCTGGCTGTGCACTATTGATTGTTCCTGGATCACGTGTTGGTCCGACAGTTCAAAATTCTGTTCCTGGATCATGTGTTGGTCTGACAGAATAGCTGGTTCTAGATCATGTGTTGGTCCGGTAGCTCTGATGACTATTCCTGGATCATCTGTTGGTCCGACAGTTCTGACTTGTGTTCCTGAATCATGTGTTGGTCTGACAAAATAGCTAGTCCTGGATCATGGGTTGGTCCGACAGCTCTGATGATTTAGTGGCTATATCGTATCATCTCTATCTCTCTATATAAGTTGTATTAATGTGTGATCTGAGTCAATGAATTCTTTGTTTTCCTCATGAATGATACATGTTACTTGATAACTTATGTATATGTATGGGTATATACTTATGTAATGTATATCTATTGAATTCATACTATGTGGTTTATCCTAGATGGTTTTTGTGAGACCTTGAGGGTCTTGGGTTCCTTACTGAGTATCTTTATAATCAACCCTGCATGGGCTATGCTGGCACCTCATTGTATTGGTTTCAGATGACAAACAACGCTGACGAAAGATCAGAGTAGTAGAACTATACAGTATCCGGAGGTGGACCTTACGATGAGTTGGTACCAGGAGGTGACGGATGGACATGGAGTGCTGTGGAGGATATCTGTACCTACCCTTCCAGTAGTATCCATGGTGGATGTTCCAAGAGCTTCTTTTCACCTTTCAGCTGTTTACCTTTCTTCATTTTTAATTGTTTTCAGTTTCCTTGTACTTTATAGTTGGGATTGTATTTCCGGCCCCTTTACGTTTCAACACTACTTTTTGTATACAGTTTTACATAGTGTTTTGCTTCCATCTTACTCTTTTGTTTGTGTTTCTAGTTTATAAAGGCAATTCCTTCCCAATTTTAGAGATTTACACCTTTGGTGCTAGTCACCTACCCCTGGCCTTTGGATGGCTAGATTGAGGTAGTCGTGGCACGGGACCGAGGGATGGTTCATGAAAAATGTAATTATATGTTTTTTATTATGTTATTATAAATATTAAAAGTTAAAATAATACTTACCTTCTATCCTCCAGGATCGTTAAAAAATAGATTCATTTTACACATGTAAAGAAAACCTATCGTCTATATATTTTTAACATATTTCATTTTCCATTGAAATTAATCATGGTTATTTATAATATAGTTATTTATGAATATAAATTATAATTATATAAGGATTATTATATTTTAGGTGAAGTAACAATAACCATTTTTTTCACATCAACAAAACAAGGCCCTATTAAAATTATGAACTAAGCATCTTCAAAAAAACCTTCATGGAAATAACTTATAATGACCATCTCTTAATGAAAAAATACATTAAATTAAATTTTCAGAATAGATAATTATTATATAAAAGGATTCACAAATAACCTAGTTGGTATTGTACGTTTAGAATCATAGAAACCTAACACTGGTACAAATGTGAGCAACAACATCTCCCACTGGGTCTTTCATGACTAACACCCTACTTTGACATATCAAACATAGTAAATATCCTCAAAACCTGGGGAAAGGAAACATAAAGAGGGGTGATCTCAAATAATCTGTATGGGTAAACAAGGGAGACATGTATGCAGAAACATGAGCAGTAGGGTATGAGAATGTGATAATGAAAATAGAATATCATTCCCTATATATCAAAGACAATGGAACAAAAATTGGTAGTTCATAATACATGAATCATAATGATATAAAAAGCATGATAAATGAATGTATATCATATTATGAAGTAATTTAATAGTGGTATCAACTATGAAAATACTGATATCCATAGTATCTAAGACATCACTTCTATGACCATCTGAGTGGACAAAGTCTGTTACTAAACTAGAAAACCCACATTCCATCTCATTATTACTGAACTGAGTCACCCTCATTCAATCCCTGTATTACTGAATTGAGTAATCCTCATTCAAGACCTTTATTTCTATACTCAGTAAATCTTATTCCATACCTATTGAATCTCAAGAGATAAAAATTATTACCCAATGGATTAGAGGAAGATATAGTCCCCCCTTCACATAATGATATAATACTTACAATTTTCATATGATAATAAATATTCATAACATATCCAATGAAATGAAATGGGTATAATAAATATATAAACATATAATAATATATTGAAAGAAATCTGTTTCCTATTAATTTCATTATAACCCATGAAAGAAATTGGGTTTCAAAAGCATATCAATAATTAAAAAAAACTAGATTCATAAACATAATTCCATCAAAACATAATCTATTCAATGAAATATAATCAATTAAAAAATTTAATAATTTTCCCATTAAGGATTGAGTAACCCCAATATATTTCATTTTAAATGGAAAATAAGTTTTAAATATCCCCTAATCAATTTCTCAAGGAAAATATCAATTCTGGTATGAAAAAGTTTTTAAATACATAAAACCATTTGAAAATCCTTTTCATTGAAAATACCAAAAAACTAATCCAATCATTTTGAAAAACTTGTTCCTTGAAATATTATGAAATAATAATTATAAAATTGAAAAAAAAGGTTTTTATTGAATTATTTTTGAAAACTTATTAACATTACATGAAAACATTTTGATAACCACTATACTTTAAAACAAATAAATTAATCTTAAAAACATTGTAATGACCATTTTTCTTCAAAATGTATAAAAAATGGTTGATAACATTTTGAAAACTAATCCTTTGAAAATAATTTTGAAAATTATAAATAGAGCGTGAAAACGTTTTGAAAAATATTGTAACTGAAAACATATAAAATAATCTTGAAAACATGTTGAAAACCATTTTTCATGAAAACATAAAAAATAATCATAAAATTTTTTAAAACCATTTCCTTGAAAATACTTTTCAAACTTATAAATGGAGCTTTAAAACGTTTTGAAAACAGTATTTCTTGACAATACATTGAAAAAAGAAAAATAGAGGATGAAAACATTTTAAATTTTTTTAAAACACATTTAATATCATTTTCATAAAGATGATGTTTTTAAACATGCAATGGAATCTTCAATGTTATGATGACATATAAATATGTACATGTCGTATGAGGTCAAAACAACATTCCTTTTATATGATAATCAATGTTAGAAAAGTTCGTTATTTGGAAAGAGTCAAGAATATTCCTTTAAATATACTGGTAAAAAATTCTTATAATTTTTTAAAATATAATAGTATTATAGTCTAATATTCTTGGAATCAATTTTTAGAAAATATAGATTTATGGTAGAAGAAATGGTAATGTCAGGCTTTCATAAAAACAATTTCCAAACAATTTTATGTATTGCAGAGTGGAATATGGTACAAATACATGATTATATAATGAAATACCATAGGGGAAGGAAACATATGTATATTCTTGATATATGTATCATAATATTTCATCAAGGGAAGAATAAATATAAAAAGTCTCATAGAGTGATGTGACTGTCTCAATAAACTCTTATAACTCGGAAAAAAGGGATCGTACACTCAAAGTAAAAAACTTAAATTACATTAATCATAAGATATCATGAAAATAATTAAATTCATGATATAAAATTTAAATGTAGATGTCTGTAATCCTCGATTAAGTGTTTGGGATCCTAACAAAAGATGAATCTCAATGAAATCAAATTGAGACAAAACTATTTTGATGATATGATAACTTTTAAATACTAAACCCTATGAAAAAAGGATCATAAAAGTTTCATTTAAATACTAAAAATTTTAATTGAAATATTAATTTAATACACTCATGGGTGGTATAAACATTGTACAAAAGTAATGTGTGTCCAACGTTGCTTGAATATCATAGAAATTAGGAGTGATTTGAAATCCCCATACCTTGTGTCTCGAAACTATCCACAATCATTCAAGAACCATGTATATAAAATATAAGTTTATTATAAATATTTTACATAAGAATATTCATATTCATAATAACATATATGGTTTTATTGTAACATTATATTGTACACTTGGTAATGATCTTATATTAAAGTTGTACTTCGGGTAAAATTCACTTTGTTTTTCCCATGTATCTTTATTTGTTATACATTTTGTACTTTTACATATATCATGATTCCATAATGTAAAAAGTTAATTAAATATCAGGTATATAATTCATATTTTTAATACTATAATCTAAATAATATAGGAGTACTCAATGGAATATATCGCTCATGGAGACGATTATTCGTAAAAATGCATGAACGTTGTTTCCATATTCGTTATCATATTGAAATAAAGTATGTAGGTTAGATATATATATATATGATTTTTACATTTTCATTAAGATATCATATATATAATATTTGTTCATTAAAACCATCATTAATAAACACCATGTGGTGTGTGAATTAATCACATGACATTAAGGGGGTGTTTTCCACACTTCATCAAACGAGATTATCATACTATCAAAAAAATGGAATGTAAATATATGTGTTTTATAATTGGAATAAATAAGCCGAAATAAAAATTAATTATTATTTATGGAATATATAAATATATTTTTCATCATAATGACCACCATAATTTGGGGTAAATGAGAAATGAACACTCATCATTTTGTGAGGCAGTAGTTCACCATACAGAGAAACAATATGTTCAATATTCATTAGATCGTGTTGTGTGTATATTATTTTGACAAATATTTTCATAAGAACATCCTATTATATGTATTATATTGTTTTTTTCACACATTAATGTAATAAATAGAGTGTATGGGTTGGATATTGATAATAATCGAAATGAGTTTGAGGTAATACATTACCTCTAAATCAGGTAACTCATTTTGGCTTATGCCAGAAAGAATTCCATTGGAATATTTATTCCCTAAGGGATACTTTGAGGTCGAAGGGAGGATTTTTGGTAGGCTAATTTTCCATTTGTTTTATTATCATAATTTTTTTGAGAGCTGTGAGGAATGGGTAGTGGTGTTGTCATTTATTAGGGAAGGAAAAGGACTCAAATTGAATTTTTAGAAACATTTTTTGTTATCACATGTTATTACCTAAAAAAATATTACGTAAACCAAAAATGGAGTAATTGAGGTAATTTAGAAGTGTAGGTTAAATGTTTTTTGAAATATCATTATCATTACATTACTTTTTTTTAATAATTTGAAATTATATAAATAGATTCCCAAAGACTGTAGTCGATATAGTTCCTTTGGAAATATATAAACATAAAACTACTATATATATGAGCTAAAAAAGATCCTATTAGGTTCTTCTTTACTAAAATACATTTTGTAAATATCAAACATAGTAAATATCATAATAACATGGGGAAATGAAACAAAATATTGGGTGATCTCAAATTCTCAATGAGGGTAAATAAGGGATATTTGTAAGCTTAATCACAAGAATAAGGGTATGTGAATGTGATCACGAAAATATAATATCATACTCTACATATCAAAGATAATCACAAAAATATTGGAAATTCATAAGACATGAATAATAAATAAATAATGAGCATAATACATTAAATCATAACATAAAACTTTGACATGGAATTGTGGAAAATATAAGAATATACAGATTTTTATAGAAGCTAAGGAATCACGGTCAAGACCCTATGAGTAGACAATGCCCATTACTGGTCCAGGTAACCCCTGTTCAAGACCGTTATTACTGTATTAAGTGATTCTCATTCCATCCCTATATTACTAAACTTTGTAAACCTCATTCTAGCCATGTATTACTAAACAGAGATACCCTACATCTAGCCATTTTTATTCTCATGGAATAGAAATTGTTACCTAATGTATTGGATATAGATATAATTCCCACTTGTCATGTAATGAAATACTACATACATGTTCCATAAGATGAAAAATAATAATACCATTTCCATTGAAATAAAATGGATATCATAAAAATGTAAACATATCATAACTTCTATAAAAAGGAAATTTTCAAAATCATTTCATTATAAGTCATGGAATGACGTGGGATTCAAAATCATATTACCTATGAAAGAGAAACAGACTTTAGAAACATCATTCTATTAAAATATAATACATTTATATAAATAAAATGAGTGTAAACATTTAATAATTTCCCCATAAAGGCATGAATAACTCCAATATATTTCATCTTATATGGAAAATAACTTTGAAATATACCCTAAAAACAATTCTTTAGTAAACTAACATGTCATGTTTGAAAATGTTTTTTAATACATAAAACCATTTGAAAATAATTTTTTTCGAAAATACTTTGAATCTTATGAAATAATTTTTAATACAATTTTCCTTGAATACTTATAAGATATGCATCCAAACATATTAAATTTTTTAAAACACTTTCAAAACATAAAAAAATATATTGAAAATGGTTAAAAATACATTACACTTGAAAACATATAAATAATGTGTGAAAACATTTTGAGGTCCTTCATTTCTAGAAAACATATCAAAGAATCTTGAAAACATTTTGAAAACCATTTCTATGAAAATATATTATAAACATATGAATAGTTATTTAAAATGATTTGGAAACCATTGTGCTAGAAAAATTTTAAAACAAGATTGAATACATTTAGAAACCCATTTTTTAGGAAGACTTATAAAATAATCATAAATTTTTTTTGAAGACCATTTTACATGAAAACGTATAAAACAATCGGGAAAATATTTTAAAAACAATTTATTTGAAAATAAATTGAAAACATTTAAACATATCATGAAAACGTTTTAAAAAACAATTTTCATCGTAATACATTGAAAAATAATATATAGTGCTTTAAAACATTTTGAAAAATTTTATGTTGAAAAATAATTTTAATTTTTTTATTAATAATGACCCCTTTAAAAATGTAATGGATGCATCATTGGAATGAGAATGGGTATTTCTATATATATTGTACGAGGTTAAATGAATTTTCCTTTTTCATGGTATATAAAAGATAATAAAGTTCCTTATTCGTAAAACATCCACAAGATTACCTTGAATATATTTTTAAAGGATAAAATTGTAAAATATTCTATTAAATATTATTTTATAATGGTATAATATTCTCAAAAACCCTTTTTAGAAAACATAGATTTCCCACCGAAGAAAGAGTAAGGTTGGGCTTTCCTAAAAACATTCTTAACTATATTATGTACTGAAAATTATAATATGGTAATCATACATGATTATATCATGATATAAAATAATAGAAAAAATGTCATGAATATTTTTGAGATATAAAAAATAATATTTCATCAAGGTATGAATAAACATAACCTATCTCATAAAGCGGTGATATTGTCTCAATAAACTCTTATAACTGAAAAACATAGGCTCATACTCTCCTTGTAAAAATATAATTTCAATTAAGATTATGATAACATGAAATGAATTATATTGATGATATAAAATGTAAAATGGAAGTATATACACCTCAAATAAGAGTTTATATGCATAACAAAACATGAATATCAATGATGAAAAATTGAGTCAATTTTTTTTACTAATTTGGTAGATTTTGTATACTAAACCCCATGAAAGGATGTCCATCAAATTGGAATTTTAATACCCAAAAATTTATTTTAATGATACATAAAATAAAATTAGGGGATATACATGTACTACACAAATGGAAGTATTGGAAAACATAGCTTCTATACCATAGATATTAAAAGTGAGTTGATTTTTTTTACTTTGTATCTTGACTCTCTACGAACTTGTACAATTTTCATTTATAAGAAATATTTGTTTATTATAATTTATTAACTAATCATATTATTATACATAATACGATATGTGGGTTTTTACGACCTTATATTACCATCTTGTTAATAATCCTTTGTTAATGTTTTCTTTCAGGTAAAATTCATATTCTTCTTCGCATGTGTCTTAATTTGTTATATCATTGGTACTTATACTTACAACTTGAATTATGAATATAAATAATGGAATAAATATCAGTTGTATGAAGTATATTTTAATTATAATAATATATAGAATATGTTAGTATAAAAATAATACTCCATTCATGGATATAGTATGTCGTACGTACATTTGAATGTTGTTCTCGTCATTATTTTTGATTTGAACGAAAGTTAATAATTAATATAATTATATATATATATATATATGTATGTATATATGTATATATATATAATTATTATGATATAATTAATATATCATATATCATATAAATTCATTAAAACTACCCTTAATACATTCAATGTTGGTTGTGAACGAATTACATCACTTTGAGAGGGTAGTAGTCCACACAGCATCCAACCATATTATCATATTAACATCGAATATAAAGTAAACTGATGTCTATGATAAAATTAATAAATAATATTAAATACATAATAAATATAATATATAAAAAATATAAATAACTCCCATCATAATCCCCACCGTAATTGGTGGTAAAGGAGAAATGAACACTCATCGTTTCGTGATGTAGTAATTCACTATACACAGAAAGAGTATGTTCATTTGTAATTTAATGGAGTTGTGTGTTAGTGTAGGTAAGATCCATAGAATAAATAAACCTATTATATGTGGTGTATTTTTGTTGTCACACAATAATGGAATAAATAAAGTGTAGTGGATGGAGAAGAAGAATAAAGTAAATGTGGTTAAGAGAAGATGTTACCTCTAAATTAGGTAACTCCTTTTCGATTGTGTCAAAACTGTTTCCAAAAATTATTTCAAAAAAATTTAGTTTTAAAGGTATACTATAGTATTATTTGGGGGCTATTTTGAAGATATTTTATGAAAATAACTGGTTTGAGAGGTGCGAGGAATGGGATGATGGGGTGGCCTTTTGTAGGGAATGAAAATTACTAACCTGTAATTTTTAGAAACATGTTATGTGTCCACATATTTTTACTACGAAAAGTCATAAAAACCAAATCAAACTCAATTATTTAATTTTATGGACGAATTATGGAAACAAATTGGGTTCTGGGCAAGTTTTTAGGTCATTTGGGCCCTTAATTTTAAGGATTTCCCCCTAATTAAGCTTAATTTGGCCCTGATAGCTGTGATTAATATTTATCACTTTTACAAATCATTTTGGTCCAAAATTATCATTGAATTATAAAAATATAAATATAATATTGAATAATATTTTTTATATTAAAATTTTGAAATTAAAAATACATATGTAACACCCCAATAATTCATAGTAAGTTATTTTCTTTTTTGTAATTCAATAGTTTGGGCAACACACAACACCGAATTCGAGCACACCACAACTAACCAAACTAACCTTTCCAAAAAGCAAATATGAATTGTATTAACTGATTTTTAAATTTTATATACTATATATTATTTTAACATCCATATTTTGTGTTTATTTGACATTGTATAAAATCAAATTCAATTCTTCAAATAAAATAATTATTTTTTAGAAATTTCAATTTTACTGCCTTTTAATAGAGAACCCTTTTTAATTTTAATATCTGACACTTTTAAATATTAAATTTGATAAAATATACTTATTCTTTAGAAAAGGGATAGAAAAATTTATTTGGGATAAACTTTCAGTTTGTTTCTATTAACATTCATATTCTAATGAAGAGTGGAACTACTAAATTTTAATAAAAAACAACTTTTTTATTCAAAATAATTTATAGAGTTAAATTATACATTTGAATGCTTTTTATGTATATAATTTGATTATATTTTCATAATTTAATCCATTTTTGTTCATTGGATGTAATTTCACATAAATATTGTACATAAACACATATCAATCTTTGGATGGTTTTTACTTCTCAAAATCGCACTTTATGGTTTTTTCAATGAAAATATTTTTTTTAAATTAATTAATACACATTATATGTTTTGAATTAGGTAAAATAGACATCATTTTAAGAATATTGAATATCAAAATTAGCATTTGATGAATTGTTTGTAATTTTCTAATAACATTCATTTTTTGACGAATAGTTAAAACACTGTATTTTTGTTTAAAGACGACTTTTAATTTAAAAAGAAAATATAATTTTAATTTAATTTAAATTAAAAATAGATAAATTATTTCTATATTGGTTCAATTTAATTCATTGAAGTCAATTTATAATATTTTTTGATATATAAAGTTTTATTACAATTTTTACCATTTTTATCCACGTTTTAGGCACATTTTTAAATTTGCATGAAATCTAATTTTACCGCTTTTGTGAATTTAATTTCAAAAATCCTAAATACATGGTTGAAATCAGTAAATAAAATGTGGTTCAATTGGATGAAAATAGTTTTTTTAATAGTGACATCAGAATTTTATTTACCAAGGATAAAAGTAAATAGGGTAATAAAAGGTAAAAATGATATTATAATTACCCTAACACATGTCCTAATTCTATTGGATAAGTGTATTTCGACCAAAGTCATTGTTATGAATAAAATATGAAGCACTTTTTTCCGCTTGGATTATATTAGGACATTTATTATAATTTTATCCAATTAATGATAAAAGTGTTGAATTCATAGATTCATAACTAAAACATTTTTAATATAGGGTTATACATTAATGAACATGAATTTTCCATGTTATTTTTTTGGTATATGTAAATTTTATGAGTCCGCCAAAAATGAAGGTGCATGATTATGAGGACTCGTTTGCTTGAAATGAATTTCTGAACTTTTTTGGTATGTTCATTAATGGTAAGAGCGGTGTTTTACAATTTTTGAACCGGTGATAAGAATTGAAATCTGGATACATTATTGAACTCATAGAATTGATATTCATGTAAATAAACATTTAAATCGACCGCACTAGGTCTAGGGTGGAATTTGGATTTCTGAATTTTTGTGGGATAATCGATAAATAAAATAAATAACTTTTATTTATTTGGAAACCTCCATTTAGAATTTTTGTGGTGGGGCTAGACAATATTGAACTCCTCCCTTTAATGTGAGGAAACTCTTTGTTTTCCCCCAATTTAATGAGCCTACATTAATTGATTTAATTTAAATAACTTAATTAAGCTGTCTCCTCACCTCCCATGGGGGAAATCACCGGAAATCTGGAGAACGTGGAGAGCCCTTGGAGTAACATCCTCCAACGAAGAACCTCCTCCAACGAAGAGAGAAACATCGACAAGGATGATTCTTCAGCTCAGATTTGGAGCGTGTTGTGGGAGAGACATACAGCAGCGTCTTCATCGTCTTCATCTTATTCATCATGCCATCTCCAACGAAAGAACGAGGTAGGGGTGTGTCTATGATTGTTATTCATAGTTTGAAGTTGAATCATTCGTCTCAACCAGCATGCTATCGGTCTAACGTGGAGGGTGTGGGAAAAAAGAATATGGCCTGATACCTCGACATTTTTTGTTGATTGAAGAGTTCTTCGTGGGTGGATCAATAGGTTGAGCAACACCCCACCATGATGCCAGCAACCGACACTGGAAGGGTTCAGGCGGTAGCCAGCACACTGGCCGACCATGATGATGGCAGCGGTACAACCGATCTACCGATGTAGTCTGCGGCCCATCGGCCACAATAGTGGAAGGTGAAGGCTGGCACAATGACCGACCGTGTGGAGGCAATGAGGTGCGCTCTGCATCTCCGGTAGAGGACAAGGGTGAAACTGCTTAGCCGAAGCAGTGCATCGGATGGTGCCACCACCCAGCCGACTATGGGAGGATAGTGGCATGGTTTCACCAGTGGGTAGAAAGCCAACCTGTTTTCCAGCTAGCCGGTTCTTGCCGAGCTGAACCCGCTCCGGTGGGTCCGGCGTGCCAGGAGTCGGCACCTCATGGCGCCTCCTGGTTGGAAAATCCAAATAGTCCATTGGGCTATTTGAAATTCCTGGGGTGCCCCCGGGTATCGGCTTGGTTGGGCCCCACCATGACATACCGCACCTAGGAAACTGGGCCACAAATAGTGGTCCAAGCCCAGTGGGCATTCCCCTGTGATCCATGCTGAGGGGGTCGCGCACTGTGACCCTCCCCCTTTAATGGTCAGACTAGACCATGACACGGCAGGCCGATCCCATTGCGCCCCAGCCTAGTTGGGCATGATGTGGACTGGGTCGGGGCGACCAAAACCTGGTCAGGTCGACCCAGGCTGGGATGGGCCCTGTCGGGCAGACTGGGTCAGACCGAACTCGAGCCCCTCTGTACCTAGTATCACCATTTTGGCCATATCATGTGAACTAGGTGTCTATTTGATGAACTATATGTGGCACCAAAATCCTTGGATCAAGACAGTCCGTTTGGTACACTCCAGTTATGTTTTGGAAAAGGTTGGAGTATGGCCGAGTTGGATTGATCTCGAATCTAACCGGGCCCTCAAAATTCAAACATGAACGACTTATAGATCGGGCATCTGATTGATGTGCCGTCAGTCACGTTGGGTCCCTTATGACTTGACTGAATTTTGGGTTACTTCTTCAAGGGATTTGTGGTAGTTGATATATCGACATACGAAATGAAAATAAGAAGCTCCCAAAATAAAGAAATCATACTGTGGAACACTGTGGATGGCTATACATAAGGAGTATTCAGATCCTGTGTGAGTCATCTTTAGATCTTGTGGGTGTTAGCACTCATCGATCCAAAGTGGTTCAGCACATTCCGATCCTATTTAGGCCATCTTTAGATCCTGTATGGGTTATCTTCAGATCTTGTGTGGGTCATCTTCGATCCTATGTGGGTCAACTGACGAGCTTCTCAATATTGTATGATGATATTGTAATACAACTTATCATCTATACTTTTGCACCTATGTAATACCAGGTGTGAGCTGAGTCATTACCTTTGTGATATTCATTTAGGTTTGGTGACCTTTTTGGTAATCTTTTGTGTGGCATTAACTTTTAGGTACTTACCTTTTTGGTGATACCTTTGTGGAATACTTGTGTGTGGAAATACCTTTGTGGTACTTACCTTTGTGGTGTATCTTTCATGATATTATTTCCTTCATGGAACCATTGAGATTTTGGATAAGGATTTGGTTCTTGTGATTCCACATTAATGAGATGGATATACATGATAAAATAGGTATATGTATGGGCATATACATAAGTAGGTTTCACTATTGTTTCATTCTTTGTGATTACTATTTTTCTTTGTGGTTTATCCTTTATGGATTCTGAGTGATCCTAGGGGGTCATGGGGTCCCTACTCAATACCGTTATACTCACCCCAACATGGGTACACTAGAACCTTGTTGTGTATTGTGTAGATGACATACATCACTAATTGAGTTTGAGGGTAGTAGGAATGGAGGCTTCTCAAAGGTGTACCTTAGAAGAGGTGTATCACAGCGACGACCAATAGAGAGTTATTCATACCCTTCTGGTTGGATCCTTTACAGGTGTTCCCAGGTGATGTTTTCAGTTTTATATTTACACTCTAGTTGGGCACGTATTATGTCCCCTTTACTTATTAAACACTCTCTTTTTACTATATAATTTACTTTGTGCTCATATCTAGTTGTGTTCTTGGTTGTGGGAGTTTGCTTTTTAAAAAGGAAATGCCTTCCTGGTTTTAAGGATATGCATTTCTGGTACTAGTCTCCATCTCCTGGCCTATGGAAGGCGGACTTGGAGTAGTCACGTCATGGGACCCAGGGGACGGGTCGTGAAAAATTAGTATCAGATGAGTCAGTTCTACAAAAGAACATGGACTCTGATCATTTGATTCATCAATGATGTTAGGTTTAATGAGTTTGGTTTTTAGTTTTGTTAATCCGGTGTTGGTACGGTGGATGACGAATCCATACACCAGGACCCTGAATTCTGATTTCTGACCCAGTGCACGATAACACTGATTGCCTGTGTGTTTTTGAAAAGTTCTCTTTGTGATCTATTTTTGTTAGCTAACCACGTATAACATATATACCATGGCACAATTTTTTTTTTCAGGAAACCTCCACATAGATAGCCATCTCAGGTTATAGGCAGAGTATGTGATGATATCCCACTGAGCGACGAGGCTTCGGTGAAGTGCCCCGTTACAGTAGTTATACCACCGGGTGGTGTACGAGCAGTACCACTACCCATTGGGAAGCAGATTCCACCAGCCCCAACAGTAGAGGGTGAATTCCACTTGAGAATGTTGCATGAGTTCCACTGCCAGAGACCACCGAGGATTCGGGACGAGATAGATCCACAGGTGATTGAGGACTGGATGGAGGACGTAGTTAGAGTTTTCTGACTAATAGGGACACCATCTGATCTTATGGTCATCCATATAGCCAGTCTTCTTCAGGAAGTAGTGGGAGATGGTTGAGCATGATGCCTTAGGTTCATGATGATGTCACTCTCATCTGGGCGGACATCGAGAGACTTTTATGGGTAGAGTTAATCCCAATGACCTTACATATAGTGCGTATACATGAGAATCTCCACTTACATGAGGGCAGCATGACTATGGCTCATTATTGAGTGAGATTCAACAACCTCTCATTCTACTCCACTAACTTAGTTCGAGACCCTTTCTTCCTTTCTCGTACATTCGAGCATTGGATCGGACGAGAGATTAGAGCTTCGATGATTTCCCTCAGCTCCTCGACGCCGGTGGCGGTGTTAGAGTGAGAATTAATTGTAAAGAGCTTCCTTGACAAGTAGTCACCGGTAGCAAGACCCACCACCGGATGTCACATTGTAGAGAATTGCACGGATGGAAGTAGAGATATGACACATAGGTCCAAGAGGACTAGAAAATCTGGAGGATGACCGCAGGATACAGTTTTAGTTGTGTGGGGTTCTCAAGAAAAATAAGAATAGGGGATGAGAAGTCAGTGTTACTCGTGCGGGGGGTCGGGTCTCATGGATTTCGATTTCTCGACCCACCATTTGGACGATAAGTAGATGGTAGAGGTACCACCTGGGTAGAGGTGAAGAATAAATCAAAGAGGTGCACAGGCTGGAGGCAGATGTGGAAGAGGAGTAGGCCATATAGTAGGTGGTGGGTGTCAATTTCAGTTTTTACAACCACCACCTCTAGGTGGTCCACCCAGACCATAGGGAGCAGTTGTACAGGGATGAGCTTAGCTCTAGGCAGCTAAGGCGAACAACCACGGTGCTCCGAATATGATATGAGGTATGATCTATGTCATCTTCACATTAGATACAATAAATATTGACCAAGGTTCCAGTCAATATTTTATTTCCACGACCCACATTTGGAGCTTCATGATTCGGATGGAGTCGTTGGCTCGATCCTTATGGCTAGATACTCCTATGAGAGAAGATATGACGATTAGACACTTGTACCAGAAATAAGAGCTTACTCTAGGTGGTGAGAGATTTGGTTGGGATCTTCTAGTAGCATCATCGATGCCATACAATGTAATCTTGGGTATGGATTGGTTATCTACAGTCCAAGCTCAGATTGAATATATTTGGCGCAAAGTGCAGTGTGTCCGCGAGGATGGGAATAGGTTTTCCTTCACTAGATAGAAGGGAACATTTTCATCACAGGATAGACTTACCCAGAAGAGGGTTCAGTCATTCACACATCTATTGGATAGCATAAACCCCAGAGAGTTTTCTGTTGAATTTCTGAGCTATCCTGTTTTAGTGGACCAGTATGCTTATGTTTTCCTTGATGATCTTCCGGGTCTACCTCCTCGCCAAGAGGTGGACTGTAATATCGTCTTGAACCCCGGGATGGCACTGATATGTACACTTTCATATTGGACGTCTCCTACAGAGCTTTAATAGGTGCGAGTACATCTAGAGGACTTGCAGAGTAAGGGGTTCAATAGGCCTAGGGTTTCTCAATGGGTAGCCCAAATTTTGTTCGCCAAGAAGGAGGATTGGAATTTGAGACATTGTGTGGACTTTCGTAGCCTGAACCTGGTGACTGTTAAGAACAAGTACCCACTCCCAAGTATTGAAGATCATTGTGATCAACTGATGGGAGAACGATGGTTTTCAAAGATAGACCACATATCATGCTATCATTGGATCAAGTTATGAGATGAGGATTTTCATAATATGGCCTTCAGATGTCGGTATAGTGACTATGAGTTCTTAGGTATTCCATTCATAAAGCCCAATGCCCCAACAGTGTTCATGGGACCCATTAACATGATATTCTAGTCATACATAGATTGATTTTTGGTAGTCTTCATTGACGAAATCTTGGTATACTCAACTATAGAGGTGGAGCATGCCTATCATCTACAGATGGATCTGGACACAATCTGAGAGAACCTGCATTATGATAATCTCTCGAAGTGCCAATAATGGATCTGAGAGGTTCACTTCCTACGAAACATCATCTCAGAGGTAGAAGTTGTAGTGGATCTAGGGAATATAGAGGTTGTGCTTGCTTGGGAGCCACGCAAGAGTGTGATGTAGGTGGAGGGATTCCTGTGATTGGCTAGTTACTACCAGTGGCTTGTGCCTAACAATTCAAGAGTAGGGGCACCCTTATCAGTATTGACTAATAAGGAACATCAATTTAGGTGGTTGGAGAGATTCCATCAGAGTTTCCAGGAGCTGAGATAGAGACTAACGAGTGACCCAATCTTTAGGCTACCAAAGGAGGGAGTTGGGTCTGTAGTCTACTACAACACATCCTGGATAGGGCTTGGATGTGTCCTAATGCAGGAGCGAGCAGTGATCACCTATGGTTTTCTAAAGCTGAGACAACATGAGAAAAACTATGCTACCCAAGACCTAGAGTTCGAAGTAGTGGTCTTTTCTTGGAAGATGTGAAGTCATTACATGATGAGCAATCATGTTACAGTCTACTATTATCATAAGAGTCTCAATTATATCTTCTCTCCGAAGGACCTGAACGTCAGACATCAGCGTTGGATTGAATTACTCTAGGACTATGACATCGAGAATGTATATACTCTGGAAAAGTGGAACATAGTGGCAGATGAACTTATCATGTGATCTAGTATACAGTTGATGAGTGAGAAAACGAAAAAGTAACTCACTTTGCGGATATCCTATGTAAATCGAGATGGAGTAGCTTATCTTCAATATCTGACTATCACATTCCCACTCCATTAGAGAGTTAGAAAGGCGCATTTTGGGGACACTAACTGTGAGGATTGGCTTTCTCATAAATCCACAGGATAGGCACCTGATGAATTTTACGAAGGTGGGGAGCATGTCATCCTCTTCAAGGGATGTAATATCCTACAAGTGTCTCTATGAGATGAAGTGTTGAGGGATTTCCATATTTCCTCTCTTGGAGTGCATCCATGAGTGGAAAAATATGTACCAGGACCTTTGGTGTTAGCCCTGGTGGTCGGGAATAAAGAATGTAGTTGCAGAGTTTGTCTCATAGTGCCACACTTTTTAGCAAGTGAAGGAAGATAATCAGGTTCCAGCAAACATAGTTCAACCACTAGAGGTGCCAGATTGGATGTGGGATGGAATTTTGATGGAATTCATGATGGGACTTTCACACACATCCAGTGGACATGATTCCATCCCGGTGATCGTTGACCGACTCACGATGTGTAATGCCTCGACCCCAGTTACCCAGATTTGGTGCATTATTAAATAACATTGGAATGATCACAAAAGATCAAATCTCGAAAGACCAATTAGTTTAGTAGCACTTGAATAACTAGATACATTTATAATGTACACATTATATCATAACGTGAAAACTACAAAAACATCTTGTCTCCACACTCATTTCCCCTTATACTATACCTGCAGACCATTTATGAAATACTTCCTCACATCCTAGGAAAAATAATACATAGAAAGAGGTGAGCTCAAATTCCCAGTAAGGATAACAATATAGTTGAAACCTTGATAAATAAGCATAAACATTTAAGGAAATGTATAACTAAAACAAAATCCTTTTAAACTTGAACATCGGCATAATATGGTAGAAATAAAATGAAATAATTCCATTTAGATATTCACATGGAAATTATACTAGTCGAATTATCACATGAAATATCAATAACAACTTTTATAATAATGGAATGCATAATGCCAGACTATCATAACCACGTAGCCAAGGCCTCGTGCCAAGACTACAAATAGTATTTGGTCAAGGCCTCGTGCCAAGACACTAGTTTGTCTCATGAGACCTACAGATGCATTGAGGAGCTATAGCGGGCTCCACCCATCACTTACCAAGTCCAATGCATTCCCATATGAAAATGTTTAAACATAACATATACATTCGTTTTAAAACTATCAGACTAAATGTCAATACTATCTCCACAAACCATCAATGGTATAAAAATAACACATCCACAGTAATAATATCACAAAACCTTCAATACAGTACAAAAGTTTTGTATCATAATAAATCAACTTCAAATAAGCATAAAATCCATCAAAGGATGGTTACATAGATGAAATCAAAACTATTTGAGAGAAATATCTATTTTTTGAAATCATTTAAATTCACATAATTATAAAATAAAACATTTACTTTGAAAATATTCTTATAATCTTGTAAGGGAAGATTCAAATATTTTAAAATGGTTGAAAATAGACACACTCTCCATATAAGATAAAAAAAATACATTCTTACCTTAATTTTGTCGAAAATGTTAAAAATGTCCTTGTTTGGAAAATGACAGAAATATTCCTTTCAATCCATTTTATAAAAGACAAACAAATGTATAAATGACTTTAACCAATATTCTAGTAAATAGTAAAAATGTTTTGGAATACATTTTTAAGAAACATGGATGTGGATGATAAAGAGGTCCGAGTAGATAATAACTTATAAACAACCTTGGATAAAGAAGAGATTGTGAAATAAGCACTTACCTTGTACATTTCCATTGATGAGGGTAGGTTAACCTCCTATATAATTGTGAAATAATTTGTACTAAATTATAATATAATCATATACATTAATATGATATAATATTTGATCTTTTAATATTTATTTTTTAATAATATCTTAGTATTATCATCGTTTCAGGTGTTAACATATTCGTTTTTCATTATATTCTTTGTTATGTGAGCCCTATTACATATGGATGGGATGTATATTATTCATATACAGAATGATATCATGTCCCTAAAAATTATTTTTTATAATAAAATAAAATTTATTCTTGAATGGACACGATGGGGAATGTATCTCATCGCGTTCGTGGAGACAGTAATCCGTAAGTACGCACGAGTGACAATATCATTCTTTTGATATTAAAATAATATATAATTGGATGGTATATAATTTATAAAAAATAATTATAATATTATATTTATTATTTACATGAATTACACATCATTATCCTACCAATACAAATAATAATATTTTGAATAACAATTACACCACGACGTGGAGACGGTAAGCCGTACTTACGCACGTATGGTGACATGTCATTCAAAGGATGGATAGAATACTGAATATGGTTGTAGCATATTTTTAATTACATAAAAATATATATATGATACAGAAGTTATTATTTTATAATGGAAAAAACAATGAAAGAATAAGTTGAAGAAGATAGGAACTTGAAAGAGGGTGGTGAAAACATTACCTCTTCATCGGGTTCTTCCTTTTGATTTTGTCAAAAGGGCTCCATAGGATGGATTTCTGAGTAAAGAAAGACCTATAGGATTAAGGGAGGATAGTTGAGAGGGTATTTGGGTAGCAGTTTTCCGAACCAAAAGGCATTGAAGGTATGATGAATTGGTTAGATGTGGTGTCCTTTTATAAGGGGGAGGAGGGGCTCTTTAAGAAAAACATAAAGTATTAATTTGTAATAAATTCACATTCGGTTTATAATGGATAAAATGTGGATTATTAAAAGTCTAAGGTGGTTATGGGTCTAAAACCACTCATCCAATAGATTTTAGATAGGTTTGGGTTACAATAGTAACCTTATCTTTTAGATTTAACCTTTAGTTAAATAGTTTGACATTTACCATGTCTCTTTGTTTTTTTATATTATATAGTTAATATAATGAATATATACTTCAAAAAGATCCCCAAGAGGTTCATAAATGACATACCTATAATCATATAAGTCCTTTTTCCAAACCAAAGACTTTTAGGAATATTATATCAATTAATTATATAATACTTGTTTCAAAAACTCCTTTATGTCAATTTTGACACTATTTAATAAATGATTTTGGATCAAGTCATAATAACATTATTAATTTGAACCAAATTCATTTAATCAATCCTGAAATGTCATGTTAACCAATAAAATTCATCTAATTCATTAAAAGTCTCATATTATAATTATTTTGGTATTTATAAATCAATTAATTTAATATTTCACTAATAATATAATTACTGCATCATCATTGTGTCATAAATAAATTAAATTATATAATGTCCAAAAATTATAAATAAAATAACATTATTTATGAAATATTTTTATATTTCTAATGAATATTTATAATCAAATTTATCGTATGTATAACTCTATATTAAAAATGTTTTAGTTATTAAACTCTTCTTTTAACTCTTTTAACTCTTCCGTGAATTAGACAATAATAAATCACCTAATCTAATCCACGTGGAACAAATAGGTTCTTATTTTATTCCTAAGGTTGTTTTTGGTCGAATTATATTTAGAAAATAGATTTAGGACATGTTTTAGGGTAATAATAATATCAATTTTACCATTAATTATCCTATTTACTTTTTTACTATGGTAAATAAAAGTAAAAAGATGACTGACTGAATTGCCCGAAGGAAGAAATTTTTATTGATTTTAGATAATCCCCTTTTAATGTTAAAGGTGGAGAAAACTGAGACTTCAATGACATCATGACATTAAAAAAATCAAGAAAAAAAGGGTTGCAACCCAAAACAATACAACAAGGCAGTGCTTCAACCCAACATCAACATCATTAAGGCATGCCTCCACCAATGCATGGCCGCTCATCAAGCAGTCCCATGAAAGAGTGAAATGTCAATGTACTGATGGATGTGCCATAACCTTTCAATATTCCAAATCCGAAAAGTCATGCGTGATCAGGACACCCAGCTCTATCCTCTTCTGAAGCAAAACCTTGATGAAAGTCTGGATTACCCAACAGACCATCCAATTCACCTCAAGAAACTCAACCAAAGAGCAGCCAATACCACCAAATTCATAGAAATTTAAATATAAACTCAAAATCACCAAATACGAACCTGAAAACAACTTAATAACACTAAATATAAATTCATCACCCCACCAAGACACCAGAACCGACCCCGAGCACACCGGAGCACTGACATCGAGCTGGGATGAAGCCGAAAAAGTAACCTGGAGCCAGATCCATCATTGAAGAACACACTATCTCAGAGCACACCGTAACCACTCTGATATCCTGAAGAAAAAAACAAGTCGACTGAACACTGGTCTGTTGACAAGACATAGCCGTGACTGGTCCTCAAAACCCTAGAAGGAGTCACACCGAGAAACTCGGAGTCGAAGCCACAACGAGATCCTGAATTCAAACCACACAGAGTCTCAAGCTGACTTTGATCTGAGATCCAGCATCCAGGGGCACCAGGACCATCTCTAAAATTAATTTTTTATGTGAATTTGAGAATTCTCCTAGGAGATGGGTAAAAGATGGTGAAAAGTTAAATAAAATTTTTATATGACTAAATTTATTATATAATGATTCCAATGAAATACGTTGAACATATATAGGTATTACTTATCTATTTTAACCTAAAATAAATTTAAATAACATAAATAATTATTTAAATAACATGTATGTTTTAACAAATAACTCAATGTTTTTCACTATTCATCAAAAAATAAATGTTTTTAGAAAAATACCAAATATTCACCCAATGATTATATTGATATTCCGAATTCAATAATGATGTCTATTTTACCCAATTCAAAACATAGAGGCTGAATTTATTAATTTAGTATTAATTCCTGCTATAAAAAATCTCATTTTTAAGAAATAATAACTATCAAAAGATTGGCACCTGTTTATGTCCGGTTTAAATGTGAAATTATGTCCAATGACCAAAATTTTATTAAATGGTAAAAATATATGGTAAATATTCATTAAAACCACTAAAATTAATAATTTATCCTTATTAATTATTTCTTTTAAAAAAGTTGTTTTTAATTAAAATTTATTAATTTTCATTATTCAACAAAATATGAAAATTATCAGGAAAAACACCAAAACATTAATGAAACTAAATTCATATGTCTTGATTATAAATAAGAAGTTTATTTTGTCAAATTGAATTTATAAAAGTTTCAAATATTGGATTTTAAAAGGCTTATCCTTTAAAAGGTGGTAAAATTACATTTTTTTAACAAATAACTTTTATCATAAAAAATGTATTTGTTCTTACATAATGTATAAGAAAATCATAATATGGATTCTAAAATTATAAGGATTATATAAAGTTCCAAATTCAGTTAATATTATTCATAACCACTTTTTAACAGCTAGTTTGGAATGCCATGGTGTTCTTGAACTCAGTGTTGTGTGTAGTGAAAGTTATTGAATTACATTGAAGAAATAAGGTAGTATGAAATAATGGGGTGTTACATTCTTCCCTCCTTTAATAAATTGCGTCCTCAAAATTTCAAATTGTTCTTCTAAAATAAATGGTTAAAAATAACAAATACCTCTGTAGGAAAACCCACATCAGAAATTGTGTTTCTAAAATTTAGTATTAATAAGAGAAAAAAGGGGAATGAAAAAGTATCCACCAAATTATGATCTCGATGAAGAGAGAATTGGTGGTAATTAGAGACACATAATTGGAGGAAAACATAAATATTTATAGGGAGTTATTGAGGTCATAAATCACAAACCATTTTATAATTAAGGTCCTCAAAGCCATCAATCATTGATGATTTAAAATATAATCGGTTCAACAAAACATAAGGTATTAGGATAACATATTTTTAGTTTTAAGATCCCTTACCTAATGTTTAATAATTAATTTCTTCATAGAATAATAGAAAAAAATATATATACCTGACAATTAGAGTTCCTTCCTTTAACTAAATTATACCGCAAAATCATATTTCACTCTAAAAGATAATAAAAATAAAAAAATTATTCTACTTATCCTATTAGAATAGGGTTCCAAAAAAATTGAATTAATAATTCATCTACTAGACCTTTTAAAAATAACTACATTATTCAATCCAGGACATCACGTGGGTCAGTGGTTGGTGATACACCCATGTTTCCCTTTGGTTGTGGGTTCATGTCATGCGGCCTTGCCGGATGCGACGGGTTGCCACCCGACCTCGGGGTTGTACTTTTATAGAAATCCAAAAATAATATCAAACTAGAATTTTCCAAAATACTTCTGTCCAAACTCACAGTACAAAATTAATAAGGAAGTTAAACACAATGGTGATCCTTTTTGGTGAATAATAACATGTGAACACCTTCATCATGTATTCTTTTAAAATACTGCAACATCCTGAATTACCATAAAAACATATTGATTACATTCCTGATTCATTATTACATATAGAAAAATGGATATACGCCTTCTATCCAAAAATTTTATAAACTCCAACCATGATAGAATATAAAAATCATTAATTAGTTTCAAGGTAGTCAAGAATATACAATATATTTTATCCAAATCAATCATGTATTATTCCAAAATCACTACCTCAGTATCAGAACCATATTATGGTTTATCTTTCTCTCAACCATATATTTTCAAAAAATTTAACCTACTATTGAGTCACTTTTCTTGGTTCCCCCCAATCTCAAATCCTTAATGAAATATTACTGTAGTATAATCCTTATATACTCCATGATTATTATAACCATTATATTCTTGATACAACACTCAAACGACATTATTCTCTAATAACAACATAAGAACTCTAAACATTAATCCTCATCTGTGGTAGTATAATAACTTGATTATTATCCAATATCATCATTTGGGGTATTATATAATGATTTGGGCATTGGTTCAAGTAGTGTCCCAACTCCTTACAGATGAAGAATTGTAAATTTGAAACCTTTTCCTTACCATTGCAGTCACAAACATGGTTTCATTTTTCACCACAATTATAAAATACTCCCATTTCCTTCAGGAAAGTTCCAGGGTGTTTCTTCCCACAGTTATCACATATGGGAAAATTCTTCTTTTCCCTCTTCCCTTTATCCATCATTCTCTATTACATCCTTTTGTTATCTTACTTCCCATCAAATCCATAGGAATCGGATAATTCTTTACTTATCTTATTAACACAAGATTCTATTTCTTCATATGATGATAATATGTGGGGGATTATTTCCTTTCTAAATGTTGGATTAATACCATGAATGATATGACCATTCTTACTCTTTTGATCATACATATTTCTGGAGTTCTAATTCCTTCTACTAGGCGCCATTTCTATACAATAGCATAAACTAGGTCAGTATATGAATTGCGATGAATAATTAAAAACTCGTAAAATACCTAACATAAATTGAACGGTTTATAGATATAATCCATCTTCAAAAAGAAGTCTTCATTGGGGAAGTATATACTCATAAAGCCTTTGCAATGGTTTGTAAAGAAAATGATAATTATTCCTAAGAATAACCCCTGGTAGTGTCGTAACCAAAGTGCAGCAAGGACCATTGTCGTGCACCAGTTCTAGTTCGATTCTAGCTCAAAGCAGTGTTTTTGGGTTTTACACCTACGTACATCTGTGCTAGAGGTGCCTCTACCTGCTTGTATCTAGAAAGGGATGTATTTCTCAGAAAACTCATAAAATCTCTCCAATATCAAAATTCTAGGATGTTCTTCTATACTAATCCTCAATGTCCATCTTAGGTCTATGTGATATAATCAGAGTTTATCTAAATCTTGATTCCAAGGTTTTTACTAAACTTCCACTGATACCAACTATAATGCCCCGACCCTAGTTACTCAGAGTTGGTGCATTATTACATAACATTGGCATGATCACAAAAGAGCAAGTCTCGAAAGATAGATTAGTTTATTTGCCTTGGAATAACTAGATACATTCATACAGTTTACTTTACATCATAAAGTAATAACTACAACAACATCATGTCTCCACACTCATATCCCCTTATATTATCCCAGTAGGTCATTCATGAAATACTTCTTCACATCTTGGGAAAAATAAAACACAGAAAGGGGTGAGCTCAAATGCCCAATAAGGATAACAATACAACAAAAACTCTCATAAATAAGCATAATCATTTAAGGAAATGTATAAATAAAACAAAATCCATTTAAACTAGAACTTTAGAATAATATGGCAGAAAGAAAATGAAATAATTCCATTTATTTATTGAAATGGATATTCTACTAGTTGAATTACCACATGAAATAACAATAACCACTTTCATAATGATTGAATGCATAATGCCAGACTATCATAACCACGTAGCCAAGGCCTTGTACTAAGACTACAAATAATATTTTTTCAACGAATTGTGCCAAAACACTAGTTTGTCTCATGAGACCTACCGATACATCGAGGATATATAGAGGTCTCCACCCGTCACTTACTAAGTCCAATGGATTCCAATATGAAAATGTATAAACATAACATAAACATTCATATTAAACCAGCATAAGAAATGTCAATACATTCTCCATAAACCATTAATGGTATATAAATAACATATCTACAGTCCAAAATATCTCAAAACCTTTAATACTATACAAAAGTTCATTATCATAATAAATAAACATCAAATAATCTTAAAGACCATCAAATGATGTTTACATAGATGAAATAAAAATTATTTGAGAGAAGTATCTCTTTTTTTGAAATCAATTAAAAGTCACATAATTATAAAATAAAACATTTACTTTGAGAATATTCTTATAATCATACAAGAGAAGCTTCGAAAAATTTATAATGGTGGAAAATAGCCACACCCCCTGTATAAGTTAAAAAAAGGCATTCTTACCTTAATTTTATCGAAAAGGATAAGAAGGACCTTGTTTGGAAAATGACATAAGGATTTATTTCAAACCATTTTATAAAACTAAAACAAGGGTATAAATGACTTTAAACTATAGTATAGTAAATAGTAAAAATGTTTTGGAATATAGTTTTAAGAAACATGGATGTGGATGATAAAGAGTTCCTAGTAGCTAATCATGTATAAACAACCCCGGATAATGAAGAGATTGTGAAATAAACACATACCTTGTACTTTTCCTTGGTTGAGGGTTGGTTAACCTCCTTTATAATGGTGAAATAATTGTTATTAAATTTTAAAAGAATTATATACATTAATATGATATCATATATTATCTTTTAACATTTATTTGTTAATAATACATTAGTATTATCATCATTTCAAGTGTTAACAGATTCGTTATTCTTTATATTCTTCATTATGTGAGCCGTATTTGCTATGGATGGGATCTATATTATTCATAGCCAGAATGATATCATGTCTCTAAAAATTATTTTTAATAATCAAATAAAATTTATTCTTGAATGGATACGATGGGGAATGAATCTCCTCGTGTTCGTGGAGACGGTAATCCATACGTACACTCGAGCGACAATATCATTCATTTGATATTAAAATAATATATAATGGGATGGTATATCATATATATAGAATAATTATCATGTTATATTTATTATTTACAATAATTACACATCATTATCATACCCATAAAAATAATAATTTTGTGAATAACAATTACACTACGACGTAGAGACGGTAAGCCGTACGTGCACACGTATGAAGAAATGTCATTCAAAGGATGGATAGAATACTGAATATGGTTGTACCATATTTATAATAACATCACATTATATAGAAGATACTGGAGTGATTATTTGAGAATGAAAATAACAACGAAAAAATAAGTCGAAGAAGAATAAACTTGAAAGCGTGTGGTGAAAACATTACCTCTTATTCGGGTTCATCCTTTTGATTTGATCAAAAGGGCTCATTAGGTTGGATTTCTGACTAAATTAAGGACTCTAGGATTAAGTGAGTATAGTTGAGAGGGTATTTCTTTAGAGTTTGGTTGAACCAAAAGGCTCTGAAGGTATGAATAATTTGTTATAATTGGTGTCATTTTATAAGGGGGATGACGGGCTCTTTAAGAAAACATAAAGAATTAATTTATAATAAATTTATTTTCGGTTACTAATGGAATAAAAGTAGATTATTAAATGTCTAATGTTGGTATGGGTCTAAAACCACTCAACTAATAGATTTTAGACAGGTTTGGGTCACTATAGTAACCTTATATTTTAGATTTAACTCTTAGTTAAATAGTTTTACATTTTCCATGTCTCTTAGTATTTTTATATTATATATTTAATAAACATACTATATACTTCCAAGAGAACCCCAAGTGGTTTTTTAATTACATTCCTATAATCATATATGTCCTTTGGCCGATCCTTATATTTTAGGAATACTATATCTATTAATATTATATTATTTGTTTTAAAAACTCCTTTATTTCAATTTTAACACTATTTAATAATTGATTTTTGTTAAAGTTTTAATAACATTATTAATTCAAACCAAATTCATTTAAACAATCATAACATGTCATATTGTCTAATTAAATTTGTGTAATTCATTAAAAGTCTCATATTATATTTATTTTGGTATTTATAATACCAATTATTTTAATATTTCTCTAAAAATATAATTACTGCATCATCATTGGGTCATAAATAAATTAAATTACTTAATGTCAAAAAATTATAAATAAAATACAATTATGTAGTAAATCTGTTTATCATTCTAATTAATATTTATAATCCCATTTATCTTATGTATAACTTTATAATAAAAATATTTTAGTTATTAAACTTTGATTTAACTCTTTTAACTCTTCTTTGAATTAAATTATGATAAATGTCCAAATCAAATCCATGAAGACCAAATAGGTTCATATTTTATTCATAAGGTTGTTTTTGGTCGAACTATACTTAGCCAATAGAATTATGACATGGGTTAGGGTAATAATAATATCAATTTTACCCTTAATTACCCTATTTACTTTTTAACGTGGTTAATAAAAGTAAAAAGTTACTATTCACCAAAAAATATTCTTATCTTATTGAAGAAAATTTTACTCCCTCATATTAACCGTGTCTATCGTATTTTCAAAATTCTACTCACAGACGCGGTAAAATTAAGTTTTATGTGAATTTGAAAATTCTCCTAGGAGATGGGTAAAAGACGGTGACAAGTTCAATAAAGTTTTTGTTTATCTAAAATTATTATAAACTGACTCCAATATATTACATTGAACATATATAGGTATTAAGTATCTATTTTGACCTAAAATAAATATAAATAAAATAAATAATTATTTAAATAAAAAGCCGGTTTTAACCAATAACTTAGTGTTTTTCACTATTCATCAAAATTAAAAGTGTTCAGAAAAATACAAAAAATCCCCCTAAGATAATATTGATATTTAAAATTCAATAATGAATTCTATTTTACCAAATTAAAAACATATAAGTTGCATTTATATATTTAAAATTAATTCCCGCTACTAAAACAAAAAAGTGTTTTTTAAGAAATACTAATTATCAAAAGATTGACACCTGTTTATGTCCGGTTTAAATGTGAAATTATGTACAATAACCAAAATAGTATTAAGTGGTAAAAATATATTCTAAATATACTTAAAAACCACTCAGATTTATCATTTATCACTATTAATTATTTCGATTAAAAAAGATGGTTTTAATTAAAATTTTGTAATTTTCACTATTCATCAATATATGAAAGTTATCATCAAAAAACCAAAAATTTATTGAAACTAAATTATTATGTCTCTATTATAATTATAAAGATTATTTTTTCCAATTTAATATGTATAAAATTTTCAAATATTGGATTTAAAAAGGCTTATCCATTAAAAGATAGTAAAATTTCATTTTTTGAAAAATACATCTTTTATCTGAAAAAATGTATTTGTTCTTACATTATGTATAAGAAAATCTTAATATGGATTCTAAAATTATAAGGATTATATAATGTTCAAAATTCAGTTCATACTATTCATAACCACTTTTGAACGACTAGTTTGGTATGTCGGGGTGCGCTTGAACTCGGTGTTGTGTGTAGTGAAAGTTATTGAATTACTTTGAAAAAATAATGTATAATGAAATCATGGGGTGTTACACCATGTCTGCCCGCTTCCAACCTATCAGAGAGTATGGATTATTAGATAGATTGGGATACCTTTATGTGAAGGAGATTGTACAAATTAATGGTGATCCATCTACGATTGTCTCCGATCGTGATTAATATTTTACTTCTCAGATATGGAAGGGGTTACAGGAGGCGTTCGGGTCACAACATTGGTTGTGCATTGACTTTACTCCTTAGACAGATTTTCAAACAGACTAGACCATTCATATCCTTGAGGAAATGGTTCATTCTTGTATCCTTGATTTCGGACGTAGTTGGGAGGATCACTTGCCCTTGGTGGAGTTCACATACATGTTTTTTCCCTCCACTCTTGTTATGGCACCAATCGAGAAATTGTACGGTCGAACATACAGATCAACTCTATACTAGATGAACCTAGGGGAGTCAACACTCATGGTACCAGAGATTGTACAGACTACCACAGAGAAGGTGTTGATCATCCATGAGAAGATGAAGACTACACAGAGTAGGTAGAAGGCTTATGATAATAGGAGACAGAGACCTCTGGAGTTCAGGGATGGTGACCCTGTCTTTCTACAGGAATCACCTCAATGAGGTTTGCAGAGATCTGGTTGGGGTACCATGTTATCTCTGAGGTTCATCGGACCCTTTCATGTCCTCATCATAGTTGGTGAGGTGGTTTACCGCTTAGCTCATCGTCGTCATTTGCACCAGGTGCATGACGTTTTCCACGTATCCCAGCTAAGGAGGTATATGCATGATCATTTGAATATTGTTGAAAGGGGTGAGCTGGACATCGAGGATGGGGTGACGTCTTCAGAGGTTCGAGTATAGATTGAGGATCGAAAGGAGAGAGTTATTCATGGGAGGCTTATAACGCTGGTACACATGCATTAGAATCATGGGAACCTCTAAGAGAGCACATTGGAGAGGGAGGATAAGATTCTTGCTCAGTACCCCCAATTGTTTCTCTAGTTTGTCTTGTGGATTTTGGATATGAAAAACCATAAGGTGGGGAGATTTTAATGAACTAAAATTTTCCATGTAATTTTTTTAATATATGAATATCTAACGAGTTTGGGAAAATTGACAGTGCTCGATTTCAAGTCCCGGTTGGCCCATAATGAATTTCTAAACATTTTTTAGGTTTGTTTAGTAAATGTGCAAGTTGCATTTTGAAACTTTTGAACCAGTCCTTGGAACTAAAATCTAAAGATAGTGTAGAACATGTAGCAACAATTTTTCTTAATGAATACTTCACCTTGACCATAGTAGGTTGATGGTGGATGTTGTATTTTCATATTTTAATGGGAGAATTGAAAAATAAAATAAATAAATTTTATTATATTGAAACCTCCAAATAGAATTTTTGTGGTTAGGACAACCTGATCTTGGACTCCCTCTTTAATGTGAGGAAACTATTGGTTTTTACACCAATTTAATGAACCAACATTAATTGATTTAAATTATTTAACATAATTATGTTTCCTGCTCAACAATATTGGGGTAAATCAATTGAAAAGAAGAGAACATTGAGAGCCAATGGAGAAACATACTCCAATAATGAACGAACCTCCGATGAGGATAACACTCAAGCTCGAACTGGGAGTGTGTTGTGGGAGCAACGAATGTTGGAGTCTTCATCATCTTCGCCTTCTTCCTCACACCATCTATAATGAATGGAAGATGTAGGGGGTGTTTAATAATTTTCATTGTTGTTTTATGTTGATTCATTCTTCTCGACCCACCTATTATCGGTCTGAGGCGGACTGTGATGGCCAAACAAACACGACTCGATTCTTCTAAAATTCCTTTTTGATTGATGTGTTCTTCACGGGTAGATCAACAGGTTGAGCAGTAGCCGACCACATTGCTGGCGACCGACGTCAGCATGCTTCAAGGGGATACCGACACACCGGTCGGCCACAACGATGGTAGTGGCGCAACTGCACCGCCATAGTTGGCCACATCCCGTCGGACAAAGAGGTGCAATGGGGCGACTGCCCCGCCGACCATCCGCATGGAGGAAAGGAAGAGCGTGGCTCCGCCGAAGGTAGAGAAAGTGGTTGCGGCTGCTTATCCACGGTGGTGCATTGGTGGGCGGATGAAACCCAGCCGGCCACGAGATTACAGTGACATCATTGCACTGCTGGGAGGAGAGCCGGCCGGTTATTCAGCCAGTAGCATCACTCCGATCAGGACCCGCTCTAGCAGTTCCCACGTGCCAAGAGGTTGTGCCACCTAGTGCTGCCGGGTTTTCCAAAATGAATGGTTCATTAGACCATTCAGAATACTAGGCACTCTCCCAGGTAGGTCCAAGGGTGGGCCCCACCCTGGTGAACCACACGCAGCCGTGCGGGCCATGCCCAGTAGGTCGGGTCGCCCCCATTGATGGAAAGACCCGGATCGGGTCAGGTCAACTCGCACCCGGTTGGGTCGTCCCAAGCCGGGTCAGCCCGGGTCGGACCGGACCTGGGCCCATCTAGAACCAGTATAACCTCTTTTTCCATATATGGAGAACTATGCATCTATTTGAAAACCCGACTGTGGAAATAGAATAATTGGATCAAGATTGTTCTTTTTGTTATAATCCACTTGAGTTTTGGAAAATGTTGGAGTACGACCAGGTTAGATCGAACCCGAATCCAATGGTGCCCTCAAAACAGAAATGCTGACAACATACATAACGATCATCCGATTGACTCAATGTCTACCGCATTGAGTCCTCTATGAAGTGATAAATGTTTGGGTTACTTCATCATGGGACATTGTGATAGTTGAAGCATCAAACAATGGCTTGAGGAGCAGAATCTCCTGGAATCAAGCATGCATTGTGAGGGAACCCTATGGGTGGCTGTACAAGAGGAGTCTTCAGATCCGGTGTGGGTCATCATCAGATCTTGTATGTGTCAGAACTCAGCGATCCTGTGTGGGTCGATGCATAATGATCCTGTGGGGGTCATCTTCAGATCTTGTGTGGGTCATCTTAAGTTCATGTGTGGGTCAACTCTAATCCTGTGTGGATCAACAAAATGTATTCTCAACAAAGTATTATTATCTAGCAATACAACTAATCATCTATACTTTCATACCCATGTTATACCATGTGTGATCTGAGTCTTTACTATTGTGTTATTCTTCTATATGGTGATAAGTTTGTGGTAATATTCTATGTGTTGTTACGTTTTTTGTACTTACCTTTATGGTGATACTTATTTGGAATCCTTCTATGTAGAGTTACCTTTGTGGTACTTTCCTTTGTGGTGCTACCTTCGTTGTATTCTTTCCTTCATGGAACAGTTGAGCCTTTGGCTTAGGATTTGGGACTTGTGTTTCCTCATGAATGAGATGGGTATACTTGATAACTTATGTAAATGTATGGGCATATACCAAGGTAGGGTTAACTATTTATTCGTGCTTTGTGATACATTTTTTATTTTTGGTTTATCTTTGGTGGATCCTAAGAGACCTTAGGGGGTATTGGGGTCACTACTAAGTATTGTTATACTCACCCCTACATGGGCTATGCCCGCACCATGCTATGTTTTGTGTAGACGACGGACATCACTGACTAAGGTCGAGGGTACCACGACTAGGGGCTACTCATAGGTGGTCCTTAGACAAGGAATACCATAGAGATGACTATTTGATAGCTGTACCTACACTTTAGGTAGGACCTTGGCGGGAGTTCATAGGAGATGTTTTCTGTTTTACTTTTACATTCCATATGGGCTTGTATTCCGGCCCCTTTACATACTGAAAAATCACATTTTTCAATATTTTTTACTATGTGCTACTGTTTTGTGGTGTTAAATTTTTTTTTTTGAGATTTAAATTTAAAAATAAAATGCCTTATTTGTTTTTGGGATATGCCTTTCTGGTGCTAGTCGCCAGCCCCTGGCATATGGAAGGCAGGCTTGGGGTAGTCACAGCATGGTCATGGGGGGACGGGTCATGACATATACATAAGATAAATTCTAATATAAATATTCATTAAAAAGATAAAACAATTCCTACATAATAATATTTTATTTATAATTTTTAGACATTAAATAATTAAATCAATTTATGACACAATGTTGATGAAATAATTACCATATTAATGATAGATCCAAATAATTGAAATTATAAATATCCAAATAAATATAAATTTAAACATTTTATGCATTCCACTAATTATATATGTTTATATGACATTTTAGGATTGATTTAAATTTTTTAATATAATGATGTTTTTTTGACTTTCACAAAAACCAAATAATAAATAGTGTCAAAATTGACTTAAAGGAGTTCTTAAAACAAATACTATATTAGTAATTGATATAATATTCCTAAAAATATATGTTTTGTCCAAAATACATAGATAAGGTTATATAGTCAATAATGAATCACTTGGGGTACGTTTGACTCATTATAGTAAGTTTATTAACCATTTATTATAATAATACAACAATACATGGTTAAAGTTACACTATTTAACTACGAGATAAATATTAAAGATAAGGTTATTATGGTGAAATAAACCTGTCAAAAACCTATTGGTTGAGTGGTTTAAGACCTAGATCACTTGTATCCTCTAAATAAATCTTTTTGAATCTATTAAAAACAAAAATTGATTGTATAATAAATATATATTTCAACCCTTTCCTAAAGTGACCCTCAGCTATCTTATAAATGGGTGCTTCCCCTTCTCTCAAAATCAAATCTCAAATGAAATTTGGCTTATCCATACCCTGAAAAAATGTCTCCCAACTACCCTCACTTCCACCAAGATTCCTTATTTTATCCTAATTCCATCCTAAGGAGCCATTTTGATCAAATCCAATGGAAGCCCCCAAAAAAGAGGTAATAATTTTACCACCCCTTTCAATGTTATTTTCATCTTATAATTATTCATTCATTGTTGTTTCCATACCAAATTAATAACTCCAGTACCATTTACATACTATGATGTTATTATAAATAAGGTACAACCCTATTCATTATTCTATCAATCTTATGAATGACAATGTTACTATACATGTGTACATTTTGCTTAACGTATCCACGCTATGGTGTAGTTTGTTATTCAACACTTTATTATGAGGATGGGTATAATAATGAGTATAATTTATGTAAATAAAAAATATAACATGTTAATAATTATGTATATATGATATACCATCCAATTAAATATGATTTCACCATCAATATAACGATATTTTCTCTAATGCATGCAAATGGATTACCGTCTCCATAAACGCGATGAGATTCATTTCCCATCATAACCCCTGAAGAGTACTTTTCATTTTATGATTTAAAATAATTATTAAAAATTTAATCTCATTATGTATATGAATGAAATTCATCTGATCCATAACAAACATGACTTAGGTAACAAATCATATATAGGTAAATGAATCAGTTAACACCTGAATCAATGATACAACTGAAATATTATTAACTAATTAATATTACAAGATCATATATGATTTCATATTTATGTATTTAGTTCTTATATAATTTAATAACAATTATTTAACTATTATACAAGATTTTAACTTACCCTCGACAAAGTAAATGTACAAAGTAAGTTGTTTTCATCTCACTTTTTATTCCCGTGAGATTCATGAAATATTTACACTCCTTACATTTCTCTAATGTATATAATTCCCATGATTGTTTTATTTGTGAAATATTATTTAATTTATTATTATTTACATCTTCATTGTATGATCCTTCTTTCATTGGGTGTATGTTTCATTTGTTACCAAATCGGTAATTGAATTTCTAATTTCAATTTCCACACATTGGGTTTTACGCAATCTTCTTTGATTATTTTACTACAACATTATGTGTGAAATAACTATTTATTTATTAATATAGTAATTTACTCTCCCCTTTGTGTGGTTATACTTTTGATACACATAATCATTACATTAATAAATTCTCACATATTGTTATGAAGTTGATAAGGGTAATCATATCTCAAATTCCATTCATTGAGTTAAACATTCAAATCAATGGTTTTGTTTTTAAAATATTATGTATGAATGTCTTCTGATTGATTTACACTAAATATACAATCATATTGAGTTTATTTATAATTTTACACATAATTATGGCATTAATTTTTCCTTAATCTATGTATAAAATATTTATAAGGGATTTTATCACAATTTTCATTCAATTGAGACATCTTTGTTATTATGCACCTATTCACTTTTATATTGTGTATATATTGTCATTTGGCATATTATATCATGAATCCCTTTATTCTCATGATATTTTAATATTTTTATTAATGTTTTTCCTCTATTATATATATTCAAGCATCTCTCAATTTTTGAGGACTCTTTAACTAAAATGATAGTTTAAATGTTTTAATTTTTTATTCTGCTAAAGCATTCTCATTGATGTCCATGATTTAAAAATGGTTTTAAGGATTAATTTATATGGAAATTACCCTAAAATATACCATTAATATTGGTGTATAAGAACTTCCAAAATTTTTGGCTATATCGATATTTTGTTATTTTTTCAACCGATACATCCATGTCTAGATATGATCAGATAGAGGATGCTCTGGAACATATGTATCTAGTGTTAAAAAACCCAAAAACACCACATTAAGATACACTAAAACCGGAACTGGTGTACACTAAGGGCCTTGCTACGCTATTTGTTATGACACTCCTTATTATATGCTTATGATAATTGACATTTTATTTACAAACCGATTTGAAAGTTTTTAATATAAGATGAGAATAAATAATATTGGTCAATCCTAAGGTGTTTTAGATTGAAAATATGGTGTCAAGATATTCTCTAAATGATTTTATGACTATTCTTACTCACACTATGATTTATTTTTTAGTCAATGGGTTGATTCCATGGATGTCATAGTAACATTGAATATGATGTACATGGTGGGAAGGATGGTGGAACCGAGAATCTAAATGGGATTTTGATAAGAGTAAAAGATATCGTGTTGATGATGAAGCCGTTTTCCAAAAAAATTTCCAACAACATATACATTAAACAACTCCCTAAATCCAAAAGGAAGAGAAAGGAGAAAAATGGTAAGATCTACAACAGTCGACAATGTGGAGAATGAAAAATCAATTTTCGTCTTGAAGGAAATGTGGAAGCAGACACCAAAGAAAGTGGTTCAACGGAACAAAGAAATTATTTATGTGGGGGAAAGAAGGATATAAAGTAAAGAATTTCCAAGGAAAAATAATGAGTAATATAGAAGAAATAAATGATCCTAAGAATCCACTTACAGTCATTTGACTTAAATGTATGGTACATGGTCATTACTAGATTCAATGGCCTATTTTATAAGATATCCACTAGGTCAAGGAAAAACCTATATGGAAATAAATTGACAGAGAAATGTTTAAAAGTACTAATTCTCTATGTTTATGGGATTATATTAAAACACTATTATCTTGTATATGTAACACTATTGTTTTTTATTTAATAATTATATTTTAGGACGAATTATCATTTATTTTGTGTAAATAATTATAATGAACAATTTGGGTTTATATGATCCTTGAATTTAAGGAAAATAGAGGTTATTAATTTTTTGGCTGAAAACGAGAGGTATGAGATAAAATTTGTGGTCAAATTATTTTATGGTTATTTTAGATAATTTATATCATTTTGGGAAGGTATTAAAATATAGTTTTTTAAAAAGGACAACAAAAATGCCCTGTGATAAACTGTTACATCAAGAATATTTGCGGGAATCGAACCCACAACCAAAGTGCTACTTGGATTTATTTCCTACCACTAGACTAAGTGATGCACCTTGTTACTTTGCCTAATTCCTTTTAGTTTAATGATTTTATTTATCAATTAAATGTTTATTTGGTATCATATGTTTTATAAAATTGATACACTTAGTATAGGAAAATGATTTGGTGATTAATTTATAAATGTTATTTTGGAAGACGTTCGCTCTGTAGGGAACACTATATGCTGAAAAAAATAAAATACTAGGTGATTTATTTTGAGGAGTAATGGTGGATTTTTCGTTTGGAATAAGATTTTTTTATAGAGATTTGAGTTATTAATTGAATGGATTAGCCTATCATTGAGAGTATTTGATTGGGATAATTACTCTTTAGTATGAGACTTTAAGAGTAGTTGATGTTATTTGGAGATAAATGTTAAGATTAAATATGAAAGACTATGTGATTAAATTCATCTATGTTTTGTTTTTTAATGTTAGTATGGATTATAATTAATTATTTGAAGACCAATTATTTATTGAAAAGTTATTATTGAACTCTGTTATTGTTTTTTTAATTTTAAAAATTAAGATTAGTATTTATTTCTATAAAGGATTATCCATTTTGGGGATCATATAATCCATTATAAACCACTTTTTTTTTGGATAATATCTAAAGGAAACAGAAATATATAATTTTCCATTTTTGGATTATGTGATTCTCTATATGTTGATTCTAGAACATCAGGTGTGACCGAGACATCTTGAATACTCTTTGTCTAAAGAAAAGAGGAGTTAGTGGTAGAAATTAATGAAAGGATCAATGACAAAATGATAATTAAATACATCTATTTATCTTCATATTCTATATAATAAATAAATTCCTCAACTTTATGAAATGGGAAAAAAATGTTCTCTGATTTCATTTCTTACTGGGAAGATAATGACCTTTTAATCCATCAAAAGTTGGTGGTTTTATTATTATTAAAATTCTACCTATCATGTTTTCTATCACTCTCCATTACAAATTGAAAATTATTTTATCTTCCATATCCATGTTTTCCTTCATGGAATCCTAGTATGGGTTATCTCTTGTGACCTTTGTACTTCCATTTCTTTCTTTTAATGTGATAGTTTTATTGACTCCTTTTCTGATATGGGACTTTTAATGAAGTCCCAATACCAATTTTAAAATTAAAAGGACGAAATTTTAAAATGGGGGGAATAATGTAACACTCCATTATTTCATAGTAAGTGATTTTCTTTAAAGTAATTCAATATCTTGCGCTATACACAACACCAAGATCGAGTGCTCCATGACATACCAAACTACCTGTTCAAAAAGCGGGTATGAATATTATTAAATGAATTTTGAAAATTATATCGTCCATCTAATTTTAAATCCCATATTATGTTTTTCATATAAATATATAAGAGCAAACAAAATTTTTAGATAGAAGAATTATTTTCAATAAAAATTCAATTTTATTGCCTTTTAATGGATAACCAGTTTTAAATCCAATATTTTAAATTATTATATATTAAATTTTAAAAAATAAACTTATTCTTTAGAATAGAGAAAGAAAAATTTAGGTTGGACATATTTTTGGTTATTTTATAATAACATTTATATTTTGATAAACAGTGAAAAATACTAAATTTAAATTGAATAAAACTTTTTTAATCAAAATAATTTAAAGTGTTAAAATATAAAATTGAATGGTTTTGAATTATAATTATATTATGTTTTTATCATATAATCAAATTTTGGTCAGTGGAAATAAATTTAAAGTTAAATTTGACATAAACACATATCAATCTTTTAATAGTTTTTACATCTCAAAAACACACTTTCTGGTTTTGACACCAATAATACTTTTTTATTAAAATAAATTATAAAAAATTATATATTTTTAATTTGTTAACATAGACATAATTTTTTAATTTTTAATATAATAATTTATTTGGGTAAATTTTTATTATTTTTCTAATAACATTCATTTTGTGATGAATAGTGAAAAACACTGCGTTATTGGGTAAAGTCAACATTTTATTTAAATAATTATTTTTAATTTAAATTTAGATTGTAGTAAAAGTATATAAATAAAACATATATTAGTCTAATGTAATTAGTTTATGAATTTTTATAATAATATTAGATGTTTGAAATTTTATTGACCTTTTTACCGTCTTTTACCCACCTTCTAGGCACAATTGAAAATTTCCATCAAATTTAAATTTATTGCTTCTATGAACTAAATTTTAAAAATAAAAAAGACATGGTTGAAATCATTATGTAAAATGTAGTTCAATTGGATGAAAATAATATTTGTTACATTCTAACTTTTGAATTTTATTTACCATAGTTAAAAGTAAATAGTGTAATTAATGGTAAATTTATATTATAATTACCCTAACACATGTACTAATTTTATAGGATAAGTTTCTTTTGGCCAAAATATAGCTTATGAATAAACTATGATCCTCTTTTGTCCACTTGAATTAGATTAAGACATTCATTATTATTTTATTTAAAGAATAGTTAAAGGTGTTAAATTAAATTTATCATAACCAAAAAAAATTTAATATAGGGTTATACATAAGATAAATTAGTATATTAACATAAATTAGAAATATAAAAAGATTTCCTACATAATGGTATTTTATTTATAATTTTTAGACATTAAATAGTTAAATTTATTTATGACACAATGATGAAGCAGTAATTACCATATTAATAAAAGATTAAACTAATTGATATTATTAATATCCAAATAAATGTCTATTTAGGTTTTTGATGCATTACAGAAATTATATAGGTTAATATGTAATGTTATAATTGAAATAGTGTCAAAATTGAAATAAATGAGTTTTTAAAACAAATACTATATTATTAATTGATATAATATTTCTAAAAAAATAAGGATCTGTAAAAGGACATAGATAAGGTTAGATATGTAAATAATGAACCACTTTGTGTTATATTGTATTTTTATAGTAATTTTATTAACCATTTATTATATTAATACAAGAATATATGGTAAAAGTTAAACTATTTAACTAAGTGTTAAATCTAAAAGATATGGTTAATATGGTGACCAATAACTATCTCAAACCAATTGGTTGAGAGTTTTTCGACCTAGATACAACTTATCCTATAAATTAATCATTTTTTAACCATTATAAACTGAATATTATTGTGCAATAAATTAAAATTTCTTGCTTTTCTTAAAGTGACCCTCACCTCTCTTATAAAATTGTACATCCCTTCTCTAAAAAAAAAAACCTCCAATGACATTTGTCTCGGAAAAACCCTTATAAAATAAACATTGAACTACCCACACATCACCCTAGAGGCCTTAGTGTGATCAGAAAGACAACCTATGAATCCCTTTAGGTCAAATCAAAATGAAGTACTGGTATAAGAGATAATAACTTCACCACTTCTTTCAAAGTTCTTTTCTTCCTCAACTTCCCCGTTCATTGTTTTTAACATAAAAAAATAATAACTCCAGTACCTTATAAATACTTTGAGTTATTATAAATATCATAAAGCCATATTCATTATTCTATCCAGCCTATGAATGACAATGTCACCATTCGTGCGGACATACGGCTTACCATCTCCAGGTCATGGTGTAGTTCATTATTCTACACTTAGTTATTTGGATGAGTATAATAATGAGTATAACTGATATAAATATAAAACGTGACCTTTTAATTATTATGTATATATATAACACACCATCCAATTACATACGATTTCACCATCAATAGAATGATATTTTCACTCAAGCGTAAGAACAGATTATCGTCTCCACGAACACGATGAGATTAATTTCTCATCATAACCATTCATGAAGAAATTTATTTTTAGGATTTAAATTAATTTTTATGAACTTAATATCATTATGGATAAGAATAAAATACATTAAATACATAACAAACAACATTAACGTAACAAAACACATAAATGATTATGAAGCATTTCACATGCGTAACAATGATACTACTGAAATATTATTAACAAGGATATATTAGAAGATAATATATTATATCATATTTATGTATGTGGTTATTTTATAAGTTAATAAAAATAAATTAACCATCATACAAGAGGTTAATTTAACCTCAACTAAATAAAGGTTCATTGTATGTAGTCTTCATCTAACTTTTTATTCCCGTGATATTGATGTTATATTTCCATTATTTCCTTTTTTGTAATGTTTGTACTTCGCATGATTTTATTATCCGTGTAATATACATTAATTTATAGTTATTTAGATTATCATTGTATGAACATTATTTCATGGGGTGTATGTTTCGTATGTTAGCAAATTAGTATGGGAATTTCTAATTTCAATTTCCACTCATTAGGTTTTATGTAAACATCGTTGATTATTTTACATCAAGATTATGGGAAAAAAAACACTCTTTTTTATTTATGTAGTAATTTCCACTCCCCTTTGTGTTTATATAATTTTTATACACATAATAACTCCATTTATAAATTCTCAAGTCATTGATATGAACATGATCAGGGTAATCATAACTCAAATTCCATTTATTGATTTAATCATCCAAGTCATTGGTTTTGTTTTTAAAAGAATATGTGGGAATATCCTATGATTTATTTACACTTAATATCCAATAATATTGAGTGTATTTATATTTTTCACATATAATTATGTCATTTATTTGTTGTTAATCTAAGGATATAGTCTTTATAATGGATTTCTTCTCAATTGTCATTCCATTGAGACTTCTATGTTGTTATGATATAATACACTTTTATAAGGTGTATATATTGTCCATTGACATATAATATCATGAATAACAATATTATAATTATATATTAATGTTTTGATTAATTTTATTACTCAATTATTTGTATTCAATCATCTCTCATTTGGTTAGGAACTCTTTGAATGAAATATCTTTTTAAATGTTTTGCAGATTTATTCTTCTAAATCATTCTCAATGATGTCAATGTTTTAAAAATGGTTTTAAGGATTTTTTATATGGACAATAATGTTTCAAAATTAAAATTAATTTCGTATGTTTCAATCTGGTGTGGGACACATTGATTTTAAAATCACTTTTAAACAAATTTTTTGATTAATAGTGATACTTTTAAAGGTTTTCAATAAAAAATGGATATTTTTCTCAAATAGTTTTACTTGATATTTTCATCATTTTCAATATCCTTCATTATATTTTACTCTTTATAAAGGAGGATTCATTATAATACAATCATCCATATTTTATTGAACAAGTTATGTTTGACTATGTATGTGGTATGTTTATACAATTCATGGCTTATTGTTAATGTAATAACATTTTTTATGATAGTTATAATACAAATGTTTATGTTGTGTTTAAAAATTTTCATATAAGGAAAGCATTGGACATAGAATGTTACTTGTGTATCCCGTAATAGCTCCTAGATGCATTAGTAGGTCTCATGATACAAACTAGTTTCTTGGCACAAGGCCTTGAAAAAATCTTATATGTAGTCTAGGAATGAGGCCTTAACATTGTGGTTATGATGTCTTAAAATATGCATTTGATCATTATGAAATTAGATATTGATATTACATGTGATTAGTCAAAAAGTAGAATATCCATGTGAATAATTAAATGAAATTATTTTATTTGTATTTTACATTTTGTATTGAACTTTATGTTTAGAAGGCAAGTGTTTTAGTCTTATACATTTCCTTAAATGTTTACGCTTATTTATGAAAGATTCCACTATATTTTTATCCTTCACGATCATCTAAGATCACCCCTTTATTATGTTTTCTTTTTATCAGGTTGGGAAGAATTAATTTATGATTTAACTTTTGGGATATTATAAGGGATATGAGTGTGTTCAAAGGGGACACAATTTTGATGTTTTTTTATTTAGTGATGTAATGTAAAACATATGCATGCTTCTAGTACTTCCAAGTCTAGTAAATTAATCGGTATATCAATACTTGATCACTTGGGATCATTAATATTTCATGTAATAATGAGCCTACACTAGGTAACATGGGTTGTCCGTTACAATAAAAATTGAATAATTATTGACAATGATAATCCTGAAGACTAGAAGAAATAATGAGGCTTTAATGTAGAAAAAAGATCAAAAGATTGTTGGTATTTAATGTTCAGTTACAAAATAAAATTGACTCTAATGAATTAAATTTTATTAATTGATGTAATATTTATATAATTTGATCAAAACAATATTTATAATATCATTTATCATTAATTATTAATTATAAAAGAAGGCTTTTTTACTAAAATCATCATTTTCCACTATTTATCCACAAATGAGGTTTCTCAGAAAAAAACCAAAAAATCACCATATGCTAATTTCAATGCTATGACTTAAAAAATGAATTTTATTCTATCACATAAAATATTTAAATCTTTCTAATACAATATTCATTTTTTTAATATATTAATTTGGGAAAATGATGTCATTAATTATAGACGGACATTACCCAAAATCATATATTTCATTATTAATATGTTTTATTCATAAAAGTTTTTTAATTTTTTTTGAAATTATTCATTAATATTTCTATAGATATTTTTAATGCTTTTGGTTATAATTATATCTTTTAATTAAATATATATATATATAATTATTTTTTATTGAAACTCATTGATGCGTTCATCGTTCGCCAAGTTGGTGTTACTTGTTGTGTAAGCCAAGTTGGCATTGAATGTAACACAAGCCATATAAATATTTAGTGTGAATGGAATATTTTACATAGTGTTTTAAAATATGTATATATGTATATTTATAACTATTTATAGTGTCATGTGAAATAAAAAATGATGAAAAGATAAATTAATTTGGAAGAAATAATTCTCCAAATCTTATGGTGTTTCATAATTGATTATGTAATTAAATAAAACATTAATATTAAAGAAGTATATGTTTATGTATAAGGGATAATATTAGGATAATACTGTAGATAAAACTGAATAAATATAATTTTATTATATATGAGATAAAATACATACATAATAATGTCTTGACGTGAGGTAAGGGCTTCGTCTCTAAACATTAATACTTGAGAAAAATGATCTTTTTCACCCATCTATATTATATTATATATATAATACCCATTTAAATTTTTTATCATGACTAATTAATAACTCGTGATATTTAAAATGATATATATTTACATCATTCAGGGGAGATATGATTAAGATGTTTCCAAAGATGTAAGTATTTACGTCTCGATATCATTTTAATTGATAATATTTCTCATAGAATATCCACTATATGAGATTATTTTATCATTTTGTAATAAATTCTATAAATTATATTATCGTTTAGTTATTCAAGATATTATCATGTAATAGTACTTTTTTATGATCTTGGGTATGTAATATCATTGAGAAAATTTCCTTATAAAAGATGGCGTTATTTTATTCTTCGGTCGAAAAAACATTGTAATCCATATCAATTTTCACTAAAAAATTAACAAATAAATTTAACATTATATAATGGATTTATGAATGAAATTTTCACCTAATAATTTCTTCTTATAAAATGGTCTAGGATTAATTATCTATTATTTTTCTAAATAAATTACATTTTAACCTTTTCACAATAGTGTGAAATAATTTTTTTTACTTATATGTCCTGTAAAAATTTACCTACCCTTATCAACACTAAATATATGAATCTTAATTTATTATTAATAATGTTATTTTTTAAATAAAATTATATCTAAATTATTATGGATGTTAGTGTACATTTATGAAGTTATTTTAAAGTGAGAAGAGTATTATCTCAAGTAAAATTCATTGTATACATAAAAAAATTACCATCAATAAAGAAAACATTTGATGCTATATATTGATTATAAATTATATAAAATTTATTGTCACATATATACTTATCCAATTCACCGTTTCAATATGGTGGTAATACGTGCCTTATTAAATTTCAAAAATTACATCAATATGAAATTTCCTTTTATTATAATATAAGAAAAGATTATGAAAAACATTTTATCACATTGGTTAATTCTTATGATATTCATTATGATTGATATACATTGTTTTACAGTCATAAAATATCAACAAGTAATGATGGGTGGACCCATATTGTCATCCAATGCATTGGGTAATGATTTATCCTCATGAGGGGTCATGTGTGAGATTATAGAGTAAACATAAAACATTATGGGACACTTTACAAAAAGAGGTATTATGTATTTATTAATACATTCCACAATGTGAAAGGTGACCTAGTAAATAATAGGGGTGCAGCTTCGGCAGCGGCTCTCTCTTCTCACTGCGGTTTCACTTCCCTGTTCTAGGGATTCAATTTTTGCAGCGGTGGGATCCCTTCCACTCTTCTACGACAGCGTGTTTTGTTCCTTGTGGTGGTGGGATCCGATTATTCTTCCTTAGTCATCATATATAGTGGAATGTCTAGCATCGGTGGTATGGTTTATTCAAGATCTATATTCAGCATCTTCATAGTGGAAAGGGTTTCTTCATCGGCTTCCGCTCCACTTCTTTTTGGCTTGGGTTTCTTCGTTCTTTATTGCGGCGGGCTCAAATCTTCTTCCTTAGATATATTCTTTGATGGATTATGATCCAGATAAATTGGGTTTCTCTCTCTCTCAGCTTCCAGCCATACTTATAGTGATTCATTTCATGTTGCGATTTGGGTGATGACGGATTTTGTTGTAGCTCTACATTGAGGGTTCCTTCGTCTTATTCTCCAGTGGGTTATGTTCTAATTTTTGGGTTGCGGTGATTCGAGATCGAAATTTCTCTTTGGTTTTGTTGGTTTTTTATTGTCTATTTCTGGTCCTCTAGTTCTTTTTCGGGTTCCATGTCATGTACCTCTATCGATATTTCTACTAATTAAGGCTGCTCTGACATTTTGGTTCACCGCTCTCTTCCTAGTTGGTCTGGTTTAGTGCTCTTCATGGAGGTTTTAGGATTTTGTCATTGAGTGATCAAACGATTTCAGGATAAGTGCTTCTCAATGGGCTCCTATTTGTAAATTTTATTATTGTTTTGTGGATGAATTTGGTTTTTTTGGCTCCCGACGATATGGAAGTCCTTACAGATTTTGAATTTTGAATTTTAGAGCTTGTTATTGAAAGAATCTTAAGGTTTTCATGATTGATCTTTGGTGATATTTTGATTTTTCAATGGGAAAGATTCAAGAAATTCTACAAGGAATAGCTTCATATGAGGTTTCAGGGAAGGAATCATTCATCAGAGTTTGTCCATATAGATTTGGACGAACGAGAGGGTATGACTTTAGTCATCGGTACCAGGCCTGTGCAATCTTGCACGAGACAGCTAGCCGAGTGGTCATGCGATGGTGGAGGGTTGACATAATGATTTATTCACAGGGGAGCAGCATTTCTTCTAGTTTTTATTTGGGATGACTTTCCTTTTAATGGTTTTTATTGACTGAATATGATTGGGTTCACCATAAGCCTTTAAAAGTGTCATTTGAAAATATAAAAAAAATAGATTCTGGAAATAAATGCCACATTTTTCTGTCATATTATGGGTTTCATCAGTATTTCCTATGATTCCATGATATTTTGATACCAGGTTACTTAAATTATCCATTCATGTTACTACTCATGAGCCTTCTCCTTCTTGATATAATGTTATATAATTGACCCACCAATTTTGTTTCCCTGGCATGTTTATTTCCATAATAGTTTAATTATTTCAATAATTTTTTAATATATTACATATGTTTTCATATGAAATTTTACATGATAATGGAATTAATAACATCTTTATATTGATTTAAATAGATATGCTTTATTTTAGTTCTTTTTGGTACCTAGTCTTCTGATGAATCATAGAATATTTAATTCTTTGTTTTTATTTAATATATTTTTATATAAAGAATCATATAATTATATATTTATACAGAGGGAATGATTCACTATATACCTCCTAATATAATGAGATATGTAATGAATTCATCACCTATTGGTCCCATACCATTATTTTCATCCCTGATCATTATGTCTGTAAAGGCATTGAGAAGTAATGTAGTGTGTGAGTGTAACATTATAATCCAACACCAATGAAGACCTTAAACAAATAAAGACCATATAAATTCTTTAATTATTTTATATTGTAATATTCCTTGAAAAATTTAATTACAATAACATTCAAATAATCAAATTCTAAACCATATAACTCATGAGTAGTGAGACATTCTTCTAATTTTATAGGGATATATGTGAACATATTATTGATGTAATACTGTAATATGGAATGAAATACCCTAGATAACTATATAAAATATCAATTTTTCATCATTTCCTATCTCACATTAGCGATCATGGCGGAATGGGTATAACATCTCATGAAATAACAAAAACAAATATTATTTTAGGCAATCTAATAACATCAAATGACATAACATCACATAACTTACAAATTTTTTCATTATTATAATTTTTTGTCCGATTGTGGGATAAAATCCATCGAGTAGCGAAATATATGTTTTCTAAAAAGAAACTAATGTCACCGTATAATTCTGTAGGTTCTATCATAGATAGTTAAAATTCATACACCATTCACTATGTACCAAAAATTTCACATTGAGGCAAGATTGGGTCTTCTATTTTCAGAAAACCCGAGAAGATAGAAAAAGAGTATCTCACTCTATTCTAGATTGTTTTTAATATGGATATCTCTCTATGGATTGTAAGATATTTATATATATAATTCATTGATTAAAATTATAATTAAATCAATTAAGAATGATATAATGTGGTTTATATAGTGAAGACATTACATAATAAATATTTTCACAAGGTCCCTTATTATTGTATTATTCCCAAGTAATCCCCTTGACATAAAATTTATAATAATAATAATTACTGATAACATGTTATACTCATAGAAAAATGAATTTATTTTTTGAAGAAATAAATTATGATTTAATCTATTAATATATATATATATATATATCCATGTACCATTGACATGGAACATCATTCATCTACACAATTTATCAAACTTTTAATAATTATTTTTTAAAAAAATAAATATTATATTCATTAAAATAGTTAATTAATAGTTGTAAATAAAAAATCTATCTTTTTATCTTCACAAATATCCAGGGATATAATATTTGTGATCATAAAAACAATATAAGTATTCTTTCTCATAAAACATATAAATATTAAATTCAAATAATTAATATTTTTAGAATTTAACTATCATTATGGATATTTTTACTCTATGACCAAGAATCCATCTTTCTCAATGGATTTGGATCTATCTTGAATGATTCCTAGATGAATATATAAAACCATATCTAGACATTAAAATAAATTTAGAATAATGTCATATGGATATAAAAACACCTACAAATTCTCACTGTCTAACATAATCACTTTTTTCTTGATATGTAATTCATGTTTAATTTGTTAATATTTTCATAAATATATTTATTGAGAATATATTGCTTTAAATTTTTAGAAATTATATTTCTAATACAATTTCATGGACTTGGAATTAATATGGTTACCTAATTAACCTCTTATCGTAGAAAGATATTAATATTCATTAACTGTGGATGGTATCAACCATTTATGAACATATTCATTAATAACATATCAATCACGGCATGCCAAAATTATCCTAAATCATAACAAGCATATTTGATCCTAGTTTTTGTAATTATATTTGAGTATATAACACATTATATGCATCAACAAAATCCATAATGTAAAAGTATCATTAGAATTATCCATATATAGAAGCATCCATTGAAACATTAAACATGATTATTTACTGGAAAATGGTTTACTACAATTATCTTATCTCCTGGGTACCAAGGGAAGCAGACATGATAAGTAGTCCCAATGCCTCTTTAGAATCCTAATTCCAATATAATTAATCTATTGTGAGTTATTATACAATATCATCAGGCCAAATTACTTGAATTTATGTATATTGTCATAACAGTTTTATGTTCACAACCTGCTGGGAAACTCATATTACCCTTTACTATAATCAGCACTCCAAAGACCTATTTTAAATGAATATATTGAACTAAAGGGTCAATATATTTTTATACATTCTAAATATTCATGACCGTTGAATATAAATAGTTAATAATATTTACAAGAATTATTTTTTTAGATAAACAACATCAACTGACCCCAACATTCACTAGAGACAAATTATATCAAATCTATATCTAATAGATCTCACATGATAATTTACCTCTTTTGAAATAATTATTTAATTAATAGATCTTTCATGTTCCTATACATGAAATATATTCTAATTTTGACCTCAACCCATTTAGAAAAAAAAATTGATGTGAAAATTCTAATGTATGTGATTTATCTATTGATGTGAACAAGGATTCTCATATAGATCCACCACTATAGTATTAACATAATAAATTTTGAGAGGGAATTTATGGATAACAATGAATAAAAGATCAAAAATGAATTTTAGAATCTTAACAATATGTTTTGATTCAACAGAATCCATAATATAAATTGAATCAAATGTAGAATCAGTAACAAGTGAATATTTAATTATTTTATAGGACAAGTCCTACATTGAGACTAAAGACATACCAAAATTAAGACATTGGGAAATTATGTTTTTTCCAAATATTATTTTCTGTATATAAAATGGTAATTATATCCTCATCTACTCCATACAAAAACAAAATATACATAGTATTCCTAGTACATTTAAAAAATTACATAATAATTTCCCAATACAATTTAACAATATTTTCTTGATATCCATAAACACAACTCAATGTATATTCTAAAACATTATTGATATATAACATGACCTAAATGATTGATTATATAATAGAAGCACATAGGATATTATGAATCCTACTGCTCGAATTGATTTTTGGGACATACTTTCTTTGAGAGGTTTATAACATGTTCTAATTAAACTAATCCCCTCTTATATTTTTTCATAATAAATCTATTTACTATGTAGTAAATATATGTAATATAGAACAATACATGTAGCCTTATATATCATGCAAGAGTGTTCTTTAGCCCAAGGATATAGCCTATAATGAATCATATGTTTCCATGTGAATTCCTTAGTGGGATTTCTTGTTTCAAATCCTAGGTCAATTCAGAAGATTAAAATGGTAATTTATGATTTTTTGAGGATGTTATAAAACTATTATAATGGTTTCATTGATTCCATAATTTCAATTATACACATGGGATGGATACTTTTTATATTCCAAGATTTTAATTTAATTTGGGATATTTAATATTTATTTCCCATGGGTTTTAATATCAATATTTTCTAAATTTTAATATATATTTGAATTCATATATTATAGGGGATTCCCTAATTGGTTTTTGACCTAGGTGAGATAAAAATTATTTTTAGGTTCTAAACCTATGTATGTAAAATTTAATGGTCATTTCTATTAAAAAATTTATGGGAATCATATTTATATAATTATATTACTGTTTCCGCCTATATGTATGGGAGGAAGCTCTTATTATTCCTTATTGGTGATATAGTGACAGTACGTGGTGATTAAGGTTTAAATATTCATCGTTGGATGATCGAAGTACATATAATGACACAAAAAATGAATTTTGGATCATAAATGTTTGATTATGAAGCTATGAAAATATTTCATGACTTTCCTGTCATTATTATTTTTTACTTCATTTTTATCTAGTTATTGATTATTATTTTATTTATTTGGTCTAATTTTATCTTTTGTTTAACATTAATTTTGTTTTAGTTCAATTCCACTGTGTTTTTGGTTGTTTAGTTAGATCATAAGTGGACTAAACCTATAAATCCTATGTATATATTGTCTAATCCAATGAAACAATGTAACATAGTCAGTCATTGGATAACTAGCCAGAAATGATTATTAAATGTTGTTATGGACTTATGAACATGATGTGCAAGATTATTTAATATATAATACAGGTTCTATGATTTATATGTATAGACAAATATATATGAGGGACATGAAATTTACATGAACATTAAAAAAATAAATTATAAATATTACTTGTATTAGGGTATATAGACATGTAACCATGACTTGTGTTAGGGTAGCTACACATCAAGAATTTAGTGGGGATAGAATTTTTGTGGATGTGATAATTAATATAATGTAGAATTAATTCAGTTACAGGGGAAGATTAATACTTCCCTTGCTTACCATGAATAAAGGGAGAGAATGATTTGACCCTTATGTGATGGATAAAACAAGGGGTAACCCAAGAGATGAGGTACCACTAGACATCATTCATGATTAGAGTCCCCACAAGATTATGTTTTTGTAGCATAGTGTGTGGATCTTGACCGGAAGCTTTGAAATTTCACCAATAGTGATGTGATTTTGTGAGTTTTATGTATTGATTCATATATAATCATTGTTTAAGAGTTTTAAATTCATTTTATAACTTCTATGAATCCCCCTTGTGGCTGATCAATGAGTAATAAATGAATAAAATGGTTTTTATGTGGTTTTGAAGGATTTTTCATTCTGAAAATATGAACATGACTCATGTTGTGAAGGATCTTTTGTGGTTTGTTCCTACCATTTATGAAATAATTATATTATGGACAATAAATAATTTACTAGTATATTTTTTGAATTGGGGACTCTCATATTTTCATGAAAATTAGAAGAACCCCTTATAAGGGGGCATGGTTATGTGTGAGTACACAGATAAACCCAGAGTGTACATAGGTTGGAGGAAAGGGCCATGTTGATGAGAATGGGATGATGGACATGAGATTATGTTGGGCTAGTAAGAACATGTTATTTAACACATATAAATACCATGTAGGATTACTTGGTCATCATTGTTGTGTGATTGATATGACACACCTAGGTGTCTAGGCGAGGTCACATGTTATGTGGATTATAGTAAAATCCTATTACATATCATCATAATGTTAAGTATCATGAGGGGGAACATCCTGGATTTGATGTTGTGGTAAATGTTATGTACCCTATTAGTACACAATGTGTAATCTCCTTAGATATTTCATTTTCCTTTGTCACCATCACTAGGAATAAAATTAACACCCATGATTAGCTAACCAAAGTGGTTTTCCACACACAGTCAGATGACTGACCCTGTTTGGGCATGTGAATTGAGTCATGAGTTTATTCATGTAGAAATATTATTATTTTAATGTGTAGACATGTTTGGAATTAGTTTATTCTTATGGTCCATCCCTATGAGGGTATATTGTGGAATTAAATCATTATAATTGGATATTTGACCCCTTTATAATATTGGTGTCGATAGATTTTCTACACATCTATCGTGGTGTCTGGGGTAGGATCCTCTATTGCATATTATTAACAAGGGGTGGGGGTGGGGGTAGAGGTATCAATTTTACAATCATATTACAGTGTTAATCCACTTCATAGTATGATATTCAAGATTGGGTCTAGGTTGATCCCATTAGTAATAGGTGGAATTAAATATCCATGTATCATGATATTTTGTGATTCATATTTTTTTATTAGTGTCCCCTAGTGGTGTTGGTTATTATCCAATATCTGAGTTTTAAGATTTCAAATGATGAAATTATATTTCATAGTGTCCCCAAGTGGTGTTCTGTGTGATTCGATATCGATGTAATGTGACCTTAGAAGTTTTATCTTGTCATAGACATTGATAGACTAACCAAACATGGATTCATAGATGGATTCCATTATTATATTGATACACTATGATTGATATCACTAATAAGAGTTTCTTGAAGGATTTCAAGGCATATGGAGTCAATTATCCAATCAATAATTATATGAATCCTTTAGTATATTCCTATAGTTGGATATTTGGTTGATACCACACTGATGATTTTTCTATATCTTTACTATGTCATGTATTTGTATTGAGTTTCTATTTCTCATATATTGATTGAAATAAATTAGTGATTTTGAGTAGACTCATCATTCATAGCTATGATAGGGAGATTAAGAATTGAAAATCTATTTCAATTGTTCTTTTATAATATCATTCATATTGGTTTAAGGGAATGTTGACTTCTTGTTCCTACATTTTCTTTTTTAATATTGGTATCATAATGGGTAATTTTATACTCACACCTCTATGTGATCTTCCCAAATATTTGGTGTATTATATAGATATCAAAAATCCCAATAGAGACATATGATCACTTGTATTTGGTAGATCATTGTGAGCTACATATATTGTGATGTGCACTAGTACACTTTTATCAGTTATGGTGTGATTTTATATTTCCATTTATTCTTTATATAACATAATAACACTTTGATATTTTCCAAGATATTGTTACGTGCATGTTTTACTCCCTGGTTGTATGGCCATCCTTTTTATCTATACCATATTTCATGTATAATTATTATTCTACCATCATATTAGATCATTAGAAAAATCCTCCCCAATGTGTTATATAGGACTAATGTGTGTAATTACACAATCCCTAAACTACTGGTGTCTATCTTGGTGTGTTCACAAATGGATTTCCATCATACCAGTGGATCTTGGTTTGTTGGGTCATGGAAGTGTGGTATTATAGAAGTTTTCATAGGATAAGTGTTTAGAGACACTTTTTGTTTCTTTTAAGACCCTGATATATATATAAAGGTATATTTAATTACCTAAGCATTGAGACAATGTGTGATTATGAGGCCTTGTGATGCTGGAATTAATTTTCTAAAAATAATATATCTATTTTATATCAAACATGCATAGTTTTTCAAAAATGATGGAATATCTCCTTAATATATATCTGAATTGAATATATATGTCCACAGATCAATCAAGAGTGCGATATTTACCTGGGGAATGGAATAAATCTCATAGTTATTAGATGATTAGATAAAATGGATGATGATGAGTAAGTTAAGAAAATTATTTAAAAACTAATTTAATTAATTCATTATATTACCTAAAATTTATTCCATCTATATATACATTATTATAGAGATTCAATGGGGTGGTCTGATTAACCTTGTGACCAATGGGAGGAGGATCCCAACATACTTCATTGGTAGATTCAGATTAGACAACCACTGATATCTAGATCAAGGTGAATTGAGGCACAATTAATATAATATATCTTCCCCAATGTTGGAAAATGTTTCCTTAGCATATGAGTGATCTAATATCATGGTAAACTCAAAATTTTTGGTTTCCACCATTGTGATTAAATTTTTGGTCATGACTCAAATTTTATTAAATCTCCATTTACATAATCCATTTAATGAGAATTTAAATTAGATTTATTTATTTTGTTGAATATATTATTCTCATTGTGCTATATTTCACATCCGAGAGATCCCAACATTTTTTTTGTTCAGGAAGGTTTGTTAAATTATATATTTAAATTTTCTCTTCTATTCCCATTTCATTATTCATGTTATTTTCAATTGGAATACGAGGCCATGGTTCAATAATGTCAGAATGGTTTGATTATGATCAAACGTCCTAGATTACCAAGGATTAACCTGAAATGGGTGGTTTATGATCAATGAATGGATAGGGATAAATCATTGGATGATTATAATACATTCACGGATTAATGATCTGATTTATCAAAGGAAGTTCTTGGCGAGACACGATTGAGTATTTAAGAAAAATGTTGGGGAATTTGATTCTATTTTTTTTTTTTGAAAATTGATGGAAGGAATCAATGTCCATATGTGTTTTCCAACATGTTTTGTGTTAAAATAGCATATTAAGTGGCTGGAGAAATAGATATGTGCTGAACATTTAAAATAAATATTTTGCTGAAAAATCCAACTAATCACCGTGTAGTATAAAAATAAATGTTGTGCCGTTGTGTTTCTATAGTGGCTTGGGTTTCATTATGGAGTTAAATATAAAACTCTATGTGGATGGACTACATATTTTATGTCCCTTAGGTGTCTTACATGTAGTTTATAGGCAATATATACCAAGATTTCCATGTTTTCATATACACCATGCATGGTAGGGAATATCTCATGTACTGGTATATGGAAAATTTACATAGACATGGCCCAAAGGACACAAGCATGGCTAAGAAAACACAGCTTAGCCTCGAGATGCGATGAAATATTGTGTAGTAACATACACACTATGTAGTAATATATGGCCTGTGAGTTGTGTACTAGTATGTATATGACTATGATTCCTAATGGTACCACATGTCGTGTGGCTACCTTATACATAATATACTCATTTATGAATCAACATTCTCTCATATATACATTATTTGACTCAGATTTTGGACATTTAGTATTCCATCATGATTATTGTCCATTTATAATGTGATGATGGTCTTTATAGTGACATATGATATTAGATGTGTGGTATTATAATTGTGAACATCTTTAGGTGCACTGGATGATGTCCATGATTAGGCTTGATCATCATATAGTGGAAAGATCATATAGAGTGAGGTTACAAGTCATATACCTACTCGGTGGAACCCTCAAATTGAGTTAGTTAATGTGTCCTCTATCTACTGAGTGGAATCCTATAGTAGTGTCAGGGCATGGGTCTTCCACCCAATATATAGTACTCTAATATGTTGTCAGGGCATGGGTCCTCAACCAACTAAGTGGAGTCCTCTTATAGATTTAGGACATGAGTCCTCTATCATCTAAGCAGTGCCCTTATACAGAATCAAGGCATGGGTCCTCCATCTACATAGTGTCACAATCATGAGGAGTAATGGAATGGGTCCATTAACTACTTAGTGGAACCATATTGTGATGCAATAGCATGGTTTTTCAACCTAGATAGTTCCACCATGCAGTTTTAATAGGATATGAGGCATCATCCTAGATATTATATCCCCTATACTTTGTATTGTAGTGGTGATGTGTGGGTCAAATGTACACATCATCATAAAGACTGTGGGATGTGGGGTATCATTGTTTGACCTTTTAGCAGCTATTCAATGTATCCCTTACATGGTTAGTTTGTGTGATGTAGATCCCATTTATCTCTTTTATGTGTTTATTTTATGGAATATATCATTCTATTACATTTTATTTATCTCATAATATTTGATGAGATGGAACATTCTATTGTTTCACTTATTTCACCCCCTCTATTTTTTGGGGAATCCTATTTGGTATGTATATAGTGACATCTACATAAGATTTTCCTTCACATATCATGACATATAAAGACGAATTATAGGTCGATGATAATAATAGAGAAGTATGGGGACACCAAGGAAAATTTGACTGCATATGGTGGTCCTGCCATGGTTATCTGGATCAACGATACTGAATCATTTTTTACTTTTTTGTCACGTAGGGAAATGTTTTTTTGGTTGGAATGCATTTAACCCTTTTTATTTGGAATACTTTTTTACAATTTAGTTCATTCCGCAAAGGTTATTAGACTCAACATTTTTTCTCTATAAGATAATGAATTCTATCATTATTCATCTACACATTTTCATGGGAATGATTTGGTGTACACATACAACTACCTTCAGAAATTAACTCTAAATTTTAATATGCATTTCAACTATTTTCTTCCAATACCCAGCATATGGATATGGTATTGTGGTTGTTGTGGATTTTTCTTCTACCTACTAGTAAGCCCCTAGTGAGTTGGGTCATCATATAATTGTTCAAAATATTGTTAATCATTGGGGTAATATTTGTTGTTATGTCCCCTTGTATGGTTTGGTAATGACAATAGGAAATGGTTTCTATATGTCTTGAGTTAAACATCTTGGGTATGGAACCTAGTTTTGGTGTGCAGACTGACATATCCATTCACTATGACCCTAACTACCTACTTTTCAACTCAAGAAATTTGTTCCAGGGAACAATAGTTCATTGATTATATATGATTAAGTATCTTGACTGTAATTCATGAGTAATATCCCTATATATGTACTCTCATGTAACTGTGTTCATGTCATTATTAAATTTTGCGGATTCCTCCATGAAGGAAACAATTCATGTAAATGATTAGGGTTTGTTCTGATGATTCAATGAGTTGTGAGACCTTGGATAAGGGGTCATCCCAATAGATATTTCATCTAAGATAGTAGGTAGAAGCATTCCCACTTATTGAGTAACATATTATCCATGAATAGTAAACTAAATATGTTCATAGTCTTATCACACATTGCAAGTTTCGGAACTAGTGTCCACTAAAATTTTGAGGTGTTACAGACTCCCAGGCTCTAATTTATTTTTAGGGCCTATGATCCATGTTTTCAAACTAATTTGGACACTAAATGATCATTCAACCATGATTAAATAAAATCTATTCCATTAAGAAACAGCATTATGGTGGATAATTTTCACATATATTCACGATGGGTAGACACTCTCATGGTCTAACTTAATTTATATGTTTCATGATATGTATCACAAATCATTTCTATTCTCATTTAATATTTGGGTTCTTCTAAAGAAAACATAGAGAGTAATGAATTTTCATTTTTTTTTCTAAAAGGTTCACTGACCTCTTGTAGTTATACCTCGACATGACTCAATAATTTTACTTTTTTGGAAAAATGATTGTTAAGGGCCTGCATAGAGACACCCATGTTAGTATGGTACCCTAGTACATTCCCACGTATGATGGATTTTTAGAGCTGGAGTCACTGATAATGATATTTCTATCAGAGATAAATGATTTATCTAAAACTATAAGATAAAATTATTGGTAATATCCATCTTTAGTTTCATGTTGTAAGTAGTCTACTGAATCTAAATATAGATGATCCTGTGATCTTAAAAATTTGGAATGTGTTTATACATAATAGATACCACACAGAAGACAACAGATGTAAAAAGATAGGTAATGGTATGCATGTGATGGGAGCATCACAAGGAACATGATGTCCTCACCTGATGTTATTAAGTGGGTAGATATATAGAATATTTAATACCACAACGGAGGAAACTCTGTGATCATGGATCTCATTGGAATTTCATGTGCCCCCCTAGGGAGGATGATTTTGCAGTGGTGTGGTTAGGGCTCTAGGTGGCAGAGATAAGGGTTGGGGATGACATTATAATATATTTACACTACCATAACCTGGTATCACATTCCAATATCTATGATCGAGAAGTCATTTTAGTCCACAGCAGTAGGATACAAAGGAATATGAATGGGTACATCATGATATGATTAGGGGTACAATCTATGTTTGTTATACATTTTCTTCAGTTTTGGTATACATAGGTGTCAGTTATTTATTTATCTCCATTTTAGTTAGTTTGGAGATTGAACTCAAAATTGAGTCCTTAGCCTATATTCTTTTCCATGTGATTCCTACAAGGAACTCTTCATGGATATATTTTATCTTTCAACAGTACAAGCAATCTCTTGAGTTAGTCAATGTAACTATTGGTATTTACAATGAGGCATTGTGATATCATATTTGGTATAGACTATAAATTCATGTTTTCATTAAATATTTTATTTCAAAGGAGATGATTTATATTCTTTCATATTGATGAGATGAGATTATCTTTTGTGGGAGGGGGATATATAATAAATAAAAGAGAGGTACTTTTGAGTTGTACGATACAATCCATCACCCATTAGATGGTGTGTTTTTCAATTGGGTAAATAGGTTCATAAAAAATATAGTTTCTTTTATTCTAGGTGTATTATATTGATGTATTTTGTGAGGACATTGTATGAATTATTCTATAGTGGGATATAGTGTTTTTCATCAAATTTAACCTCATTATATCTCTAATATATACATTTTAAAATTAAATGGACCGTAGTAAGCTCCTAGAGCTAAGGGTAATGCTAGTGGACCATGAAGGGAATGTTTTCATCATACCATGTGTGTCTCATTGTGCTACACCAATGTTGTTCTTGAAAAATGATTACATAGGATTATGTTTATTTTTTATTATCATTTACTAAATCAAGCCATGATAAAGATCATGTACCACTTAATAAAGATTTTTTACCTAATTGATCAGATATAAGGTGCGAGATGGTTCCATGAGATCGATCTCAAGAATAGTTATCAGGATTAGAATTTTTTAATGGATGGTATTATAAAGTCTTAATTCTCATACTTATATACACAATATGTGATCCTTGTAATTCATTTTTTTTGCTGAATGCCCCTTCTATGAAAATGATAGTGGTGAAATATATTTTACAGCCATGTATCAACTAATTTTATTATTTCATCATTGATGGTGTACTCATCCAATATGTTTCAATGGAGGATCATGCATTTAACATGAGGATTTTCATAGAATTACATTGAGAGAACCATATTTATGATAAGATCTAAAAGTGAGTTTTATAGATCCATGAAGAACATTTTTTGGGAATGTCACTTTTGAGTATTTATTACCTAGGGACCATGTATGGAGTGATGAAGTGGTTTCACAAGAACTTGGAAGATCATGTCAGAGGTTCATGGTTTTTATTACATAGGGGGGTTATACATGAGGATCATGAAGGAATTATCAAATATTGTAGCTTATTTTATCACCCTGATGAGGAAAGTGAAGTAGTTTACCCGAAGTAATTAGTCCCATGGAGCCTTTGAGGAGATAAAGGTGAGGCTATTCAGTGCTCTATTTTTTTTAAATTAGTGGATGGTGGAGAGTACATAGTTCTTCATGATGCCTCTATAGCTGGAATCTACTATATCATTATGTAAAGGCATTCAGCTATCACATATTGGATTAAGAAGTATACTACCCTTAAGTAAAACTACATAAATCCCAACCTAGTGTTGATAGTTTTTGTATTTTATTATAGTATTTGGATGAAATATCTTCTATGAGAGCACATTATTATATTCTTATAACATTGGAGTCATAGTTATGTATTAAAAAAATAGACCTGACCCAAAGAAAAAGGTTCTAGTTGGATTTATTTTATGATATCAACATTGATATACTATATACCCCAAGGATATGTATCATGGTAAAAGTTTAATGTAGTACTAAATCCTAGGATTGTTTGGTGGAGGAGGTTTCTAAGATGAATGAACTGTTATAGAGGACCCTGGTAGAGCTGGAGGATATAACTTTTCATTATTTGATTAGGTTTCCTCTTCTTCTTCTCAAACATGTTTGGGATGTTCAATTATGATAAATTTACTATGGGGAACTACAAGAAAATATATATTAATGTGCTTCACCATTTGTATTGTATATATTGAGAATAATATAAACATTTTCTTGGGATGGATGGTTGTTTCCAACAAATGATTTGGGGGAGGTGATGGGGGAGTTTTGAATGACTACTTTTAATGTACAACTTAGTGTATTGAATATTAACCATGACCATAATAGATAGGTTTGGTAGTCTCAAATGTGGCGGATAATGTATATTTTCATATCCTGATGAGTCACAAGTCATCAAGGGATGATAGATAACTAGGTTCAATAGGTATATGGAAGCCTCTTGAGATCCTGAAGTGAAAATGTGATGAAGCCTACATGGGCTTTTTGATTTGGAAACCAATTACCATATGAGGAAATGAATCAATATAGATTATAGTTTAATAATATAAAATTTATACACACATCCATACTATTAGAGAGATAAGATTGATGGGGTGTTTTTTGCGGTTGTACTTGTTGTAGATCATCAGTCTTTACGTGGTTCCTCCATTGATTATCTATAAAAATGATTCATGAAATCTTTCAAGGTCATTGAGTGGTTTACTAAAGTACTTCAAGGCATATATAAGGATGAGTATAAAATTCCACACCTATAAATATGGCCATGCCGATCTCACTATCTAGTTTAAGGAGCATATTGTTAGTGATTATGTGATAGACATCAGCCCGATCTCGGATAATCAATACCCTTAATATAGTTTTATTAGAATAATTGATATCACTCTACCATCTACATGATACCAATTAATTCCTATTATAAGAAACCCTAAAGGTAACCCTAATTTAGGATGATGAATGGTGACATATATCTTTTTGGTCCAGTGGTCATAAAAGAATTGATAAAGAACGTCTATGTGATCTATGAGTAGATATGGACTACTCATAGATGAAAAAAACATTATATTGTTCAACTTAATAGGCCCAAGATTTTGTAGTGGTGAAAACACATATTTTGGATAGTGTCCCAACAATAATGATTGTTGAGGTCTGGATGAGTGATAATGACATCCCTAAGGTTCATCAGACCATTCATGATTTTCCAGAGGTATGGGGAGGTGTTTTACCACCACGCCTTTCCTGAATATTTGGGGGGTTGAATTATGGTTTCCATGTTTCCTTGTTGACTATATACTTTAATTATCTAATAACGTTATTAAATGGGTAAATTTAGATATTGAGAATGGAGAAACTATCAGAGAGCTCCCGATGGTGATTGAGGATTAGTAGGAGAGGATCTATCACGGAAAGAATATTACCTTGGTTCTTGTGTTGTGTCAGAACGGGTGCATGGAGATGTTAAAATGGGATTGGGAGGGCTAGAGGTGGGAATAGAATATTATCCACGTTTCTCAGTTTTTTCTTTTTTAGTAAACAAATATTGATGAAAGGTATAATTTAGAGTACTGATTTTATTATTATTTTAATTCCCCTTTATCTTGTTGTCATCCATTATCTAATCAAAATCCATTAATGAAAAATTCTGGAATCCTCATTGGTTGATTGATATTATATGATGGATGACCTAAAGATAATGGTAAATTTAACTGGATTGAATGAAAAAATCATCCCCATTATTGAAAAAAGATTTATCAATAATTATTGATCCAATTTTGAGTTATGAATCATTATTTTTGGTCTCTTACCAAATTATTAATTGATTGAGAATGACCAAAACACTATTCTTCAAAGTTCTATTAAATAATTATTTGTATGAGTTCATGAATTATATTTAAATTGTTACGTGTATTTATTATTTTTGTTGTGAATTTTTATCACCATGTCTATACCCAATTTAGATTAATTGGTAAGTAATTATTTTATAATGATGGTTTCACCTTGGTTTTTATTCTTTTACCACATCCTACTATGCATTTATCACTGTTTACCTAAGAGGACCAAAATTGACATTTATAGGTGGGTTCGAGAATGATAAAAACCCCAAAATTTATTAAGGATTAATGTGTGATGGATTGTTTTTTATATAAATATAATTATAGATGAATCGTTGGTAGTTGGTGATGGATTCATGGATCTAATATTAGAAGTAGATATGGAAGTGACCTTAGAGACATGTCAGAACATGCAGGTTTTCACGTGAGAATTGGTCTGTAATCTCCATCCAATCGAGGGCCTGAATATATTGATGGAGTTTTTTTCCACTACTTTTTTGCATTCAAAAAGTATATTAGGTGGTGGGTGGATTAGATTTAATTCATATTGAGTAGATCTATCACCCAATGAAAAAGACAACTACACATCATGTAGTCTAAAGACTAGATGTTGTGTTGTCTGACTTATATGGTGGATAGGGTTTCATGATGACGCTAAATATCACATTCCATATAGATGAACCACATTCAATGTGAAAAATAGATTTATATTTCTTCTTGTACCTGAAGTAAATGTCTATTAGTCACTGTGGCGCTTCAATCCATGTAGGGTTGAGCACAAACACTATATAATGGAACATGTCTACAATACTCAGACAATGACTGATGGAAACAGACATATCCCAAATAATACTACTTGGGCCTATGAGGTTGGTAATTGTAGTGCAATACCTTACACCCCATGTATTACTACATTTAATCTGATCTGTGTTAAATAAAGGACATAGACAAGAATCAAAACATGACCAAACATCATGTGGGTCCTAAGAATGTTGTTTACTCCTTTATGAATATTTTATATATCTTATCTCCTTCTCTTGGACATGGATATTGTAATAAGAGTATCCCATATTTATTATTTTATCATATAAAATCTGATTATATCCTTCCCGATTACTTTTGAGGTATGATGTGAGGTCTTATAATCATGATGGTTCTTGAGGTAGTCCTCATGGCCCACTTTTATCGGGTAGGATCATCATTTGTGTGAACACTATCATACAGTTAAGGTGTGGGTCCAGTACCTACTAAGTGGAGTCACCTATTTATTCAGGGATTGGTTCCTCAATTTTCTAGGTTGAATGCTCATGTGGGATTTGTACATGGTCCGTCTATCTAATGAGTAAAACTCTCTTATGGAGTCAAGGCATGGGTCCTTTGACTTCGAAGTGGAACCCTCTTGTGGAGTTATTTTATGGGACCTCATCATGCATAAAGAAACCCTATTTTAGTTTCATGAAATGGATAAAATATATATTGAGTGGAACCATCTTGAAAGGCTATGCAGTTTATTTTATCTATAGAGTTCCACCCCATCTGATTTAGGACATGAGTCCTCTACATACTGAGTTCAACCGACCTATAGCATCAGGTAAGGGTTACTCTAATTATTGAATGCAACAATGCCATTGTACCGGGGTATGGATCCTCTACCTATATATTATATCACCTCAACAATGTGGAATACTGGAAAGGTGTAGCTCCACATGGATACATCATTGTAGATTCACACAATATACTAATCATTGTTGGTTGGCCATTTTGGAAATTTTTGAAAACTCTTTAACTAATATCAGATTTGATATAGAGATCCACCTTTATGTTTGTTTTGGATATATTTATGAGTGTATATAATTGTTTATGGGTTCCATTTATCCGATTGTATTAATAATGTAGACTACTTCAATCATATCATAGATTTATCCCCCTCCCATTTTCAGAGTTCCCTAGAGGATATATACATTTCCATCTATAAATTGGTTTTTTTGTATGTGTTATATCATATACAATGAAGGATATGTCAACGATGATTTTAGACAAGTATAGGGATATCTGGGTGAATTTGACAACGTAATGTGGCCAGGTCTTGGAGATCTATATATGGTCTCTCTCATCATTTATTTTCATATTATTATTATTATGGGGCATATTTTCTCAATTGGTGTTTATTTTTCCCCACTCTTGATGGTTTACATTATCAAACAATTTTTTATTCCCAATAGTTAATACATTAATGATTTTTAACCTATAGGTTTCATTATTTTATCAACATGTTTATAAAATTATACATGAATACATTTGGGTTCCAATGTTGCATATATTTTGGAAAATGTATCCCATTTTTGTTATGCATCCGAAGATTATTTCATGACGTTGGACTTTTGAGGAGGTCTTCTGGTAGATACGACTCAGTATTATACGAATTATGTGGAACCCAATGTGTCAGACAAAGTCAATGTGATTTTATTTTTTATAAATATGATGTTTGGATTGAAACCTAGGTTAATAGTTGAAATTTGTATTAGGTTTGATCCAAAGGTATGAGACTATATTGTTGGTGTTGTAGTAGACATTTTAATTCACAATGAATATGGAAACTATCTTAGTAAATCTGCAAAATTTGGAACTAGGTTTTTGGAAATCCATATAACATATTTGATAAATGAATGGGTTTCCAATTACATGTAGTTATTAGGTCATCACCCAAAATATAAACATTTATTGACATGAATTTCGAAATTTTTATGAATCCTATTTCATGATAGCCTACTTTGATTATATTTTTGGGTCATGTTAATGAACCCCTGGTGTGGAGTCTTCATTTTGTGGTACTTCACATGAGGAGGTTCCTACAGGTGGTTTTCCATTCCTTCCAACACCAGTTGAGAAACAATTTTCCCTGGCATTACTAGAAAGGTATATTTATAGAGGTATCACACTTTATGAGTTGTTTTCCATCAAGAGGGATGAAAGTGCTGCTATACCCAGATTTACGGTGCATGGAAGAAAGACCATTGTCATGGAGGGTGATCAACCACATAATGGGAATAAAATGGATCCATCTTGAAAGGGTGCTGACACATTCAATAAAATAGAGTTATAAAAGATCCAGTAATGGAGACCACTAACGTTTCATGTAATTCAAGACCATTAGGTAGTAGAGGATGGTCTTGAGGTAGAGGTTTGTTTTTTCAGACATTTATACCCCCAACCAATTGTGTGTATTCACTTAAACAATTCACTCTTCATAGAGTTGTACTTTATTCTCACCGTATACGAATATTAAACACCTATTTAGGTTATTGATTTTCATTACTGTTAACTAAGATATTATTGGATTTAGGGTGAGCTAGACCCCCTTTTTGAGGGGTGGATTGGCATGGAACATTGTACATATTTCCATACATGATATGACTCCCACAATATAGTATAACTAGCAATGATAATTCTTTTCCATGACATAGGCCATTTATGTAGAACTTCTTTGAAAATTTGGGGAATTAATTTTGAACTCATGAAAGAGTGATCCAAACCCCATATAGAAACAATCTTATTGCAAGACCTAAAAACATGTGTATAATAATGTTTCTCTGAAATATGATAATATCATGGTTTAGTAGACGAGATTATTTGACACGTGTGTTTGATGTTTTTTGATGTTCCATGGTGTTAGGGTGAGACATGGTTGGGATGAACATGTGAGAAAGGGAATGTATAAAATTAATATTTAGGATCCCGTGACCCTGAGGATTTGGGTGTGGCTCACACGACATGTTTTTTAAAAACTCCTTCTATAGTTTAGCATGGATATATGAGACATATAAACCTATACTTCAACCCTATTTGAGATAAATAAATACTAGTTAATAATTTTTAGCTTGATGCATATGCTCTGAGATTCTTTTAGAGAGGATTAGTGATCAGGATATTCTATCAACAATGTTACAATCCTCTGGGTGGATAAAGAGACTCATGTGGAATAATTTTGTACAGGAAGTGAGATACTATAATTTTTACCTTATTATGGAATGGATTCATACTATCCATGAAGGTTTGATGTTACCAATAGTGGTTACTGTTTATTGGGATGGATTTTTCATACATTAGAAAAGGGTGATATAATGGAATGTTGAATGAGCTCACATATGGGAATATAAATTTTACATTTAATCATTTGGATAGTATTTCCATTAGTAATAGTTAGTTTTAAGTACCCCCAATTTCATATAGTGCTCGATGAGATGAGGACATCTTTCTCGATAATGTTCTAGGTTTACATCCCCACTTATAGTTAGATTTTCAAATTTAATTACACTTAGAGACTTCCTTTATATATATTCTAGATTGATGTATTTACCTTTTATATATTCATAAAATAAGGGTGAAATTTTATTTTTTATAGAAAAAGGATTAGACACTATATATTCACATTGGAAGCCCAGTGTTGTTCACTTAGGAGGAAGATGAGATCTCATGGTTAGGTGTGGGTTGATGATGCCTAAATATGGTGAATATCAAGGAAGATTATCCACCCTTTGGAATTGATGAAATATTTTTATTTTGGTTATTGTAAATATTTTTTCAAGAGGTGTTTGTTTTGAGGGGAGTTTTCTAATGGATATACATTAATTTCTTATTTATTTTGATTTATTTAGAATGTTTCACTCAATAGTAGTTCTATTGATATATATATACCAAATGTTATAGATCTCCTTCTATGATTCCATGTTATTCTTCATCTATAGAATTATCATTTACTCAGAAAAAAGGATAGATTATATGAGGCACTTGAGGATGCTTTAGGACATACTCCCCTAGTACTGGCTTCTGGATGCTCACATCGAGTCACTTTTTAATTTATTAGGTCCAGATAACTAAATATTTATTGTTAGAAAACTTATTAAACATGGATTTAGTAATTGTTGGGGATGTTATAGCTTGAGTCCCATCCAAGGGAATGGCTATGGTAGTATATGCTCATTGTGATGTGCCCATTCTCTCTAATTGCTAAATATATTTGAGTAGTAAAACTCTTAGTATTTGGAATATTAGGTTGTATATTTTTCCATATATCTCCAATATATAGTGTTTTTCACTCCTCTTCTTAATCATTTCAGGAGGCAAGTATTTGAAATTTGGTTTCTGAGGTCTCACATGAAACGATATTCAATGGGATAGTTCTTGATGGATCCTTCAAAGTTTTATAATATTTCATCCATTCAAGGAAGGGAAATAACACCAATCACATTGTAGGAAAAGGTGTTTCGGAGGATTCATTCTCTTATTAATATACCAAGGATAGGGAAGGTTGCACTAAAATCCTCTGGGAGAAGCTTTTTTTGACCATGGATGTTGTATTTTGTATTGAAATTTATCTATTAATGTCCCGCTTATTAGTAGCTAACGACCGGGGTTCCTAGATATTAATAGAAATTATGGGTTATTCCTTTTATTTTTCAGGATGCTAAGTCCATGACCAACAAGTGTAAATAATTCTTTTAATGCATATATCGAAAGACCCACCATGTACTACCACTTTCTAAGTATATATGAGATTAACATAGTGGAGAGTTTGGGATTCATATGTGAGTGGTGGAATTATATATTCATATAATTACCTCAAAATTCATAGTAGACAATGTATTATGCTACATGTAAATTTTATGAATTAGATTTATGAGGAATTATGGCTCATTTGTGGTGGATAACATATTTTCTTCCCTGGTTTGATATCTAGTTTAAGGGGACCGTTTATGTTCTAGTGGATATGATTTGGGTGATTATATTAGTTTTTTGTAATGTCCAGGATGATCTATATCCATAAATGGTGTTTTCATATCACATGAGTCACAACACAATAATCATAGTATATCCATTTGTTCCCATATATGAGATAAACTATTTCTAACCATTATATTGGTTAGGGTAAGTGGGAGACAACGCTTGTGTCCCTAAGGATGTGGCTAGAGGTTGTTTTGGATGGTGTAGTTCATCTAATGGAGTATCAGGAAAATCAAGAAATATTTGGAGTCCTTTGATTGCTGAAAATAGTAGGATATGATGTTTGATGAGTATATCATATAATTTGAGAGCATCCTCCTTGTTGAGGATTATGAATAATTGTCCATGAAGAAATATTATCCCCATGGGTTGTAATCCATTTTTCCTATTAATACATCAGTTTATCAAGGAGACATAGACATGAACCCATGACCACAGTTAGACTAGATGATCGATGTATTTTTTCTATCATATATGAGGAACTATTCACATGACTAGTAACATGATTTCAACCAAGATGATCTTGATGTTGTGATTTGAGTTTTCTTTTTTCAGATATCTAGTGGAATTTATAGCATGACCATATATGAAGCTTTCAGTTAGTGTATATTCAATTGGTGTGTGTATTTTTAAAACACAATAACATTAAAAAGAACTCATGTGATTGGGAAACCCAAATCAAATATTGGTATTCTCTCTTTTGAGTATGGTTTTTTCTTTTTAATAAAAAATGACCAATGTTGGGGAGTGCTGAATGACCATATTTAATCCATGTAATATATTTTTATATTTCTAATAATATATCGTGATTTGGTTGTAGATATGATGTTGAATTTCAATGTCTGAAGATCTTTGGAATGGGGATATTAAAAATTATGAATATATTCAATCATATGTGAATATTTATTATAATCTAATGGAATCCTACCCGAATGATGGATCACATAATAAATATGTCTTCATTATTAAATGTTGAATATAGGATATACCCTAAGAAAGATATAATGTTTTCGTTCATCAACAGTTCGATGGAGGATGAGTATTGGGGGGTCAAATAATTTATTAATAAAATTAATTAAATTAAATGGTTAAAAACATCATCCCCTAGTTTCCATTAATAGAGGTGAGAATAGATACCTTTGTTTGTGATGGCCAGCCTATGAAGGGGATTAAGATAAGAGGTACCATCAAAATTCATTCATTATGGTGATCATTCCTTGATCCTAGTGAAATGACTTCTGGGCATGGATCTGGACCAATTGCTTCATATTATTACCCAGAGTTAGGCGGTTTTTTATTTTAATTTCATTATCTCCATATACACATTTTTAGGGGATTTAAATCCCTTTTATGAAATATATTTATCCCATAGGCAACAATCTATGGGTAATTAGAGAATAATTGGGATTTTAGGAGATTCAAAGGGATTTAAAATATGAAAAATTCAAATCACATGGTTTGTAGTGAAGGAGGACTTTCCATATGTTCCCCCCATTTTGGGATGAATGATTTTCCAACCATATACAACATATAGTAGTGGTAAAAATTATGTGATTTCACCTAGATATGTTTCCTAGGACATGTGCAGGAACCCCATTTATAGTGACATGTCCATGTGGTAGTCCACGACAAGCCCCATGTATACATTGGATAAAGGAGATGACTGGGAACACAGGCACAAGATGATAGAAATAGACTCTGTTTTTCATGTATGAACACTTTTTGTGCATCATGGACATTCTATGAAGGATGACATGGATAGATAAGATGTGTATTGGCTAGTACATGACCATGTGTTTAGGTTAGTTCACAATGTTTTTGGAACATTGTTTACACCATGTCGATTTTCTCTACACACTAATTACCATTTGGGGACACCTATATGGTTATTCTTATTGAGGCACGCCATGTAACATATGACGAAACACCATGTAATCAGTTGAGATACATCATTCTCTTGTAATCTATTGAGAGAAATATTTCTCAAGTGTCTCCACCTATTTTTAATGAATATTGATATCTATGTAAAATATTCATTTCTAATATTAAATATTTTTAGAATTAAACTAACATTTGGGATATTTTTACTCTATGACCAACAATCCCTCCTTCAAAATAGAGTTTAATATAAACTAAATAATTCTATATATTAGCATCTAGAACCATGTTCAGACATAAAAATAGATTGAGAATAATGTCATATTGATATAAAAACACCTATGAATTCTCACTATGTAACATAATCTCTTATTCTTGGTATCTTATTCATGTAGGATTCATTAATTTTTTTCATCAACATATCTATTGGGAATCTATAACTTTAAATTTATAGAAATATGAATTCAAAGACAGTTTCATGGACATTGAATTAATCAGATTACCCAATTAACTTCATATTGTAAAAAGATATCAATATTCATTAACATTGGATGGAATTATTCCTTTCTGGACATATTCATTAATACCATATCAATCAGGACACACAAAAGATATCCTAGCTCATTGAGAGCATATTCTATCCTAGATTTTGAAATTATATTAGAGTTTATAACAAATTATATGCATTAATAATATATTTAATGTCAAAGAATCATTATAATTATACATATATATAAGCATCCAATGAAACAGTATACATGATTATTTACATGAAAATGGATTATTCCCATTATCTTATCTATTGGGTACCATGTGAATTATACAATAGAAGTAGTCCCAATGCCTCTTGAGCCACCTAACAATAATATCATTTATCAATTGTGACTTATTTGATGTTATCATCAAGTCATAGTACTTCAATTTATGTATATTCTCATAACACCTTTTCGTTAACAACATTGTGGGAAACTCCTATGAACTTTTACTACAATCAAGAATACAAAGACATATTTTAATTGAATATAATGAAGTAAATGATCAACATTTTTTTAAAATATTAAATATTCATGAACGTTGAATATAAATTTGTCATAATATTTACAAAAAATTTTGTTTTTGATAAACAATATCAAATGACACCTACATTCACTGGATACAAAGTCAATCAAATCTTTATCTAATAGATCTCACATGATATTTTACCCATTTTGAAAAAATATTTAAATAATATATCCATCTTGGTCCCATACATGGAAGATCTTATCATTATATCTTCACCCCATTATAAAAACCCATTGTGAAGTGAAAATTCTATTGTATATGATTGATTTATTTATGTGAACCATGATTCTCATAAAGAGCCACCACTTTAGTATTATCATAACTAAATTTGAGAGGGAATTAATGGATAAAAACCATGAAATTATCTTAAATGAATTTTAGAGTCTTAACTATATGTTTGGATGAAATAGAATCCACAATATAAATTGAATCTAATGTAGAATCAGTAACAAGTGAAATCGAAATGATTTTATAGGACAAAACCTACATTGAGACTAAAGGCATACAAAAATTAAGACTTTAGTAAATTATGATTTTTCAAAAAATTATTATTTTTATATAAAATTGTAATTATATCCTCGTCTAATCACTACAATAAGAAAATATACATAGTATTCCTATTACAGTTAAAAAATTAATTAACAATTGCCAAATTCTATTTTCCAATATTATCATGATATCCTTAAACACAAATCATGGTATATTCCACAACATGATAGATACATAACATGACCTACAGGATTGGTAATATCATAGAAGTACATATGATCATACAAATCATCTGGCTCTAATTTTTTATAGGACATAATTTTTTTGATAGGATTATAGGATGTGCCAATAATACTAATCCCATTAAATATATTTTTAATAATAAATATGTTTACTATATATTAAATATATGCAATATAGAATAATTCAAGTTGCCTTATATATAATTTATGAGGGTTCTTTATCCCATGTATATAACCAATAATGATTCATACTTTTCCATGTTAATTCTTTAGTGGGTTTTTTTTCATATACCTGGCCTATATAGATGATTAAAATGGTAATTTATTAATTTTTGAGGATGTTAGAAAATTATTATGTTGGTTTCATTTATTCAATAATTTCAATTATACACATGGGATCAATATTTTTAGATTCAAAGATTGTAATTTCATTAGAATATTTATTATTAATTCCCAATGGTTTTAATATCAATATTTTCAAATTTAAATATATATTTGAATTCAGACTTTAAAGTGGTTTCCTTAATTGGGTTTTTACCTATGTGAGTTAAAAATTATTTTTAGGTTCCTAACCTAGTTATGTCAAATTTAATGGTTATTCTTATTAAATAATTTATGTGAATTAAATTTATATAATTATCATAATTTTCCCACCATATATGAATGCGAGGATAATGTTTTTATTTATAATTAGTGATATAGAGACAATACGAGGTGATCAAGGTTGAAATATGCAACATTGGATGACAGAAGTACATATTATGACACAAAAAAAAAGAATTTTGCATCATAAATGATTGATTATGAAGCTATGATAATATTTCATGAGATACATGCCATTTTTTCTCTTTTTTAAAATGTTATTGATTCTTATTTTATTTATCTACTCTACTTTTTCAGTTTTTTTTTAACATGAATTTTCATTTAGATCAATTGCACTGTGTTTTTCATGATTTGGTTAGATCATAAGTGTAAAATACCTATAAATCCTATATATATATTTTCTAATCCCATGAACAATGGTCAAGTAGTCCATCCTTGTATCATTAGTCAAAGAGGATCTTCAAATGGTGTTGGGTACAAATGAACATGTTGTGCAAGATTATTTAATATATAGTACTATTTCTACCCATTTATTTATCTAGACACAATATATGAGGGACATTTAATGTACATGAACATTAAAAAAATCTTATAATATATTACAATTGTAAGGGTATATGGATATGTAACCATGACTTCTGTTATGGAATATAGACCTCGAGCATTCAGTGGAGGTAGAATTTTTGTGGACGTGATAATAAATATAATATAGAATTAATTCATTTAAATAGGAAGATTAATACTTCCCTTGGTTACATATATAAATGGAGGGAAAGAGTTATTCCTTTTGTGATGGATGAATTGAGGTGTAACCGAAGAGATGAGGTACCACTAGACATCATTCATGATTGCAGTCACTACTAGATTATGATTTAGTAGGTTAATGTGTGGATCTAGACACGAATCATTGAAATTTTACCAAGATCAATGTGATTTTGCGAGTTTTATGTATTTATTAAAATATATTCTATTTTTAGGAAGTCAAAATTAATTTTATAACTTCTATATATTCCTTGGTGGTTGATCCGTGTGTAATCAATGAATAAAATGATTATTAGGTGGGTTTGAAGGATTTCTAATTCTAAAAATATGAACCTGAATCATGTAGTGATTGATCTTATGTGGTCTATTCCTCCAATCCAGGATATAATTGTTTTATGAACAATAAATATTGTACTAGTTGTAGATGTTTTGAATTGGGGTCTTCTCATACTGTCAAGGAAATGAGAAGGAACCCCTTATAAGGGGACACAATTATGTGTGAGTAAACAGATAAACCCATAGTGTACATGGGTTGGAGGAAAGGTCCACATACATGAACATGAGATGATGGAAATGGTATTTGGATGTGCTGGAGAAAACAGGTCATGTAATACATGAATATACCATGCATGATTACATGGACAACCTAGTTGTGTGGAGGAGAGGACACACCCAGGTGTCTAGGAGAGGTCACATGATATATGGACAATAGTACACACCTTTTACATATCATCATCTTGTCAAGTATCATGAGGGGGAATATATTGGATTTTATGTGGTGAGAAATGCTATATACCCTATTAGTAAACAATGTGTAATCCCATTAGATATTTCATTTTCTTTTACCACCATCATTTGAAATAAAATTATCTACCGTGAGTAGCTTACTCGGTGTGGTTTTCCACATAGAGTCTGATGATTGACCATGTTTGGGCATCCTAGATTAGATATGAGATTATACAAGTAGATTTATTATTTTAGTGATGTTTAGACAATTATGTTTTTGGTTTTTTCTATGGTCCATCCCTATAATGTTATAGTTTGGAAATACATCATAAGTAATATGATATTTGAAATCCATATATGTAACATCCCATGTAAATAATGAATAAAACATTTTCATATTTATTAATATTGACGAATTACATATTAATTTTACTTTAAAGGGGTTGATATGTTCGATAGCGTACCCAATACGCAACACATAGTTTCTTTGAAATCTTACGTTGCACATTAGTAATAAAATAATATTATTTTAAATGGTAGTTAAGACGTAGCCATTGTCTAGGCGGGAATGAATAGAAATAAATAAAATTTGATTATATATGTTAAATGTTTCTACATTTATCGAATAAAAGAGAAAGGCTTAAAATACGAAAAGAATTCAATTTTAGGCATATATACTCTAACATTCACAAAAGGTCGACTTATCGCCTTTTGATGGAGAACCGTCTATAAATATAATATTGTCACTCTTATAAATTTTATTGGACCATATAAAATTATTCTTTATCATCGGGACATAAAAATTTACTTTTTGTAAATTTTTTGTATTTATTCGAAAAAGTTCATTTTTAATGAATAGTGAAAATGATGTATTTTAATTCAAAACCACTTTTTAAAATAATTTATTTATATTATTATATTATCATTTGAATTTGTTTAAAAGTGAAATTAAAATATATTTTTACCATTTAATCCAATAGTGGTCATTGGAATTAATTTCACATTGAAATCGGACTTAAACTAGTGTCAATCTTTTGATACTTATTGTTTCATAAAAATCCGCTATTTTCTTTGACAGCGGGAATTAATTATTAAATTAATTAATGCAACTTATATGTTTTGAATTTTGTAAAATAGACTTAATATTTAAATTCGAAATATCAAATATAGCTTACGGTGATGTTTTGGTGTTTTTCTGAAAAACTTCAATTTTTGATGAATAGTGAAACCACTAAGTGGTACTTAAAAAACTGATTTTTCGTTTAAATAAAATTTTACCACCTTTGTGTTTTGAATTTCAAAAATCCAACATACATGGTTGTCATTAGGAAGTAAAATTTTGTTCCATGTGATTAAAATATTTTTTTTTGGTGAATATTAACTTTTATGTTTATTAATCGCAATTAGAGGTAATTAGTGTAGTTTATGGTAAAAACAATGTTTTAATAATATGAAATGACCTAGAAACATGTCCTACACTTATTGGATGCATCATTCCCGACCATGAAAATCCATGGGTCAACTTGGGGACCCCATGGAGCCACTTTGGTAGGAAAATGACATTAATAACTTTTTATTTAATGGTAAAATAAAAATGTCACAAACATGAGTTGTTTTAATAAAACAATTTATATATGGGGTTATACAAGTCATATTTTTTACTATAAATATTATTTAGAAAGATAAAACGGTTTACTACATCATGATATATTTTTTATAATTTTTTAGATATTAAATAAACTAAATTAATTAGGACATCATGATGATGCAGCGATTACCTCATTAATGAATGATTTAAATAAAATAAAAAAGATAGTGTAAACTCTAACACTTACACTTGTAAAATACCAATTGGATGATTATATTTACAACCCTTATCACCTTATCCTCGAATTATATCAATTTGGGTCCTTTAAAATCCGAAAATAATTTCATAATATAGTAAAATTTTATAACTTTCCAAGAGTGCCCCTTCTCTCCTCTTATAAAAGGCCCCCACCTCCACCACCTTACCCACACCTCTAAAGCCTATGGTTCGGCCAATATCTACCCATTTTCTCTCTCAAAATCCCTCTTTTACTCATAGAATCCTCAGTTTTGGAAGAAGTCTTCACAAGGAACTCTTTGAGCTCAAATCAAAAAGAGTTACCCGTTTTAAAGGTAGTGTTTTCTCTTGTGTTCTTTTGTTTTATTTTCATTCTCCCACCCTCTAAACTCTTTTTATTTCTTTATTTTGTAAAAAAACCAGTATCATCAATATACAAGTATGTTTTTATAAGAAGTATTATAGATACACCTTCACACACCTCCGTCTAAAGGTTAAAGACCATACTGTTGCTGTGGTTGGCGAATTTCTGCCTCACAAATCGATGAGTGTTCAATCTTATTTTAAAAACATTAATGGTGGCCATTAATATGTCACTCTAATTATATATGATATATATTATGTTTGTGTTTATGCTTTTGTATTTTTCATTTGTGGTATACCTTTATGGATTCCATTATGGGTATACACGACATCTTCAGTTTAGGAAGTGCAGACTACCGCCCCCTCGAAGTGATTTGATTCGTTAATGCCATATGTGGGACGTATAAAGGAAGGATTTAAATTTATTATATATGATATATGTTAAATCTAAATTATGAATATAATTCTGTAATTAATATATATATATACCTCTCATTTAGTTTTAATTCCATTAATATGACATAGAAATGAAAGTAGCATTCATCCGTACGTACGGCTTACCATCTCCATGAACAATGCATTTCATTTATGAAATCTAAATGATTATGTAATATTATAAATACATGTATATTCTGGATATATATCATATATATGATATCTAAATCATGAATATCATTATGGATATAATGAACCTTTGACCAAATGAACAACATGTAATTGTAAGAAGTCCACTTTCGACTTAAGAACCATGTATCGACAAAACAATCATTATTAACTTGAATGATTAAATTATTTTCATAACATGGTAATAAGTGATATAAAAGTGAAAATTAATTTGAAAAAGGTTCTTAAACAAGTACAAATTAACTCAAGTTTATTATTCAGGACGTTAAAGAACAATCGAGTCAAGTCGGACCCGAGGTAAGGGAATTCCTCTCAATCTCATTTCATTGAAGAAAATTTCGTTTTATACAAAACATACTTTTATACAGTGTATAAACCCCTTTGAATTTTACTTTTATACAAAAGGAATCTTTTTCTACGAAACATTTTACTAAACAACAAAAAAGGAATGTTTCTTTTAACATACGCAGTGACAACGACCTTTTTCACTACCGTGAGTATTATTTTGTCTTTGGATTCCCAAACAAGCCGTAATGTTTTTAAAATGAAATATATACCATATAATCTTTTATGTATTTTGGTATTGAAAATGGGTTTTGTAATAGATTTTTTATGTCAATATATATCTGTGATATATTGTGATCAATGTGTGGAAATGTTTTTTTCCATTATATTTGTTTTATGTTTTATGATTTTATAATGGTACTTGGACACTTGATGAGAGGTTACGTGATAAACCATATGATTGGTGGTGACATGAATACTAGGATAGGTGGTTACATTATAACCTCCAATTCATTGGGTATGGAAGTCGGCCGTATGGCCATTCCATTAAGTGATATGTGTGGATGTCGACCGTATGGTTATTCCATTTAAGTGTGTTTATGTCCCAAGTAACCTTTATATGATATGTGATCTTTATATGGGTTTTATGGTAATATTTTGGTTAAAAAAGGGTAACTAATGATCTTTTATTCACTGAAGAGTTTTTACTACTTCATAAAGGTGAAAAGTATTATTTGAGAAAGTATACATGGTTTACTTGTTGTTTTGATAAACTAACTGTTTTTATTCTTTGTGTATCCCATACTGAGATTTTTATGCTCACCCCAAGTTTTTTTAAAAAAATTTCACAGGATTTAATGTAGAATAGGGTCAAGTATGGGATCAAGGAAAAGTCATGCTATATAAAACATGTTACTAGACATATTTCTTTTTAAGAGTTTTTTTCTATGGAAACTTTGTAGAAGTGTCTACTTTTTAATCTTTTGAGATGTAATAGTTATTTACTAATTCTCTAAAACTATAAACCTGAAAATAATCTCAATGTCAATTATTCATTTAATTCAATATTAAGTAAGGTTTAAGGATGGGGCCTTATAGTTGGTATCAGAGGTCGGTTTTGACAAGTTTAGGAGTTAGAAAATTGTTAAATTATAAATTAATTTATGGTATGATTGAAATGATATAGCATTTTAAGATTACCATGTTTCTCCTCCGAAGATATTTCTGTGTTAAAAATGGTTTTTCATAGATGAAATGGAACAGATTTTCTGGGAAGTCATATACAGGGAAATGAACTTTCAAATTAGTATCCTAAGATGGTTAGAATCAGAACTGAATAGTTTGTTGCAGTGATGGCTCAATTGACTCAGGTGAAAAATGTTGGTTGTTTTTATTGATGATATTTTGGTGTTTTCTAAATGTAAAGAGGAGCATGAAAGTCATTTAAGGGTTATCTTACAGACCTTAAATGATAAGAAACTGTATGGAAAATTCAGCAAGTATGGGTTTTGGTTGCAACAAATTTCATTCCTTGGACACATTGTTTCTAAAGATGGGATAACTATTGATCATGCTAAAACAAAAGTTGTTGAAGAATGGAAAAGACCCACAAATATAGCCGAGATTTTTAGTTTTCCGAGTTTGACAGGATTCTGCCGAAGGTTTGTTGAAAAATGTTAATGGTTATCTAGTCCAATGACTAAGATAACTCAGAAGGGTGTCAAGTTTATCTGGAAAAAAGAATGTGATGATTGTTTTTAGGAGTTGAAAAGAAGATTGGTGAATGATCCTGTTTTGGCACTTCCTTCAGGAATGGTGAGTTTGTTTTATACAGTGATTCTTCATTGAAGGGACTTGGATGTGTCCTTATGCAGAATGATCAGGTAATTGCATAGGCTTCACGTCATTTAAAAACTCATGAGGTAAATTACCATACAAATGATTTGAAATTAGCAACTGTTGTTTTCGCTTTAAAAATTTAGAGACATCATTTGTATGGATTAAAGTGTGAAATATAAACTGATCACAAATGTTTAGAGGATATATTCACTCAGAAATAATTGAACATGAGACAGAGGAGATGATTAGAATTAATCAAGGATTATGATTGTACAATTCATTACCATCCGGGAAAAGAAAATAAAGTGGTTGATGCTTTGATTCAAAAAAGTATAGCTTTATTAACAATGTTGCATTTGTAACGTGATCCTTTTGTTAAGCATTAGATGAAATTTGGCATAAAAGTTGTTGGTGCAAGATGTCCTTCTGTTTTTTTTCAGGTATCAGTGAAATCTTCTCTATCAGACAGAATCAAGCAAGCACAGAATCAAGACGGTGAGTTGTAGAAAAAGGTATAGCTGGTTCAGAAGGGTATGTTGCCTGAATTCAACATTGATAATGATTATGTTTTGAGGATTGGGAAGAGATTATGTGTTCCTACTGATTCACAGTTGAAGAATGAGTTTTTATTTGAGGCTCATAGTTCCCCTTTTTCAGTTAATCCTGTCAGTGCTAAGATGTACAAAGATCTGGGGGAGTATTACTGGTGGGATGGAATGAAAAGAGATATTGCTGATTTTACTGTAAAGTGTTTGATTTGTCAGAAGGTTAAAGTAGAGCGGCAGTTAGTGAAAGGGATGATTCAGCCATTACCAGTGCCAGAGTGGAAATGGGAAAATATATCCATGGAAATTGTTGTGGGATTACCGAGGACATCTCGATGTAATAATGCAATCTGGGTTATTATTGATCGCTTGACTAAATCTGCTCATTTCCTTCCTTTTCGAGATACATTATCTTTAGATCATCTTTATCGATTGTATCATAAAGAGATAGTCAGGTTTCATGGAGTTCCCCTCTACATTGTATCTGGTCGTGATCCCAGGTTTTCTTCTAACTTTTAGAAAGGACTTTAGAAGTCAGTAGGTACTGAATTAAATTTTAGTACAACATTTCATCTGCAATCAGATGGGCAGTCAGAATGAAAAATTCAGACCTTGAAAGATATGCTACGAGCTTTCTCTATGGATTATCAGGGAAGTTGGGACCAACATCTTTCTTTGGTTGAATTTTCTTATAATATCAGTTTTCATTCTAGTATACAGATGGCACCATTTGAGGAATTATATGGGAAGTAGTGTCGAACACCAGCTTTCTAGGATGAAGTGGGTGAACGGAAGTTGATGGGACCTAATTTTGTAGAAGATATGTCAGAAAAAGTTCAGTTGATTCAGAAAAACATGAGAATAGCTCAGAGCAGATAGAAAAGTTATGCAGACAACATGAGGATGGATCTATATTTTGAGGTAGGTGGTCATGTTTTTCTCAAAGTTTCACCGTTGACAAGTGTGATGCAATTTGGTATGAATGGAAAGCTGAGTCCAAGGTTCATTGGACCATATGAAATTTTGGAGAGCATTGGATAAGTTGCATATCGAGTGGCTTTACGTCCGAGTTTATCTCAGGAACACAATGTTTTTCATGTTTCAATGTTGAGAAAGTATATGCCAGATCCATCTCATGTTTTGAGCCCAGAGGTAGTTCAGTTGGAAGAGAATCTCTCTTATAAAGAACAAACTGTCTAGATTCTTGACTGAAGAGAGAAAGTGTTGTAAAATAAGGTAATTCATCAGGTAAAGGTTTTGTGGACAAACAATATGGTTAAAGAGTAAACGTGGGAATCAGAAAATTCTATGAGGTGTAAATACCACCACTTATTTTGATATGTGAATAAAATTGCGAGGACGCAATTCCTAAAAGGGGGGAAGGATGTAACATCCCAGGTAAATAATGAATAAAACATTTTCATATTTATTAATATTTATGAAATAAATACTAATTTTACTTTAAAGGGGTTTCTATGTTCGATAGCATACCTGATACGCAACAAATAGTTTCTTTGAAATCATACGTTGCACACTAGTATTAAAATATTATTATTTTAAATGGTAGTTAACACGTAGCTGTTGTATTGGCGGGAATTAATAGAAATAACTAAAATATGATTATATATGTTAAATTTTTCTACATTTATCCAATAAAAGATAAAGGATTAAAATAAGAAAAGAATTCAATTTTAGGCATATATATACTCTACCATTCACAAAAGGTCAACTTATCACCGTTTGATGGTGAACCGTCTATAAATATAGTTTTAGTCCCTCTTATACATTCTATTGGACAAAATAAAATTCTTCTTTAGAATTGGGACAACAAAATTTACTTTGTGTAATTTTTTGGTATTTTTCCGATAAAGTTCATTTTTTATTGAATTGTGAAAAATGTTGTATTTTAATTCAAAATCTCTATTTAATATAATTTATTTATATGATTATATTATCATTTGAACTGGTTTTAAAGTGAAATTAGAATATATTTTTACAATTTAATCCAATATTGGTCATTGGAATTAATTTCACTTTGACATCGGACTTAAACTAGTGTCAATCTTTTGATACTTATTGTTTCATAAAAACACGCTATTTTCTCTGAAAGCGGGAATTAATAATTAAATTAATAAATTCAAATTATATGATTTTAATTTTTTAAAATAGACTTCATTTTTGAAATCGGAATATCAAATATATCTTAGGGTGATGTTTTGGTGTTTATTCAGAAAAACATCAATTTTTTATGAATAGTGAAACCAATAAGTGGTACTTAAAAAACAGATTTTTTGTTTAAATGAAAATTTACCAACATTGTGTTTTGAATTTTGAAAATACGACTTTCATGGTTTTCATTAGGAAGTAAAATTTGGTTCAATGGGATTAAAATAATTTTTCGGTAAATATTAACTTTTATCTTTATTAATCGCAATTAGAGGTAATTAGTGTAGTTTATGGTAAAAAAATGTTTTAATAATATAAAATGACCTAGAAACATGTCCTACCATTTTTAGATGTTTCATAGCCAAACAAGATAATTCATGGGTCAACTTGGGGACCCCATGGAGCCACTTTGGTAGGAAAATGACATTAATAACTTTTTATTTAATGTTAAAATAAAAATGTCACAAACATGAGTTGTTTTACTAAAAAAATTAAATGGGGTTATACAAGTCATATGTTTGACTATAAATATTAATTAGAAAGATAAAACAATTTCCTACATCTTGATCTTTGTTTTATAATTTTTAGACATTATATAAATTAAATTATTTATGACATCATGATGATGCAGCGATTACCTCATATTTAACGATTTAAATAAAATGAAAAGATATTGTAAAATATAAGACTTACACTTGTCAAATTCCAATTGTATGAGTTTATTTCGAACCCATATCATCTTATCTTCGAATTCTATCAATGTGTGACCTTTAAAATTCGAAAATAATTTTATAATAGAGTAAACTTTTATAACTATCCACGAGTGCCCCTTCTCTATTCTTCTAAAAGGCCCCCACCTCTACAACCTTACCGACACCTCTCAAGCCTTTGGATTGGCCACGCTCTGCCAATTTTGTCACTCCACATCCCTATATTACTCATAGAAGCCTCACATTGGGCATATGTCTTCCCAAGGAAGCCTTTGAGCTCAAACCAAAAAGAGTTACCTGTTTTAAAGGTAGTGTTTTCTCTTGTGTTCTTTTGTTTTATTTTGCGTCTCCAACCCACTAAACTCATTTATTCATTTATTTTGTAACAAAAACAGTATCATAAATATACTAGGATGTTTTTATAAGATGTATTCGAGCTACAACTACACACACCTCCGTCTAATGGTTAAGGAACATACTGTTTCTGTGGTTGGCAAATTTCTGCCTCACGAAACGAAGACTATTCAATCTTCTTTTATCACCTTTAATGGTGACCATTAAGATGTCACTCTACTTATATATGATATATATTATATTTATGTTTTTTATATGCTTATTTATTTTTCATTTTTGGTATACCTTTATGGCTTCTGGTACGGGTATACGCGATATCTCCATTTTAGGATGTACGGACTACCGCCCCCTCAAAGTGATTTGATTCGTTAATGCCATATGTGGGACGTATAGAGGATGGATTTAAAGTTATTATATATGATTTATGTTACATCTAAATGATGAATATAATTCTGGAATTAAAATATACATACCTCAAATTTAGTTTTAATTCCATTAATATGACATAGAAATGAATGTTGCGTTCATGCGTACGTAAGGCTTACCGTCTCCATGAACGGGGCATTTCATTTCATACCTCTAAATGATTATGTAATATTATAAATTCATGTATATTATGGATATATATGATATATATGATATCCAAATCATGAATATCATTCTGGATATAATGAACCTTTTGCCACACGAACAACATGTAATTGAAAGATGTCCACTTTCGACATAATAACCAAGTATCGAAAAAACAAACATTATTAACATAAATTATTATATAATGGTTATAACATGGTAATAAGTGATATAAAGGTAATAATGAACATGAAAAAGGTTCTTAAGAAAGTATAAATTAACTCAAGTTTATTATTCGGGATGTTAAAAAACAATCAAGTCAAGTCGGACCCAAGGTAAGGGACTTCGTCTCAATCTCCTTTCATTGAGGCATATTTTGTTTTATAAACAACTTTCTTTTATATGGTGTATAACCCCTTTGCATTTTTCTTCTATAAAAAAGGAATATTTTTCTACGAATCTTTTTACTAAACGAGAAAAAGGAATGTTTCTTTTAACGTATGTGGTGACAACGACCTTTTTCACCGCTGTGAGTATTATTTGGTCTTTGGCTTCCTCAACAAGCTATAATGTTTTTAAAATGAAATAAATACCATATACTTATTTATGTATTTTGGTATTGAAAGTGGTTTTTATAATGGATTTTTTATGTCAATATATTTATGTGATATATTGTGATCAATGTGGGGAAATGTTTTCTTTCAATCATATTTGTTTTATGTTTTATGATTTTATAATGGTACTTGGACAATTGATGGGTGGTTACGTGATAAACCATATGATGGGTGGTGCCGTGAATACAGGATAGGTGGTTATGTTATAACCTCCAATGCATTGGGTATGGAAGTCAGCCGTATGGCTATTCCATTAAGTGATATGTGTGTAAGTCGACTGTATTGTTATTCCATTTAATTATGTTTATATCCCAAGTTACCTTTATATGTTATGTGACATTTGTATGGGTTTTATGGTAATATTTTGGTTACAAAAGGGTACGTAATGATCTTTTATTCAGTGAAGAGTTTTTACTACTTGATAAAGATGAAATGTATTACTTTGATAAAATATACATGGTTTACTTGTTGTTTTGATAAACTAACCATTTTCATTCTTTGTGTATCCCTTACTGAGATTTTTATGCTCACCCCAAGTTTTTTGAAATGTTTTTCATAGGACATAATGTGGAATAGGGTCAATGATGGGATCATGGGAAAATCATGCTATATAAAACATGGAACTATACATGTTTCTTTTTAAGAGTTTTTATTCTATGGAAACTTAGTAGAAGTGTCTACTTTGTAATCATTTGATATGTAATATTTATATCCTAATTCTCTAAAAATCTAAACCTAAAAAGATCCCCAATGTGAATTATTCATTTAATTCAATATTAAGTAAGGTTTAAGGGTGGGGCCTTATATTTTAGTATTGGTGTGGATATATTTTCTCCACATCTATCGACCTGTCTGGGGTAGGATCCTCTATCTCATATTATTCCCTAGGGGTGGGGGTAAAGGTATCAATGTAACCAACATATTCATGTGTTAATCCCATGCATAGAAATATATTCTAGATTGGGTCCACTGTGACGCCATCAGTAATACATGGAATTTAATATCCATGTATCATGATCTTTTTATTTTCATATTTTGTTATTGGTTTCTTCTAGTGGCATTGGGAATGATCCAATATCTTAGGGTTATGATCTCCAATGATGAAATTATAGTTCATAGTTTCCCCACGAGGTGTTGTGTGCAATTAGATATCGATGTAATGTGATCTTAGAAGTTCTATCAAGACTTACTCATTGATAGGCTAACTAAACATGGTTTTATAGAAGGATTCCATTATTATAGTGATACCCTATGAGTGATATCTCTTAAAGGAGTTTCATTAGTGATTTCAAGACATTTGGATTGTGTTACCCAAGTCAATAATTATTTGAATCCATGAGTATATTCTTATAGTTGGTTATTTGGTTGAGACCACAATAAGGATTTGTCTCAATCCTTACTCTGTCATGCCTTTGAATCATGTTATATTGTCTCATATATTGATTGAAATAAATTATTGATTTCGAGTAGACTCATCCTTCATAGCTATGCTATAAAGATTAAGAATTCACAGTCTATCTCAATTGTTTTTTATACCATCATTCATATTGGTTTAGTGGACCGATGACTTCTAGTTCCTACATTTTCATTTTGTATATGGGTATCCTAGTGGGTAGTTTTATACTCACACCTCTTCGTGATCTTCCCCAATATGTCATGACTTATGCAAATATCAAAACTCTTGAAAAAGACTGAGGAGCACCTAGTGTTGGTAGATTATAGGGAGATAGATATATTGTGATGAGTACGAGAACACATTTATCAGTTTTGGTGTGATTTTATGTTTCCATTTATTATTTATATTACATAATTATACTCTGATATTCTCCAAGATATTATTGAATACATGTTTTACTCTCTTGATTTATGGACATCCTTTTTATCTATACCATATTTCGTGTATAATTATTTCTATACCAGTATATTATTTTATTATTAAAACCCTCCCCATGTGTTTGATATGACTAATTGGTGTTAGTCCCAACCCCCTAACCTACTATAGGTCAGCTTGGGGCGTTCATAAATGGATTATAATCATCCCAGTTGGTCTTGGTTTGTTGGTTCATAGAAGTGTGGCATTACAGATTTTTTCAATAGATATGTGTGTAGAGACACTTTTTCTTCCTTATGAGACACTGATATATATATATATATGAAGGTATATTTACTGACCTATCCACTAAGACAATATGTAATTCTATGGCCTTATGATCCTGGAATTAATTTTTTTAAAATAATTGATATATGTTATATCAAACAAGCATAGATTTTAAAAAATAATAAAATATCTCAATGAATTTCACAATTGAAAATATATGTCCACAGTTCAATCCAAAGTGTGATATGTAACTGGGGAATGACATCAATTTTATCGGTATCAGACGTTCAGATAAAATGGATGTTGATGAGTATGTTATGTGAATTATATAAAAAACTAATTTAAATAATTCATTAAATTACCTAAAATGTATTCCATCTATATATACAATATTATAGAGAATCAATAGGGTGGTTTGAATAACCATCTGACCAATGGGGGGAGGATCCCAACATACTTCATTGGTAGATTGAGATTATACAACCACAGAAATCAAGATAAAGGTGAATTGAGGCACAATTAACGTAATATATATTACCCAATTTTAGGGAATGTGTCATTCAACAATGGGTAATCTAATGTCAAGGTTGACTCAAATTTTTTGGTTTCCACCATAGTGATTAAATTTTTGAGCATCAAAAAACCAATTCTTATTAAATCGCTATTTACATAATCAATTTTATGAGCCAGAAAATTTAATTTAAATATTTTATTCAATATATTATTACTATTGAGCCATATTTCTCAACCATGAGATCCCATCTATAATTTTTTTGTTCATGAAGAACAACTTAATAACATAATTATATTTTTTCTACAATTACCATTTAATATATCATGTTATTTTCCATTGGAAAATGAGGCCATGGTTCCATATTGTCAGAAATAATTGATTATGATAAAACCACGTGGTTTTCGGAGGATTGAAATGAAATGGATTTTTTATGATAAATGGAAGAATAGGTATAAACCATGGGATGATTATAATAGATACATGGATCAACAATCTGATGTATATAAATAAGTTGTTGCGGAGACACGATTGAGTATTTTAGACTCAGGTCAGGGAATTTGATTCAATTTATTGGAATATATATGTAAAGACTCAATGGACAGATGTGTTTTCAACCATTTTTTTTCAAAAAGAATATTTAGTGGATGGATAAATAAATATGTGGTGAACATTTAAAATATATCTTTTTGTGAAAACCCCAACTAATCACCATATTTCTTGAAATCAAATGCCATGTTTTTCAGTTTATATCGTTTCTTGGGGTTCATTATTGAGCTAAATATCACACTCAATGTAGAGGGACCACGTCATTTATGGAACTTAGTTGACTAACATGCAGTTTATAGGTAGTATATACCTAGAGGTCCATGTTTCCATAAACACCGTGCATGGTGGGGAACACATCATGTACTAGCCTATGGAAAATTTACATAGACATGGCCCGATGGACACAAGAATTGCTAGGAAACCACAGCTTATCCTCGAGATGCCATGACATATTGTGTAGTACCTTACATGCTGTGTGGTAATATATGGATCATGATTTTTGTACTAGTAAGTATAAGGATATGAATTATAATGGTACCGCAAGTCCTGTGGGTACCTTATACATCACATACTCATTTATGAAACATCAATTTCTCATATATACTTTTTTGGACTCAGATATTTGTCATTGGGTATTCCATCATGATATTTGTCCATCTATAATGCGATGTTGGACATTATCGTGACTTTTGATATAAGATGTGTGGTATTAAAATTGCGAAACATCTTTAGGTGACACTAGATGACGTCCCCGATAAGGCATGATCATCATATAGTTGAAAAATCTTGTGGAGTCAGGTAAGTGGTCTTACAACTACTATGTGGAATGCTACTATGGATTCTATAAATGTGTCATTAATATTTTGAGTGGAAACCACCAATATAGTTAGTTCACGATTCCCCTATCTACTGAGTGGAATCCCCCTGTAGTGTTAGGTCGCAGGTCCTCTACCACCTATGTAGTACACCCCAATGATGTCAGAGAATGGGTCTTCAACCAACTAAGTGGAATACTCTTGTAGATTCAGGTCATGAGTCCTTTATCTACTATATGTTTCCCTCGTATAGATCCAGTTCCTCATTCCTCTGTCTACATTCGTTTCACCATCATGAGTAGTATTAGAATGTGTCCTTTACCTACTTAGTGGAACATTTTTCTTAAGTACGAGCATGGGTACTCAACATAGTTAGCGCCACCATCAAGTTGTAATATGGTATGGGGCCTCAACGTAGATATTATATCCCCTCTACTATACAGTGTAGTGGTGATGTGTGGGTCACCTATACACATCATCATACATACTATGGGATGTTGGGTATCGTTGTTAGACCATTTAGGAGCTATTGGATGTATCCATTACTATGTTAATTGTGTGATGTAGTTCCCATTTGTCACTTTTTTATTTTTCTTTTATTATAATATATCTTTCAATTGCATTTTATTTCTCTCTTGATATTGGATGACTTGAAAAATTCTATTATGTCTCCTATTTCTCCCCCTCCATTTATTGGGGAATCCTATTTTGTATGCATATAGTTGTCTCTACATAGGATTTTCAGACACATATAATGACTTATAAAGAATAATTTTAGGTCTATAGTAATTATTAAGATGTAAGGGGACACCCAGTGGAATTTGACTGAATATGGTGGTCTTTCCATGGATATCTGGATCTAGGATATCGAAAAATTTTATAATTTTCTATTAGGTAGGGTAATGTTTTCTTGGTGGGCTTTCAATTTTCCCCTTTTTATTTGGTTTACATTATTATAATATTTTCCATCCCTAAATTTTATTGCATGCATCATTTTTTCTATATAAGGTATTGAATTCTATCATTATAAATCTACACATTTTCATGGGAATGGTTTGGTGTACTAATGAAACTACTTTAGAATGATACCACTAAATTTGTATATTCCTTTCAACTATTTTATTCCAAAGCCAATGTATATGGGATTGGAATAGTTTTGGATTGCTCTTCCACCAACCATGAAGGACCTAGTGAGTTGGTTCATCATAGATTTGTTCAAAATGTAGTTAATCATTTGGATAATATTTGGGGTTATGTAACCTTATATGGGTTAGTAGGGAAAATTGGAAATGTTTTCAATGTGACTTGAGTTAATTTTTTTGGTTAAGAAACCCAGTGTTCGTGTGAAGACTAATATACCCATTCACCAGGACCCTTACTACCTTCTTGTCAACTGGAGACATTGGATACATGGAACATTACTTCAATGATTATATATGATTTAGTATATTTAATATACTTCATGAGTATTCTCTCCATATATATCCTCTTATCTAGCTATGTTGTGTCGTGATTAATGTTTGTGGATTCCTCTATGAAGGAAGCCATCCAGGTTAATGATTTTGGTTTGTTATGATGATTCAATGAGTGGTGAGCTCTTAGTAAATGGTCCATCCCATGAGATATTTAATATAAGAGATTAGGTAGAAGCATGCCCACTTATCAAGTAACATATTATACAAGAATAGATGGATAAAGTGGTGCATAGTATTATCACACATTGTTATTTCAAGAACTAGTGTCCTCTACATTTCTAAGGTGATATAGATTCCCTAGCTCTAGAGAATTTTCTATGGCCGATGATCCATGTTTTCAAACTAATTTGGACATTGAATGATCATTCTACCATGATGGAATAAAATCTATTCCATGGAGAAACAATGCGATGGTGGATTCTTGTCACATAGATTCATGATGACTTTTCACTGTCATGGACTAAATTATTTTATATGTTTCATAATATGTATCTGACATCATGTATATTCTCAATTAATATTCTGGTTATTCTAGAGTTAATGTCGAGAGTAATTATTTTTCATTATTTTTCTTAAAAGTTCCCTGACCTCCGCTGGTGATACCTTGACATGAATTAATATTTTTATTTTTGCGGTGAAATATTTGTTAAGGGTCTCCTCAGAGACACCCATGTTTATACGGTAGCCCGGTACATTCCCATGTATGATGGATTTTTTATACTGGAGTTTCTGATAATGATATTTCTATAAGAGAGACACTATTTAGAAAGAATGATAAGTTGGAAATATAGGGAATTGTAATCTATATTTTCATGTAGTAAGTAGTCGGATGTATCCCAATATTTAAATTATTTTGATTTTATAAATTGGGAATGGGTTTATCTATCATAGGTACCACACATATGAAAATGGATGGAAAAAAGAGGGGTAATGTTATGCATGTGATGTGAGTCGTCTCATGGAAAATGATTTCAAAACCTGATATTATTATGTGGGTAGATATATAGAGTATTCAAAACCTAATAGAGGAATCTTTTTGATCATAGATCTTAAATAAATATTTGGTGCCCCCTAGGGCGGCTGAGTTTTTAGTGGCGTGGTTATGGCTCCAGGAGGCGGAGATGTGGGTTGGGGATGACATTATGATATATTTACATGACCAGCTCTTAGAATCACATTCTAATACCTAAGATAAAGAAGTCATGTTAGTTCACAGCTGGAGGATATAGAGAAATATGAACGGGTAGGTCATGAGATGATTAAATGAACAATCTATGTTTATTATACATTTTCTTCAGTTTAGGTATATATACGTGTGAGTTATTATTTTATCTCCAAAATATTTTATTTAGAGATGGAAGTCATAATGGAATCATTAGCCATGATTAGTTTCCATGTGTTTCCTACATGGTATTATTCATGGATATCTTTTTTCTCTTGACATTACGAGATATCTCTTTAGAAAATCAAGTTAACTATATGAATTTACACTGAGATATTATGATATAATTTGGTATATACTAGAAATTATTGTTTTTATCCCATAATATCATTAAAATCAGATGATTTATATTCCATCAGATTGTTGGGATGAGATTATCACTTATATACGAGTGAGGTCTCATAATAAACAGAGAGGTAATTTTGAGTTATAAGATATAATCCATCACCCATTAGATGGCGTGTTAGTCCATTGGGTAAATAGGATGCAAAAAGTATAGATTCCTTTATTCATAGAGAAATATATAGATGTAATTAATGAAGACATTTTAGGAATACCTCTATAGTTGAATATGGATTTTTTTCGTCAAATGTATCATTAGTAGAACTCTGATATCTACATTGTAAACTAAAATTGATCCTATTAAGCTCTAGGAGTTAAGTGTAAAACTAGTGGACTATCGGGGTAATGTTTTCAATGGACCAAGTGTGTCTCCTTGAACTACAGCAGTGTAGTTTGTGAAAAATTATTACATATGTTTTTGTTTATTTTTTTATTATCAATTCCTGAATCTGGGCATGATAAGGAACAAGTATCCATTAATGATGATTTTTTACGTATTTGATCATTTTTAAGGAGCGAGATTGTTCCCTAAGATCGATCTCAAGTATAGTTACCAGGATTAGAAAGTTTTGAAGGAGGGTATTATAAATCTATAATTCCCTTAGTTCTATTGACAATATGAGTTCATTGTATGTCATTTGGGTTTGATGAATTCCCCTTTTATGTTTACACCAGTGGTGAACTAGATTTTACAACCATAAATCAACCAATTTGTAAATTTAATCACTGATGACATAATCATCCAATATATTTCAATGGAGGCTCATGAATAGAACATGATAATTGTCATAGAATTACATTGGGAGAACCAAATTTATGTCAATATATCTACGTGCATGTTCTAGATCCTTGATATAAACTTTTTGGGAATGACACTTTTGAGTATGGATTACCAATCGACAATTTAAAGAGTGATGCAATGGTTTCTTGGCAACTAGCAATAATAATATTAGTGAATGATTTTTATTCCATAGTGGGGTTATACATGAGGATCATGAGTGACTTCTCAAATATTTTAGTTTCTTTTAACACCCTGATGATGTAAGAGTAGTAGATTACCCAAACTAATTAGTTCCACAGAGCCTTTGTGGAGATGAAGCTGAGGCTATTGAGTGTTCTATTTTTTTGTGAATATAGGGGAGGGGGTGGAGAATATATTTCATTATTATTACTCTATAACTAGACACTATTATGTCTTGATGTAAACACATGCATTTATCTCATATTGGATAAGGAAGTAGATAACCAATGAGTAGAACAACAGAACTCACAGCCTACTAATGGAATTGGTCATATTTTCTTTTATGATGTGGATGAAATATCTTCTATGAGAGAATGTTATTATTTAATTATACCATCAGAGCCTTAGGTATGTATTCAAAAAAATTGACCTGACCCAAGACAATGGTGGTAGTTGGATTTCATGTACGATAATGTAATTGATATATTATATACACCTAGGATGGGTATCATGGTGAAATTTTAATTGAGAATGAAATACTATGATTTTTTAGTGGAGTTGGGTTTTATGTATAAGGAACTCTTATAGAGGACCCTGGTAGAGCCGGAGGATACAACTATTCATTATTTTATTATGTTTCCTATTTTTATTCTCCAACATGCGAGGGATGTTCAATTGGGATAAATTTATTTTTGAGGTCCTACGTGACAATATATATTAATTCGATTCATCAATTTTTATGGTGAGAATAACATAAACCATCTATTGGTATGGATGGATGTTTCCCCCAAAAGAGGAGAGGGGAGGTGATGGGGGAGTTTTGAATGACTAATTTTACTATAAAACATAGTATAGTGAATATTTACCTTGACCATAAGGGAGATGATTGGTTGTCTGGAATGAGGTGAAGAATGTATGTTTTCATCTCCTGATGTCTCACAAGTCATCAGGTGATGACAAAGAACCAGGTTCAGAAGGTTTATTGCGACCTTTTGAGATCCTGAATTGCAAATGTGATGAAACTTCCATGGACAATTTTTTATAGGGAATACATTGACCATGTGAGGAAATTAATCTATCTAGATGATAGTTTAATAACACACAATGGATGCACACATCCTTAATATTAGAGGGAAAAGTTTGAAGGAGTGCTTGTTGTAGTTGTAATTATTTATGATCATTAGCCTTTACATGGTTCGATCAATGATTTTCTACAAACATGATGCATGATTTCTCTCATGATTGTTGAGAGGCATACTGAAGTGATTTAAAACATATATAAGGATGTTTATAGCTTTCCACACCTAGAAATATATCCATTCAAATTTCACTATCCAGGTTATGTAGGACATGTTCATTGATTGTGTGATAGACATCCGCCATAGGTAGGACAATAAATAACCTTAATATAGTTTTATTACAATAATTGATATCACCTTACTACTGAAATTATACCAATTGATTCCTTAAATAGGATACCGTAATATATACCCTTATGTTGTACTATGATTGGTGAGACATATCTTTTGGGTCTAGTGGTCATACAGGAAATGATAACGAATGTCTTAGTGATCTATGAGTTGATATAGAATACTCAGAGATGATAAAAAAAATATTCATCGACTTCATAGGCCCTTTATGTTTGAGTAGTGACAACCCATATTCTAGAGAGTGTCCCCACAATAAGGATTGTGGATGTTTGGATGAGTGATAGTGACATTCCTGATGTTCATCGGACCATTCATGATTTTCTAGAGGTATGGTGAGGTTTTTATCGCCACGCCTTTCCCCAATAGTTGGAGTGTTGAATTATGTATTCCATGTGTCCCAGACGATTATATACTTTAAATACCTATGAATGTTATTAAATGGGTAAATTAGGATATCGAGGATGGAGAAACTGTCACAAATATCCTAATGGTGATTGAGTATCAGTAAGAGTGGATCCATCAGTGAATTAATATTCCCTTGGTTCATGTGAAGTGTCATAATGTGAGCCTGGAGAAGAGTTCATGGGACTAGGAGAGATATATTTGGGCACATAATCCAAACCATGTTTCGTTGTTTTTTTCATTTTGAGGAAACAAAATCGTGATGGAGGGAATAATTTAGAGACCCAATTTATTTTTCTTATATCAATTAACCATTATCATGATGTCATCTATCATCTAATAAAAATCCTCCAATGAAAAATGGTGGAATCCACTTTGTATGATTGATATTGTATGATGGATGACATCAAGATAAAGGTAAATTTAGGTGAATTTAAGGAAAAATATCATCCCCATCATTGGAAAATATATTATGACTAATTATTGATCCAATGTTGAGTTATAAATCATCATTATTGGTTTCCTACCATATGATTAAATTATTTTTCATGAACAGAACCTTATTTATCAATTTTCCTTTTGATAATTATTTCAATGAGACCATGTATTAGATTTAAAATTTTAATTCTATTTATTATTTTCGTTGTGACATTTTATCACCATGTATATACCAAATTTATATTTATTGGTAAATAATGATTTGATATTGTTAGATTCACATTGTTTTTTATTCTCTTTCTTCATCTTACTATGCATTCACCACCGTTTCCCTATGGGTCCTCAATTGAAATTTTTTCGGAAGGTTCTAAAATGATCAAAACCCCTAAATTTTTAAAGGATTCAGAGGTGTTGGATTTTTTGTTTATATAAATATAAATTTGGATGAATCTATGGTTATTGGTGATGGATTCATGGATCCAATATATGAAGTGGATATGTAAGTGACATTGGAGCCATGATGAAACATACATGCTTTTAACCTAAGAACTGGTTTGGTATCTCTATCCAATTGAGGACTTAAATCGATTGATGCAGGTATTTTCCACATCTTTTTGTGGTCAAAAATTATATTTTCTGCTGGGTGAAATCGAATTTATTCATATGGAATACATATCTCACACAATGAAAATGATGAATACACATCATGTAGTACAAAGACCACATTTTGGGTAATCTGACATCTATGATGGATATCATTTCATGTTGAAGATAAATATCACTTTCCAGGTAGAGGGACAACATTCCATGTGAACCATTGTTTTATAATTCTTCTTGAACCTAAAGTACAAATACATAAGTCCATGTGGTTCTACAATCCATGTAGGGTGGATCCCAAACACTATGTAATGGAACTTTTCCACAATACTCAGACATGGAATGATGGAAATAAACAAGTCCCAAAAAATACAACTTGGACCATTGAAGTTGATTACTGTAGTGTAATACCTAACACACAATGTATTACTACCTAGATAGTGATCTACGTGCTATAGAGGACATAGAAAAGCATCAAAAGATGACCAAATATCATGTGGGTTCCATGCATGTTGTGTACTCCATTAATAATATTCAATCTCTCATTGGACATCGATATTGGAACAATATTATCCCATATTTATTACTTTTTCACATAAAATCTTATTTTATCCTACATAATTCACTTTTGAGTTATAATGTGAGGTATTGAATTCATGATGATTCTTTAAGTAGTGCTCAATGCCCACTATTATCAGATAGGATCATCGGTGAGTGGAACACTCTTATAGAGTTAAGGTGTGGGTCAACTACCTACTGAGTGGAGCCCCATGTTTATTTATGGAATGGGTCCTTTGTTTTCTATGTTGAACACTCCTGTGGAATTTTTACATGGTACCTCTATCAAATGAGTAAAACACCCTTATGATCCAAGTAATGGGTCCTCTATCTTCTTAGTGGAACCCTCATGTAGAATTATATTATGGGACATCTTCATAAATAATGAAACCGTCATTTGTTTTAGGATAATGGATAACATATCTATTGAGTGGAACCATTTGTAATGCTATGGCATGGGTTTTCTATCTACTATGTGACACCCCTACTGATTTAGGACCAGAGTCCTATATATACTGAGTGCCACCAACCTATAGGATTAGGGAAGGGGTCCTATACGTATCGAATTTTACACAGCTATTGTGCTAGGGTATGGTTCCTCTATGTATATATTATATCACCTCAACTATTTGGAATACTGGAAATGTGTAGCTTCACATGGATACATCTTCGTACAGACACACAATATACCATTAATTTTTGGTGGACCTTTTTGGAATTATTTGAAATCTCTATTACTAATTTCATATTTCAGATAGAGATCCACCTTCATTGTTGTCTAGGATTCATTTATGAGAGTATATAATTTTTTATGGGTTCCATTTATCATATTATATGAATTAAGTAGATTACATCAATCGTATATCATATTCCCCCCTCTAGATTTCAGAGTGGCCTACTGGGTATTTATATAGTCATCCATGTATGTGCATTTTCTACATGTACTATATCCTATACAATGACAGATATGTTGATGATGATTTCATATAAGCATAGGGATATCGGGTTGAATTTGACAATGTAATGTGGCTAGGGCTTGGAGATTTAGATCTGGGATCTCTCATCATTTATTTTGAAGTTATTTTCATTAGCGGACATATTTTCTGAATAGATGTTTATTTTTCACAATTCTTATTGGTTTACATTATCAAAAAAATTGGTATTCCCAATAGTTAATACATTAATGGGTTTTAACCTATAGGTTTTATTATTTGATCAACATGTCTATAAAATTATTCATGAATACATTTGGGTTACTATGTTCGAGATATTTTGGAAAATGCATCCCATTTTGGTTATGCATCCGATGATTATTTCTAGCCCCTGGACTTTTGAGGAGGTCTTATGGTAGTTGGAGCTCATTATTTTGCCAACTAGGTGGAACACAATGTGTCGGAATAAGAAAATGGCATTTCCTTTTTATAGATAAAATGTTTGTATTGAGACCTAGGTTAATAGTGGAAATTTTTATTACCTTTGGACCATAGGGATGAGACTCCAGTGTTAGTGTAGCGGTTGACATATAAATTCACAATGAATATGGAAACTGTGTTATTGAATTTGTAAAAGTTGGCACTAGGTGTTTGTAAAACAGTAGTCCATATTTGAAAAATGAATGTGTTTTGAATTACATGAACTTCTTGAGTCCTCACCCCAAATATAAACATTTATTAGCGTGAATCTTGGAAATTTTATGATTCCTCCCTGATGATATCCAACATGGATTATATTGTGGGGTTTTTTTAAAGACCCCTTAGTGTGGAGGCTACAATTTATGGTTCTTCATATGCTGATTTTCATATAGGTTGTTTTATATTCTTTCCAGCACTTGTTGATAATAATTTTTCACTGGTAGTAGTAGCTAGGGATGTTTGTAGTTGTTGCACACTTCTTGAGTTGGTTTCCTACATGAGGGAACCGAGAGGTTCTACCCCTAGTTGTAACGTGCTTGGAACCAATAACATTGTCAAGGAGGGTGATGAACCTTATATATAGATGAAAATGGATCCATAATGATAGGGTGATGATACATGCATGAATAGAGAGGTATCAAAGATCCAGTAATGGAGACCACTGATGCTTCATGTAATTATAAACCATTAGGCAGTAAGAGATTTTATTGATGTAGAGGATCAGGTTTTAGACATTTATACCCCAACCAATTACTCGATTTCACATAAAAATTTTACTCTTCATAGATTAGTAGTTTATTCTCATTATATATGAATATTAACCACCTATATATATTATTCATTTTGGGTATCAGTAATTGATATGTTTTAGGATTCATGGTGTGCCATAACTCCTTTTAGAGTGGTGGATTGTAATGGACCATGGTGCATATTTCATTCATTGATAGGACACCAACAATATAGTATATATAGTAATGAGACTTCTTTTGGGTGAAATAGGGAATTTATGGAACACTAATTGGGAAAATTTGTACATGAATTTTGACACTCATTGAAGAGAGATGATTACCCCATGTAGACACAATCATATGAAATGACCAAATAACATATGTAGATGTATGTATCTATAAAATAGGATAATATATAGGGTTTGTATATGAGATTCTATGACACGTGTGTTTTGGGTTTTCAGATGTGCCATGGTGTTAGACGGAAACCTGGTTGGGTTGAACAAGTACGAAAGGGAATGTTTATTTTTAGGATTTAGGATCATGTGACCTGATGCTTTGAGTGTGGCTAACATGGTATGTACATTAACAACTCCATCTATATTATATCATTTATTTTTGGGACATATTACCCTATTCTTCAACCCTATACGGGACCATGAAATACTAATAAATCATTTTTAGCTAGATTCTTATGCTCGGTGGTTTATTTAGAGAGGATTAGTGATCATTCTCTTCTCTGAACAATGTAACTACACTCTGGGAGGATATATGTACTCATGTGGAATATTTTAGTAGACGCAGTGATACCCAATAATGTTTACCATAGTATGGACTGGTTTTCTGTTAACCATGATTGGTTTGATGTTACCAAAAAGGGTTACAGTGAATTGGGATGGATTTTTCATCCTTTAGAAAAGGATGATCTCATAGAAAGAGAAATGAGCTCCATTATGGGATGATACATTTGACGTGTAATCATTTGGATTTTATTATTATTTATAATAGTTAGTTTTATGAGATCACAATTTCTTATAGTGCTGGATGAGATGAGGACATCTTTTAATATATTGTTCTTGGATAACATCCCCACATATAGTTATATTTTATAATTTATTTCAAATATAGACATCCCCTATATCTATAATAGAATTATGGATTTATATTTTTTTTATTCATAAAATATGGGTGAAATTGTAGGTTTTATAGAAAGAGGTCTTATTTGACAAAATATATTCACATTGGAAGCACATTTATGTTCACTTATGACATAGATGAGATCTCATGGTTAGGTGTGTGTTGATGATGCCTAAATTTGGTGATTATCACAGATGATTATCCACCATTAAAAAATAATGACTTATTATTCTATTGGTTATTGTAAAGGGGGTTCATAGAGTTTAGATCAAGGTGAGTTATCACCTTCTCTAGGATCAAGAAGATTTTGTGTTGAGGGTGGGTTTCCAATGTATCTACAATAATTTCTAGTTTATTGTGATTTATTTATAATTTTTAACTCTATAATAGTTATATTTATACATATGGACCAAATTTATAGATATCCTGCTATCATTGAATTTTATTCTTCTTACATAGAATGATCATATACTCAGTATCAAGGATTGATTATATGACACACTCAAGGATGATTCATGACACACTCCCATTGAACCGGCCTTCTGGATGCTCTCCTAGAGTCCCTTTTTGATTTAGTTGGTCAACGTAATTCATTATTTATTGCTAGATAATTTATTATTAATTGATTTAGTAATTGTTGGGGATGTTATAGCTTTAGTCCCGTCCAAGGGAATAGATGTGGGAGTAGATGCTTATAGTGATGTTTACATTCCCTTTTGTTGGGAATGGTAACGGATTAGTAAAACCCTTAGTGTTTGGACCATTAGGGAGGGGATTTTTTCATTTATCTCTAATAAATAGTTTTTTTTCACTCCAATTATTCAGTATTTTAGTGGGGTGGGACGTCGTTGAATTTTTTTTTCTATGGTCTCACTAGACAAGATATTCAATGGGAATATTCATGATGAATCCTCTTAAGTTGTAGATTATGTCACCCTTTCAGGGATGTGAAATAACACCAATCAAAAAGTATTAAAAGGTGTTTAGGAGGTTTCATTACCTTATTAATACACCAAGGATAAGTATGGTAGCACTAAAATCCTCTTGCAGAAGGTTTTTTTCCATGGGTGTGGTATTTTGTTTTGAAATTTAACTGTTGTTGTCTCAATAATTAGTAACTAATGACTGGGGTTCCCAGATAGTAATAAAAATGATGGGTTTTTCCTACTATTTTTCTGGATGGGATTTCCAATACAAGCGATAGGTAATAATTCTATTAATGTATATATCGAATGACCCACCGATTACGACCATATCCAAACTATATAAGTGAATACGTTCGTGGAGAGATTAGGATTCCAATGTATGTGGGGGAATTCTAGCTTCATTTAATTACATCATAATTTATACAAGACCATGTATTATGCTACATGTAAATTATATGGATTGGATTTATGAGGATTTAAGAATAATTGGTTGTTGATAACTTCTTTTCTTCACTGGTTTGATTTCCAGGTTAAGGGGAATATTCATGTTCTTGTGGTTATGATTTGGGATTTTATGATCGTTTAGGTCAATGGCTTAGAGGATCTGTAGCCTTTAATGGGGTTTTCACATCACATGAGTTACACCTCAATAATCAGAGTGTATCCATTTGGGCTCATATATGGTAGAAACTATTGGTCACCATTATACAAGTTAGAATAAGTGGGAGACAATGGTAGTGTCCCTAACATTGGGGATAGTGATGTGTGTGGATAGTGTAGTTCATCTAAGGGTGGATGAGGAAAATCAGGAAACATTTGGAGTATTTCGACTGCAGAAAATGGTAGTATATGGAGTTTGATGAGTGGATCATATTCATTGAGAGCATCATACTTGTTGAGAATTTAGAATATTTTTCCAAAAAGGAATAATATTCACTTAGTTTATAAGCCATTATTACTATTAATAAATTAGGATATAAAGGAGGAATAGACGTGACCCCATGTCAATAGTGAGACAAGACGATCGACGTATCTTTTATATTATATATGAGGAACTACTCACAGTACTCGTAACATTATTTCAACCAAGATGAGCTAGATGTTGTGATTAAAGTTTCCTTTTTTAGATGTCTAGTGGCATTGATGGCATGACAACATATGACCCCTTTTTTATGTGTATTCCATTGGTGTGTGTATTTTTACAACACAATACCCTTTAATATAACTCAAGGGTGTGGGAAACCCAAATCAAATCATGGTATCCTCTCTTGTGAGTAGGGGTTTTTATTTTCAAGCTAAAAAGAACAAAGTTGGGAAATGTTGAATTACACTATTTCATCCATGAAATAATTTTTAAATTTTTATAGGAATAAATCATGATATTATTGTAGATATGATGTATATTTTCAATTCCTAAAGACCCTTGGAATGGTGATATTAAAAATCATGAATATTTTCCATCATGTGTGCATATTTCTTATATTAAAATGGAATCCAACCCGAAAGTTGGATGAAATCATAACAATTATTCGACTATTAAATATTGAATGTAGTATATAACGCTATAAATATATATTTTTTGTTTGCATCAAGATTTCAGTGGAGGATGAATTTTGGGGGGTCAAATAATTAATTTAAAAAATTACTTAATTTAAAGGGTTAAAACCCCATCCCCTAATCTCCAAGAAAATTGGTGGGGGTAGATACCTCTTATTGTGATGGTTGACATATGAATGAGATTATGTGAAGGGGAACCTTCATAATTCATTCATTATGGTGATAAATCCTCGGTCATATTAAAATGACTTCTGGGAATGGATCTGAAGCAGGAGATTTATTTTCTTACCCAATGTTTGGCGGTTTTTTAATTTTTATTTAAGGATATCCAAATAATCATTTTTATGAAATTTGAATACCATTTATAAAATCTATTGATCCCATATGGGCCAATATATGTGTAATCATAGAATATTTGTAATTTTAGGAGACTCAAAAGGATTTACAATTTGGAAATTACAATCACATGGTTTTCAGTGTAGGAAGACATTCCATTTGTTCACCCATTTTGGGATGAATGATTTCGCAGTCGTATACATCATATACTAGTTGTAAACATTATGTAGTTTCCTTTAGACATATTTCCAATGACATGTGTGGGAACCCTATGTACAGTGACATGACCATGTGGGAGTCCACAACAAGGCGCCATGTATACATGGGCTAGAGGACGTGACTAGGAACACAGTTACATGCCGACGGAAATAAACATCGTGTTTTCTTGTATGAACACTTTGTATACATAATGTTCATTCTATGAAAGATGATATAGATAGATAAGATGTGTACATGATAGTACATGACCATGTGTGTAGGTTAGGGGAATAATTTTTTGGAACACAGTTAACATCATGTAAATTTTCTCTACAAACTAATTACCATTTTGGGACACCTATAGGGTTATTACTTTTGAGGAACACCATGTTACATATATGTAAACACCATGTAATATATTGAGAAACATCTTTCCCAAGTATCACCCCCTTCAGGACATAGATTATGGCCTATAAATAGCCAATCCTCATTGGGTTTCCTCATAGATAATGATGATGGAATGTGTTTGGGAATAAGAGATGAGACATTATGTATTGATAGAGGTATTCTTGGTTTAATGATACATATTACAATATTTGTTGAGTTTTTTCTATGTGTCCATCCCTATGAGGGTACATTTTGGCTTCACATCCTTAGAATAAGATTGTAATCCCCTCTATAGGATTGGTGTAGATTAGATTTTTATAAATACATTCTGTAAATTATGAATGGATTCCTTATAAAATCATAATTCGTATACAAGGATAGAGGTTTCTATGTGACCAACATTTGTTAGCACTGATCCCATACATAGTGGGATATTCAATCGGGGGTTCATGGTGTCCTCCAATGTGTGTTATATTCTATCTCTATGTTAGTCAATATAAATGTACCTATTTTAGGTGCTATTTGGGTGATCAGTACAGGAATAAAACCAACAAAGATATCCTCGATTGGTTTTATCATGATAGTAGTGTCAAAAATATTAACAGATGCTTCAATTACCCACATATCAGTTCACTGTTTATAAAAAATGGAATTTTAGTTATGATTAATCAGAGAAAATTATTTCCTTTGAAAAATTATTACACCTGGGATGTTGTTTTCTTATCTAATGTGTTATTTGGATGAGGATTTCTTATCAATAATTATTGATTAATGTGTTCACTTCTCTTAAATGTGATAAGAGAACCAATTCACGAATGTTGTGATATCTAATGACTATGGTGTGGGATTATGTCATGATTAGGGAATAGTTTCATGATGGTTGTTCTATTCTATTTCCCTATATTTCAATTGAGCTCATGAAAATGGTGTTGTAGTTCATGGTTCATTGTTCCTTCAATAATTATGAATCACTATGAAAGACCTATGTTTTTTAAAGGACTATGAAATGTATTCAATTTTAGAACCAATTTATTTGGCCTTTCGTATTATATAATGATTTAGGGATGTATAATTTTTTCAATAGGATGGTCTTCTTATGGTATCCTCATGGTGTTGATGAGTGGGAAACTAGGATTTTCGTTCTCTCACCATACCTGGTAGGGTGGAAATCATATGTTATATTTAAGAAATAAATTCAACCTAAAATGGATTTATGTTATGTCATTTTTTGTTTTCAAACCATTACAACATACATTGTAGTTATCTATATCAATATTTCCCTTTTTTCATGTTTTTATAGTGGGTCTTTTTATACTCACACCCATAATGGATTTAGACTCCCACGTGTTGTGTTTGAAAAAACAAAAAATATGTTTTTTTCCTTTTATAACTATTAATTTGAAACTAATTCTTTGTAATTAAAGTGAGATTAAAAATCATTAGGATTTTGTTTTATATAAGGAATGATGTGATTTGAATATTCTCCATGTGTGTTGATGTGAAAAAATGTACATTTATACATTCAGTCTACATGTGTATATCAATTATAGATATAAATTTTTTTATCTATTTATTTTTATCTACTACGTTATGTTAAATATAAGTCCCCTCTTATGTTTTTCATGAATTATTGGTTCTGGTATCTAGACCCTGTCATTCTGGAGGATTTATTGGTTTTAATGGTGATATTATTTCCAATCCAAGTTGGGCTGCAATGAAGAATGATTTGAAAAAGATTTATGCATGTAGTTCTATCTAGGGAGTGTATTTTTTATATATCATTCTAGTATGTTTTGTTTTAATCATGTGGTTAATGAATGATTGATATGTTGGGTTATAATTATTATACCCTAGAACCTTCATATGGTTTGGTCAATAACACAAATCTATATAATAACAATAATAATCCTGTAGGTTATCATGAAATATTATAACGTTGGTTGTGGGGTAATGTTCAATATGTTAATGTATCATGTATTTGTTTGTGTGTTTTATATTTCATGGTGTTAGATATTTTTTTTATATTCCAATGTCATTCAGGGGGGATGATCATTTTATCTCATGAAGTTTATTTTGCATGTGTTTCAAAATTGGTGTTTTAAATATGATGAGGGGTATGAATCTATTGTAAAAAATAGGATAAATCCAAGTGGATCTATCTATAATTTTATGTTTGAATCAATCCTCATGTACTGTTTATATTTCACCCATTTAGGTGTTAAAATCAGCTACCTTTAGATTATATAGATATTGATACTCATCTATTTATATGGGGAAGATTTTTTATCTCTAATGATAACGTGTCTCTAATATAAGGGCATAGAAATGACCTAGATCATATTCTAGAGTTGGTACCCCCTAATATATCATGTTTTGTTTTTCACGGTGTGGATTGCTTATATGAAATTTTGGAGTTTGGTTCTCCTCCATGGATAATGGTTATCGAATGAAATTTTTTGGGGAAAGGGTTTCATATTTTGGAACATATTTTTTAATCAATAAATCAAATGAGTTATGGGTCGACCATAATATAGTATATTCTATACTTATTTGGGATACAGGGAACTGAAACTCCATTTATAATGGTTTATATTCTGAATTTGATGTTTATCATTCTCCATATGAAATGTTATTTTACTACTGTGTAGGACATTATTTATCAATTATAGGGGTATATTCCCCACTTAGTTAATGTACATTCCATTGATGTATGTCATTAATAGTCCCTCAATAATGATAATTTGAGTGTCATATCTCTTACAATGGATTAGGTATTCCTATATGATATGGGATATGAATCATTCATCTATTTTGGTTGATGTGGAATATAATGTGTGTTATTAATGTTTTACAATATGGTGTGGTATATCCCATATCATTTGGACTATGAGGTCCATAATTGATGAGGTTGGATCTCCCATAAGTAGTTAATAAACACAAGATTATGAGTATGTCCATCATTATTGATAAAATATTAGAGTATTTCTGGCTCATTTTAGTGTTTAATAATGATCTCATTACCATTTAAATTTACTAGGATGATGTATCCTTCATGTTGATGTTTCACATTGGGATGTTTTAATCTAGGATAAATTAGGGTGGTGAGTTTGATTCGAGGTTTGGAAAACAAGAATGTATGGGTTCTTCCCACAAGAATTCATGACAATCATGTGGCCAATACATTTACTGACATATGGTAGACACATGATATAAGATGATCATCATTAAGATTATTCCATGCAGGAGACTACAAATAGAACATGAAATACAAGATAAGTAATATGTTTGACTTATTACTTAATTAATATATGTATATGTTTATTAGCACCCCAACATTATATTATCTTAATGTTTCATTGTTGATCAGTTTTTTTACGATCCATGCAGGCCCCCTGGACCAGTTCCATGAGATAAAATTTATCAATTTTATTTTTAGTTTACACCATTTCTACATACATTGATAAACAATTTTACTGTATGTTTTCTTTGCATCACTCTCTAGTACAGAGGGATACCTATTTGTGAAAGCATGGTGATGTATGTCCACCCTCAAATAGGGTTATGGTGGGTGATTAAATTTGAGAGGTGTTTTGAGAATTTATTGGACAGATCTTGGTCCACATCAACCAATATAGGACACAGATTGTGAGTGGAAGGAACCCATATATGTTGAAACTAGTTTCAATTTATTCTAGGAGACATGGTTGCGTCCTGCATCATACAATTATCAAGAGTTAAAATAGTTATTATTTTAAGAATAAATTTTTTATTTTCTATAATGGATTTCACACATTTAACTACCTATTGAGTCTATAGAATATGAAATATTTATGTACATTGAATGATGTGTGAGGGATCATGTGTGTTTATTAGTTACATGTAAATTTTTTACTAGTAGTCAGTCACATTAATAATACATCCTCTAAGTCATTGAGTTTTATGACTTGTCTAGATATTTCATATCAAATATCAAGTTATTTCGGTATGAATGACTATTTCACTAGATTGCATGTGTTATTTTGAAATCGTTTAGATGTTGAATATTTCTTCCATAGTCTATATATTTGTTCTATATGTTAGAAATGAACATGGTAATATTATGTTATGTAGTTGTGTAATCTATTTAGTTGATCATCTTTTAAGGATGAGTTGGTTTACATTACCTATATACAACAAATAGGTCAACATAAATATGTGTTTTTTCACACCATCCTAATATGAGTAGTGTTATACAATCATGATTTGGTGTAGTTCTCTAATTTTGGAACTTAAGGTATCATGTTTGGGTTATTATAATTTTTATAATGGAAATATTTGTGTTTCCATTTGTTTGTGTGGAGTGTAACACAATTGGGAAGTGACTTCATGAATAGACCATACCCAATATATATAAGTCATTAATTACTAATATATATATTTTTATTCGTTGGGAGTGTCCTCGTATGAAAATAAAGTCTTTTTTTAGATTCCAATTTGAGTTTGTTCATAGAGAGTTGTAATTTGGATTAACAATTCCATTAATATGGATGAGATTGGGTACCATGGTTGAGTAAATATCATCATTTTTTTAGTCGTCACCATCTAAGAATTACAAAGGAGTTAATTTTTAAATGGGGTCTACTATGTATCCCTGCATGTGATGAAATTTTGAAGATGGAAGAAAAACATATGTGGTGTTCCAATTAACTAAACAATGTTAGAATAAGGGATTCCAGAAGTGACACTCTGGTTACTCCTTTAGAATGCATCTTAAGCCTTCTGGTGTAATTAATGCTGTGAATTATATTATTTTATTTTGAAAACCGTATGCCATTTTGGATTTTTAGAGCACCATGAACTTTTATAGGGTAACATTCATATTTACACTAGATTCATGACAAATAAAAAATTTTATTTTTCAATTGATGTTTAAATTATGGTTTTACCACTGGGATTGAATTTGGAGGGATTCCAAGCTGATCATTTTATTAGTTCTTTTAATATATATTACATAAATATAATTTATTATTATGGGATCAAATGCTGATATATCCGTAATGTTACTATGGAATATAATTTTTAATTTATGATTGGGAAAAAATTGATGGTTTTATATTTGTAAGGTATTGTATGTATTTGGATTTTATACCTAGGATTGTCCAATTTAATGTATAATCTATTTCTTTAATTTGTGGGAATTAAATTGTCTTTTCAAAAATCTCTACCCACTATGATTACATGAGGATTTCCCCCCTCACCAATCACAAATGATGAAACATGCGATATGATGAATTTCACAAGTAAATATATACAATGGAATTATTATAGAAAGGATCATGATATAACTAACATATACCAGCAATAATCAACACATGATTTTGTAGTTACAATGATCGTTGATGGGGTATGCCTCCTTATTTTAAATTTAGCTTCATTTTTTCTGATATTTGATTCTGAATTTTATTCTTGTTAGTAAATTTTGTTATAGTTGATCTTTTAGTTTGTTTTTAATAAATTTCTCGGTGTTTTGGATTAAATAGTAATATTTTAGGTGAATTGCATCTAGAAATCATCAACATGCAGTATGTATTCCCATGAAATCATGTTTAGTAGATGGTCAGTATGACAACCTTGTTTTTTTATTACTACTTAAACATGATTTATTAGATAAAACATCACATGATACAACAATGAAGATCGAGAGGTTTAGTTACTCTGGGTCTTAGGATCATTACATAAAAACGTAAAACATGAAATACAACATCTTTATTGAAAAAATCCTTTACATGACCACTACATTCCGTCGTACTTATCATTTCATGGGATAACCTGAGGACATTCATAAGAAAAGGGTGAGCTATAAAGCCCACTAAGGGAGTACACATGGAATAACATGAGGAGTACAATACATGTTAGACAATAGGCATATCAATAGAGCATAAAAGAAACATGAACATAGAGGAATGATAAAGCAGGACAATCATAACATGAAAATGTGGCAACAACACTTAACATGGAATTAGCATGAGCCAAGGCTCATTGCACATAAAGCATAAGTAACTCATTATTGCACATGAAGCATGTGTAAACCCTCTTTGCACTTTAATTAGCACGAGTCAACACTCATTGCACCCGACGTATCATGATACTATAATTTACCCAATGCATTGGAGCGCTATAAGGGCCCACCCTTCTTAAACATTTCTTTTCATGGCTAAGTGTGACACATGGATCATAAAACATGGATTCATAAAACATAATAATTTATTCCATGATAAAGGAATGTGGAATTCATACCTGAATCTTTACAATCAATAAGTAAATATTCATAAAGGTGAATACCCTTGATGGAGAAACGGGCATGACATTCATTGCACAATGACATTGTCTTAGAAAATCGGTGCGATTTCGGCAGCATAACGGCGTGACATAAGAATTCATAAAAAAATGTTGATGAGGTAGAAATGGGTTCGTCATCATATTTACATGTAATGGACAGTATGGAGGTCATATAGGTAAATTTCCAAACAAATATAATGGAATTTAGGATCATGATACAAAAGTATTTCTTGAATGTAAATGGGGAGGGATAAGTTCCTTTCAGAATTTCGGCATAGTAACGGGTGTACATGGGAGGAATTAAATGAGAGAGAAAGGGGTCTCCCATCATTAAAAAATAAGGATGGAATTATGAGGGAGGTGCGAAACCATACCCCAATATTCATAATTTAAATTAAATGGGAAAACAAACTTAAAGAACATTGGACAAAAATGAGAAAGGAAGAAAAAACCCTTACTTGGAAGTGTGCTTCCAAAGTCTAGATAGAGGCTTATGAGAGGCTTCTTGGGAGTTTGGGGAACCATGAGAGGATTATAGAGATAGTAGGGAAGAGTTTGGACGAACTCCAAGGGCTTTGAGTGAGGAAGAAGTGGGAGCTTGGTTGGGTTTATATAGGAAAGGTGAGGGAATTGTTTATTATTTAGGTTTGGGACCCCTTATATTAAATTATTCCAAACCACAAACAAACCCATGGGTTTTTCCCAGGTTTTTTGGTAGAGGGAAGAGGAAAAAGATATTTTATAAGGCCAGAGTCTGAACTTCTTAAAATAATAAGGTTTCTTAAGTGGAGGTGAGTTAGACTCCCATGGAAAAAAATTTAAAATTGCAAAGTGTTGAATAAGTCTTGAGGGGTTCATTAATTCTTTGAAAAATAAGTCAAACAAACCTAAAATCACTTTATTTTAATGGTAAAAGATATATTGGCCTAACATTATGATTATAGTATTTTATTACATCACCATTGGTTTATTATGACGACATAAAACACATTATATATTTAAACGGTATTTAATTTTTACCCAAAAATTTGACTGTTTCGGAAAATTATGAAAAATTCACCTTTGGAAAATTTCCACATCCTGATTCTAGAAATAAAATTTATTTTATCTAAATAATTTTCTAAATATGTTAATTTTAACTTTTAAAATAAAAACCGACATTTATTGAAAATTCACGGGTTTTGACAAAAATGGATTTCAAACCTTAATAAATATTTTAATTGCAATCATAAAATTACATGATCATTTATATATAATAAAATTAATCTAATAATAATATTATTAATAATTTATTAAAATATTATTTAATTCAAAAATTCCTTAATTTAATAAAATATATTTCTTAATTAAATAATAACTAAAAACACCATTTTTACTTTAGAAACTATTTACAATGTATCAACAATGACAAGGAATTATATTCATTATTATATACAAAAATAATGTACATAAACATAGTACTATCAATTAGTTATATAACCCCTTAAAACAACCGCATAAAACCTAAGGGTAAGGTGTGTGATATTGACAGACTCTTGGGGTGGCTCGGATAACATCGCTCGAGTGGTAATTTCAAAAAACATCCACTTTTCCCATAGACGATCACGTTCAAGCATGACATGATGAAGCTCATCTTGGGCTTGGTCAAGGGAGAAACCCAAAGACGCCTCCTCTTTTCCGAGCTTCGACAAATGGGCTTCCTATGGTGTTATTCTACTGGATGAGGTCATCACTTCCTTTGTCTTAGTAAATTGGATTTGTTAAGGTCCTATATTTATACTAATCATGTGATCAATGTTCAACAACTATACTAACAACGGTCAAAATTATTAACATAAAACCAAAGAATGTGACATCTTATAGAAATATTTTACATAAAGTGACTTTTAACTAGATCAAGAGGGATTTTACATTAATGAAAATTTTGGTCGTTACAATATTCCCCCTTAAGAAATTTCACCCTCGAAATTTTCCTTCTCCCACACTAAAACAAATGTGGGTTACTCAACTTCATCATATCCTCCAATTCCCAAGTCTCTTCTTCAATATTTTGGTTTCTCTACAACCCCTTGATTAGGGGAATTGTCTTATTTTGTAAAAAATATTCTCTATAATCTAAGATCTTCACTGTTTTCTCCTCTTAGGAAAGATCATATTCCAATTGTACCACCTCGGAAGAGAGTACATCTGAAGGGTCCGGTATGTACTTCCTTAATAGGGATACATGAAAGGCATCATGTACATTATCCATGGTAGGTGGAAGTTCTAGTCAATAGGCCACAGCCTCGACACAATCAAGAATCTCGAAGGGGCCGATGTACCTTGGACTTAACATCCCTTTCCTTAAAAACCTCACGACCTTCTTCCATGGAGATATGCGTAGAAACACCATGTCTCTAACTTTAAACTCAAGGTATCGTCGACAATTATCTTCATGACTCTTCTGTAGACTCTGGGATACCTTGATATGCTGCTGAATGGTTTTCACCTTCTCCACCATTTCTTCGACAATTTCTTGTCCAAGCAGCTTACATTCACCGACCTCATCCCAACATGTCGGTGTTCTGCACCTTTTCCCATACAGGGCTTCATATGGTGCCATTTTGATGATCAAGTGGAAACTATTGTTATAAGAGAACTCAACCAAATGATGATGATTATAGCACCCTCCTTTAAAGTCCATTTAGCACGCTCTAAACATATGCTTATGTGTTTGGATAGTCTGCTCAGATAGGCCATCCGTTTGAGGATGATGGGTCGTACTGAAGTTCAGTTCAGTATTCAGAGCATGTTGAAGACTCTCTAAAACATATAGGTGAATCATGGATCTCGGTCAGACACAATATATAGTGGTACTCCATGAAACCTTACCACTTCCCGGATATATATCTGTTCCAGTTGATCCAATGAGAAATCCTCTAAACTACCAATGAAGTGTGCAGTTTTTGTTAGACGATCAACAAAAACCCAGATTGCACTATTGCCTTTGGTTGTCCTTGGAAGTCTGGTGACAAAGACCATGGTGATGTTCTCCCATTTCCATTCTGGCATGGGAAATGGTTGCATCATCCCCTTATACTTCTTCCTCTCTTCCTTCACTTGCTGGCACACCAGGCACATTGATGTATATTCATCAATCTCGATCTTCATATTATCCAAACAAATTTTTTCTCAGAGATCTCAATACATCTTTGTTCTCCTGGGGTGAATATAGAAATTTGAACTATGATCATCATCCAAAAGTTCCTTATTCAGCTCCAGACATGATGGAACACATTGTCTTTTCCCAAACCATACAATCTCTTCTTCATTATCATTAAACTCCAAGGATTTCCCCTTTGTGATAGCTTCCACTTTTTCTTTAATTCCCACATCACCCTTTTGAGCATCCATTATCCTTTCCAAAAGAGATGGTTTATAAATCATTTGTGAAAGGATTGATGATGTTCCTTTCTTTATGATTCCCATGCCCATCTTCATCAAGTCTAAGAAGATTGGATCCTTCTCAATTCTCATCATTGATAGAATCGCTGGATCCTTTCTACTTTGGGCATATGAGACCTTGTTCACTTTCCAAGGGTGGTAATATATTGAACAGTCATAATCTTAGATGAGCTCTATCCATCTTTTCTGGAACATATTAAGCTCTTTCCCTGTGAATATATATATATTTAAGACTCTTGTGATCATTATATATCTCACATTTCTCTCCATATAGATAATGCTGCCAGATTTTCAAAGAAAAGATCACAACCGCCAACTCCAGATCATGCGTTGGATTGTTTCGATCGTGGATTTTCAACTTCCTTATGGCATAGGATATCACTTTTTCATTCTGAATCAGCACACAACATAATCCCTTATTTAATTCATCACTGAATACCACAAAAAGTTCCCCACTTTTGGGTAAAGTGAGCACATGTGTAGTGATAAGCCTCCTTTTCAACTCCTTGAAGCTCTCTTCGCATTCATCACTCCAAGAAAACTTTACCCTCTTTCAAGTTAGCTTGTTAAGAGGGTTGGAAAATTGTGAGAAATTTCTCACAAATCATTGATAATATCCAGCTAACCCCAAGAAGCTATGGATATTTTTTACCGATGTTGGCCTTGACCATCCCTCAATTGCATTTGTTTTGGAGGGGTCCACAGATATCCCATTGCTTGTGATTCTATGGCCCAAGAATGAGACATCCGTCAACTAGAACTGACACTTGTTGTACTTCGCATAGATCTTCTCCTGGTGCACTGTTTCTAGTACAGTTTTTAAATGCTCCTCATGATCCTCCTTGGTTTTGGAGTATATTAGAATATCATCTATAAAGACTACCAAAAATTTGTCAAGGTAATCTATAAAGACTCTATTAATCAATTAAATGAATATTTATGGAGCATTGGTGGGTAGAAAAGGCATTACTATGAATTCATAGTGCCCGTATCTTGTACGAAAAGTAGTCTTGGGGACATCTTCCTTCTTCACCCTTACTTGATAATATCCCAACCGCAAATCCACCTTATAGAAGTATTATGCTCCACACAGCTGATAAAACAATTTATCTATTCTTGGGAGAGGATACTTATTCCTTATAATGATCTAGTTAAGTTCACGATAATTGATGCAAAAACACATTGACCCATCCTTCTTCTTGACAAAGAGGACTGGTGCACCCCATGGTGAAGAACTTGGGCGTATAAACCATTTATCCCGATTCTCCTGTAGTTGTTTCTTCATCTCTTCAAGCTCTACAAAATCCATTCAATATGGAGTCATGAATATTGGTAGTTCCCCGGGTATATGTTCAATTGATAACTCAACATCTCTTCTTGTAGGAAGACCAGGCAGTTCTTTGGGAAACACTTCAGCAAATTCCCTCACAATAGGCATTTATTCAAGGATGATTTCTTCCTTGGACTCAATCATCTGAGCCAGATATGAGTTCTCATAAGGCAGTAATATCCATGCTTGAGATCATGGAGCTATAGGAGATCCATATTCCTACTGTCACATGCAATGAATCAGGGGTTGATTCTCTATATGGAGTGTGATTTCCCTCTCCCGAAAATTTATGTTGGATCTATATAAGGAAACCCAATCCATGCTAATAATTGCATCAAATTCCACCAGATGGAGTATGACGAGGTTAGATGGGAAATTCAATACATAGATTATAACAGGGGAGGACTTATATTCATGGGATGCAATGATTTCCCCATTTTCTGTACTCACCTACATCTTTACTTCCATGATTTGTGGTGGTGCTGAGATTGTTCTACTAAACTTTTGAGATATAAAAGAATGAGTAGAATCTGAATAAAAAAGTACGTTCACTATTCTTGAATAAATAACTAGCATACCTATCACCACTTCATTGTCGGGGTTCACTTCGGTAGAAGTGATGGCAAAATCTCATCCTTGCTGTCTTGGAGGTTGTTGGTTGCCTCCGATAACCCTTGGATTAGGGCACTGATTTGATAAATGTCCCGGTTCTTTGCATTTGTAGCATTGAACAACGTTTTGAGGTTCGAAAGGAGCGTTCCTATCCTCTGTCGTAGCCGTGGGTCTTTCTTGCTGACAGTTAACATCTAGGTTCCCTTATATTCCATTCCTGAAGCATTTCCTCATTCCCTTAAGGAAATTTCTAGGGTTCTTCTTCACACACTTTTGGAAAGTGGGGTGCTGGATCTTCTTATCACCATTGGATTTATCCATCGCACCACCAGCATTAAAGTCCACCTTACTCGTCTTTTACCCATGATACCCTTGTGATTCCCTGATCTCTATTTTGACTTTGAGGGCACATCGGAAAATTTCCTCATAGCTATCGAAGTCACGGAATCCTTTCCAAAATCTAGGCTTCATCCCACCAAAGAAGCAGTCAACCTTGAATTTTGGGGTAACGACAAAGCTGGAAGCGTATCGTTCAAGACTTGTGATGTTTTCCTCATATGCTCCAACCGATTCTTCAACTTTTTTCTTGACGGAAAAGAAGTCCCTTTCCATCTTCAGCCAGAGGGTAGATGGAAAATATTTATCAAAAAACATCTTCCAGAAATCCTTCCATTACAAAGCCTCGATCTCCTCCTCAGGCTTCGTATTTTTGATCAACGTCCACCATTGATCAGCTTCACCCTACATATGATAAGCAACTAGGAGAACCTTCTCTTGTTCATAATATTGGAGGATGGAGAAGATCATTTCAATGGAGTTGATCAATTGTTCAGCGATCATGGGATTAGATGATCCACTAAAAGTAGGATTCCATTGTCTCATGAAGCTCTCGATAGTTACTTGTTCTTTCTTAGGGGGGGTTGAACGTTCCTGTTGTCCCATGTTTCTATTCAAAACATGAGTTAGTTGAGAGAGAAGTGTGAAAAAGTTCACAATTCCTACTCCAATTGGATTTGGAATCTCATTAGTACAGTCATCACACTGATCTTCACAACGGTTGTTTTCCCGAGTCCTCCTATTACCGACCATTGTATGGAATAAAAGGAATGTTAGGGGTAACACATAAAGGGTAATCCAAAAACAAAATTTGATGAATTATTAATAAAATTTATTTCCTTAACTCATGAGTCTATAGGCTTCAATGTATGCTTTTCATGATCTACATTCTAACATATATTCCTATGGGCATTTTTCCCTCAATAAGGGTTCATAATAAGATTGTGAATTTTTCAAAACATATCCCCCAGGAGTGTCATAACCAAGAGTGCAGCAAGGCCTGTTGTCGTGCACCAGTTCCCGTTCGAGTCTATCTCAAAGCGGTGTTTTCATGTTTTACCCCTAGGATATATCTGTGCCAGAGCCGCCTCTACCTCCTCATATTTATACAGGTATGTATTTGTTTGATAAACCACTTACATATTATTTACCAAAATGTAGGGAAGTTTTTATTATACTTAGTTTTGTATCTATGACCTTACTAGGGTTTCCTAATCCCAAAAATAACTAAACCTATCCTCTGATACCAACTATGACAACCCTGCTTTTTTTATTACAACTTAAACATGATTTATTACATAAAAATTCACTTGATACAACAAATAAGATCGAGAGGTTTGGTGTATTTGGGGCTTAGGATCATTACATAAAAACATAAAACATGAAATAAAACATCTTTATTTAAAACTTCTTTTACATGACCACTACATTCCCTCGTACTTAGCATTGTATGGGATAACCTGGGGTCATGCATAAGAAAAGGGTGAGCTATAAAGCCCAGTAAGGTAATACACATGGAATAACATGGGGAGTAAAATACATGTTATACAATAGGCATATCAATAGAGCATAAAAAACATGAACATAGAGGCCAGATAAATCATGATAATCATAATATGGAAATGTGGCAACAACACTTAACATGGAATTAGCATGAGCCAAGGCTCATTGCACATAAAGCATGAGTAAATCCTCATTGAACATGAAGCACGAGTAACCCTCGTTGCACTTGAATTATCAGGAGTTAACACTCATTGCACATGACATATCATGATACTATACTTTACCCAATGCATTGGAGCACTATAAGGGCACACCATTATTAAACATTTCATTTCATGCATAAGTGTGCCACATGGATCCTAAAAATGGATTCATAAAACATAATCATTTATTCCACGATAAGGGAATGTGAAATTCATACATGAAACTTTACAATCAATAAGTAAATTTTCATAATGGTGAATACCCTTGATGGAGAAATGGGTGTGGTATTCATTACACAATGACATTGGTTTAGAAAATCGGTGTGATTTCGACAGCGTAACAGCATGACATAAGAATTCATAAAAAACATTGATGAGAGAGAAAGGGGATCCTCATCATATTTACATGTAATGTACCATAAGGAGCTTATATTGGTACATTTCCCAATAATTTTAATGGAATTTAGGTTCATGATACAAAAGTATAGCTTGAATGTAAATGAGGAGGGAGAAGTTCCTTTCGGAATTTCGGCATAGTTACGGGTGTACATGGGAGGAATTAAATGAGAGAGAAAGGGGTCTCCAATCATTCAAAAATAAAGAGGGATGTATGAGGGAGGTGTGAAAATATACCCCAAAATTATTAATTGAAATTAAAAGGGCAAACTAACTTAATGAAAATTGGACAAAAATTAGAAAGGAAGACAAAAACCATACTTGGAAGTGTGCTTCCAAAGGCTAGAGAGAGGCTTTTGAGAGGATTCTTGGGAGCATGGGGCAGCTTAGGAGGATTATAGAGAGATTAGGGCCGAGGTTGGACGAACTCCAAGGGCTTTGAGTGAGGATGAAGTGGGAGCTTGGTTGGGTTTATATAGGAAAGGTGAGGGAATTCTTTACTATTTAGGTTTGGGACCCCTTATATTAAATTAATCCAAACCACAAACAAACCCATGGTTTTTGCCCATGTTTTTTGGTAGAGGGAAGAGGAAAAAGATATTTTATAAGGCCAGAGTCTGAACTTCTTAAAATAATAAGGTTTCTTATGTGGAGGTGAGTCACACTCCCATGGAAAAAAATTTAAAATTGCAAAGTGTTGAATAAGTATTGAGGGGTTCATTAATTCATTGAAAAATAAGTCAAACAAACCTAAAATAACTTTATTTTAATGGTAAAACAAATATTGGCAAAACATATTTATTACAATATTTTATTACATCACCATTGGGTAATTATGATGTCATAAAACACATTATATATTTAAACGGTATTTAATTTCGACCCAAAAATTTGACTTTCTCAGAAAATTATGAAAAATTCACCGTTGGATAATTTGGATGTCCTGATTCCAGAAGTAACATTAATTTTAAATAAATAATTTTCTAAATATTTTAATTTTCACTTTTAAAATAACAACCATCATTTATCGAAAATTCACGGGTTTTGACAAAAATGGATTTCAAACATTAATAAAAATTATAATTGCATTCATAAAATTACATGATCATTTATATATAATAAAATTAATCTAATAATAATAATAATAATTTATTAAAATATTATTTAATTCAAAAATCCCTTAATTTAATAAAATAGATTTCTTAATTAAATAATAACTAAAAACAACATTTGTACTTTAAAAACTATTTAAAATGTATCAATAAGGACAAGGAATTATATGCATTATTATATAAAACAATAATGTACATAAACATAGTTCTATATATTAGTTACATAACCCCTGAAAACAACCGAATAAGACCTAACGGTAAGGTGTGCGATTGTGACCGACTATTGGGGTGACTCGGATAACATCTCTCACGTGATAATTTCAATCAACATCCACTTTTCCCAGAGATGGTCACGTTCAAGCTTGACATGATGATGCTCAGCTTGGGCTTGGTCAAGGGCAACACCCAAAGACGCCACCTCTTTTCCGAGCTCTGAAAAATGGGCTTCGTATGGTGAAATTCTACTGGATAAGGCCATCGCTTCCTTTTTCTGAGTAAATTGGATTTGTTAAGGTCCTATATTTATAATAATCATGTGATCACTGTTCAGCGACTATATTAACAACGGTCAAAATTATTAACATAAAACCAAAGAAGTTGACATCTTATAAAAATATTTTACATAAAGAGACATTTAACTAGATCGAGAGGGATTTTCCATTAATGAAACTTTGGGTCGTTATAGTCAGTGTTTACTATAGTGGTGATGAATTCCACAAAATATGTTGTCCATTTTATAATCCAATATTGGACCCTTTGATACATGACATAGGGTTTAGCCATATTCATGGATATACCATACATGTTTAGGATGTAACATTTACTTTTTCATGACATGAAAGATGACATGACTTGGAATGATATAACACACATGGAATTTTACATGTGTTCTCTACATGTAGAGTATGGTAGGAAAAACTTGTTTACAAGTAAAGTACATGACTATGTATAGTGTGTTTGGGAGCATGTCATATACTCCTTTTATACAATGTGTACTTCACAATACTTATATGTTTTAGGCTTCTTATCTACAATGAATTAGATTCATATTTAATAGGACTTCATTCTATATATCATTGTATATATTACATGTTGGTGTGAGCCTCTATGCTATTAATGGATTTGGGGAAGATGACATAGAATTATGTTGTATCTTAATCCTTTAGAAATTAGGATAATATTTTAATGTTAATAAATATAATTTGTGATGGTTTTAAACTTCCCATACAATAATTTTTCACTAATAATTTGATCCTCAAATTTCATCATAGGTTTACCCCCCCCAGGGTTGTTTTTATCTTCCTATATTTTTAATGATGGAGAGTATCATACACTAGTGTTTTGAAAAACATTACTGATTCCCCCATTGAAAAAAAGTATTATGGTTTTTATTAGATAAGTGTGAGACACTTATAATAACATATAATGCTCCCAAAGAACAGTAGAGTAAGTTTTTGCACAATTATTCTGATTGGATGATGAAGTTATTGGACCATCATCACACCTTGGATGATATACCCTTATTTTCTAGTATTTTTTAGATGGTTGATTATTTCTCCTCATAAAATAAATATATATCTTGTTATTACTGATGGATATGGATCTCTTTATGAGGAGAATCTATGATAGTCTCATTGTATTGTAGAATCATAATTGACTCATATATATTGGTAGTGGAATAGAATAGAAAATTCTAATACCTTCTCCAAATCTAATCCCATTGTCTAGGATTAAAGAGTTCCTTTCAGTTAGTGGAGATGTAATCCCATCACATGGTGGGGTGTGGGTCATATATTCTAGGATATGATATCTAATATCACCTACTCATATTATTTGGTTTATTCCATAAATTATAGTGAAAAATACTATTATTTACACCCCGTTGAAACATAATGACACTTTGATAATGGTGGCAGTATTGAATTAGTATCGGAAGTTATTTTTTTGGCAGAGATTGATTCAATTCCAAGATTGATACTCACTTGGTCATTGTATGATTTTCTTAGTCATGGTTACCCTGTGATGATTCAGGTTAAATGGATTTTTGTGGGTGATTGTTATTTATCGTGGATGCTTCATGTGATAAAATCCTTATATAGTGTGGGATAATTAATTTATCCCCTAATCAGATATCTCTGTATAGATGTGTACGTTCTCGTAGTGGTTACTCTATGATTATTATTTTCATTCCCCTTGATGTGGATCTTGGACTCTAGGTTAGTAACTTCAATGCGGTTTTTTGGGGATTTAATTTCCCTCTTAATTATTTGAATTGTATACTTCACATTAATGATATTAGAGTATTGGGATCTGATGATTGTGTTCCATATTAATATTCATGTATATTGAGGTCTTACTCAATAAATGGTTCTATGAATGTACATACTATTTATAACCATACATGTTAGTGCTAGTCTAGTTATATGTAGTTTATTTCATAGTTATTTATTAATTCAATCCACCAGAATATCACTACATTCCCTACATTACATCAATTGTGTTATGATATATTTAACTTCCCTGTAATTATTATGTTGGATATATATTGTTAACATTGACACATGGATTTTTCATACAACAATGAAGGGGCATATTTAGGGTTTTCCCCCATGGGGATGATCTATTGGGTGTATGTTTTCCCACGTACCAACCGTGAAAAATTGGATGACGATCATAAGATGTGGTCGAGTGATATTTTATTGTTGATTTGGTGTTACCTTGGGTTTCATTTGGTTATTTCATGGTTAAAATTTTATTCTATGTGGAACACAGACTATGTTTCTATTTTTTATGGGTGAACTTAAATTTTTATTATTAAAGACACCCATTCATAGGACCAGAGTCTATACATGTTCTATCTAGGATGATGGTATATAGTATGGTGGTCTTTCAAAAATCATATTATAGAACTCTATTTTGTAAGAAAAATCTATTTATAAATCTATAAGTGTTTGGATTATAAATAATGTGATTGGAGGACAAATTTTACAAAAATATTTTTGTGCTATTCATGAGATTATTTGACATTCCATCTAGAATTATAAATTCTATATAGTTTTCATTTTTGTAATGGATTGGTACTTTTTATCTACAATATTATAATTAATCTAAGGCCTCACATCTGATTTTTATTCCATCATAGTGATAATCCCTAACACATGGCCTATTGGAGGTAGGCTTGGGGTGTCATTATCATCATTCCACCAGTCCAGGTGGGTTCCTGATGGTTTGAATCATGACATAGGTTACATCCATTATGTCCATCAAGTATAATATCCTATTGATGTAGTTCATAATCAATTGAAAAATATGGTATCTTTTTTCCAATTGGAAATTTTTCATCAACATATACTTCATGGAAAACGACTCCACTATAAATAAAAATCTATTAGATACATGGACCACATTCATTCTTTATTAAACAAAATTCTTATATGGTTGAGTTAGATAAAATGATCAATGAAATGGATATTTAAAACAAAAAATAAATTGATATCTAAAATATCCACAAATTTTTAGTATCTCTTAGAGTCATAAATTCCTCTGATGGTAACATAAAATCAAAATCCAGAAGGTTATCATTATAGAAATTCATTTGGAAATCCTACTTCTAAATTTGATATTCAATAAAAAATATTACAACTATTAAAACAATAATTTAATTACATTAGGAAAATATAATTATTTTTTTCATAGTTTAATCCTTGACACAATCTAATACATTTAGACACAATCCGTAATAATTTTTTTTACACTTTATACCGTGTAATTTTTTCATGTAAATTTTTTTCAACTCATCCAACTATACATCACAAGGAATATTTAGATAATAAATTCATGATTTTGATAAATTGAATATCTATCTTATTAAAAAGTTTCATTCCAAATTTTTTCTTCTAAGATCTATATTACCTCCACATAGGAGTGTATATTATTATCGTTAATGAATAATAATCCTCAATCCAAGATGATAATAGAATGAATAATCCATTTTTCTATAACATCTATAGTGTTACATTGAATTACATCATCATTATTAAGAATTTCTGCCACTATAAATTATGGAACATTATATTCTAATAATGCTAATTTATCTTGAGAATAAGATTTATTAATGTTAATAAATTCCCTATTATATCTTTTGTATATGTTTTACATATCATTGATTATTTAATTTTACCATTATAAAAATCCTATTAAAGTGTTTAAATAAAAATTTACCTAATTATTCTTTAGGATATCCTATCAATATACAGTTACATCAGTAGGGTGATTTTTTGTTAAAAGAATTGCTCATATCAAATTTATTATTCTCTATAAATTGTATTAATCAATACATATTTCATTTCATACAATATATGGTAATATTTTCTCCACCTTATTTATGAAATAGTCTACATTATTGAGTATTCCATGCAATTTATATATCTAGAAGGATAATGGATTATAAGAAAAAACCCTATGAAAAACACACCATATATAATGAGGAGAGGTTTTTTGATTAACTAAAAATATTTCACTATGGTTTCAATGGATGAGTGTCTTGAGGAAGAATCACATACTCTTAAAAATAGTCAATAAAATCATATTTATGGTTCTTCCTACATCAATAAAAACAAGTATTATTTATTATTATAATTTGTTTTTTCAAATTCACTATTGAGGTCAATAAATTTTCCAATGGATTTGATCATATAGCTCATAAATAAAAACATTTTTATATTCAATATTAAACAATAAAAATAATTAAATAAAAATAAATTTCGCTATATTCTATAAAACAATTATGCCCGCATTTGTTTTTATATAATTGAATCATTATAGTAATTTCATATTATCCACCAAAATATGGTTTGTTCACATTAAATTGGAATTAAGAGTAAAATATATCATTTTTTTTATTTAATATTATATAATCAATGTCATTATTGTTGTTTTCAAACATATGTCATTTATATGAAAATTTGTATGATTATATTTTTGGGAGTAAAATTATTCAAGTGAAATTAAATTTCTATCTAATTCAAGTACATTTTTTATGTAAATAAAAAAAGGGCCTTATTGAAGTTATCCATAAAATATAATATATTTTCATTATAAAAATAATGAAATTAATTTCAAAATTTTAAAATAAATTTATCCATATCAAAGAAGTATATATAAAATATTTTTTATATTAGACACATTAATATATTTTTATAAAACCAAGAACCTGAATGTTGGGAACACGAGGTTGGAGTTTTTTATATCTGAGGATCCTTGTTAGGATTTGATGGATTCATTAATGATCATCTATCATTTCTATTTTTTAAATCTACATGGTCCATGCATTTAAATATATATGTTAAAATTCTAATCAATGTATAATCCCCAATGTTTTGATAAGGGACAATTTAATATTCTAAAAAATAACTTGAATCCACACAAAAATTCACTAAATTGTAGATTTTATTCTTCTCATAGATCCTATATATCCACATTCAAATAATACTTCATATTATAACTTCCCATACCATCACATCATCTTTTTCAAATAAGGAAACTTATCTACTTCCATTGATATGGATTGAATCATGGGGCCCTTTTCTTTAGTTATTCGTTTCATTCATTGTAAAGAAATTTTTTTAATCCCATATATAATTATCTACATAAAAAAATAATTAAATGGGATTTGAGAGAGGCTTATCACTATTTATTATATGATAATTAAACCTAAAACTAATGAAGCTATGATCTTATGAGTATAAAATTATATATAAGTAAAATTCTTCCAGAATTATAAATACTATTATATTTACATAACTATGTACCCCATCCTTGTGACAACATAAGGACCAAATTGTACATAATATCTATGCATGTCTATGAATAGTGAATTAGATATCTCATTTATCAATTGTGCTATCTTTTTATGATAATGATCAAGAAGATAAAACACCATGCTACACATATCAACATCCTCTTATTTATACTTATTATCACTATATGTAAATGATTAAATCATATAGTTTATATCTAATTCCCCATGCATCTCACTTTTATTCAACCGTGTTAATCTTTATAGGCCAAATTTTTAAGTAAATTAGAAAAAGGTTCTCTAATTCATATAATTTCTACTCAAGGAATAGTAAAATATGGATTCCCCTATACCATAATGGCAAACAACTACTACTGATAATGTTATTAATCACTAGTAATGACAGAAACTGAAATTTCAACATCATATATCCTATCGTTCTCAATAATAATTAAATATAATTTTGAAAAATGTACATTATTATCAAAATATATGATGCCATAAATTTTACTTATTAGTCTCCCATTATTTTAAGAAAACATAATTGCCCAGACAAATGGTTTTAGAATATCTTATATTGTTGATATTGTAGTGTAAAGGATATAAATGTTCCTTTTCAGGAACAAGATGGTGGTTTTTCATGCTATTCTAATTATTTACATATGTTTATCCATCTATAGGAATTCACATACTAGTCTGTGATCAGGTTTGTGGACTCCATAATCATGAAATCCAAGACCAATATTTCATCAACACTAATATCATACCTCCATGTAGGTTCATGGAGGTGATACACATGAATATAAATGTTATAATGTTAACCCATAACATACATTAAATCTTCCAAATAATTAAAGGCACACCAATTTAGTCTTTTCAAGAATGTTGAACTATGTTTTAATCTTTACATTTGTAAAAAAGGTTTTATCAGTAAATAATTTTATTATAAAATTTTTGTCATCATGTATATTATTTACATTTTATATTAATGAAATTATTTCATATTTTTATGGATTTTTACATATTTAATTATTAATATATTGGTAAGTAATTTACGTTAATTACAATTATTTTAAATCCATATTTTATTCTTGTTAGTTTATTTATTTTTGGGAACATTATGTAACATCCATAATCATAAAGAAACAACCATTTTTAAAAAAATAAATTTTTCATGATCTGGATCATTTTAATGAGTAGTTTTTCTAGAGGAATTATACACTAATACTTGACCCAATGGGGATAAAACAAGGATATATAATGTTGTTTGTATCATAGATTACAAAATTTACTCCAATAATACTCTTGGGATGGTTTCACCTTGGCTATAAACCAGAACCACCTCCAATGTCTTGGGGTCCTCTTCATTGACAAAATATTTTAATCACTTGTAGTTAAAAGGGTATATTATAATTTTGAAAAGGGGGATTACCAAAAAGAATAATAATAATGGAAGAACCATAAATAATAAAGAGAGATAATGACTGGATTTCCATCATTTGAATTTCATATTTTTATTAGAAATCCAATGAAATAATAGTCTACATAAATGAATCTAATCCCATAATTTGAAATTCTTATGTACTTGCTCATCGATGCTTGTGACATATACATATTTCTGAAATGAAATTAATTTATTATATTTTGTTTAAAGATAAATTTTATTGAATATATTTTGATAATAATTAATTAATTATTTTTGAATCTTAATATCAATCAAAATAGTCAAGGGGATTCTTTTAATATGAGTAAAAAATTAAATTAACCAGTTACACCATCCCTTTATGATAACATCATAAAATTAAATTATAATATATACATATTAAAAATACTTAAAAATTGAAATCATTAAATAATATATCCATTTGGTAAGGTTGTAATTCATAAAATAATAATTTGTTATGTAATATAATTTTTTCTGTTACTAAGATATTACATGATTTGAACTACTGATATAAATTCTATTTATTTCCCTTTTTTGTGACTATGATATGCACCTAGAAGATCGGCTTTTATATTTTCCACAAACAGTTCTACGGTATACCAATCGTACACTGAATACATGTTGGGTATCCTCTATATTAATAATACCACTTTTTCATTAAGTTGTATTTTTCATCAATGGATGTTTTCTAATGAAAATTAATTGTACTGAATTAGTAATAATTTATAAATTTTAATATTTTAGAGAATATGTATTTGGATCATGTTCAACAGAATGATAACATTATTGATATAGATTTGATGTTGATATCAGGAAGTTTCTTAATTATTATTTTATAATGGAAATTCTATTTATGACATTGAGTTTAGACTTATTAAGATTTATTATCAGTTGTTCATGTCTTAATCATGTTATATTATTGGGGGAATAATTTTTTATATTAACATTACAATGTTGGTGATGTTTGAATATGGGGTTTTCCTTATAAATATTGGAAGGATTGTGAATCTAACTTTCCATATGTAAATGCTAAATGTAAAATGGGTCCATATGAAAATGAAATTGAATAATGATTACTTAAGGATTTTCCTTTATAATGTTTTAAACTTGATGGATAGGAATTTCCATAAGAATATTTAAAGACAAATTGATCGATGTTTTCAAAATTTTATTTTGAGAACACAGTTACCAAATGAAGAAAGGGGAGTAAAATAATATTGTATATAAATACTCTCAAAAATGTTGTATTGATTATGAATTTGGTAAAAAATATTATATAATGAAGGATTTTTGGATGAATATTTAAAATAATAAAATCATATAGAATGAAAATTTGGACTTATTTCATTCATTATTTTCTTTAAAAAAATGACCAGAAACTAAAATATTAGGTGTTTCTATGTAACGATTTCTTCAAAATTCAAATATCACAATGCCTGTTTATTATGATATGATCCAATGATAATTTAAGATTTTACCAATATTCTTTAGATTTACATATACAAAGTTAATGATGTAATGATTATAAGTTATAATTAAGACAAAACAAAATTAAAAAATATTTATCGATAGATGTATTTTGAAGTTTCAAAAATGTGGTAATAAATAAAATACTTGAGATGCCATGGATATAAGCATCATTCTGGAAATAAATTTTGTTTGAAAAATGATGTTTTTTTCTATATTTTTTTAAATTAATTAATAGTGTTTTCATAAGAAGGAATCAGTGTAAGTCCATCAGACCGTGAACTATTTGATATTGGAATGATGAAAACAAGGAAGTGTAATGGAAGGATAATACTATATCAAATGGAATACCTTCGAAAAAATAATGATTTCATTAGAGAGATGATACATATATGGTGAACATAAATTAATTTCCTATCAACCCTGATTGAATTGTTTTTGGAGGATTATGAGTTTTTATATCAAACAGAAGTTGATGAGTGATGTTATTAATACATTCGGATTATTTTTTACATAATCACTTGAATTATGTCCTAAAATACATTGTAAGGACGAACGATATATGATTTCTATGGGTTTGATATATGAAGTAAAACTGACATTTATTCGATAATAAATTGTAGGAATCTCCAAATTATAGTAAATAGTATAAAATATGAAATGGATTACTTATCAGATTTTTTTTGTATGTAAAAAGTCCATAGAATGATTCATTTATGTTTTGAGAAGAAGATTTTTTTTGAAAATATGATGTTTTGTTTTTTATTGGTTATGATGATGTTTGATAAATGAAATTATTATTATGTTTATAAGTGTCATTTCTAATGGATTAAACTAGATGAAATCTAAATTGGATAAAGATCCATCAAAAAGTATCCTTAGATGTACATAGTCATAGGCCATTGTTTTTTTATTCAAGGAATTGTATGAATAAAATATATAATCTATTACATCAAAAAAAATGTTCACGCAATGTTTTATTATATCATTGGAAAATATCTCATGAAACCATGAAACTGTGAAGAGTTATCTAGAAATACAATCTCCTCATGATGATTTTTTATGTAATTAACATTATAATTTTTTCATAAAGATATAAATATTATGTGGTTTAGCTAATATTTAAACATTCTAATTATAATTCATGGATTTATTTACTCTAGAAGAGTTAGTTTTCTGTGTAGATGTTCTATAGACAATATGATAAATAAATTTATTTAATTTTATCAAAATCTAAACTGTAACAAAATGAATTGGGGGGATTCAATAAAATGAAATGTGTTCTAAATTGTAAATTCTATAGTGATCAGTGCTTGAAAAGGAATATAAGTTCCCACAAGTTATTTTCAAGATAAAATATATAAATTAGTGTAAAATTATACATAATATTTAGGTTTGTTTTACACAAGAAAATGAGTTGAAATTTTTATGATATTTACCAATATACAAGAATTCATAAAAAAAAGATGAATTATCATTAGGTTTTGTGTTTTGTGAAAGAAGAACTATACATAGAATTGGGTATCAAATTTAGTTAAATGACTAAATGAGGTAGGATAAATAGAAGTGGAAATTTAATGAAGAAAAATAATGATCAGATAACAATTTGTAGGAGAATTATATAGGATGCACATGTGAGAAGATTGAAATAATGAATTTGAGAATATTTTTGTTTCCAGCTATGATGTATAGTATGTATGCACCAAACTGATTGTAGGAGAAATGGATTTGATGTGTAGCATCGGCTCAAGGAATCAATAAAACTATTTTAGTGACAAATAAGGAAGAATAATAAAAGATTATAGAAGAGGATTCCTATAATCTATCATAATAAGAATCCAGTGGATGGAAATTATTATCTGAATAATAACCAATTTAGAAATTAAATTGAGAAATGAAATGTTAAATTTTCAAATGATTAAAAAGAAAACAAATTTCAATTATATTAATTTGTAGGAAAGGGAAGAAGAATTTCTTTTAAAAATATATTGCATTGGACGAACCATGATGCACTATGACATACTATATTAGAATAACGATGTCGAATGAGTTCATAGATTTTATATTTTTTTGTAGATGTTGTGGAATATATTTTGAGATAGTATTTGGAATCAGCTAGGATATAAAATGCTCGATTGAGTTTTTGACTAGTATATAGAAAATGAGTTGTTAATACACCTCTAAATTGTAGGTATTATGTATATAAAAGGGATAGCTTTCTTTCAAAACCACTTTATAATATAATCAACATTATATTGGTGAATATCTATAGTGGCCATAACTATTCTTGCTAAAGATTACCAACTCTTATTGGGTTGTTAACCCTACAAAAATATAATGTTCGATCATTATTATCATTCATATACATTCATGTTAAATATAAAAGAGTGTAATAGAATCAAGTTATGAATAGGATAAAGAGGTAATGGGATAAAAACCTGAAAAATGAATAAAATTTCCAAATAACTAATTATCCCCTCTATGTGTAATGATTTTAGAAAAGAAGTCCAATTAATTTTTATAAGATATCTTTAACCTATTTTGGATTTACTATAGTTATTTTATTATCTTTTAATGATTTGAGTTTCATTCTTGTATTAATGATGAAGTTAATTTTTTATGATTTAATTATATCTGCAAATGATTTTCCCCCATAACCATGATGAATAATAGAAAAAAGAAATAATAAAGATAAATTATTTACAACTATTACTCAAATATGGTCACATTATTGTTTTCCCCTGATTAGATAACAAATAATAAATATCAAGTTTGTAATTTAAAGAGAAGGTGTCTCATGTTTTCCCTATGGAGAAAGAAAACCATACCACCTCAAGGAATTAAAAGACATTATATTTATATGATGTATTTTAAAATTAATGTAATATTTTCCTTAATAAGATTTTTATTTCCACATTAGTGATGATCAATCTATAATTTCACATGACATATTAGTTGATATATTGAGTGTTTTATTTCACTATTTTGATATATAAAAATTCCCCCTTGTGTGAGTAGTTTCTCATAGTATGTAAGATGTATTTAGCCTACTGAATGAGGGAACTGATAGTTGGGAGAACACTTTAGAAGTGAATTTTATGTCTTGTAAGAAAATGTTCAGACATCTTGGATCAATTTAATGAATAATGATGGATCTGGAAATATGTTCCTTAAAATAGATCTTGTAATTTTAAGATAAATACAAAGTCAAAAGGATATATATGTGAATATCAATAATGTTGAAGGAATGTTGGAAAAAACATTGATGAAAGGGATATACAATTTTATGTAAAATCCAATAAATCCAACAATATGAATCATTGTTAAAAAAATATGTCGCATGAAGAATATGTAGAAGGAAAAAATAATGTTTCTGAAGAGACTGTTATTTTTCATAATGAAATTAAAACACCCACAATGTGAAATGTTTTTAATTGGCTGTCCATTTAGATAATTCTGAGAATACACTTACTTAGACAAAAAAAATATGGTTAATGTTACTATAACAACACAATACTCATTCGATGATTCTACGGATTAAACGCCTCTAACATATTAAAATATGACCATGTTATATATTTATTATCCATCTCATATATTTGTCAAGAAATATATACCATACACATCTTCTATCAGTAATGTTTTCAATTATAGAATTATGATAAGTAAATCCTTTTACAAAAATTCCAAACAATTAAGTATACAAACTGAATAAAATTCTACCAACATGATTTTGGTGTATAGGGACGATATTAGAGAAATTTTTTACCAAAAAATATCCCAAAATTATATGAATATATTATTTATATATATATATGTGTGTGTGTGTGATTTCAAAATTTCATTTATTTTTTTTAATGTTTGTGTAGTAATATATTTAGAAATTGAGGATTTGATTTTTAGTAAAAAATTTTAAATGAAAAAGAATTTGTAATGATAATATCAAGTGAGAGGAAGATAAATTTTAAGAACCAAGATTCACATTGTATAAAAAATAGGAAAACATTCAATGGTTTAAGACTAAATTAAAATACCCATGATGCTTTGGAAATGTTATAGTCCAAAAATTTTTACATTATCCTCTTAACATGCATCTAAAACTAAATCAAATATAGGGCCATAGTAGTTAGTGTGGAATGAAAAAAATAGTTGGATGCATGAGGATTAATATAATAAACACAAATTATCCTCAGAAGTATTAAACTATGAATGGTGATAAGACATGAATTTGAAATCCATGAAGTTGAAGAAATGTGTTTCATAAAAAATTTAAAAAAGAACAATGGTACTCAGAAGAGTCTTTGTCAAATATATAACCATATATCCAATGTTATAATGATAATTTAAATATTTTTCAGGAATATTTGAAATGAATGATTAAATTTAATGAAGACAATTAATGGACTAATCACAAACTAATAGAAAATATAACATGTTAAAGGAATACTACATGAGGGGATATTAACAAAATAAACCTCCTTATTTAAAGATGACCTATGTGAGAGATGTAATAAGTATATTATGGTGAAAAAATTATATATTGTTTCATAACAAGATGTAATATTTAATGGTATGAAGAATATAATATCTCTAATTTTTTTGTAAAACTCACAGCACAATGTTAATGATAGTGTATAGAGATCCATGAGGCCTAAAAGTATAATAGAAAATATGTTTATATTTTAATGAATTAATAAAAGAGGAAATGGGGAATCATTGTTGAGAAAATAATCTGATCCTTTTTTCATTTAGAAGAAATTAATAACCTCCTTAATCTGTTAAATTTTTTGTGTTTAATGGTTTATATCAAAAAAGTGAATTCAAGGTGAGGGGTAATCTTTATTGGAGAACATGAGAAATAGGAAATAGATCTCAACCTTATAAAAAATTTCGTAATAATATTTCCATCGTGGAATATGTCTTATGAATTATTCACTGATGAATCTATAAATGTTCAATCCAATTTTAATGTGTTTAAATTTCCTTGTTTGGATATCCCCTTTGGAAGGATCCATCATGATAGTTTATCAAATTTTACATTACATGGATTATTTTTAAAAGTCTCCTTATTTTGACATTCATAAAGAAAGTCAACATGGGGTGTATAATTTGATTCATTTTATGATTTAGAAAGAATTATTATCTCAATTAGTATCAAATCCATTTATTCTACAACATTCCCAAAGATCATTTCATTAAAAAATGTTTAAAATTTAATAATATATCATCATTTATGGTAAAAATAAATTAAAACACACATAAATGGGGAGATGTTAAATTCTAAAATATCATTATAACGTTATAAGAATATTAAATTACCCAATAACACATATTTAACTTATTATACATTAATGTTTTAATAAATTTTTTCATGTGTGTGATGGAGATTTAGGTATAAATTTCGTACCGAATTTTATAACTCAACAAGTATATTTAGTCAGTAATATATGTAAATATCCCCTGAACACTTGTTAATGTTTTTAAAATCAATTAAGTGTCGTGATTAGTTTGTAAGGTATAGTTGTTTGGTCTAAATCAAATAATGATGTTTTTTACACAGTGCATGAATCACATAGACATAGAGTTAAATTGTGGCTAGCACATTGTATAAGAATGATCTGTTATCCTATTCCAATGAACATGTTATTTATTATTAATATGTCAGGTATTAGGTGCAATGACTGTCTACAACAACCAAGGGGGAGATGACGTATACAGAGTATAATGAGATAAATAGTCTCACATAATAGTGAAATTGTTTGAATAAAACATAAATGTTATTTCCAACAAATTCAAAGGACAATATTTTTTCCTACTCTATGTATGTGTTATATTTTTACATAATATTTTTTTCCGTTAGTAATATATTTGAATGAAATATATATATTTTATTAACATCAATGTTATAGAGAATTTAAATTATAAAGGGGATTATATGTATGAAAAACAAGATGATATAGCTTGGATATTAAAGATAATATGTTGTTTAAGCCTTATTATCTTAATTAATCTCATTTTAAGACATTTTGTTTATAATAATTATGATTGGTGAACATTTGTTCATTACTAAAACATGTGAAATGATTTAGAAATTCAATTTTTATATCTACATTATAAAGTCAGTATTGTTTCCATAATTGTTTTTTATTAAAAAAAGATGTTTCCCTGAGTAAATAAAACCAGAAAAGATTCCCTAGATAGTATCACTAATAAGGTGTTAAATTGAATGTACAAAAATATCAATTTTATTTTTTATATAAAAATCAAATGAAATTTTTTTAATGAATATTATGGTAAGATAGTTACTAAAATTAGGAGGGAATAACAAAATTTTATAAAGATGATTTTGATAAAAAGATTATTAGAAAAAGAATCTATTGAAAAATGAACAAAGAATTAGAGAACATTAGATAATCAATACTATTTGGAAAATCATATTGGATGAAATGAATTATATAATACATTTATTTGTTTCATAAAAAAAAATAATGATCATACACCATAATATTATATGATTTTATGTGATTCATTATTCATTGATTGAATATCAATGTGTTGTTAAATTAGGATATAATATTAATATGGACAGTGACTTATATGAAATCTATCAGATAGACAAATATAATAATATATATGTCACTTAGAGTTATTGTAATTACCTCAAATAATATGAAAAATATTTTTGTGAAAAATATTTATAAGTTTCATCAATGTAATGACACATCAATGACTAGATAAGAAATGGATAGAGTCATATTTCAAGAAAAGAATAATACATGAAAAGGTGAAATAATTTTTTGTAGAATTTTTTATGTTATAAAGTGGGATATAGTGTGAATGAATCAATTAATGACCACCAAATCATGATCTATCAGATAAAGTAAATCCAATTAGATGGATGAAAATAAATTAGAAAGAGAAGACTCCACTAGATGAACAATCATTAGAAAAGTTTACCTGATTTCCTAATATGTATGATTGAGTGATATATATCTACACCAATCTTTCTATACAACTTCGTTGTACAAATATTTTATAGGATTATGAGAAGTTACAAAAAAAATTAATTGAGGGTGTTGTCAAAAGATATCATGATGATTTTTTACAAAGTTATATTGAATAGTTTTTAAAATAAATTAAGAGGAATAATGTTATTGAAATGGGTTTAAATGACACTAAAAAATTGAGATATATATAAGAATCCATTATAATAATGATTAAAACAATTATTTTATGAATTATAAACATTTAAATGGATAACCAATAATATGTTTTTGTATATAAAATTTCCACACTAAAAATGATGTTATGTTTCAAAAATAATAAAAATGATTTGGTAATTGAAAGTATTAACGTTTATCAGTTATTGTCTTTTTTGTTTTCTAGAATCTTTAATTATTTTAAAATTTAATTTAATTTTTAATGAAAACATATGCAATATAAATATTAATAAGAACTACTAGACAAATAATCATCATAGATATTAATTCATTTGATGATGTTTATTGACACATGACATTAGAGGAAGATTGTTTCTAGGTGAAGACATCCAAATAATCCTATTATTATTTTTGGATCATCAAATATTATATCACCAAGTCTCATCGGACATATGAAGTCCTAAAATTATGAATCTAGACTCAATTAATTAGATAAATAATGATTCTAGGAGGATACATCCAAAATGTTCTAATTATGTTTTGTTAAATCATCTTATAGGCTATCAACAAATATTGAAACTATGTAGAGTTCTCTAGGAATGAATTTGACAGTTGATGTTTTTTATAGTAATTATCATTATGAATGATTCATAAATATATAAATTTGATGATAATAAACAATTATTTTTAATCTTTAAAAAACAAAAAAGGTGATTAGGGTATATATTATAAACAAATGATTTAAAAAGTACCTGAACTAATATTTTAATGAAATTAGGGGAAGTCAGTTTGGCTACTGATTTATTTTCTATAAAAATTATGAATATTTCTAGTAAAATTAAAAGTGTTGGGAGTTATAATGTCATGATTGGGGTAGGTGGGAAACTTAAATTATTTCAGTTATGTTTCCCTATAATATAACCAATATAAATGGTTGTAGAGTATAGAGAATGTGTGTGTTTTTGTATAATGTTCATATATAAAGTAGATGAATTGATTATTTAAATTCATTACAATAATGAATGGAAAAATATATGATCAATTACCATTAGGGTAAAAGTTATGTAAAAGAAGAACCATTTAGAGTATGGGGTACTAGATAGATATAAAGCAAAAAAATATACTAGATCACTAAAAATTAAATTTTAATAAGACTAACAATTAATGGATGAAAATTTCTAGAAAAAATATCATACCATATAATGAGACAAATGGATAAATAATGAGTAGATTCCTTAATTTTTCTACTATGTTTATGATGAAATTTATATTAAACTGACAACCTAAATACTGCATCTGATAGATAGTACTAGACGGATCCATTTTAACATTGTATAATTAAAATATTGGAGAATCCAATTTGTTTTTGTCACCATAATTAGAAAGGAATGGACACTATTATTGACTAGTGTTCCATATAAAAATATTTTGATCCGAATTAATCTTCCTTCACCTATTTTCATACATTATGGAATAGAGAATCAAGTAATTGTTATCCTAAAATATAAATATCATATTGGGATAAAAACATGTAAATTTTTTAAATGATTCTAACAAGCATTCTTCACCAGATTATTGTTGGGAATATTCAATACTGATCACGTCATACATTTATTAACATCCACTCTAAATGTCCGATATTAAATCCATGATGAATCTTCTTCCACATGGATTCAATAAATTTAAATATAATAATTATTTTACTACATTGTGTATATAGAATCTATATTCCATGATTTGTTTTTGTAAACATGTGTGTATATTTGGTTAGTTATGTGGTGGTGTGTAAAACACATTATTTTATAATTTCTTTTAGGCATGTTTTGTATCACACAATCTATTTGGATACTGCGAAACATGGTACATTATGTGTAATTTTAGTGACACATCACATAACCACATACACTAACTAAAATCATTGAATCCTAAAAATTAAATATACATCTATTCTTTTTATGTTGATGACATATTTATGCTTATCTGAATTGAATAAACATGTAAAATTGTCCCTATGAATAATGAATGGATTTAAATAAAATTTGTAAATAAAAAAACACAAAAATTGATCATCATTTATTAAATAATTATAGATTTTTATATCACAAATTTTATCACAAACGATTGTTCTATGGAATTGTGCAAGTAGTCCGGCCCAAACCCTTCCATAAATTTTTTCCAACATCTTTAGAATAAATAGATAAACTACCTGAATACAAAAACAAAAATCCCTTGGAAATATTTTCATCATGAAAAACATATAATTATTTTATATCATTAACTATTAACTTAACATGGATTTCATTCCACACTGATTTCTCGGTGAAATATATCTTATTGTAACATAATTTCAAATAAGTAATCAATGGTAGAATCATTTTACTAATAATTGAAACATGCTATATGATGATCCAAATACTACTATAAAAACCATTAGGTGAATGTGTAGAAGGATATAATACTTGACTCTTTATCAATTGATCAAAAAATATTCTCTTCAAGGAAATAATGATTATTTTGATTTTGACTTGACTTTACTAGATCGAGAAAGATGATTTTTTCCATTTAGGAGATCATAGTAATATTGATCTCTCAATTGTGTAATTGTTATCTCTAATGAGTTCAAAACAAAAAATAGAATTTTTTCTCGTTGAGAACGATATAATCGTGTTTATATTTGACAATGTTTAGGGAATAAAAAATTATAAATTGAACTATAATATTTTATTAATACCTCATAATCCCCATGTATGAATAATAATAAAATTAGTTTATACAATACATGTACCTAACTCAATGAAAATAATTATTCTTTATTTGGTAAACTGATTAAAATTTATATAAATAATATTAAATATATTTCCTTTATCACCAATCAACTAACTTAGATAACCATTACATAGCTTTTTTCAAACCATCAATAATGTCTATTTATTTTAAAAAGTGAACATTTATTAATTTCACTTAGATAAATATATGAATATTTTATTTATAAAAATATAGAATAATTATTTATTAAATATTAAACTCATATATTAAATTACTTTTTTTAGATTTAATATATATATAGTGTGTGATATTCTAGGCCGATTTTTATAGCAGAATTAGGATAAACATTAATGAAATCCCAGATTAACATTTATATTCATGTGTAGGAATCTATACAGAAGATGTTAATATTCCATTGATATATAACATCATATAAAAAATCTTTGTGTTATATAATTAGTTTATATAAATATCTCATTAATGAATATTTCATTACTTGTGTCATCAACCAATGTTATCTAAATCAAATTTATTGATATTTCAGAAATATACATAATGATAAACCACTATTCCTTTTTTACATAACACATATTATTATCCCTATCAAATGTAAGGAAATATGAACATACATTTACCTTGTAAGGAAAAAATCTTTTCATGTTGTATCAATAAATTCCATATCCACTATCAAACACCCGAAAAATCTTACATCACCATGACAAACTTAATCCATTGTTTTTGTCAATACATCAAAGTATATAACTCATAAAATTAATAAATAATACTCTTATTGTCTATTCTTCAATACAAATATTCATATATTGTATATTTCTCATATAAAAATATCATGTGGTTTTAATAGATGAATGTTCATTATTATAATCTCCTATAGGATAATCACCATGAGATAATTACATGAGAAGTTATCTCAAGGTGTAATGATATCATACCATCAATAAAAAGTAATAATTATAACTTCTAATATGAAATAACAAGGTGCAACAAATATTGTAATGTGCACTATCATCATACTTGAGCTTCTAAGATAATCTATAGAATCTAATTTCAATTACATAAAAATACATACCTCATTTTAATTATAAATAGATCATTATTCATTTGGGAATATTTTTTTAAAAACCTACAGAGTGGTCTTTATTGACAAAAACATTATAAAATACAAGAAAAATAATAATACAAAGGATATGGGACCACATATGGAAAACAATCCAACAACGGATACAAAATTTCAAACTAAATTCATCATAAATTACTGAGTATCCAAATTAAATTAATATATTCACATATCGATATCAAAATAACACATTAATATATTTTCCCTACTTAAATCAACCTATTTCCCCAATTTTTTAAAACCTTATACTTATATCCTAAATCAAATAAAATTCAATATAATTAAAAAAGAAATTTATAATTACAGGTCATACAAATTATAGGAACAATACTATGTAGTGAATATGATTAAAAGTGATGGAGGTATATACATAACTCAATGAAACCATTACCTCTAAACTGATCTGGACTAGAGAATAAGAGGGAAGGGAAAAGGGGGAAGTGGGGGTGAAAATCCCCTATTATTTTCCATCTTCTTTTAGATGTCACCTAAAGATGTAAAAAATGAAAAACATCAAATGAAAATTCATTCCCCATTAAATAATTGGGTGGTATGTAATACCCAATACACATCCATCAACCACACATTTTCTAATTAGTAAAATTGTATATGACATTAGCCACCTAGTGACCCTAATTAGGTAAGACTCCACCATGCACATACACTTATTAAATGTTTCTCCCAAATTCATTCTATTTCATTTAAACCCAAAACCTTAACATAATCATATTATTTTAATGCTATAATTTTTTTTATCAATGCTAATTCTCTTTAAATATTAATAAAATTCAATATGGTCACGGTTTATCTATCATCATTAGCCAAAAATAATGACTCATTATAGTGTGTTACATTTTAACTCCGCCCCACATCATAAAATTTCTCATTTGATAGAAGTGCCTTCGAGAATCTCTCATGGTCCATAATGGTCCCCAAGAACAAATTCACACTCTTTTTTCCAATCATTTTCTAGTCATTTTTGTTCCAATAATAAACCCAACCTAGTGTAAAACTAAATATTCTATACATAAAAAACATAGTTCCCACAAATATGGTTATTATTCCATTAAAAATTAATTTTAATTAATTTTACACTGATTGAACTGATCAATTATTATAAATTTTAATTTACAACGAATTTTATGATGACATTCCATATCCAGATGGCCCATGCATTGTGAAACTCATTTCAATAAAATTACATAATAATAATGAATTTTTTGAATATCAGTTTCACAAATATTATATATAAATATTTATTGTTATAATATTATGCAAAATCATCCATCACTCATTCATTAATATGAGTACCATTAAATTAATTTATTCTTATATTTTCAAAATTATACTCGCTATGAAATATATTATTAAATTATCACTCTATTGTAAACAAAATTTAATTATATATAACTTCTAAAATTCATTTTCCTAGATTACATACCCTTATATCCCTCAAAACCTTTACATGGACATCAAACTAGTATGAAATACTATAATACATTTATATTATATATTGAACCAATTGACACTACATTCTGATAAAAAATTGATACAAAATTTTTTATATATTTTACTAACAAAACACTCCCCAATAATAAATATCTATGAATCAATAGAACAAACCAACCTCATATTGGTTTGGTACGAAAAACATTACACCGCTAAAATCCCTAAATATCCTCTAAGTATTAAAATTTCATATTAATATATTCTTTCATATACTAGATACTAAAATATTACTTTTTTCCTCAATATATAATCCTATCATTTTCATAGTTTGATAGAAATATCAAAACTAATAATGACGATCTATACATGCTATATGTTAATGTATATATGTCACATTGGCCGAATATTAGTGTCTATAACATCATGATGATTTATTAAATCATTAACCTATTTATACTATAATACATCATCGAAGATAATATTTTAATATATATAACTCAGGGACCATGAAATATACATATAATAAAACACTCTATCAATCTATTCTATTTAATTTTTCCAAATAAACCTATTAAAAACATAAACTCCAATAAAATCCAGCTTCTCCATGATTAAGGAACCACCCAATTTATTAATAAATTCACAATGTCAATAAAATATATCATAATATCAAAAACAAATAGTTGATTTACTATATTCCACACCCATAAAAATTTCACAACCAATTAACCACTTATGCTGACCACATCCATTCCCCCACAACATCATGTCAAATTTTTCATTATGGAACAATATTATTGAGACAATATACCCAACAAAAACAAAAAATAATTAACTCCAGTTTCCACCGGTCACTCCACAATAGTGCATAATTAAAGTATCACCTATAAAAATAATATACCATTAAAGTTTCTTAATTATTACACACATTAAATTTTTTTAATTGAATCCATAGGGTCCATAATTTTCTACAATTTTTCCAATACCTCATAACATCATTATTGTAGAGACCCAATGCTTGACGTACATGGAAATTACATTACTTTTGCGGAATATATAGTACATAACAAAAACAAGCACACATGGACCGTGATAGTTTAGTGTCTTGGGAAACTCGGAATATAATCTTCTAATCGTGGTGAAAGATCTTCAACATATCCCATAAATATCTTCCCCGTTTTTTTCTTACCAAAAACAATTATTTATATCCTGAGGAAAAGAAAACATAATAGGGCTGAGCTCAAATGCCCAGTAAGGGTAAACATAGATAACATAAGACAATCCATAAACATTTGAATGCAAAAACCTAAACATAAAATCTAAACATCAAAATCTTGATCATAGACATGAATCTTGGAAGTACGTAAGCCATATATCATAAGGGAACATAAATCATGATAAAATAGCATGGGATTGATACATGTAATTGTGGAAAACATTAAGCTCATGTTATGATTTCAATAGTAGCCAAGGCATTGCTACCAAGACCATCTTGGTGGACAAAGTCCCTTTCGGAATCGAGTTCACTCCTCGTTTCAGTCCTATAACCCTGTACCAGATTAACTAACTGTTCCAGCACTGTCTATCTCATGAGATATAAATCTTTACCCAATGCATTGGAGGGATATATAGGTCCCACCCATCTCATTAAGAAATCATTTTTACTTGTGCCACAAAATAAACTTAAAACATTCATCATAACCCAAAGAATAAAATGGGTTTCATAAACATCATCCCATCATTTCATAATCCATATAAAACAAATGGACATTTCATTATAAGAAATGTGAACCATGTAAATCATGTAGATATTAAACTTGAAACATACACATATGAAATAATGTCATCTTAGATGGAAAATGGTTTTGATAAAACATTTGAAATTAATTCTTGAGTAAAATATCCTTTCTTTGTCAAAATCATTTTCTTTTCAAAAAAATACCATGCACTTTTAAAATAAAAGTATTTTTTTAAAATAGTCATAAAATCATATAGAGTAAGCTTCATGTAAATGATGTTTTATGAAACTGTAAAAATCTGTTCACACTGTATAAGTTAAAAATAACTTTGTCCTCGTACTTTTGTCGAAAAAGTCAAAAAGTACCTTGTATGGTAAAAAAAGATTACTTACATACCATTTAGTAAAACTAAGAAATGGTTAAAAATGACTTGAAACATACATGAAAACACTTTTATAAAACAATGACATGGATGATAGAAATAACCCCAATAAATACTTATGAATAACATTCTCGGATAAGAACGAGAATGGAATAGTTATCCCTTACCTTAGGTCTGATATGCTTCATACATATCCAAACCTCATGTATTATGATTTAAATACTATAATTGAATTATTACATAATCATATTAATTGTTATGATATCATATATGGTCCACTTATTACTTTATATTACCCGTTCTTTTGTAAATTTCATGTCAAAGCAGCGTTTTGGGTAAAACATTTTATTTTTCATACGTGTTTGGACTTGTTGTTCTTGATATTATTACTACTTATATCATGATTTAATTACTTCCAAAATTTAAATCCTGATATATATATATATCATATATTCAGTATAAATAAATATATATAATATATAGATAAATTAAATGAAATACACCGTTCATGGAGACGATAGGTCGTACGTAGGCATGACCAATGATTTCTTTTCCTTATTGACTTGAATGGAAGTAAGTAGATAAAGTATATATATATATGTGTGTGTGTATACATAAATCTAGTAGCTTCATTATATCATATATTTCATTATTATTCATTATATATACATTATAATCATTCTTGAATGGTTAATCATGGAAAATAAATCTCATCACGTTCGTGGAGACGGTATTCTGTACGTACGCACGAGCGATGATATCATTCCCATGATCATGGAATTGTACATAAGTGTATGTATAATAATAAAAAATCAATATCACTTAAAAATAACCATGTATATTTATTTATTTACAGCATTATACCCATCCATTTAAGGTGGTGGTCAAAAATAGATTACACCACGGCGTGGAGACGGTATTCTGTACGTACGCACGCACGCTGATTTCGTTTTCCATAGGATAGATAGATTGTGAAATAGGGTTCTTTCATAATAATAATAACATATCAATATATGAGTGATACTGTTGTTATTACTTCATAATGAAACAACTAAAGAAGAAAAAGTAGAAGAAGAAATAAAGTTGAATGAATCGGTAACAGATATTACCTCTTCTTTGGACACGCCTTTTTGAAACCTCCACTTAGGGCACTAAGATTGGTCTTTGAAGAAGACCAGAAACTCTAGGATATTAATAGTGAAGTGGAGAAGGGAAATTTTTAGTGTATGGCCGAGCATGAAGGCTCAAAGTGGCGTGAGGAAGAGAGGGAGGAGGTGCCCTTTTATAAGGGAGGAGAGGGGCACCTTTGGAATAACGAAAAATATTATTTTATTATTAAATCATATTCGGGGTTTAAAAGCTCAAAATTGAGTTATTTAGAATCTAAATCTGGGATGGGTCTAAATCCTCTCATCCAATAGAATTTATTCAAGTTTTGTTTTCTATTATAACCTTATCATTTAGATTTAACTTTAAGTTAAATAATTTTTCTTTTACAGTGTATTCTTGTTTCTTACACTATAAGGATAATAAACAAACTATAACAAGCCAAACGAACACCAAGTTGTTTATTATTAATATATATAACCTTATCTAAGTCATTAGTCCTAACCATAGTTTTTTAGGAATAAAATAATAATTAATAATATAATATTTGTTTGAAAAAATATTTTATGTCAACTTGACACTATTTGGTAATTTATTTTTGTGAAAATAATAAAAGAATGATTAGTTCTAAAAAAGTTAACTAAATCAATACTAACATGTCATATTAACCTAGAAAATTAGTGTAATTCATAAAATGTCTCAAATTTCATTTATTAGGGTATTTATAACATCAATTTTGTCAATATTTCATTAATAAGATAATTACTACATCATCATTGTGTCATAAATAAATTAATTTATATAATGTCTAAAAATTATAAATAAAATACTATTATGAAGTAAATCGTTTTAACTTTCTAATTAATCTTTATTTTATATTATGTATAACCCTATATTAAATATTATTTAGTTATTAAACATTGCTTTTAACTATTTTAACCCTTCTTTAAATAAATTAATAATAAATGTCCTAATCAAATTCAAGTGGGCCTAAATTGTCATATTTTATTCATAAGGTTGTTTTTGGTCTAAGTTAACTTATCCAATAGAATTAGGACATGTGTTAGGGTAATAATAATATCAATTTTACCCTTAATTTCCCTATTTACTTTTAACCATGGTTAGAAAAGTAAAAAGTTTCTATTCACAAAAATTTATTTTTATCTCATTGAAACACATTTTAGTACTTGATATTAACCGTGTCTCTCAGATTTTTGAAATTCCACTCACAGAAGTGGTAAAATAATGTTTCATGTGAATTTTTTAATTCTCATAGGAGGTGGGCAAAAGACGGTGAAAAGTTCAATAAAATTTTTATATATCTAAATTTATTGTAAAATGACACCAATAACTGAAATTTAACTTATATAGGTATTATGTATCAATTTTCACATAAAATTAATTTAAATAAAATAAATAATTTTTTAAATAAAAAGTCAGTTTTTGAATAGTAATCCCGTGTTTTCACTATTCATCAAAAATTGAATGTTTTTAGAAAAATACAAAAAATTCACCCTAGGATAATTTTGATATTATGAATCCAAAAATGAAATCCATTTTGACAGATAAAATTTATAAAATTTTACAAAGTGGGTATTAGTATTTATAATGGCTAGTTTATATAACATATCGTTGTTTAGTGAAATTCAGTATTGCGTACAACACATGCTATCGTGGAAGGTCACAATTGCGTGTAATGAAAGCCAAGTCTGAGATGCGTGCTATAAAAGCTCTCTTTTTGTTGTAGTGTAAAAAACAAGACATTAATGATATTAAGAAGAATATTTTTCATAAAATCTCGGGGTGTTACATTCTACCCCCCTTAAATTGAATTTCTCCCTTGAAATTCGTCGGGGTTATAAATGTTTTACTACTCAAAAGTATGTTTAATAGAAAACCACATCATAAAATGGAATACCAAATCATGGCAGTAAAAACTAAATTATAAAACATAACGGTTACCCAACTTAACTAATCACTAGGTTTCCACATAAGAGAACATATGTGAAAATATTGATATGGAAGAGAAATCTAACTGTTGTGTTCTGATGGAGAGTGGTAGAGAACATGGCTATGGAAAATAAAACAATCACAAATCCATAGATTTGTGATGATACAAGGTACCATCTGATTCATCAGATATAAGGGCACTATGACAACATTTTCAGTTTTCAGGATCATTTCTATAATTTTGAAGAATTTTCGAATCAAAACAAATAATTACTTGATATTGGTACAATCTCACCGTTGTTCGTGCCTTGAACAAATTTCCACGTCATCTCTTAAAGAAATGAAGTTTAATTTTTCATTCATGAGGTGTTAGCAGATCATGTGATAGAATGATGAGTCATTCCATCTGTTTCAATCAATAGGTTAGAAAAAGTTATCAAATATACATAAGTCCATATATGGTTTGGTTAATCATATACGATTCCAAAAATAGACTTATACATCAACTGTCATAGTGATTAATAAAATAAAACTATTTTATACTAACCAGAGACTTTCTATAGGCTACTGCTATGTGATAAAGGCCTGTCGCAAAATGGTTGTGGGTTCGATTCCCACAGCCTTGTCCGACGCGATGGGTTGTCACTCCTTCTGCAGGTTGTCCTTTTTTTCTAAAAATACAATAATAACTTATGTCCAACATAATAAATTCCAATATTTAGGATTATCCATAATATTGCAGTCTATTCTCATATTATAGTGAAAATGATTACCGGAGATTTTATATAAAAATCATGTTAATACCATCGTTGATCCCAATATGTCATATGATATGTCTTTTTGGTCACATTCCTAACATTCGAAGGCCTTAATCATGTATTCTCTTGAAAAATGAATACCCATTGAATATTAGTGAAAACATGAGTGCTGTCAAAATTTCACTCTTTCCACATACCAAAACCCCAAAATTCTATATACTATAACCATGATATAACTATTTCCTTATATCTGTCATGAACTCATGAATACTGTCAAAAATTTCATTTTCTCCTTATCAATTCATTATGAGAATACCATCTTCTTTCCTAAAATATCTCAATCACTTTCCATGGTTACCAGTACCATAAAATTATTGAAAACCATAATAGAACAATACATAAATATTCCAATATTCCATGATAGTATATACAACATTATTTTGGAATCCCATTATATAAACACTTAATCATTCCACCACATCGTTGTCATATTCAACATCACCAATAGTGATCGCATGGGACTTCCCTTTGTCCTTTGCCTTATGTGGTTTCTCATGTCGATCATCATTAACCCTTGGATTAGGACATTGATTAGCATAATGCCCCATTTCATTGCAGTTGAAGCATTGAAGTGTTGGTGGTGTGTTCTCTGCAGTCTTTTGCTTATTCACATCATTAGCAACCCTTTTTCCATTACTTCGTCACTCAGTGGCTCGATGACCTTCCTTTCCACACTTAAAACATTTTATAGTCCCTTTAAGTCAATCTCCACCAGGCTTCTTTCCACACATTGAGCATAAAGAAACATTCATCTTCTTTTCACCATTATTATGAGATTTCTCCTTGAATTCCATCTTTCGTTTCTTGTCAAAACCATGAGATAGATATGTAACACCAACTTCCATTTCTACCTTGATAGCACAATGCACAATTTCTTCATAGCTACTGAAGTCTCTTATAGCTAATTCCCTTCTAAGATTTGGTTTTAAGACACTGAAGAATCGATCAACTTTACTTTCAGGTTGGATGATAAAGCCAGATGCATACCTTGAAATCCTTATAAAATTCACTTCATATATAACAATAGATTCATCATCCTTTTTATTTAGTTCAAGAAACTCTTTCTCCATATTTTTTCGAAGAATACGATGGAAGCACTTGTTGAAGAATATGTTCTTGAACTCGTCCCATTCCATGGACTCAATTTCATCTCTTGCCCTCGTATTCTTGATAGGATTCCACCATTGATCAGATTCACCTTCCAAAGGATATACTGCTAAGATGGATTTAACATGTTCAGAACATTGATGAACTGAAAATATCTTTTCAGTGGAACTGATCCATTGTTCAACAACAAGTGGATCAAAAGACCCACTGAAAGAAGGTGGGCGTTGCCTCATGAAGGACTCAATAGAATATTGTTCCCTTCTCTGCTCATTTGGAAGTCCAGAATGATTAATATCTTGTGTAAGTATAGAAATAAGATTTTGCACTCCATCTCCCATAACATTTTTTTGTTCAGGAGAAGAATCATTTCATTGTCCATTACATTGATCAACACAGTTCCTTCGGGTTCCAACCATCGTCTAAAACCCTAAAAAGAATATTGTGAGAGGTTAAAATCATGCTAGAGAAAACAACATAATAAAGGGAGAGTACTATCAATATCTAACATCTTAGGTTTAATTCTAAGATCGTTACCGTAATTCTAAGACTATAACCTATACTTATACTTATCCTTAGGGACATCCCTAGAAATACCTTAGAAATATCTCTAAGGATCTCACTAAAGTTCTCACATCCTAGTTTCCAAAGTTTGACTAAACCATTCCTCTGATACCAACTGTAGAGACACAAAGCTTGACGTACATGGACATTACCTTACTTTTGTGGAATAATTAGTACATAACAAAAAAAGACGCAAAATGACCATAATAGTTTAGTGTCTCTGGAATCACAGAATATAATCTTTTAATCGTGGTGAAAGGTCTTCAACATCTCCCATAAATATCTTCCACTTTTTTTCATACCTAAAACCATCATTTGTATCATGTGGAAAAGAAAACATAAAAGGGGTGATCTGAAATGCCCAGTATGGGTAAAAATAGAGAACATAAAACAATCCATAATCATTTGAATGAAAAAACTTGAACATTAAATCTAAACTTCAAAATCTTGAGCAAAGACATGAATCATGGAAGTACATAAGGCATATATCATAAGGTAACACCAATCATGATAATATAGCATGGGAAAAAACATGTAATTGTGGCAACAATTAAGAACATTTTATGATTTCTATAGTAGCCAAGGCATTGCTGCCAAGACCATCTTAGTGGACAAGGTCCCTTTCTGAATCGAGCTCACTCATCGTTTCAGTCATGTAACACAGAACCAGATTAACATACCATTCCAGCCATGTCTATCTCATGAGATATAAATCTTTACCCAATTCATTTTAGTGAGATATAGGTCCCACCCATCTCATAATTAAATCATTCTTACTTGTGCCACAAAATAAACTGAAAATATTCATCATAACCCAATGAATAAAATCAGATTCATAAACATCATCCCATCATTTCATAATCCATATAAAACAAATGGACATTTCATTATAAGAAAATTGAACCATGTAAATCATAGAGAAACTAAAATTGAAACATACACATATGATGTAATGTCATCTTATATGAAAAATGGGTTTGATAAATCATTTGAAATGAATTCTTGAAGAAAATATTCTTTCTTAGTCAAAATCATTTTCTTTTCAAAAAAATGACATGCACTTTTAAAATAAATTTATTTTTTTGAAAATAGTCATAAAATCATGTAGATTAAGCTTCATGAAAATGAGGCATTATGAAACCGTAAAAATCCATTCATGTCGTATAAGTTAAAAATAACATTCTCCTCGTACTTTTGTCAGAAAAGTCAAAAAGTACCTCATATGCTAAAAAATGATTCCATACATACCACGTAGTAAAAGAAAAAATTGGTTAAAAAGGACTTTAAACATACATGAAAACACTTTTATAAAACATGGACATGGATGATAGAAATAACCCCAGTAAATACTTACAAATAACATTCTCGGATAAGAACAAGATTTGAATATTTATCCCTTACCTTAGGTCTGATATGCTTAATACATATCCGAACCTCCTGTATAATGATTTAAATAATGACATTGACTTATTACAGAATCATATTCATTGTTATGGTATTATATATGGTCCACTTATGACTTTATATTACACTATCTTTTGTAAATTTAATGTCAAAGTAGTGTTTGGGTAAAACGTTTTATTTATCGTACATGTTTGGACTTGTTGTTCTTGATATTATTACTACTTATATCATGATTTAATTACTTACAGAATGTAAATAATGATATATATATATATATATATCATATATTCAGTATACATAAATATATATAATATATAGGTAAATGAAATGAAATACACCGTTCATGGAGATGGTAGGCCGTACGTATACATGAACGCTGTTTTCTTTTCCTTATTGACTTGAATGGAAGTAATTAGATGAAATATATATATATATATATATATATATATATGTATAAATAAATCCAGTAGCTTAATTGTTTCATATATTTCATTATTATTCATTATATATATTTTATAATCATTCTTGAATGGTTAATCATGGAAAATAAATCTCATCATGTTCATGGAGACAATATTCTGTACGTACGCACGAGCAATGATATTATTTCCATGATCATGGAATTGTATTGAAGTGTATGTATAATATTACAGAATCAATATCACTTTAAAATTACCATATACAGTTATTTATTTACACCATTATACCAATCCATGTTAGGTGGTGGTCGAAAATAGATTATATCACAACGTGGAGATGGTATTTCGTACGTACGCACGCGTGGTGATTTTGTTTTCCGTAGGATGGATAGATGGTGAAATAGGATTGTTTAATATTTATAATAACATATCAGTATATGAGTGATACTGATGTTGAAACTTCATAATCAAACAACTAAATAATAAGAAGTAGAAGAAGAAATAATGATGGATGAATCAGTAACAGATATTACCTCTTCTTTCGACACGCATTTTTGAAACATCATTTTAGGGTACTAAGATTGGTCTTTGAAGAAGATACAAACCTCTAGGATATTACTAGGGAAGTTGAAAAAAGAAATTGGCTGGGGTTGGCCGAGATTGAAGGCTCAAATTGGTGTGAGGAAGAGAGGGAGGAGGTTCTCTTTTATAATGGAGGAGAGGGGCACCTTTAGAATAACTAAAAATATTATTTTATTATAAAGTCATATTCAGTTTTTAATAGCTCCAAATTGAGTTATTTAGAAGCTAAAGTGGGTATGGGTCGAAATACTCTCATCAAATAGAATTTAGTCAGGTTTAAGAATTTATTTTATCCTTATCATTTAGATTAACTTTATGTTAAATAATTTTTCTTTTACCGTGTCTTCCTGTTTTCTTACACTATAATGTTAATAAACATACAATAAGAAGACAAACGATCCACAAGTTGTTTATTATTAATATATATAACCTTATATAAGTCATTTTTACGAAACTTAGATGTTTATGAATAAAATAACAATTAATAATATAATATTTGTTTGAAAAACTATTTTATGTCAATTTTGACACTATTTGGTAATTGATTTTTTTGAAAATCATAATAGAATGATTAGTTCGAAAAAATTTAACTAAATCAATATTAACATGTCATATTAACTTTTAAAGTTAGTTTCATTCATATAAAGGCGCAAATTACATTAATTTGGCTATTTATAACATAAATTATGTCAATATTTCATTAACAAGATAATTACTGCATCATCATTGTGTCATAAATAAATTAAATTATATAATGTCAAAAAATTCTAAATAAAATACCATTATGTAGATAATAGTTTTATGTTTCTAATTAATATTTATAGTCGAATTTATCTTCTTTATAACCTTATATTAAAATTATTTAGTTATTAAATGTTGATTGTAATTATTTTAACCCTTCTTCAAATAAAGTAATAATAGATGTCTTAATCTAATCCATGTGGGCATAAATGAACATATTTTATTCCTAAGGCTGTTTTTTGTCAATTTAAACTTATCCATTAGAATTAGGACATGTGTTAGGGTAGTAATAATATCATTGTTACCCTTAATTACAATATTTACTTTTACCTGTGGTAAAAAAAGAAAAAAGTTACTATTCACCAAAAATTATTTTCATCTCATTGAACCAAATTTTAGTACTTAATATTAACATTGTCTCTAGTATTTTTGAAATTCCACTCACAGAAGTGGTAAAATTAAGTGTTATGAGAATTTTCAAATTCTCCTAGGAGGTGGGTAAAAGACGGTGAAAAGTTCAATAAAATTTTTATATATCTATAATTATTATAAAATGACTCAAATGACTTAAATTTAACTTATATAGGTATTATGTATCAACATTTACCTAAAATAAAATTAAATAAAATAAAGAAATTTTTTAAATAAAAAGTCCGTTTTTGAATAGTAACCCAATGTTTTCACTATTCATAAAAAATTGAATGTTTTTAGAAAAATACAAAAAATTCACCCTAGGATAATTTAGATATTCTTAATCCAAAAATGAAGACCATTTTGAAAGATGAAATTTATAAAATTTAAAAAAGTGGGTATTACTATTAATAATGGCTAGTTTATATAACATATCATTGTTTAGAGAAACTAGGTATTGCGTACAACACATGCAATTGTGGAATGTCGTGATTGCATACAATAAAAGCCAAGTCCGGGATACATGTTGTGTAGGGTCCTTTTGGTGTAGCGTACAACAGAAGACATTAATGAAATTAAAAAGAATAATTTTCATAAAATCTCGGGGTGTTACAATAATATTTAACTCCCACATAAACCCATCATATCTCCCTAACAATATTTCCATTACATAGGGATCTAAATTTTACCATAAAACATAAAAACATTTAGTCAACTATTAACAAATTCTTTCTAGTTCAAGGGTCAAAATGATTGAATTATTTCCCTAGTTCCACCAATATTACCTACATGAATTTTTTTATGAAACTCTAAAATAATAGGAAAATCTCCTCATAGGTACTTGTTAATGTCATTTGAATCTCGTATCCAAAACCATTCATCATATTAAAATGAAAAAACTCCCTATTTTGTATTTATTTATTTTCATAAATGACTAATCACTCCAAAATAGACATTAATCCCACTATCCAAGGCCATTATTCAATATATGATTTCACCAACCATGTAAAGACAATCAAAACCCACTCTCTTCTCCAAAAAAGAGATATATCACAATTTCACTGACACAATGGTATATAGAAATTAATATTATCTATCAGAGTCTCTTATTAATATAAGAATACAATCATTTTGTTAACATACTTAATAATATAACTCATAAAATTATGTTTCTTTAAATATCAATCATAATCTCGTCGACCTATTCATCATGTTGACCATAACCTTAATCATGTCCATCACCCCTAGAGTGATTCTCTAATGATTCTTAAAAATCTATATATATCATACGAAAACATCATTCCTAAATCAAAATAAAATCAAAACCCATATATGTGGAATATACAATATATAAGTCTTATAACCATGTTTACTATCTTTGAGGGATCTAGATTTTTATGAAATCCCCACCAGGATAAATACACTAAAAAAATATAATAAATTACAAATAAATTTTAAAAAAATCCTTGTATTTCTAATGATATATTCAATATTTCAATTCCTTGTGTAATATATATTTAAAACTAGGACCTCTAACATAGTCTATATTAAAAACGAAACATACATCAAATCCCTTTATAAAACATACATTTTAAATTAATATTATTTTAAAGAAACACTTGTGACCCCGCCCTATTATAAGGAACTAAATTCCATCACTAAATACACATTCAAACATACACCCTTTACATGGTACATCATGAAATCATATTTATGTTTCAACATCACCATTAAATGATGAGAATTAATAAAGAATAAAAAATCAAGGGAAAATAAAATAGAAATGTGTCTACGTAAATGGAAATCAAAGATGATCCTTCCCCTCAAGGATTATATAAATCCATCATACACATATACCCTAATTCAGAAATTGAACAATTGTTGTTTATGGGGAAAATACCTTAGGCATGGAACAAAAAATCTATAAGAATTATTTATATTATGATTTAGAAAAAATAATAATATAAATATCATCTTTAAAATATTATGAACCCATACTCATAATGGTATCATATAAAATAAGAAATTTCAATCCAACCCTATAACCTATCAGGATAGGTTTATAACAAACATATGATCAATAAAATCATCATTACAAAAAATATACATTGAATGAAAAAGAAAAAATTTACTGACTTAATCATAGTGAAAATCAAAAATTATATATGAAAATATTATATAAATTTTCAATCATTAAAATACTAAACCCAAAATAGTGACCAAGATCACAAATTAAAATTGAAAAAAAAATTACGTAAATCCTAGAAGCCACATATAATCTCTAAATGAATGCTCAATCACGTTTCTAGCATATGAGTAAAGAAAATACATAATTATTACAACCTATTTCATAAAAATAAATAATCATCAATTTAGAAAACCATTATAAAAAAATTATGTCTATATAAATAAGGATTCCACCCATTCATTTGGTGGTTAAGAATAGTATATATTTTATCGCATGTTTTGAAAAAAAAATTTCTCCTATTTCATGTTTGGAAACTATAAAACAAGTCAAAAAACTAGAAAGTGATACAACTTTATAATATCCAAATAATATATAATGAATTACTGATTAAACCCAAAGAACAATTGACAACAATAAATCCTCATTTTATACTAGAGATTTTTAACTTGTAGAAATTGGCTTTATATAATGTAGAGACACTACAACCTCTTAATTATATATACATTAGTATTGAAGTACCAAAAAATAATAATAACTGAATATATTGTAAAAATATAGTATTTAAATACATATTTATGATAATTATATTCAAATAAATTTATTACAATATCAAAATATAATTAAACCAAAATGCCACACAATCATATATAACTATGATGGCAATTTTTATGGAATAATAATATAAAATGATACTACTAATAATATATATATATTTATTTATATTAAATAGAATTTTATAAAAGTTTTTCCCCAATTTGTTTCTTATTATAATGATTTATCCATCACATTCCAGAATTAAATTTCTTTTTTATTACCTACATCCCTAATTTTAATGTTCACCTGAGAACTAATATTATAAAGATGGTCTTGAGAAACAATCATTACGTAATTAACCTCAATGACTATAAGAAAATAATAATATATTGTATGATTTCATATTGTGGGAATAAATTATTTCAACATAATAACAATAAATAGATTTTCATTATATGCTACACATGAATTTTAGTTGGTAACCATACCTATATTAGCCAATGATAGTATATGGTTGAAAAAAATAACTACTAAAATTTTATGGGTTAGAATAAATGTTACATTATCATTTTATAAATTTTCAAATAGGAATCATGTACCATCACACAATTTAGATAATATGTGAATGAACATAAAATCCCATGACATATCAAAATTAAACTGCTTGTTATAATTTCTAACAAAATTAGAGTTTCCAATTAGTGATAGTATAATCCCAGTTTGTGGGCATAAAATTACCCAATAATATGAATAAATTTAATGTTATAATAATTTAGCATGCCCATGAAAAATATAAGACTATGGATAATGTGTAAAATACCGTGTTTTTATGAATTAAATTTTTTTTAAAAAAATTAAAGGATTGAGTTAAATGAAACCCCATGTAATAATCTCATTATAGTTTACCCTAGGTTATGTTTTAATACATGCTACACTTAGTATTCATACATGACACACAACATTGTTTTTTTAACCAAAACACATCATTATATATATATATTAATTTAAAATAAATTGTTATAATCTCGATGTTAGATATATAAAAATAAATAATAATAAAAAATTTTAACATATAAATTATAACGTATTTACATAAATGATTTTTTTTTAAAAATAATATAAATAATTCTTAGTAAAGTATTTATATTTTTGGAAATATTATTTTATCAAAGAAATTATATCTATTTCGTTCCTCAATAATAATAAAATTATTTTTTTGACACATTTATAAAAGAAAATTTTTAAACTAAATTTCATTTTTTAATTCTTATTGTGATAATTATCTCCTGGTGAATTTTTTAATTTATCGTATGAGATTAATTTTTCAATTAATACTGAAAAATACTGAAATATTATTGAAAATGTTTTTTGGTTAATTTATATATAATGTAAAACTATATTCTGAATTGGTTATAAATTTTAATTAGTTCAATAATACATATATTAATCCAATTTAGGATTCATTAATTAACATCAAATAATAATTAAATATACAAACACTATAAAATATTAATTATTTCCCCATTAAAACCCATCATTCTCATCATGTTTGTGGGATTAATTTTAAATCAATTTATTCAACTTATATTATTGTAATTTAGAAAAAAAAAATTTTAAAAATATTATTAATTTAAAAATTTCTAATAATTTACACTTAAATTGTGAAAAATGTTATAATTGAAAACAATTAAAATTAATTAAATTAATTAATGGAAAACATATTTCATATTGGTTAAACCTACAAAATAAGGTTTAAAAATGATCTTAAATATTTCAAAACCATATTTTCTATCCTCATTTAGACATTAAATATTTATATGATTAATAATTGGCCATTATTCGGTCTTGGATACAATAATAAAACAAGGGTGGAATTCACTCTTTCAAAAACCATTACAAGTGTACCACTCACCTCCCAAGTATTAGACTACCCACTCTCCACATCACATTAAAGCATAAAAACTAGTAGGATATGCCAAAAGATTACGAAATCCCTTTCTCAGTTCTCTCAAATCAATACATAAACCTTATTTTGGACACAAATCAAACTCAAGAAGTCATTTGGTGAAAACCAAATAGATATAACTGAAAAATATTTAACGTTCATTGATGAATATTTTTCTCTATTTTCTTCAATAAACACATAAATTTATTTTTATATAATAATTATATTATAATATAAATATATTCACTATATTGACATGGTTTTAATTATCGTTTTGAAAAACTAACATACCCAATTCCATCAAATGGGTCACGAAATTATCCTTTCTATGTACAGTAAACTACTGCCCCACGAACTGATGTCATTTTTTTTCCATTACCACCTCTAAATGATGGTCATAATGATATACAAAATGTTTATATATTATATTAATGATATTGATGATATTGTTAGTTTTATATAATTTTTTTATCACAAATAACATCATGAATTTCTTATTTGGAAGTAAGATAATGTTGGTGGTGTGTACTGCATACTGCTACCTCAAAAAGAAATGTGGTTTGTTCACTCCTTACAAAGAATTAATTAAGGATATCTTTAATAAAGATATGTAACATACATGAAAAAAAAAATTAATGCGAAATAATTATTTAATTTTATTTTTTTCAAATAAATCGGAAAATGGGAAATAGAGTTTATGCGTATGAACAACCTACCGTCCCCATGAATAGTGCATTTCATTTCCTATCACTAAATTTTAAAGATTACTGTAAATAAATATATATTGAATATATATGATATTTTTATATTTTTTATATTATTGAGATTATTAAATCCTGATTAGTTTATGTTGAACAAAAATAAAACATCAAAACATATACGAATAACCAAGTAGTGGTTACCTGAAACGTAAAATTTACATGGAATTGTTAATAAAAGAGTATTATTGCGTCATAATAAAATAATATATGGTATGATATATAATAACATTGTTCTATTATATATTTATAATAAACTTATATTTATTATGTTTTATATTTGATTGAGTATTGTGGATTTCTAGACTTACAGTAAGGGGATTTCTAGTATCTATTTTATTTCTAAAAGACTTGTTCAAAATTAACCAATAGATTCTTTTGTGTGGTGTATATACTACCCTATGAAAACATTGTCTCATTAATATTCATAATTTTATGTTTTTTATTTATTATATTGATGTTATTATTTTATAGGTATTATTATTCAAATGATAATTAAAATGAAATGGATTTTTCTCTCAATTTTCCTTTTCTGAGACGTAAGTTATGTTATGAACCTATATTACTTATTGAGGTTTATATACCACCCCACTTTCATGGAATGTCATGAATCCATTTTTCCCAATGTTATTTCGTGTTTCATTTTATGTTTTTAATTAGTGGGGTTTGTGGATCAATGTTACCAAGGATATAATGATTTTATGTTACAATATCCTCTCTTTTTTATTAAGACTGTTTATAGTAAGGGCTCCATATTTTAGATTTCATTATCTTCCCATCATGAAATATCTTACTTTTGCATTTAATCTAGTTATTCATGATATTGACAAGTAAAGGTTCAATATTATAATCTTTGGGACTTATAATTATTAATGAAATGTTATTCATAAAATATGTATTTATTTCAATCTTTATTTAGAAATCTAATTTTCATAGAAGAAATATTTTATAAATAAATTCATTTATGATTTTGTAAAGTCAAAAATTTTTAAAGGATTTTATACACATTTTTTACATGTTTCAATGTATTTTTTGAAATTAAACATCGTTAAATTTCCCAAAATAAAACCCATTTGGATTTTATCCAAAATTATAAAAAATCATTATTTTAATATTTAAGGCATGAATACAAACTTCAAACATCATGACCTATCCATGATTTTATGCTAATTTTTTATGTCATTATCAATGAAAAATAATTTTTTACAATTTTTACATTTTAATATTTTTTTCATGGAGGAAAGAATATTTTCATCAATAAAATTTTTAAATGATTTCTAAAAGCATTCTCTATCTAAGATAGCACTCGTTGATGGCACATATTCTTTATTGGTAAAATATTCCTAGGAAACCATACAAATTAACTCTATAAAGGTTCTCTGATTGCATAGGATTATGTTAATGAAACTCATTTCTATTCCATAGGATATACGATGAAAAAATTATTATGAAATACCCTTATATCCACAGCTTATTCTTTGATGTAATATTTAAGAACTGTATCTATTTTCTAAAGGTTGTGATATTATGAAATGTTTTTGATAAACTTTTAATTTCATGGTTTTGGATATAATTTTGTATCTTGTGGAACACATAATAATGATGTTTACTATAAGATTCATTGGACTTATATCTCCCTCTAATTCGTTGGCTAATTAATTTTTTATCTCAAGAGATAGAAATTCCTTGAATTGGGAGTGAACTTGATATGATAACACATAGATGGAATGGGGAGTGAACATATTTTATTATGAAATGGAAAAAATTATATTTCTACACTGTATAGTAAACAAAGTTTTATTATATTATTTCATTGGTAGTTATAATTGACCAATATGGAAATGATCTTCTTTTCTTACGTGTATGCCACAAATTTCATGTGTTATTCCACTACGATAATCATAGGGAACATGATATTTTATTATATTATGATTTATTTATTATTAACCAAAATATTTGTTCCATAACTCATTTATATGATCTTTGACTTATATGGTATGTTTTTCATATATTAGGAATATTTTCACATACATTTTTGATCATGTTATACATATTTGTCTCCCTTATTTATGCTTATTGAGAATCTAGGTTAACCCATTGTTATGTTTATTTTCCAAATGATATGAAGATATGTATTATGTATTAAATTTAAATGAAGGGTGACGATTTTTAGGGCTTTGTTGGGGTTGATGTAGCTAATTTATAGACCAATGTTGATGTTTTTATCTTTCAAATGTCTTATATATATTGTGAAACTCAACCTTTCTTAATGTATTGTCATAATTATTACAATATCATGTAGTAATTTATATGTATTTTAATTCAAGTTCTATATAGATTGTATAAATGGAAATATTTAGTTATTATTTGGAAAATAATATGATAAAACAATGGTTAGATCTATAAGGTCATTTTAATAATATGTATAAGGAGGAGTTAAAATATATGGAAATGTCCTGGAATTTTGGAAAATGATAGAGTGATTGGATATGATGGAATTATATTCTACTGTGGAGTCTAAAAGTGTATGTTCCTTTATAATAGATATACATTGGGGTACAAACTATAAAATAACACATATTAGGGATGTCTCTCTAAAGAACCAGTGTAGGAAAATGGGCCTTGCTACAAATCTGGAATGGAACTCTTTGATGATATTTACTAGAAATTCAAAAACAGTTTATGAAAAATCATGAATAATTTCAATAGAATATGAATAATAATGAACTAGTATAAACATAATGTGTCATTTAGCAAACAAAGTGTCATGATTTAGAAATCCTATACGTTATTTTTAATTATATTGTAGTTCCCATCACTAGTATTATTTCTTACACTATGAATTTTTGGTTTAGTCAATGGTAGGAACCCAAAGGACAATGCTAATGATGAGTGTTATTGGTAATGAAATTATTATCCTTCAATGATTCCAAATGTTATGTGGGATGAAATTAAAATACTCAATTATATTTATAAAAAAATTTATCTAGTTTTGAATCTTGATGTACAAAAAAATGTAGAAGAAGGGAAAAAATATTTTATTTCGTTTTTTATGTGAAAAATTTGTCATTCCTTATGTGGAATATTTTATCCACTAGTTTATAAGAAATAGATAGGTGACAGTAAAAATATTATTCCCATTCTCTAAGGTTTATATGAAAAAAAGTTATTTTAGTTTTCTATATTTCGTATGGAGAAGTTGATCATTGGTGGACTCATATCATTAAAATGGGGAAATATGATCGCATTGTATCCATTGGTTTTTTTTGAGTTAAGGAACTAATTTTTCAATAAGTAAATTCATTGTGTTCTTCATATAAATGTATAGTATTAGTTCCTTGAGTTAATTAAAATTTATAATGAATCTATTGGGTCCTACATGGATAATATTACAATACATGTGGTGTATGATTCTGTTATAATCATCCATCCAAAACATAAGGTTGATTTATTATTTATTTACATAAATCCAAGAATATATAATGTGTTATACATTTGGGAATTCATTATCTATGAAGAGATTGTTTTATTGGGTATCTGTTTGTAAATGGATTTTGTAGTTTTTTTATCAATGTATTTTTTTTTGAAATGAAAAGGAAGATATAATTCATTGTAAAATACAAAAACCATGAAGATAAATGGATTATCATTCCTTTAAGCTCAAAATTTAGTAAGAAGAATGGAGAAAATTTTCGTAATGAGACTACAAAATGATTAGTTGTAGCATAGATGGTCATAATGGAAATTATTTCATATATAATGTGAAAATATTAGCTAAAAATGTTTTTTTATAAATTCTTTTCCATAGTCCAAATGACTAAGGTAAATTTTTTAAAAAGAGAAACATTGCAGAAGTTAGAATGAGGGAATTGTTTTTATAATATTTATAAAAAAATAATTCAATCCATATATAGATCCTCTAATTAATTTATACTAGTGTTGAAATATTTGTTGGAATGTTTTTCCACCACCAAGTCCACCTCATGAAAATAATTTTCCATAATATGGTTGATATTTGAATGTCATTTCAAGCATTCCATCCGTCAAGTTGTTAGAGGCCACGGGATATAGACGAAACCATTTCAGACAATGTGCACTTTGTTTTTTTAATCACTTCCATGACATGTGTTGGTCCACCATGTTTTATCTAAAAAATAACAAATGATATGACACTAAAAATTTCAACTTCAAATGAGGATGAAATACAACAGGTTCCTTAATAACAACCAATAACCTACAGATTATGATCTCTACAGACTAATTGACAACATGAGGGGCCCAATATAGTATTTGAATAAGCATTTATATTAACTATAATCCAACTAGGGTGAAGTTATTTCATTATTATATCAATGTAAACACTTGGATGGTTGTAACATTCAGCATTTCCCAAATGATGATGAATCATGAAGTCTAAAATAGAGTTGTGTAAATTACCTTTCTGTATCACTCTATATTCATTATCTGTTGTTTAAATAATCATATGACAATAATGGATATTAAATATGAATTATGATTTATAAAATAATTACAATCAAAAAAAATTATGTGAAGTAGTTTTATTAATATGGAAACAAAGTGAATCTTGATCTATGTTGACATTTCCAAAGCAGTACAACACTAAACATGTGAGTAGATGGAACCCATTTTCAAGAACCTATTATCAAAATGATATTATATTTATTTTCATAATCCATAAAATATATTGTATTATGCTAAATCTTTATTAGTATCCCTCTTGTTATAGTTTAACAAATGAAATTTTACAAAAATTTGAAGACAAGTAATTGAAGATAAAAATTATTTGATATTTAATTTTGAAAACCCTCTATATATGTGTATAACTAGAAGGTATAATCCAATTATTATCAAGGCCTATCATCCAATAAAAATAATTATTTTTTTTAATAAAATTGTTGTTCTATTAATTTTTATAATCCAACAAGTCATTATTTGAAGGTTCCAATATTAAAATATAATTATTATTTGAGAAAGGGTAATTCTCGAATATGCTATTAAAATAATCAGGTGAATGCATACTTGAATAGTTCATGATATCATTGATATAATGACATAAATCAATAGATATATGTAGGGGATACACCATTGAGAAAAGTTGTGAGACATTTTAGGTATCCATCCAAAAATTTAGAGAATAATCTATATTAACCATCCATATGGAGAAATAGGTAATGATGGATAAGTAATACTTAATGTCCATACAAATTAATGACTCAATGTAAAGTATAATTTTATTTTACAAATATTTATAAAACATTTTTATATGTATTATTTTACATAGGATACCCCTGTTAATTTATATATAAAAAATTTTATAATTGAAGATATTATAAATTGAAATGATTAAATGTAGAATTAGCAGTGAAACCCCCCGATGGTATAAAGATCACATATCACGTCTCTGATTCGTATCATTTCTCACATTGGTGGGAATCTTCTTCCTGAAAATCATTTCATTCTACATATGGATGAATTTTATTTCATCAAAGGCATGGATTGGGGTTCTTTTCTTAAATAATACCAAAATTGTCCGGGAAGGGAAGTCACATTTTATATTCTAAACACACATATGATCATCCATCAATGAAATAATAAGTAAAAGCTTCTGATGGAGATCAAATCCATTATATGGGGATTAATTCCCATTCACATTTTATTTTTATCTTCTATGATTGGAAAGAAAATAGACATCCAAGAAATAAATATAGTAAATTTTTTTTCATTCTGATAGAATTTCATATTCTTCCATAAAAATGTGATGTTGAGTATTCAATAAAATGCATATATAATTATAACTCATTTTTAAATACTCTCTATATAATCACCATTCATGAGATGTAGGAATTTCATAAGAAACTCCAAGAAAAACATGACAAGGGATTCATTCTCCCTTGTGTGTCACATCAGGTTGATCCTATTTTGTTTGTTAAAATGAAAGTTATATCGATGTGAATATGCATTGATTAAGAAGAATAGAAAAATATTCTACAAAATACTAAGTATCCTCATCCACATATTGATGAGATTTTTTATCAACTTCACAAATCTGAATACATTTCCATGATTTAACTTCATTATATATATCATCAATTAAGGAAAATGAAATAGGATATAACCAATACAACAATTCATACTCGGTATAGACACTAAAAATATATAGTGATTACATTCTCTCTTATTTATTCCCCTAATATATTAATTGATTTTTCAATAGATATATTATAGATTATTTTGATCTTATAGTAGTAGTAATAAAATTTGATATTTTTTTTCTAATAAAAGACAACGATGAGAATGAATAAAACTTTAGAATTGTACTAAAGACTCAAAGGAATTGAAAAAATAATAATAAATTTAAAAACTATGAATTTTGGATGAAAAATGTTTCATTTTCTTGGGTCAAATAATATTAGGATATGGTATATTAGTATATCCATCATAAGTAGTTTCTATTTAATGGTGATCCGAAAAAATAACAATGATTGATATCCATATTTTTCCTATCTTAGATTGATTTTATCAATAGTTAGTAGTGAATTTCTCATGACTATCTAGTCCTATATATGTGTAAATTTGAAAGGCACGTCGGTTTATATGGATAGATGAATGTGAGAAAAATTTGAAGGAAGTGAGGAGAAGATTAGTCAGTTCACCATTTCATAAATTTAACAGTTGTGGATAATTGTTTGTAATATTTAAGGAATAATCCATGAAGGGAATGGGATGTGTTATTGTACAGAATAACATGGATATATATTATTCCTATAGATAACCAATTATTTATGAGAATAATTATAAACTTGTGATTTAGAGTTAGCTATAGTAATTTTTTAATTTCTGATATGGGTGAATTATAATTATTGAGAGAGGTGGTATATACGTATATTGATCTAAAAATATTGAATTATATATTCAAATAGAAGGACATGAATATGAAAAAAAAATTATATTGTTAGATATGATGAAATATTACGACTGCTCAATCAATTACTATCTTAGTAATGAAAACAATGGGGCCAATGATTTGAGTTGAAAGGGTCAAGATGGTTAATATATGATGAGTATTACAAAATATCCAATATTTTTTGATTTTCATAGGCTGAATCTAGAAATCATGATATATGGGGACACATCCATTCATTATTAATTAAATGTTCAACAATTTTTCAATGTGAAAATTATATTAGAGAAAAAGTAAGATGATTAGCTGAAAAAGAAATTTAGAATCAATACCTTATTTTACATTATTATAATGGAATGATATGTTTTAGGAACCATGTATATGTTGCATATATGCCATATTTGAATAAAGTGTTGTAAAAGGATGCTCATAGTTATTCAATATTAATTCACCTTGCATGTATAATGATGTATATAGATTGGAATGTATACCTCTGCGGGGTGACATAAAGGGATATAGTAGAAAGTTATTATTTTAGTTCTTGGTATGTTATAATGTTAATGATTAATTGTAAAATATTAAGAGCAATTTATATCCCTTAGGCATAGTAGAATTCAAATAGAAAAACACCATTATGGAATTTGATGTTGGATTTCCAAAAACCTCTAAAGTGAAGAATTATATTTGAGTTTTAGTCAACATCATTATTCATTCAAGACACTTTATCATAATTAAAGAATACTTATATATGTTTTAGGTTAAGTGGATATACATTAATTAATTTGTGAGGTTTCATGGAGTATCACATTCAATTGTATCTAATTTTCATATGAGGTTAACCTCAATGTTCATTAATAGTCATCAGTATGTTCTTGATATAATTTTGAGTTTTATATCCTTGTATGATTCAAAAATATATGGTATGCATGAATGAACAATTCAATCACTAGACGATATATTGAGATCATTTTCCATGGATTTCAGTGGTTGTTGGGAATAACACCTTACTGAGGCATTTTTTATTATAATTAATTCTTTCTTTCGAGAATTTATAATGATATTTATGAATCTCTATATTAAATGATATACAGAGATTCAACATGATAGAATTTAGTTGGAGAAATAAGTCTATGGAGACCTACGATAACCAAAGAATTAGAAGAAATGATTAATGATATTATACAAATAATTAATTAATCTTGGATTCATTATAACATTTGGGATTATAATGACTAAAATTATATCTAATTAGAAGTTATTGAAAATGTGACTATACTAATTTATCCAATGAACTCGGGTATGATATTCTAGAAGAAAGGGAATATTATGCGTAGGTATTTCATTCCCTTTGAAATTATTGATAATATTGTGATCATATTTTACCAGTTATCATGTCAATTGAACCAATTTTAAGTCCATTATGTGATTCATGTATCTCAACTAAAAATAGAAAATGTGGCCCTTTAAATGTACTGAACATTGAGGTCATACCATAGTGGAATGATTTGCCTTATATGGAAAAACATGTAGAGATTCTAGATCATACATATAATATTATATGAAATAGGACCACTTATATGGTAAATGTTTTATATAGAGACCACCATTTTTAAAAATCAATGCAGTAGCTTGGGTATATTATAAGGAAGAAGTATCCACATTTCTTGAATTAATGAGATGAATTTTGATGGATAATACCATTTTAAGGGATATAGAATTTAACTCCCCTTGTTATTATGAATTATTTCCATTTGGGGCATCCATATTTATTGAATGGATTGATTATCATGAAACACCATGTTAATAATTCATGACATAAAACACTGGGTTATCTTCCACAGCATGCAAAAATCAGTTAGCTTGTGTGACACAGAACAATGAGTTTTAGTAAAGTCTTGAAATAATAATAATGTAGTTATTTAATCTTAGTAGTTATAAGATATCATTTAGTCATTGAAAATTTAAATTTATTAACTAATTATTAAATATTAATTATAATTTTCAAACATAATGGAAATATATTGATAATAAAATATTTAATTTTTGATAATGTACTGATATATTTGAAAATACTATTTTCTCATAAAAATAAATTTTAATTATTTTCTGAACAATAAAAAGTAATATTATTTAATGTTTTATAAAACGAATTTTATAAAAAAACAATTTTTAATTCATAATTTTAAAATTATATTAAGTTAAATTTTTTTTGATTTTTTGGAAAAAATTATTTTTGGATGAAAACTGAAAAATAATGAGATGAAATTTAAAAATTCCTTTTAATTTTATATATTATTAATGAAAAAATATATTTTATATGATTTTTTATGCTTAATTAGGTTTATTATACATATAATAATTAAATTTACTCTATTTTAATTGATTTAGTTTTGAAATTGAATAATAAAACATTCTAATCTTTTGACCATTTCCTCTTCAAAATCATAATTTCCTATCATGTCTACAAAATTTTAAATAACATTATTTCAATTAATGGATTGGAATTTGGAAAAATGGTTTTCATAATTTTAATAACATTAATTTTTAATGTCTACTTTTTTGAACATTATTTTTATCAAATGTTAATTTCGAAATTAATTATAATTAATTATAGCAATTAAATAAAAAAATAATATTACTTGGTTGTTAAGCCTAGAATATAATTATTGAAGATGACCCAAAAGTTTTCAATGACCCATTGGATGGAAATATTTATAAAATATTCTTTATATTATTAATAACGGACTATTATTTGGGACTTTTTACCTGAATAAAATTTTCATGGAAGTCACACATTCAAAATATTAGTACTCCTCCACTCACCTCCTTTATAAAAGGCTATCCACTCTCCCTCTCTCATCACACCTTCAAAAACAATTTCATAGGAAAATATCTACCACATTAAATTTCCAACATCCAATTTATCATCTAGTAAGAAAAAATTCATTCAAATATCCCATAATGTAAGACCTTCAATGCAAAAAAAAGAGATACATGAGGATGATGTATCATTCCTCATTAATTTTTTTTTCTTTATTAAAATACCCCATAAAATTATTTTAGTATAATTAATATCTTAAGAAATAAGTTTCATTTTTATACTAAAATATTTTTTGTAATTTATATGACATACAACCACAAATTTTTTTATCAAATGGGTTATGAAGTCATCATGTGTGTGTATGGTGTATAATAACCCTACGAACCGATAACATTATTTTTTCAGTTATCACCTCTAAAGGTTTGTTATAATGATAGACATGGTATTTTTATAATATATTTATGATCATAATTATATTATTATTATTATGTAATTTTTATATCATGCATACCTTCATGACTTCCATTTTCAGGGAATACAATAATCTCATTCATGTGTACGCTGGTCTACCCCCTCACGAAGTAATGAGAATCATTCAAAAATAACACGGTGTTTATTAATAAGTGGTTTAATGAAAATATTATATATATATATATATATTATTAAACTATAGTTATAATATATTATTTTATTTTATTTCAATCATCCTGATAAGAATATAGAAAAACAACATTCATGTGTATATATGATATATCTTCTCCCTGAACTGTGCATTTCATTTACATTCAATAAATTTTATGGATTACTATAAAACAATAAATAATAAATATATATGATATTATATCATGTTTCAAATTTTATAGATGATTAAATATAGAAAAAATTATGGGGAATAAAAATAACACATCAATACACATATGAAAAAAACGATTATTACCCAAAACAGAACCATACACAGAGAATTATTAATAAACTATTAATATAACATTAAAAAAATAGAATATGTTATTATATATTTGAATATAGTTCTCTCATAGATTCACATTAAACTTAAATTTAATATACATTCCATTTTAATGAGTTTGATGTAATTCAATAATTAAGGTAATGTGATTTATAGTCTTACATTTATTTCTTGGAGACTTATTCTATATTAACCAATCGTTTCTATTATAAAGTGTAAATAATTACATATAACATGATCTATCATTAATAAATATAATTTTATTGTAATTAATTATTCCATTTATGATTTTACTTCAATATGTGCAAGATTCCAACTATAATCTAGTTGTAGGGGATTTTTGTCTTAAATATCCTTCATTGAGATATATGTTATTTATGAACCAGTATTCCTTGATGAGGTGTATAAAAATACACATGGAAATTGAATATACAGAATTTAATCAACCTAATGGTGTTATATATTTCATTTTATGTTTTTCATTCGTGTGGATTATGGTTGATTGTTTCCAAAATTGTAATGATTTTAGGACAAAATCTCGTCCATTATTGGGATCATTTATGACCGTGTTCCAAGTGATTAAATATGATTATCCACCCCTCAATACATCCTATTAATTTTATTGCATTGGATTATTAAAAGATATATCTATTTAATAACCCCATTTTTCAACTCCCTTATACTTAAAATTAATTAAAAATATTCAATAGAATTAGCATTTATTTCCCACTTCAGATAGAAATTTATTTTCCTTCAAAACAATGTCTTGTTAATATATTTTATTTTTTTATTACTTGATTATTATATTAAATATAAAAATTACCGATGTTTTACCATTTATTTTACATTTTATAAGATGTTTTATGTAATTTTCTAAAACAAATCCTCTTTTGGATTTAAAAAAAATGATAATGGAATATTCATTTTAACAAGAATAACATGAATGAAAATTTCTAACATCATGACCTATAATTTTCTCAAATATTATATTATATTCTATAAAATTTACTTTCCTATAAAAATGATTACTTTTTATTATTTCACAACGATATCTTTATAAAATTAGAATGGTGATTTTTCAACATTAAATTATTTAATTGATTGAAGAAAATTGGTCTCAATGTAAGATGAAACAAGTTGATGTTATCTTTTCCATACTATGGATATTATCCATTGATAATATTCATATTCATTATAAGAATGGTTTAAATTTTTATAAAATTAAGTTTATGAAACTAATTTATCTTCTTTGGGTTATACCATTAGGAAAAAATTATGTAACCTTCTTATATCCATGATGTAATCAATGAATAAACGATTGTTGAATCTATATAGTTTCACATGTAATGATATGATGAAATTTATATGATACTAATTTCATTTAAATTTATTTTAAATAATTAATTTTTATGGTCTTGTTGAATTCATAAATATTTAATTCTGAATGATATGGTTGATACCCATATTTCCATGCAATGAATTATGTAAATATTTATATAACTAAGGAGATAAACATTTGTGGAATGTATATTGAACCTGGTACAATAGTTAATGGTCGGAATTATGAGTTAACTCTTCAGAGTATGAAACTGATTAAATAAGGTTTAAAATCATTATATTAACATGTTTTTTAGATATGATGTCATTGGAATTCATCCTTGAGAAATATGGAAATTGTTTTCTATACTTATGTATATGGAACAAATTCCATGACTAAATCCAATATTATGATTTATGGTTCATTTTCATTCATTATCATAGGATTTATGTCTTATTAATAGAAAATTTTTATTACTTGAATGATTTATATGTTCATTCATATGCCAACCGTATTATTCAAATATTATTCGCATGTTATTATACCCTTATGGTCATGTTATGAATACCTATATCCCTTATTCATCCTTACTGGGAATATGTTATCACCCATTCTTATGTTTCATTTCCCAAAGTTATGAAGATATTTTTTATGTATTATATTTATAATAATGGCACTAATTTTAATTGTCATAGTGTGGGTTGACATAGATCACATACATTCATGTGTTTAGGTTTCCATAATTCAAATGACACTAAACTACTACTATCCTCACGCATTTGTTTGAGTAATTTAATAAATATTATGAAAATATAATGTAATATCTATTTATGTTAACCCTTGATCGATATTAAATTGTAATATCACCGAAAGTCTTTAATCACCTCTACATAAGTGGGAATATCCTAACATTATACTGAAATATTTATAAGTGAAATTAATTTCCCATTCACTAAGAAACATCATAATATTGATCATATCATCCCATTAATAATCCATATTGTGATGTAGTCATTTTATCATCCAATGTAAAATACAATACATAGCCCATGTAGGTAATTCATTATATTTCATTTATCATATTAATATATTTGGTCATATAATCCCATTTCAATGTAATATCAATATATAGGAATAAAATCCCTTCTTGTAGGAATTATCCAAAAATAGAAAATGTCATCTGTTTACCTGAGAAAAAAATAGATAAGTTGTAACATCAAACCGTTATAAAATAAATAGAAGGAAAACTAGTAATATCATACAATAAGATAAATAAGAAAAAGTATATTTTCAATGGATCCCATAATCTAGAAAATGTTATAAGTATACATGATATTTTTTAACACATAATCAATACCATTATTAATAGGGAATCATATCCCAAAACATTAACTCCATGATTAAAATAAAATAATATTCAAAAATATATTATATAAATTTCATTATTAAACCATGAATAATTTCTTATTATCTTTTTATCCAAGTATTATTTTGGGGATCATGCAGAAAATAGATTCAATATGTCCCATAACCTATTTACAATCTATATAATGACTTCATATCATAATAAATGTTAGACTAAAAATTTTTATGTACATAATTCCAAATGACAGTAATTTTAGGCCTCAAATTATTATAAATCTCTATCCTAAGATATATCCTAAAAAAATGAGCTCTAAGTTATCAATTGATTATCATGAGAATGTATCATGGCCTACTACATTATAATATTACAATGGATACCCTTATAGGTTCCATGTAAAACAAACATAATACATTATATTATCGTTATAAACATTATTGACCATATAAAAAATTGAATCTATCAGAGGACCACATATGGACCTTATACTATCATTCAACTCATTAGACATAATGAATTACCATTGGGATCAAATCCACATATACAGACCTAAACACCGTGCCTGAAACATCATTACATACCTAAAAATTATATAATAAAATGGAAATGATTTTGATTCACCCACCTAAAAATTGACTTAACCCTATAATTCATATCCTATCCATCTATTACTAAGAAATTATTCGTCACCATCAACATCCATGATCCCCATTCCCAATCCATGTACTCAATAATTAGTTATGTCTTATATATGTTAATATATATATAAATTACACCATAATAAAACTAGTTATATTCATGTAAAAACCTATCTAGTGACATCCCATAGTTAAAAACACAAATGACATTCAATATAATTTTGATTTTATACCTTATAGACTACATAAAATATATTAATCAATATTGAAAACCAAACTGATAAACAATTTAATCCCAAATTAATGAAAAAAATAATTAACTTTGGGACTTAATGATAACAAAATTATACATGACTATGTGGGTTATATTATCCCAATTAATCCTTATAATAAATGAGAAATAGAAACATATTTTTTACCTACATCTACCCTCATAAAATGTAATTTTACCCAAGCCCTACTTCTAACCATAATAAATTAGATTAACATGTTTAATAATATAAAATAATGAATAAAAGTATAGGAAATGTACTTAATAATCCAATTTACCGCATATTATTCTTTTATATTCTATAAATAAAAGTATTAATAAAATAGAGGATATGGGAAAGAGATCCCTTATGATTTTTCTATCCTCTAACAGAAATATCAAAAGGGGGTACAAAATAATGTGGTATAAATTAGAATTTATACCCCATTAATAAATACTAAAATATGTTGTGATGGTTACCTGATGAACCATTACTAACCACCATGTGGACCTATATATGGTATATTCTATTATATCCAATAAAATATACTTCTATATCTAGTGGTAAATGCGTAATCATTAAATTTACAGCTTTGATAGTTATCATTGTAGCGAAATTTGATTCCCAAAAAAATAAAACCAAATAAAAGGATAACTGGATCACATACATTTTTAAGTTTCTTTTTGTTTTTATTTTGTGATAATAAAGAAAAAAGCTTATAAAAACAAAACTCATTTAATTACAGGGTAATTTATTCCACATAACCAATTTTTTTTCTATTTCTCGTTAAGTAACACTCATCATCCAAATAAAATATAGTCTTGAAATACATTATTCAACATTAATTTTCAATAACCTGGGGAAAGGGAAACATAATAATGGTGAAATGAAATGATTAGTGAGGATTAGAATAATAACTATTAATTTAATTTCATTAATGAGAATAAGAATTACATAATGTTATGATGAAAAAATCAGCTTGTTTCTGTGAATCGTAAAATAACAAATACCATCAATACTAGATTTTTTAGTCTTGAACCATTGTAAATGGACATAGCTTTGGAAATGATATAAAAAATAATAAATAATTATCCATGTCAAATCAATATTTATTATAAAAAACGTTATAAAACCATTATATCAGTTTATAAATTGTTATGGTCTAGTAGATCTCTATCATCATAAAACACTTCCAATTTCCTTATAGAACCCTTAAAATTTCAATAAACATATTCAAAAAATCTAAAATAAATTTTCATAGAACATAATATTTAGCTAATTCATTAGATCCCTATCTAGGAACACCATTAATTTAACATATAACGGGATAACCTGGAACATTCTTGAAATCCCCATCACGTATGATGTAATTGGACCACCTGACCTTATCTAGGACTCCACATTTATAAATTGTAACGATTTAACTTATTTTCATCTTGGATTCCAGATTAAGAATGATTTAATTATATTACCTTATAATATATCTGATGTCATATTAATTATATTATGTCTAAAAACCATAATACGAATAAGGTATAAATACAATTAAATTCACTATAAAACAAATAAAATAATTATTATTTCTTTTATATTATAATTTAAGAAATTAAATAATGGGTTTCATGTAAATTTCATTGAACCATGATTGAATTGTTGAAAAATTGGGTTTAATAACAATCTATTTGAATCATGGATAACACTCAGAAAAGAAATTGGCTAAATAAAAATATATTATAAACAATCATAGTACATCAAGAGAATAAATGTGGATGATTTCATTTAACAAAATCACTATTGGATCATAAGTAACAACTAGGTATATTGACTTTGATGAATAAAATTTGAATTAAAATATCCTTAATGACATCTTTAGGAAAATACCCTTTTAAATTAAAAAATATATTTTTAAATCATAAAATGTTTCAATAATTGATTTCATTTAAAATAACCATCAAATATTATAAATTAATCTATTAAAATTTTTTATAAATTTAATGATCATGTTATACATCTTTAATTGAACAAAAAAATATTATAAAACATTTGTAGAAAACATTATTTTTGAAGGAAATGATTATTTGACACGAAATATGAATATCATAAAAACATTATATTGAACTGATGACTGAATAAAGAGAAAAAAATAAAGTGAAAAATGTATTATAATGACTAAATAAAAATATAATAAAATTTATCATAATTATGTATATTTAGATCGTAATATTTCAACATTGGAGACTTAATAACAATCAATCCCGACATAAGATTTTATTTGAAAATAAAATGCGTACCAATTTTGAAACATGGAATAAAAATGCTCATAAATGAGTAATATTTAATGAATTTTATAATATTTTTAAGATAAAAATATTAATGATAAAGATTTTCCAATGGGAATCATATAAATCTCATAGAAGAAGATAGGTGTATAAAATAATCTATGTCTGAAAGAAAGAAAATTGTGAAAAAAATTGATCACCGCATGAGAAACATTTAAAACATAAACCAAATTAAATATGGTTAATAATATATATATATATATATACCATTAAATTTAGTTTATGTAATTATAATATATATTAATGGTCATTTTATACACCACACATTACAAATAAGTGAAGAATATTGCCTAAATCTCACAGAAATAGTTTCGAGATAAGAAAATCATTACCTCAAGTCCAACTCATCAGCCTTGTTCATTATCTTCATGAAGAATAAAAATATTTTAATTATATACATTTTAATTAACCATTTTTAGGTTTAATGTACCTTCATTGCACTAATTTCTATGTTATACATGAATATATAATCACTTGGGTTTAGAGTCAATGTTGTGACCATATTTGGATTATTTGTCCAAAATGACTTTGGTAGGTTTCCAACGGTCAATGTGTTCATTATATAAATATCAAAAAAAATATTCAAGGAATAATTATAAAATTAAAACCAACCATGAAATCTGGTTTTATATTTTTTGTCATATAGTTATGGAGATGGTGGGTCCTATGTACACATGAGTAAGATTTCTGATTTTCAATGATAATTATAGAAAATAAGGTAATTAGTATTTACTTACTACACAATGGTAATTATATCATAAATAAAATATATTTTAACTTTAATTATATATATATATATATCATTCTTGTGTTTTGGTGAATAAAAATTGAGACACTTCTTCATGAAGGCGAGAGTCCACACAAACAAGAATTATGTAAAAACATTTTTAGTTGGTGAAATCGTAAAAAATAAAATTATATATTATATTTATAGAATGAAAAATATATCATTATTATCATCATAATGTATTTTATATGACATATATACATTATCATTACCCTAATTACAGTCATTGAAACACATTAGGGAAAAACGAATCACATCACTTCATGAAGTAGTAATCATCCACACACACAATTGATTTTATCATATCTCATACCTAATGGAATGTAAAAAATGAATATAATATATAAAGAATTAATATATTTATTTATTTAAAAAATATAATTTATTTACTTTATATCGATCATCATACATAACGGTAAGAGATGGTATTGAAAAAATGAACAACATCGGTTTGCATGAAGTAATCTTCCATACACAAGAATGACAGTTTTGTAACACATTTGGTAGAAGAGGAGATAGATGTAGGTCATAAAATTATTCTATTAGAATTCATATATATTGAAGATATATATTATGTCATATAATATGGATTTTGTTTAATTTAATGGTGATAATAATGAAATAAAATAATGATATTGTTTGAAAATCATTTACTCTATTTGGGTATCCACAATAGGTATGCCATAAATCCATCCTAGGTTTGATATATGACCAAAATATGGATTCCCAGATTACTTTATAGATTTTTTTATTATATATGAGTAATTATATTCTAATCTATATGTCTTTAGTGGTGTAAAGATGTGGTGGGGATTGAATGTCCTTATATAGTTGAAGAGGAGTGACATTTTTGTAAATACTCAAATATATTCAAAAAGGGAGGTAAATATCACCTCATGTGGATCCAAATTTTTTAATTAATTGGTTTTATTAATCATATTATCAATACACACATACAACATATTATAAAACACATATTTAAAAAAAATCCATTTACATATATGATTCCTTATTTTTACAATTTTTTTCACCATTGTAACTTATTTCGTGACACAGATAATTTACCCATTATTTTTATGATACAATTATCATTATTAGACAATTTGGGCCCAATTATTATAAATATTAAATCTAATTTATCAAATAAAATATCTCTGGTTTGTTCAAATTAATTTTCAAGCAAACTCATGTAACTCACAAAAACATTGTTTTAACAATATCAATGCTAACCGAGATTTTACTATTTATAGATCAAAATAAACACTATCAAAAACTAGGAAAGTCAATAGATCAAAGTTTATATTTTAAAACATTTAAAAATAACAATATGTAATATGATAATATTAGTAATATGAAATCATATACAAAAATATAATTTATTTTAAAAAAACATTAATATAAATTCTAAAATTTTTCAATTAATTTGAGTTTAAAATTATCTACACTATTATGGAATTAGAATATATTATTTAAAACAAATTTCTCATGTAATATTAATATCATAAATAAATTAAAAATAATAATTGATTCAATTTAATTAAATTTATTATTTATAGTATCACTTATTTTATTAAATTATTAAATAAATAATTATGGTATTTTTATTTCATAAAATTTATAAGAAATTATTTTGTATCTAAATACTAAATACAAATTTTTATGATAATAAAATAAATTAAACTATAAAATACAATCCATTATATATTTTTTTATTATTTTTTTCCCATATCCCAAGTCTTTATTGATATGAATATCAATGAATGTTTCTTTTTTTCTTTTTTCATCACAAGAATTATTGTATGGGCCATATTTAATGTGAATTGAAATAAAAGTTCAATATTTTAGATAGATTAATATAAAAGGTCTAAATATATTAATTAAATTTAATTAGGATAATATTATATGTCATTTACACATCTTATCATTTTAGTTTATGAACAGGTAAATCCATTTTTACCTTTACAATATTTGATATAATATTTACAATTTTCTGTATTGATATACTTACAAAAACAATTTTAAACATTTAAAAAATATAAATGAGGATGAATCTAAATATAAAATCCATTTATCAAATTAAAATTCCTATAAGGTAAAATTTTTAGTTTAAAATTAATCTTGTAGATATAATGAGAAAGTGTGTTTTTAAGAGAAAATGTTCAAAAGTTAACAATGATTTCTATCATAAATTACAAATGACAATATGTAATATAAAATAAATATTTTAATTTATATAAATTTATATAATATTAATTAAAAAATTTATAAATATCATTAATCATTATAAATTAATTGAATGTACTTGTTTTTTAAATCAAAATTCAACATTTACACTATTCATCAAACAATTAAATTTTTTAAAATAAATACATAAATTCAACATAACATAATATATCTATTGAAATTATAAAATTTATTTCATTTTATCCAAAAAAAAATCTATAAGTGGTAAAAATTAATTTAAAATTCCTTGTGAAAAGAGCTATTAAACCATTAGTTTGAAAAATAACATTTTTAAGATATCATTTTTTATTTTAAATTATTCTTATTTTCTTCATAATTAAATGATATTAATTTTATTTATGTGTAAACCATTTTATTAAATAATATATTTAGTACTATTAATACCCACCAATTTAATAGCTCAGTTATTTTGGTTATATATATATATATATATCTTGAGTAAATTTTTCATGAACAATATGATATGAAATATAATTTTACTGATATAAAAAATCAGGTTATTACATCCTCCAAAAATTTAATAAATTTCATCATGAAAAATTTAATTTTTTCCTGGAAATAATATGATGGAATTTAAAAAAACATCCTTCTATAAAACCACATCATAAAAAGGGATAAAAAATTATTCCTTAAATAAGACATAGAATTGGGTACACTAGTAATATAGAATAAAAAATCACAAGGATTCTAGATAGGTTGTGATATATGGAAGTGTTAGAAAAGATTAAATCCTTATTGAGGCTGATTTGATGTCACTAATAAAAAGTATGTGAATTATGAATATAATGTTAAGGTACTAAAAACTATAAATCACATATGATAATAAACCATTGGGTCAAAATAATCGATGTTTTTATGATAACATTTTTGACCAATATTCTTTTCCACGAGTTCATGGATTATATTAATATATAGACTAATAGAATTTGTAAATAAACATAAATGAACAATATAATATAATTTTTTACTGAATTTTTACCATAATCCCATATTTTTCTCTAAATGATGAGTATTCACATTTAATTATTCATTCTAAAAATTAAAAATATCTTTTATGGCCACATTACCAAAAAGGGAAAATTATGAAATTAAACCTATATTTAGACATTATCCGAAGATAATATGGTTATAAAATGGTAATATAATTCTGAAAATATATAAATCTTTATATTTTAGATTAATGTTCACAATTACACAGTAATATCGAAATCTGAATATAAATTTTCCCACGAATGGAAACTCTAATATAATAAATCACATAAAAACATAAGTATTAATGTGTTTTTTAACGTCAATTTTTATATAATTATTTTCATCTTAAATACACAAAAAAATAGTGTTATCCTTTTTAAATAACATTAAACACTTATTCACTGAACCACTACATGGTCCTCTAGTTATCCATATGATAAAATATAAGTTTCCACTATTACCTCAATATCCAATATGTTATAAACCCTAAAGGCTATAGAACCCATAAAATTTATTTCCACGAAAATAAAAATTTATAAATCATGTTAAACCAAATAATTACATAATCACAAACTTTATAAAACACCTCCCAAAAATTCATTAATCTGTTTTAGATCTCATCTCATACAAACTCAGCATGGCTTCCAAGACATTGAACTAATGTTAATTCCAATAATTATATACCCATAATAGAATCCATATATATTAATACAAACTCATTGAAATTTCCTAGACCATTTGAGTCATATACAATGTTGTAAATATGGTGTTTTAGGTGTCTTGGTATGTCAATGTGACACATTTCAACACTTTTAAAATATCCTAGTCTAACAAGTTTTCAAATGGTGTCTAACAGTGGAGGTGTCTCAATACAATGATGTCTCACCCTTATGGTTTCATAAACAAGACGTTTCTCACCCTTTTAGTGTCTCATCCTAGCAGTGTCTTACCCAGGTGATGGGTTACTAGTGGTCATTGGACCTACAATGCCTCGTCCAGTGGTGTCTTCTCTGGTGATGACTCACTGACGGTGGAATGAGGTTTATCCTAATGGTGCCTCATTTGGAGGTGTCTCGTTTTTGAGGTTTCTCAGTAATGGGTCATCATCTGGTGCTTCCTTACTCGATGGTGTCTCGCAAATGGTGTCACTACCATAGGTTCCCGATCTGATAATGTCTCAATGGCGGTGCCTCATGAGTATTGTTCCATACTCATCCAATTTTTCACTTTTTGATTTCATTATATTATATAAGATAAATTTAATGACAAATTTTTGAGGCATTGAGACTTATTTAAAGGCCATAAATTATATCTCTATTTCCCTATGGATTTGAAGGAATTGAATTGGTCAGACCATATAGTCTTGGCCCTAAATGCATTTAATGTAAATAGTAAAATATATCTAATTTCCTTTGAATAAAATCTGATCTTCCAAAAATTAAGAAACCCTCCCCTTTGTTCATACCATCTCCATTATCTTTAGACTGGACATCTCCAATGTCTTTCTTTTAGTATAATTATCCATATTTTGGTCTGTTATTTACTAGATATTCCCTTGTTGTACAGATACCCAATTTTTTTGGTGAAACCAGGAGGTGATGGTCATTCTTCTCATAGATATGGTAGTACATTGTTATTAAAAGTATTGAATCATGGAGGATTGGTATATAGTTTTCTACCCTTGTTAATAACTTATTTTATGGATAAAAAATTATAATCTAATTGGTTTATGAATCAATATACAAGGGTTGGGGAACAAGACTCAAGAACATTCTTTATGTTTGAATTTATTATTTATTGATATTTTTATGTTCTAAAAACCAACATAAAATATTGTTTTTTCGAGTCTTTTTTTGCAATGTATGTATTGAATAATTCATTCTTGTTTTGATCCTTGTTTAATTCCTATATATAATTGTTGGTTAACCACATACATTAGGATAATAAATGGATTCCCTCATATCATTTATTTTCTGTGATAACCCCAAAATTTACGAGTGGAATTAATCAAGGATCACCTTATAATGTCTATAAATTTTATTTTCATTGGTATGTGTGTTTATGGGATTTGTTTAATTGTTGTGGCCTTTGTGTTTTTGAGAAGTAGATTAATTTTTGTAGTACAATAATGTTGTAAGGGGTGTGCTGTGATTATGCAGTAGGGTTGTGGAATATGGTATGGTAAAAATGTGTTGATGGATGTGGTTGTGAGTTAGGGTATGGTTCTATTAATATGATCAACTAGGTGGTAGAGTTCAAATAATGAATATAGGGTTTTGTGGGTAATTGTTGGAGTCTTATCCCATAATAAATTTCATAGAGCTTCACCCAATATCTCGAGGTCAGGTTATGTTGTACCATTAATGTAAAGTCCAACAATTTATCATTGTTCTTCACCTCCTGAATGAATGTTACTATGGATCTTGATTTTTTTAGTTCCTCATAGTTTCATGGGAAGTGGTGGGATGAATTAGTAATTTTTTAATATTATTAGAGTGACTTTGATGGATTAATTAATGAGAAGAAAGTGGTTAATGAATTATTAAATTAATTGGTGTTAAAGATATGGGGAATTTTAATATTAATTAATTAATCAGGGCTCCTGCACTTATTTATTTAATGTTTTACATACAAAAATATTTATTTATAGGTTGTAGATAAATAATTGGTGTTTTGAGATGGTTTGTTCATTTATGAATCCATAGTTTGGTTTAAATTTTTGGGTGATATACATATATTTAACTTCTGGTAATTTCTATAGACGCCCCACCCATGATGAGAAATATTTTAATAACACACTTATAGTAACAAGGGGAGGGGTTTCCACCATCTAGTGAGAAGTACATATGGCTTGGTACCTTTCCCTTTTCACTCTCTCTTATAGGAGAAAAATGTGTGGCAGAGGTTGTGATAGAAGGAGTTTTTTTAGTACCCTAAATTGTGCTTGGGATAGACCATGTGATTGAAGGAAGGGTGGTTTGTAGACCATGTTTCTTGGGGTGATATGTTATAGCCATTGTGTTTTTGGGTGAGGTCATTTTTTCCCTAGGGTATTTGGGATGAGTTTTGTTGTGACTTCTCCTAGGTCTTCAGGATGAGATGCGATGTGATTTTTCGTGGGGGAATATGTGTGTGTGGGCGGGATGGATTGAGACACCTATGTGTAAGAGATATGGATGTGTTTCAAGGCCCACGTGTGTACTTGTGGGATGTTTTTTTGAGTCACATTTGTATCATTGAAGGATATGATGTGGAATATAGAAGGGGTGTGAGTTCTAGGACATATGACATTGAAAGTGTGGGGTTTGATTGTGGTTAGGTGATACAGGGTACCACATCATCGATCTTCTTTATACCACATTATACTACTTGACATGTGTTAAATGTTGAGCGTGCCTTGGTGAGGTTTGGATTTGCTAGTATACATGTTTGGGTGGAATTTGGTTCGGTTGTTTTCTCAAGGGGGAATTACTAAGCTCCCTTAACATGTGTGAATGATGAAATGTCTTTCATATTGAGTATACTAGAATCCTCACCCTACGTATGTAAAACTATATTCTCGTTTTCAAAAGGATTATGTGGGTCGTACTGAAGGTTACTACCTGTTGCTTTGGAATAGATGTTGTGCTGATTCTTTAGATTACATTTTATTTAGACAATAGGGACTTCATTGTTTTTTATTCAATACTACTTCATTCATACTTTTAAGATGGTTGTTAGCATTCTATTATACATACATACATACATACATACATATATATATATACATATCTAGTTGTGTGAGTGTCTTGGAGTTGTTGTCAATGATTCATCTTATCTCTGGATCTTTTTTCTTATAATGGGTAATACCTCCAATATTGTGGGATTTATAATCCCTTACTGAATGTATCCAACTTCAGACCTACTTAAGATGGGACCCGGGCGTTATTATCTATTCTTTTAACATTTCTAACCTAGGAGGGGTATCTCTGGTTAAAGGGGGACATGAAAACATTGTATCAGTGGTGATTTTTGAGATATATAAAGGATATTGGATTTATGAATGATGAAGATTGAATGGGGTGGTATAGAAGTAGTTCTAGTTGACCTTGGTGCATGATATAGGCCAGTAGACCTTCTAGAACACATGATTTTAGGGTCCATAATGATCTAGTTCATAGACTATGAACCTATTGAACAACCAATTGAGATTGACCTACTTGTGGGGTAAAGACCTATGAAAGGTTAATGAATCATAATGTCTTGTGTAATTTTTTTTAATTAGGTTGTTTTACGAATGATTAAATGAATTAAAATAAATATTAATAATAATTACCCAATTTTCAGTCTTAAGAAATCATTTTTATTTTCAGTTATGGATCCTAGTCTTTCTCTACCTATGGCTCAGGTAACTATTGTTTAGTAGGTTGATCTGGTTGATCATTGTAGGGTTACATAGGATAATGTGGTTGAATAATGGGACATGACATTGTATGTTTTCTAGTGGAAAAAAATTGGGAAGTATGAGGGATGTGTTTCAGATGCGGAGATAAAGAGATGGTTAAGGGATCTTGAGGTCTCTTTCAGTTTCATCTTGGTCCTAGAAGAGTATTTTGTCCCATTATAAGTTAGTTATATGTGGGAATATTCACATCAATTGAGGATTTTGTATCTTTGGGAGTGGAAAGAAGAAGACCATTTGTTGTTTTCCTTCTTGAAGGGGTTCCAAAAGAGATCATTTTTTTACATGAATGATATGAAGAGGCAGGATATAATCTCCCAACCAAATGAGAGTATGTCTGTATGGGAGATGGAAATCATGTTCATGTAAATTCTTCATTTTCCTCAGGAATTTTTCCAAATGAGGAGTCTCATACTAGATGTCTTCAGGAGACACTTATTCCTTCTATCTAGTATGTGCTCACTACTTTTTCATGACCACCTTATATGGATGCTAAATAGAAGGAATAGGTGATTGGGAGGATTCACATCTGAGGAGTTCAACCACAAGAGGGTAGGAAGCAGTATTATTTATGATGAAAAAATGTCAGTGGAATATCTATGGATCCCAGACCTTCAGGTTTTCTACCAAAAAGGAGTCATCCTCAACAGTTTCCTTTTTGGAATTCTACTTCTATTTGTTTCCATGCTTTTCCTAGGAGATTTGTATTAGTTCTGATTTTCGGTTGTGGGATTTTTGGTAATCACCTGAGATAGTTCCATGTAGTTCCCAATGCTATGTTTTTTGGAGGTGGATATGTTCAGTGCTAGATTCAATAGAAATTTCCATTGAGACCATTTCACCAACATGGGAATTATATTTTCTCTCAATCGAGGAGAAAAGGAGTTGGTAGAGGATGACATCAAGATAATACTCATGGTTACCGACCATTACCAGAGTGTGGCCATAGAGGTGGTCACCCGTAGAGAGGGATAAGAGATGTACATGTTCAGTTACATATATGGAAGGTATGAGTTTAATAGATAACTGAGATCGTTAGAGGTATTATCAGTTTGATTAGTATCATAATTTGTGCCTTGATTGATTCAAGAGAATCACACTACTTATTTTGACTAACTCTACCCTATACTCTAGTACTATCCAAATATAGTCTTCCCATTCCCCTACTAGTGAGTACACCTGTTGGAGGGAATATAAGCTTGTTTGATTTGTGTCAATGGTGGAGACTGATGATGGGACTACATAAGGAATGTGGGGGTAATTTCATTATATAGATAAAGCCATACAAGGTCATCCTCTACATCTACTAGTGGTATTCAATTTGTGCTATTTTTTATTTCCTCTGGAGGCGAGTTGTGTGTTCGGGTCTGGATTTCAAAACGTGGTTTTCATTTGGGAGTGGAGTTTTCAATTAGGATAATGGTGCATAAAACCCCTTCCTTCCATGTTGGACGAATTGTTGGTGGAATCCATGGAAAATAATTGGTATAGGTTATGAGGGTCATTAGGGAGTTACTAAATGTTTTCTCCAAGTATGTTTTGATGGTACCCCCTTGATAGGATGTTGAAAAAGGGATATAAAACAACCCTGATGCATTACCAATTTTTATCGATCCTTGTCAGATGAAACATTTTGAGTTGTAGGATATGAGGATTCAAATGGGTTATATGATAAATAAGGGTTTTATCAATACCAGTGGGTCTCTATGGGGTTCTCTTTTGTTGTTTGTAATGTTTGCAGATGGTGGTATAAAGTTGTGTATAAACAATCAATGAGTAAATTAGGTGATGTTCAATAATGGTTACCCTATTCCAATAATATATGTTATTTTTTACCAGATGTGAGGGGTGAGTTGTATTTATAAGATCAATCTGTGTTATAGATATCACCTGTTGATAGTGATGGATGATGATATTCTGAAGACTACCTTAGATGTAGGGATGGGAACATCATGTTTATAGTCCCACCAATTAATTTTACAAAGTCTCGGACCATGTGTATGTTTCTTATGAACACTATTTTATTTGAGTTCATGGACCATTTATTTAATATATTCATCAATGATATCTACTTCTACTCATAGTTAGAGGAACAAAATACAAAGCATCTCATAAATTTCCTTCATGTTCATTGATGACACCAAATCTTGTTATTGTTATCCAAGTGTATCATATAGAACTTATAGGTTCATTTAATCTTAGATTTGTTTATTTAGAAGGTTATTGTATAATAACCATCAATAGGTGATGTGGTTCTTTCTTATGAATCAACCAAGAATGTGGTGAAGGAACACGATTTCCTTGATCTCATAAGCTATTACTGGTGGATTGTTCCTGATTTGTCTTGATTTATAGCTTCTTTGATAGCTTTATCCAATATGGATCCAAGTTTTGTGTGGATTGTCTAGTTTTAAGTATCATTTATTCACCATAATGGGTATTGGGTAAGATTTATATATCTCTAGTTTCATAAGAAAGTTGTGATGTTTTAGGTGTTTTGTGATGCTTCCAACAAGGGCATGAGATGCATCTAGACACTGTAGTAATAAATGTCCCCATAAGAACCTAGGAAGTTATATACACATGAGTGTAACTAGTACACCCCAAATCTAGATCTAGTGGATGTTTTGTTTTTGTTTATGTTCTGGAAGTATTACCTTCTTGCAGAGTGCTTTGTGGAATTAACAGATCACAAGAGTGTGAGGTATATCTTTTCCCAGTGAGATCTGAACATGCGATAATAGAGGTGGATAGATATTCTTCATAACATTTATATTTATATCTCTTACACCTGAGGAAGGGGGAATATATTGGATGATGTTTTAAATTTTGAATCCATACAAGGGTGTAGATCAGGATTCGGCATATTCAAGGACTGCTATATAGGATTTGGGATCCTTGAACATACATGTAAGGGTGGATTTTGGTAAAGGATGTCTATTTGAGATGATGGTGTGGTATACACTAATAAACCTGGTGGATGAGTCACATTGGGGGGAATTAGAGGTATATTTGAAGGGCAGTTGATTTGTCCATGGTGATACTCTAGAGGGATGTTCGATGGATAATAATAAATAAATGATATTTCAAGGAAGGATATTTATTCTAGTATAAATGCATAATATATTTCTTCAGGAAATCCACAGCTCACCCTTGTAAGTACCCCTATGAATTTATAATATATACGGTATCTTGATAAATTAGTATTGGTGGAAAGGGATGAAACAATTTGAGGTGGATTTTATTGAGAAATTATTTGTTTTATATCATGTAATGGTTGAGAATCTTTTTCATGATAGTTTTTTTTCAACCCATAGATATTCTCAAGTGTAGATGGGATTATATATCGACAAATTTCATCATAGGGTTCACATACAACAAGGACATTGTGATTTTATCTAGGTGATAGTGGATAAGTTAAGAAAATCGACTGACTTCTTAATGATCAATTATTTTGGCACAGTGGATACCATGGATAAGATGAATCTAGATGAGGTGTTGTGGTTTAACATAGTTCCAAGGTTCATTGTCTCAGACCAGGATTCACATTGTTACTCACAAGTTTGGAGGGGATTTCCATGTCCTTTTAGAACATAGTTATGCCCCAACCCTAATTTCTACCCTTAGATATATGGGAAAATAGAAAAGTCTATCTAGAAATTTGAGGATATGTTGTGGGAATGAATCTGGGACAATGGTTAATCATGATTATGATAGTATCCCTTGGTAGAGTTTTCATATAAAAATAGCTATCACTCAGCCATTGGTGTTTCCCTATTTTAGGATTTTTACAGAATACCATTTCATTCACTGTTTTGTTGGGAATAGGTTGGGTACACAACCGTTCTTGGTCTTGATAAGGTGTAGAGAAAGACAAATCTTTTTTAGATCATTCCGGAGAGGATGAATGCAAAACATTAGTGACATATTTCTTATTTCGATCACAGAAGTAGGCCTTTCAAGGTCAGGGATAGAACCGTGGGTTTTATATGGTTTCCCCTCAATGTTGGTAGTGAAGATTTGGAAGATGGAGTAAGCCTTCTATAAGGTTTTCTGGGTCGATTGAGGTGTTGCTGAGAGTATTAATCGTGGCGTATCTGTTGGATTTTCCACTACATTTATAGAGGACCATGGTGTCTTTAACATCTCTCAACATTTTTCATATCTTCATAATGACTTTAATTTCATTGAATACAAATATTTAGATATTGAGGACAGAATGATGTTTGTGGAGAGTCCAGTAATCATCCTTGACTGTTTAGAGAAAGGGATTCATGGACAGAGCAATCCTTAGTTTCGTCTGTTATGGATGCGTGGTGGTAATGAGGAGAGTAATTGGGAATGAGATATGAATATCAAAACCCTAAACATAGAGTATTTTTGAGTTTTTCCATGATCTTTTTACCCTTGTAAAGTGATGTCGGAACATTTTATATTATATGATGAGAAATTTCCCTTGGTTTTGGTTGGGTCTAGTGATATTTCTACTAATGTGTTGATATACAAAACCAGGAGGACCTAAGAATAATCGATACACATTGACTACAATGTTATTAAACTTGTGTGGGTGATTAAATTCTATCTGGATAATATAATATCCTGACATGTAGGATGTAATTCTCCGATTCATGTGTTCATGATGATGTGGTTTTTGTGGTAGTGCAGTGATTTTGTGATAGTGTGGTTATGTGATAGGAGGAGTATGTGGTTTTGTAGTGTGTTTTTTGTTTATTTAGTTTGACATGCCATCAACAATGATTATAATTCCTTGTTAGGATATGTTTAAGGAAGTGTTCTTGGGTGATGAGGTTCTCACTCCAACATTGATGTGTTTAGTTGTTGTTAATGTTTAAGGTGTGAAAAGATCCTTCAGAGGTATAATAGAAATGGTTGTTCAGAACGTTTCATCATTTTCCCTTATGGTTTATTTTGAATTCCGGAGGTTGATAATAGTATGTTATTTATCTAATGTAATGTCCTAGACCATTCCATTTCATTACATTTTGGGAAATATTGTGTTGGAGGTGTCCTGGGAAGTCAATAAGACTCATTTCAAAACTGTTAAAAAATTCCCAATTTTTCAATTTTTCTAATCGTTACTCACATTAATGGTGTCTCTCATTGTTAGTGTATTTCACCAACTGTGTCACACCCTGGTGGGATCTCACCTTAGTGGTGCCTCACCATAGCGGGGGCTCACATGTAGTGTCTCACCTTAGAGGTGGCTTATTGGTGGGGTCTCACCTTAGATGTGAATCGTTGTCTGTGTAACACCCTGATAGTCTCTTGACCAACAATTTCATGACTGGTGGTGACTAACTGATGGGTAGGTGGTTTATCCTGAGAATACCTCATCCATAGGTTCCAAATATGGTGGTGTTTCACTAAAATGCCACATCTGATTATGCCTTTTATGGTGGTTTCTCATGGATGGTGCCTCATCTAGCGATGCCTCATCTGATAGTGTCTCCCTAGTAAAGCCTCATGACTATTTTATCCAATTTTTCTAGTTTTTTCTTTTTTATATCATTCATTGACATAACTTGGATTTAAGGCCAAATTTGAAAGTATTTAAGACCAATTCAATGGCCATAATTTTCAATAATTTTTTATATTAGAGTTTTGAGGCTATCAAAATGTCAAACAGTGTTTCCTTGGTCAGATACACCTTTAATGGAAATATTAAAATGTATCGAATTGACATTCAATCACATATGATTTTCTTAAAGTCAAGATTTCTGGCCCTACCTTTATACCATAAAATTTATTTTATGACAATAAATCCCCAATGGATTCATCTATGGAGAGTTTTCTAGAGTTTGGTTTTTGATTCTCTTAAGATTCACCCACAGTACGCATGACCCAATTTAGTGGTTAATAAAAGATGTTTTGATCACTTTTCTTCCACGTAGGATTATCATTCATCTTTGACTATTGAGCATCAAACGGGAAGGTTATATATATAGTTTCCCTTATGAATATAGTTTGTTTTATACATAAATATAATTGAATTGGTTTAAGAATACATATATACAGGTTGGGAAGAAGTGACACATGATCATGATGTATGGTCAATTTCATTATTTCTTATGATTTTTAATGGGATAACAACCCGTTAAAAGCCATGTCTATTGGGGGTCCTTTTCTTCACACTACATAGCTAGTGTAATTCATGATTATTTGGGTATTAGTTGAATGATTATATATGAATGTTCGTTAACCCTGTATATTTGTATAATAAATGTATACCTTGTGATCATACAATTTCTCTAATAACCATAAAATTTACAGGTGAAATTAAATTAGGGAATCCTTATTAAATATCAATTTTGTTTCCTTGGTACATGAAGTTATGTGATGTGTTGAATTGTTGTTTCTTATGTTTATTGTGGAAATGGATGACATGTGGTTGTGTAGTGGGGTTGTGATAGGTGTGCTTTGATTATTCTACACGGTTATGAAAACTAGTTATTCTCTAATGTGTTTCTATATGTGTTGTGATTTGCGAGGTTGTTTTTTTATATGATGAACTAGGATGATATGTTTGACGAAGGAAATTTGTTTTGGTGTGGCTAATTTCTAGATTCGTTTCCATTAATAACATTCAGAAACCTTCACCAAATATTTTAAAGACATGGTATGATTTGTCATTATTGTGAATTTCATCAATTTTATGAGGTTCATCGCCTATTAAATGACTATTACTATGTTTCTTGATATGTGTAGTTCATGATAGATTCCCTGGTAATGATGATATAATAGAATAATTAGTTGATAAATTATGGAGTGAATTTGGTTGGTTTGGTAAATGAGATGATTTTGGTTATTTAATTATTAAATTAATGGATATTGTACATGAAAGGAATCTGAATTCTCCTTAATTCATCAGGTCTCCTCATATTTTGTAATGAATAATTTAGATACTAATAAATTCCTATTGAGGTTGTATCAAAAGTGATAGTGTTGTGAGAATGTATGTTCCTTTGTGAGCCGATATGTTGGGATAGATTGTTTGAGACTGTAAATATATTTATATTCTTATTATTTCATTACGCACCCCACTAATACAATAATATATGTTATGAACAACCACACAGTCCCATTGGAGATTTGTTTCTACCATCTGGTGAGGACTATGAATGGCTAGGTACCTTTCCATTTCCAATATATCTTATAGGAGAGGTAGGTGTTGTAAATGATTTGATGGCTAGATTTTTTTTAGTTATATATATGGTGGTGGTTTTGGGCAATTTGTTTGTAGGTTTGGTTGTTTGTATCCAATGTCTCTCTATAATATATTTGATAGAACATGTGATTTTTGGGCGAGGTGGTTGTTTCCCAGGAGCCTTCAGGAAGAGTAGTGATGTGAATTCCTATGTCTCATCAGGGTGTCATGTGATCAGATGTGTTTTCTAGATTTGATGTGTGCAGGTTGGATGTGTTGTGAGGCCCAGGTGTGTGTGTGAATGATGTGTTGTGTGGCCATGGTGTGTGCAGGTCGGATTTTTGTGGGGCCTTAGTGTGTGTGTGTGATGGATGTGATGTGGCATATGGAATGGATGAGAATTCAATGATGAATGACATTGGAAGAGGGTTCCATAGCAGGGGAAAAGTGGTAAGGGGAAACCTATCATTAATTTGTATTATACTATATAATAACACATGATGCATGTTACATGGTGAGTGTGTGTTGGTTATCTTGGGTTTGGTTAGTATATCTGTTATGGTTCTATTTGGTACTAATGTTTTCTCACATGGGAATTAGTATTCTTCTTTCACATGTGCACAAGATACATTGTATTTCTTAATGATTATACCTTTATGATCCCACAAATTTTATAAAAATGTTTTCTGGTTTCATGGAAAATCACATGGACCATGATAGGCATTACTAGTTAGGACCTAGGAATGTATGTTGTGTCATCGAATTAGCATAATTTTTTTATTTATAATGGATAAAATGCATTTTTCGTATTAGATATAATTCATTCTTGAATGTGGGATGATTTTTGGATTTCTCTTATATGTATATATATGTGTGTCTTGGATATCCGGTAGATGATTCCTCTTATATCCAGATCTTTTTTCTTATAAAGGATAATGCCTCCCATATTGTGATATTTGTGCACCCATGGTGCCAGTCGCCAACTCGGGTACTACTAGAGGTGGGACTCAGGGGTCATTAAATCCCTTTCTCCATTTCCATCCCAGTAGTGGTATATTTATCTATAGGAGTTCATTCCACTCCCATAAAAACATCATAACCTCTAAATAAATTTAAATTGAGCTCTCATGTCATCACTAGTATCCCCAAAATGACCCTCTAGATTTTGTGATAAATTTATAAACATTAAATTTCCATTATTGAAAACGATAATTGAAACCCAATATTATTCCATCCTATCCCTTGAAAAACAAAAAGTGAAATTGGATCAATTTTGATTCTAAATTTTTTTTTATATATTTATAAGATTTGGATGAAATTCTACATAAATAATTCCCATGTCATTAAATTAGTATTTCTCCCATTTAACCAGTCATTTGATATTTCATAATAATTAGCATCAAAATGCACATGGAAAGCCATTTTTAAATAATTCGTTTGAACACATTCATTATCACATAGGGAAAAACATATGAAGGGTGAGCTCAAATTATCAATAAATGTAAACCAAAAGTATTAAAATTTGAATTTCATCAATAAAAAATAAGAATTGTATAATGATATTTTGATGTAATCATAGTGCATGTGAGAAACCAAAATAAACTAATACTTATTAATAACTTATTCATAAATCCAAAAACATGGAATATAATTTCCAAAAATAAAGGATTCATACGAATAAATAATTATAATTAATTTGATATCAACCATGATCAATGAAAAAAATAATAAACTCATATCAAGCATAGATAAAACACGTTAGTATCTTCTAACATCATCATCATATAACACACACAGAACCCTTAAAGATACCATACAATTAGAATTAAAATTCAAAAGACATATAATAAACTAATTCAGGGGACATAACCATTAACCAATTCATTGTATTTATATATGGGTGCAACAATTGTATAAGAAATAATGGGCTTACACGATATTATTCCCCCCCTTGTAAATGCTATAACGACATAACCTAACATTATTTGGGTCACCCTCTCTATCTGATCCACCCAATCATATAATATATAATTTCTACACCTATCACTATTTATGTCACCCCATTATATAATAAGTTTCGATGAACCACAACCTGAATAAAATAGAAATAGATATATTTTCATTAAAAAACTCATAAAAATTATTATTCAACACATAACTCAATTAACCCACAGAGAATATATGGGATTTCTTTTAATATATTTGAAACATGATTCACCCATTCAAAAAAAATGGGTTCCATATCAATTTAATTAAAAAATGGTAAACCCTTTTAAAAGAAATAAGATCCATAAAAACTGCATTAAAAAAATATGAATAATTCTAGAGAAAAATGATGATAGTATCATAAAAAATTTTCCACATTAGATCATAATTAAAAACAATTTTTTACATTGATTCCTTGAAAATAAAATAAAATATTATTAAATAAATTTTGAGGAAAACACCATTTTCATTTTGAAAACAACTTCGAAAATTATAAAAATCATTAAAATGAATTTATTTGAAATAAAAATCGAATTTTAAAAAGGAATTCAACAAAAATATATTAAACTTTTTATTGGAAAAAATATCCTTCCACCATTGGAAGCCTATTTTTTGAAAAAAAACATATAATATATTTTTGGTGGACATTGCTCTAATAGAATACGTGTTTTTTACTGATAAGATAATTTTTCATTTAAAAATATGATTTTGAACTATTGATTATATATAAATAGAGTAAAATAAAGGGGAATTATGTAATCGAATAAAAAAACATATAATATTTCATATTTCAATAATTATTTATACTTATATCATGTTATCTTTTTCATTGGAGACTTAATCATAATCAATCTAGATATATTATGTTATTGTATCCTAGAACTTCTACCACATTAGAAACATTGAATAAAAGTCCTCATGATAGAAAATAAATTTTTTAAAATTATAATATCATTAATATTTGTATATTAATGACATAAAATATCAAAATTTATGTATATATAACTCATAGAAGAATCTAGTTGTATAATAAAATATACATCTCAAAGGAGGAGAACTGAGACCAAAATCCCTTACCACATTGGAAACATTAGAACTATAAAGCCGATGAAATAAAGATACTGAAATGGATGATTAAATACATATATATTTAATATAAATATTCATAAACCAAATTCATGGTCATTATATTCAATATTCAACAATAATTATTTCTAAATATTGAATACATATCATAAAAATAAAAGTGATATTAGAAAACCCTTACCTTGAGTTTGATTCAATACACTTGTTATTTATCTTCTAAAGTTATAACATTATGATTTTTATATAAATTCTCGTTATGATATTCAATAATAATATTCCTTCTATTATACATATTACCATGTTATATATGACCACATAATTTATTTGGATTACAATTGATTTTTTGACGATATTTAGATTCTGTGTCAAAAATGAATTTTGTAGGATGAATATTATTAAATATTTATTTATATCACATATATAAATATTCATAATCCATTACTAATTTTAATGTAATATGTTAGTGAAAAATGAATCACATAATTTCGTGAGGCTTTAGTCCATCATACACACACAAAACATTATCATACCACCTAAAGAATGGAAATTAAAAATTTATATATTACTATAGAGGTAAAATTATTTTATAAATATCATATAAATACAATAGATCCATCATTATACCTAACTGTAAATCGTGGTAGTGGAATAATGAATGACATCAGCGAGCGTGTCGGTAGTCCACCGTACACATTAACAATTATTTATTAAAATATATGATGAAAGTTGAATGGTTATAGGTCATAAATGAATTATAATATAATTGAATAATAGTTAATATACATGAGTTATTATATGTTCAAATTTTATGAATAATTGATTGATGTGGAGAATGAAATAAAATAAAGACACATGATCACGAATTATACCAAATCTTTGGGTATCCTAGTTAGGATATCAATAAATCATTCATATCATATATTTAAGACTAGATATATATTCTAGGATTCAGGGAGAAAGTTAAGATTTAATTTTTTCATGTGTTATCCAATCCTGAATGATTCATAATTTTGATGGTGTTAGGTGATTTATTACCCTTTTAAAGTCGAAAAGGAGTGGAATTTTTTGTAATTACCTATAATTAGTCACTATTGGGATGTCAATATTACCTCTAGAGAATCCAAAATAGAATATTAAATGGTTTATGTAATTATATGAACCAAAAACACCTTAAGAAACAATGTAAAACATATTTTTTTTAAATGTACCTTACCTTCTATGCTTCCTTAATTTTACTATTTTGGTTTTTCACCCCGACAACTAGTTTTGTAACATATGTAACATATATATTAAAAATAAAAAAGGATCATTATTAGATACATTTATCCCACTTACTATAAATATGAAATAAATTATATCAATTAGAAACTACAATTTATGGTGGAAATGAATTTTATCACAATAACATGTAACAAGAAAAAACAACTTCTTGACATTAAAATTGATAAAAGGGTTTTTAGAAAATATGTTTAATATAAAATATTTTAAAGAATTTTTTTTAATTTAAAATGGTTTATATTATTAAATATATAAAATCACTTGTAACAATATGGGTTTTTAGTAATATTAAATCATTTAATGAAATATAATTTATTATCAAATAACATTAATGTAAATTTGATATTATTCATTAAATTTTAATTTAAAAATGTGAAGAATACGATAAAATTCAAATATATTATATTAAAACAAGTTTTCCATGATATATACATCAAAAAAATTACTAGAACTCTATAAATCATTCAATATTGTAAATGTTTAATATTTTTAGTATCTTTTTTTTATTTTATTATTTATTAAATAATTACAATGTTGAAATTTCTTAAGAATTATATGTAAATATTTAATGTATAAAAAATCGTGATGTGTTATTATGAAACAATATAAAACATATATTTCAAAATAAAATCTGTAACTGAACCTATGTTGCTCTGTTTCACATCCCAAATACGTGTAGATAACAAAATAAATAAAGGTTATGTTTTTATCAGTTTCATTACGTAATTATTATATTGATCTGTTTCAAATGGAAGTGTAAATAAATATATTTATTTTAGAGATATTAGTTTAAAAGGTAGAAATAGATTAATAAAAATAAATTATGTAATATTTTATAGATTTTATACTCTTATGTTTTATCACTAAGTAAATCAATTTTTAACTTAAATATGATAACTATTTTTTTTGATTTCACTATTGATTATTGATAAAAACTAAATTAACCATATTATATATTATAAATTACATGGATTCAAAAAATAGAATCCATTTTTACTAATTCAATTAAAAAACCCAAAAGATATTAATTTAATATTAATCTTGCATATGAGATGTGAATGGAAGGTATTGAAATTAATATTTTGAAATGATTATAATATTTTTATATAAAAATTATAAATGAGAATAATTAAAATAAATTTTTTTTGGATTGATTGGTATTACATTTAATAAATATTACATTAAAACAAATTCAATAAATAATTTAACATTATAAATTATATAAATAATAAAATAGTTTTCTATTAAAATTTAAATTTTTAATTATTCAATAATTAATTATATTATTCATAAAAATATGAAAATTGAAACCAATGATATTTATATTATTTTGATTTTAAAATTTAAACATATATTTTCAAATAATGATTCTAAATGTGTTAAAAATTAATTTTTAATTTTCTGTGGAATGGGGGATTAAATCATCTTTCAGAAAAATATTATTTCCCAAAAGATATTTCTTTTTTTAAATTGAAATAAATCTTATTTTATTTTAATTCATTTTATATAAATTTAATTTTCGTTCAACCAATATAATTTTTATAATTAAGTTAGTACCTTTCATAGTATATAAATTAACGTTTATTTCATAATGGTTCTACATATTGTTGGCCCTTGTTGCATGGAATTTATGTTTTCGAATATAATATTCATCCTTTCAAAAACTCATGATGTTACATACTCCATATTACATACACCATGTACTGAATTCCACTAGTTTGGGTTCATATTAACCTACATAATCCACCCACCCAACTTTTTTATTTATTATAAACCCCAAAATTTATGGTGATACATTTTCACCCAAACGAGAACCTCAATAACCTACAATAATTCAGTTAAAATATATTTTACAATTATAATTAAAAATTAAAATTAATGAAATGAAAAAATTCTCATGGTCACACTCTTATTACAAACTAACTTTTTTACTCTAATATAACATACTTGTGTTAGTCACTAAAGTACTCATGTATAAATTACGATTTTTAATAATACGATGTTGGTTATTATTTTAACCATTAAATAACCTTATTTAGTTTGTAAATGAAGATACCACATTAATATAATATTAATCAGTCCAATTTATTAATACCAACTTCCCCGCTAATATCATTATTCAATAATGAAAAATTGATATCGATTTTATAATTATTAATCTACAATTTGGACATAATGGAATCAAAATATATAAGCTGTTTTTCATATAAATGTGATAAAATTAACCATCAAACTCTATTACTTATATTTCTGAATAAAATTTTTAAAAATATATTCAATTTATGAAACTTATACTTTTTCATTGATCATGTTTTAAGGATGAACGATAATTTATTTATTATGAATCTAATATTTTTTAATAAGATCCCACTTCAAATTATATTCAATAAATTTTATCTAGTTATGATTTAAAATTGAACACTAATTTTAAAATGTTTTTTCTTCAATATTCTTTCGACAAATTATCTCAAAAACATCATTTGATTTTATATTTTACATTTTCATTCATTTTTTATCTTTCGTTTCAAATTCAGAATAACATTTTTAACATTTAAATTATTATTTAAACATGATTTATATATACTATATTTTTAGCATCATTTCTCTAATTATGTGAATTGGTATTTTATTTTAAATTTCTCAAATATCATCAATAAATACATATGTTATAGAAAATTATATTATTTATCATCCAAGATGATTTTTTTTAATCACCAATTGCTATGTCAAAAACATTTACACCATCAATTTTAACAGAATTCATAAAATGTTATTATTTTGTTGATAAGAACCTCTTTTAGTGTTTAATATATAAATATACCATCATATTCTCTCTCATATAACATTCCTCTACACAATAAAGTCATGTTCATCAGAAAATAATTATCATAAATATAATTTTTTTGATTTATATTATTCTTAGATCATATGTGATTTATATTCATGTTATAATTTGTTTCATGTAGATAATAATTTATCACAAGCCTCCAATTTAATTTTTTTCTATAAAAACAATATATTTATTTTATTTTATTTTGAAAATATTAATCCATTTTTTTCTAACAAGATAATTTTTTTTATTAAACATATTAATATTTTTGGGATTGAATGGGGAAATAATATCATGATGGTACTCACACCTCTCATGAAACTCTCAAAATCACCAATTAATATGTTTTGTGGTATTTAGGGGTCTAAATTTCATGATATGATTTCCTATTTATTATTCAATACATATTATAAAACTAATAAAAATTATGAATCTTTTAAACATTCTAAAAATTAATAAAAAAATGATATATTTTTATTTTAATTGAATAAAATTGTATAATAATTATCATTGTTAATTTAAATCAATCATTTTTGTCCAAAAAATCAGGATGAATAATATAAAAGGGTTATTATGTTTGGATTCTAACACCATGGTCTATGACTAACCATAAGGATAATTTTAGTTATCTCACATATAGATTTTGAATCCAATTTGATTTTATAAACATTTATTGTAATATATTCCATAATAAATATTAATATATTATATTGACCATTATTTGAGGGCCTTCAATTCTATAATACATTATAGTAATTTATAATATAATATCATTATTTATTTTATCTAATTTCAAGAACCACGTTATAGTAATTTTATTATCCTTTACTAAAAAAACATAAATCTCTAAATATCATTCCAAAAAGATATATTCTCTTAAAAAGTCACATCATTTATAATTTTATAGATCTATAAAAATTGATACATTTTCTGTCATCCCCCTAATATATATATTTATTATTAGAAAACCAAAAAACATATATTTTATATCATTATAATTTTTTACATTATATCCATTAAATAAATGACAGCCCAATATCCTAAAGTCCTGGTATATTTAGATATAATAAAACAGTAGTATTTGATAAAAAAATAGACATTTTATCAATAAATATATCATAATTCAATATTTTATTCTTGAAATATCCTATATATTATATTTCCATCTTTCTTGGGGAAGCGAGAGACAAAAAATGGAGAGTTATAAAAATGGAATTATAAGAAAATAATCATTAGAACTAATTATAATGAATGAAATTATGATAATTAATGATAACATCATAGTGTAAAACTAAAAAAATATTCTTCACAATATTAGAACATGTAAGATGATATAAAAATGGAATTATAAGAAAATAATCATTATACATTGTAACATACATTAAAAATGTAGAAAAAATAAAAAAATTATAACGTTTGTGAAGTCCCTCTTTATAGACCACCATTACATTATTAATAATTCAAAACTACCTCTTTTCCATATAATTTTTTTAAAAAATTACTAACCATATTTTTTCCAATTGTAAAATTGAAAACCTATTTAACCATATTATGTCGATATGTACATATTCATGAATGAGATACAGTTTTTTAACCAATAAATTGAAGAAAGATATATATAATCATTTACCACCAATAACTTAATGATAAATGAAATATTTGAATTAGAAATGATATAAATCTTAGATCATATCTTCATTTATATTTAGAAATTAAGGTATTTGTAAAAAATTTACATGTTATATTTTATAATATGAAATTAGTAATATGACCAGATGATCCCCAAAATTAAATTAGAAAAAAGGGAAAAAATTTAAGAGATCTTGTAAAATAATATATAAAAACTAATTCAATAAAATATGTATCCTCCAAGGATAATTTTTTAAATAAAATAGAAATCACAAAGAGAATATTTCTTATATTTTGTTAACACTGTAAAAATTCAAATTTTCACATCCCAAACCAATTTCAAAAGATGAATTGTTATTTTTTGAAATATTTTAATAATAAAATCCAAAATAAAATAAAATTAAACATATATAAATATAAAATATTTGAATCATGAAGTTAAACATGGAATATATTATAAAATTTTGGAAAATACATTGCATTTATTCTGTAACTCTATAAAATTACCTACATTCGTGAGAAATATATAAATATTTGGTATAAATAGATATTACAAATATGACTGTTAAAAAATTGAATATATATTTTAAATATAAAATATTGAAAATACTTTATTTTTCATAAATATGAATGTGGGAGTAAAATACAAGAAATAAAGGGAAAATGTTTTCCTTAAAATGAATATATTTTATGATGTTCTTATAATATCCAATAATTCAATAACCTATAGATGGTGTGTGATTTATTTCATTTGAATAGATACAAGGGTCCAATAATAAAGGACTAATCAATTTAATTTCCTTGCATATCCAGATATACAATGGATACCCATTTTTCATTGGGGATAAAATATAAAAGACAATGAATGAAATGTTTCATCATCTATGAAAATCATTTAAAGTATTTTTCTTTATATCCAAGTGAAATAAAAAGATTTATGGGGGTATCAAATGATCAGTGATGGTCCCATATAGCTAAATCTATCATTAATTAATAAGGAAAAATCAATATGTAATGGTAAAAGAATAAAAGAACATTCCATTTAATAAATAAAATGAGAATGAAATGCATCCATAAATATTATTATTTTGTTCATTTCAAGGACAAAAATTTTATCTAAATTATCAATTAATTAAATGCTTAATTGTTCGATTTCAATTGATCTGGCTTCATGGTACCACTATTGTCATGAAATTTCACAAGAATGTTTAAAACTTTGTGTAAAAACCCATTTAATTTAGAAAAATGATTTTTATAATTAGACCAAATAATCAATAAAGGGGATATATAATCATGTTCCATAAATATAACTACAGCTCCAATACATTCCACATATTTTAATTGATATATTTAACGAATTAATTAATATTTTTTAACAAAAAAATCAACATTGAGTAAAGGAAACAGATTAATCAACATTATCCTATATAATTTAATAATAGTATATGTAAACACCTCATGTAAAAGTGGTGCAGATTTTATGAAATATTCATTTCCATCATAATGTAACATCTATATTTAGTATAAATTTTATTTTAAATGTAAATGTTCACATGAAAATTATTTTCAAAAGATAAAATTAATAATCCAATAATTAATCACAAAATATTTGTTGATAATTGGTTCATTGGGAATATATGATATTATAATAAGAAATATATATTTAAATAATAAATTTAAAATATATTATATATTGAAATAATATTAAACAAATGGTTTTTCTTTGTAAAACCATTGAGAATGTGTAGAAAAAGTAACATTTCATGAAACAATTTCTACGGTAGGGAATTCAGTTATCATCATATACATTAAAAAACATTCATATTAGTTTTTTATTGAAAACTGACATATTTTAAAATAGAATAAATTTTAAATTAAAACATATTTTATTCTTTAGGTATAATTTAAAATATCATTAAGAAATTATTTTTGATAAAAATGAATTCTATATATTTTCAAAAAACATTGACATGAAAAGAAAATATGTCTAACATGAATATAAAAAATTGGGGTTTCTCTTGAGAATTTATCTCCATGATTTAATTACAAAAGGGTATAAAATAATAAAGAAAATAATGAATCTAATTTAGAATCTATTGGATAACAAAATTATTGGATCTTATGAATGATAAATGATATGATTCCTTCACTGAGATTAACTGAAATAATAAAAAGTGAGTGTTTAAAATATATTCTTACCACTTTGGTAACATTAAGGTTTTACCCAATTAATTAATAAGAATTAATTGAAACATTTAATATTATTAATAAATATTTACTATAATTAAAAACATCAATTAAGATTTATACACACCTTAAAAAAGTGAATATGTGAAAATTAACAAATACTTTCCTTTGAAATTGAAATTGAGACGAAATAATTTAAAAAATGCTTCACTTCAGATGACCACTCGTAAACCACCTTTTTATTTTTTTATAAAGTTTTCGTTTTTAGAATATAAAATATGATCCTTGAATATAACCATATCAAATGTTGTTATTAATTTTTCATTATCACTCTTGTTGTGGGTGTTAATTTCATTGTTTTCTCATACATTTTTTGTCATGAATAACTTATGTCATGAAAATAAGATAAAATAAAATCATAAACATAATAATATTAAATTTATTAATTTTATATTGGCTCAATATATAAATATTCTTTTACCATTAATTAATATTAGGCATGAAAAATTAATTTCATCTATTTATGGATAGAGTAAGCCATATATACGCATGAGTTAAGAAGACATTTCATAAATTTTGAGCATGTAAGAAATTGGATGATATATAAATTTTATAAAATATATATAATTTCATTTATATTTAATATATTTATTAAATTTTTAACTTATAACCTTATATTTAATGTCTTTGGGAAAAATGAATCACACTATTTCAGGATGTGATAATATTCTATAAACATGTGCAGCAATATCATTTTAAAATATAATATAATGTAAAAATTTATTTGTGATATTGTAATTTAATAATTATAAATATGTAATAAATATAATATATATACATATAATCCATTATTATATCCCTTAATGATAATTTTTAATGTGAAACTAGTTAGATCTGTTCATGGGGTAGTTGTTTTCCATATATGTGAGCAATGATTTTTTTTAAAATTTGATATAAGAGGAGATAGATATATGTTATAAAATTAAAATAGTAACATCTTATTTTATAGGATAAACTATTTTTAATATATATTGACGACTTAATAATATTTTATTGTTATTTATAAAGAAATAAAATAAAAAATAATGATTAATAGTGTTACGACTTAATTAGACAACTTCTTTAGGTTTTCACCAAATTACATCCTAGAATGGAAATAGGATCTAACCAAGGAATATAGGAATTTTTTATATTAATTTTTTTAGATACAAAGGTAGTTATTAATAGAATAAAATATTTTTGGATGTTTGAATATTGGAGGAGAGTGAGAGACATTTTACATATAGAGTAGGGATACAATTATAATTTTTGAGAATATTAAAATAAATTCACATTTTTCACAAGTCCTAAAGATAAAGAAAATTGCCCATTATCTTACCTTGGATTCTATAACAATAGAATATGACAAAAAAATCAGAATCATACTATTTTTGATAGTTTTGGCACTTATTTCATAGTTTAACCTCCAGAACACCAATTTTAAACGTAATTTTTATAATTAATTTTTATTATTTCCAAAAAACATTATACAATAAAATTAAGTTATACATATGGGATAATATTAATTATTATGCTTCCAAATATTAAAGAAATTTTATCAAATTTAACTCCCAAAAGTGGAGGAAATTATTTTATAATAAAACCTGCAATTAAGAAAATAAAATAGTTTTCAAATTGAAATGATCTAAAAGGTATCAATAATTAATAAAAACATTTAACATATAATTTATTTCAATTAACTTAATTAAATAACATATAATATAATTGAACTAATTTTCCATTTAAATATTTTTTTGATAATTTAAATTATCAATTCTTTAATTTAAAATGTATATTTAATATAAATAATATTTTTAACTATTAATGAAAAGATTTATCTTTTCCAAAAACTCTCAAATATCACTTCTAATGAATTTTTAATATATTAATTTCAAAAATAATGTTCATATAATCAAATATTTTTTTCTAAAAGTTGACAGATTAAATTTAAAATATGTGTAATCTATGATGAAACAATTTTCACTGAAAATATAGTTTATCGAAAAATAATTCATTCAATTTCAATTGATATTTATTTTTTTATTATTAATCAATATAAATCCAAAAAGCAGGTGTAAAAAATATATTCTTCATAAATTTGTTTCCATATTCATTCCCCTATATATGTGTTAAGGTTCTAACTATCATATTTAACTAATTTTATTTTAATTGAGAATATTTTTTGACCAGATGTGGTATCCATCACAAGATATAAAAGGAATTCAATTTTTTAAGAGTAAATATATCATAGAGTCTTAGATTGTAACATTCACCCATTATAAAAAAAATTCATCCTGAAATTTTCATTACTATTACCTTTAAAAAATTGGGTTACTTTTCTTTGTAATATTATCGGGTTACAACATTAATTGCACCAATGATAGATTTATCTAATGTTCCATTGCCAGTCATGTTATATCATTCCATAATACTTCCTATATAGTATCAATAATCTAGTTGATACTTTCATATTTATATAAAAATGTTCTAATTAAATTTATTCATAATTAAACACATTAGATTTGTATGATATGTACTTCCATAATGCTTTTATATGGAAGACATCTTTTAATTTTTTGAGTCATGGTGTCATTTTAAATCTTGAATCTATTGATCGAATTTTTCAGATAATTTTAATGGTTCTGTTGTACTTGGGTATAATTTTTTCACTATTATAAAATTTTATGAAAACCTTTTTTATAGATACATTTAATGAAATTTTCTATCGCAATTAAAATTTTAATCTATCCTCAAATAATTTTAATTCATTATTTGCATATATTGAGTGAATTTTATATGTGTCTGAATAGTCTTTAGATTTTTTTTGTATATTAAACATTTTATCCTAAATGATTATGATCACTAACATCCTCTAAAAAAGTAATATTATGAAATCTCATTTCATATAATGATTCTTTTGTTCCTATTTGAATAGATTGATTGCAAATATTTTTATAGGAAAACATTCCCAAAGGTAAATATTTACCCCACGTACTATTAAATTCAAGTGACCAAGAATAGAACATTTCCTTAAATGTTTAAATATTACTTCTATAATGTCTAATAGTTTAATAATTTTATATATTTCTAAAATGATTCTAAGTATGAAGGTCCTTCTAATGAATTTATTAATATTTTTGTTAAATGGTGATCACATTCAAACTCAATTGAATGTGGTTAAACCTAAAGTCTTACAACATCCTTAATATGGATACTTATGAGGAACTCAATAGGTAAAACTTCATTTATTAAAATGGAATACATAGAATTTTTTTATGATAATAGTAACTCATATTGAATCATTCATTATACTATACTTTGGTAGTATTGTGAAACTGAACATAGTAATTTCATAAAAATTCCACATAGTATTTAGAAGATGTTGTATGATGCCCTTATGATACCCTCTCTTATCTATAACTTGAAAAAACCATTTAGCCATATAATTATCGATTTTCCACCTCATGTTTTTCTAAAAAAATATCTTTCATATCCGTGTACATCATGGGGATACTAAGTTTGATTGTGACATTCTAGATATGAGTGTCTTTGAAAAAACACATTTTTATACTATGGAATAGATAGAACACATAATGTAATTATAAATTACATGATTCTATCTTCACATAAGAAAAATTTTAATTCTAAATCATTATCTTATTTTACATTCTGTTAAAACTAATCTTCATTAGATTGAATTTTCATTACCATTTTTGAATAAATATATTTTCCTAACAATTTGAAAAAGGATTGATTTCATCACATAATTTAAAATTCCCATTTTCATATTTACAGGATCATTGAATATAGGATCCTTATAAATCATATATTTTTTTCACCCCTGATGATAATTCAAAATTAATTAATTTTTTATCATTTTTTCTTTCCTTGGGTGAATGTGGTTTGAGAAATCATAATCCATAGTATCAAATGCCATAAAATTGACCTCATGTTGTGATATGATTAGGAAATTATGTATTTTATTATATTTATGTCAATTTATATCTCAAATGTTTCAATAAAATGATAATGTATCCACATATTCAATCATAATATTAATTATGCTGATTATTAATCATGGGTAGGATTGTTTTGTTCATTTTTCATCCACTAACAGTATTAAAATTCAATAACATTATCATTTTCCATAAGGAAATACCCAATTAGTTATTTAATTTTGAACTTTATATAACAAACCAATGATTTCTAAATAATAACATTCATAATTAGATAATTAAACAATCTTCTCTCTATTTCATCAAGACATTCAAAAAAATATTTTTCCCATTTGATTGGAACACCTTTACAGGTAATATTTGTAAAAAAAAGTTACGATAGGAGGAAAACCTATCCATAAATCAAAGATAGTAACCATAAAAACTAATGAAAATACATAAATCAGTAATCTTAATAGTTTAAGTTCATTTTATGACATTATTTTTCTTTACATTATAAAATGAGATTCCATGTTTGGAGACAGCGTAATAAAGAAAAAAACATCATGGGGAATGAAATCACACATACTAAACTTATGATATAACTCATTCATTATACAAGTCTCAATAATGGTAAGAAATATCTTCTCATGGTCCCCATAGATTATAGAATACACCAATATATCTATAAGGAAGACCATAACAAAATCATCAAGATATTTTTAAACTATTCTCATAATTATATCCATAAAATAAAGTTTTTATTATTTATTATAAATGGAATTTATAAAAACATTTTATGTTTATACATCATTTGTAATGTCTTTTTTTGAATGCATTCAATTATTAATGAAATTGATGACACCAAGAAGGATGGAAATTCATTGAGAAATATTGTTCTTCATGAATTGAATAAAATAATTATTAATTAAAATGTAGATGAAACTATATATTTATTATAATAGAAATGATTAAACTATAATAAATTCAATTTACCAAGGAACTATCTTTCTAACCAGACAAGTCCAGCTAGAATTCATGGAACTGTATTTCTTTTTAATGATGAGAATAGTGGTTCCCCATGGTGAGACACTATGAATAATAAATCCTTTATCACATAAGCCAACAAGTTGTTTTATAAACTCCACAAGTTACATATTTTATTCAATGTTGGTTGTAATAGATATTGGTACTTCATTTTGAATTAAATAAATTGGAAAATCAGCTTCATGCTCTGGTGTATGTAAATGTAATTCTTTATTTAATACACCATTTAATTATAGAACAATATTTACATCATAAATTTCCTGATCTCATTCCCCGTAATTTTTTTTCAATTCTTCCAAAATAATTTCATTTAAAAGGCCTACTTGTGATATATTATGGGATGGATAATATAAGGAATTTTCTACTATCATGTTATATAATTTCACTTATTTATCATGAATACTAATTATTTTCTCCTTGAAATAAATATTTTATTCACATTTTGATCTCCATTTCATAAAATGGATTATATTAATGTCAATAATTGGTATAATAATAAAGTCTTCAGATTTAGGATATTTATGTGTCAAAATAATGACTGACTAACACATCCTTTTTGTAGAGAGACTTCCACTATGCGGTTTTATCAGATGTAACCTTCTAATTTCTCTATGGAAGTATCTATTTTTATAGAAAACAAAGAAGATATAAAATATTGTAAAGATCCAAAATAAAATAATTCATTGACTATATACGTGGTTATAATAAATGTACCTACCACCACATCATTGGTTATTTCCACCTTAGATGTAGTGTTCACATAATCATGGCCTTCTCCCCTTTGACTCTTCGATGGTGGATTCCGAAAATTCTCCGGATATTGGTTTGGATAATTCTCTATTTCATTATATTTGATGCACTGGATGACATAATATTAATTATTATATTTTTCTTATTTTACCTAATTACACTTATCTTTATTATTATAACCAACTCACATTCCCATAAAAACTATATTATGATGATTTCTTCAATGATTTTTCATAATATGTAAATTACATCATTCTATACTTCTTCTTTTGACATGTTTCCTCATTCTTAGTGATCTTTTGACCTCTTATTTTGATGAATTCCCTTGAGTATACTTGATAAAAAAATTCATTTCTCATTTTTATGTCATATATATCTATTTCATAATATGATCTAAATTTTTTTACAAAACCAATCCATTCACATAAATGGATTTGGTGCTTAAACTAAACGGTCAATATTATACTCTGTATGGAATTGTTTATCTGTAGAGCACATTTATAGACATGTAAAGGCTTCCTCATAAACCATAACACATTCTTCATGTGTATGATTTACGATAAGGAACATTCTAATTATTTTATGTTGTTTCTCATGGGGGAATATTTATTAAACATTGTCTCATAAAAATATTTTCATTCCATGTACTATAATAATTATATCTCCATAGTGTTTTGGATCAATAACCATAATATATTAATTTCCCATTTTACATAATAATATTGGTCGGTAATATTTTCTTTTAGTTTCATCTAAAATCCATAAATGGCTTATTAATTCAAAAAACCAATATGTTCGATATCATAGGATTTTTGGTCCAATAATATGATTGGGGAATCAATACTATGAAACGAAAAAAATTTGATTTACATAGTGGAAACCATATTTTTTCATTCTGAGAGGGTTATTTGGTATAACATTATTCATCTGCACTAATATTTCTATGATATATCATTTATTATACTACATATATTTTATTTATCTATTTAAAAATATCTCTATTGTAAATTATTACGGATTCAATATTATCTTCTATTATATAGTTCAAAAAAATGTCAAATACTAGATTATCTCATAAAAAATGAATTTTAAATTATAATTCATTAATATTAATATTGATCAACCGTTAAACTATATAATTTATTTATTTATTTTTAATATTAGAATCATAATATTACATTATTCAATTATATATTTATTTTAAAATCATTTATAATATTTTATTATAAAATATTTGAATTGTCCAATGAATATATCTCATGAGTTTCAAACAAGGTGTCATGTAAGGACTGTTATTGTCTTCAAAGTGATGCTTGAGTTAAGCACAAGACATGGTTTTAATTTTTACTACCACTAGGTATATATTTCTTAGAATGATGTAAACATATTGTATATATACAGTAATGTGTTTCTATAAAATTCCAAATAATATAATACATACCAAACTATTAGGTTGTTATTCTATATGTATCCTCGATGTCTATCATAGGGTTAGGTTTAGTGATACAATGTTTAATTATAATATATCCAAGGGTCTCTACTAAATGTGATATTATACCAAATTTATTTACCGTCATTAAGTTATCAAGGAGCTTGAGTCTACTTTATTGAATTTTCAAAGATACAAGTGTCAAATCCAAAAAGAAAAAACCATTTAGTAGTATTGGAAATACATATTCATAGATGATACATATATTTATTGTTGGGTATAATGTATAAATCATAATGAACAAAAATGACCATCATTCATGAAACTAACACAAATTATCCATATTCATAACCCTTGAAACAGTAAAAAATAAGGGTAACCTCAAATGCTCAGTAAGATTTACCTACATTTGAATTTTTCATCAATAAATATGTCATAATCACTATGAAAAGTTAAGAAATTGAAATTTTATTACATTTAATTAATAAATTGAAAATGAAATAAATCCAGAGATAATATGAATTATAAAAAAATCATACATGATAATAATAAAACAAATTTCAATGAATGAAATTAAAAATTATTAAAAATAATGATATCAAATATAATGACTCCTCTATTATCTAGAGATTGCAAAAATTAATTTAAAACTACGGGTAAAACACCATTTAATTTGGCCAGTTGCATTGTATCCTGAGAAATACTATTGGATCGATGGGAAATATAGTTTTGAGAACTATAGGTCACTTCATGACCAATTATTTCAACATATATCAAGTGATATATTTAATTTATGATTCAACATTCCTTACAAAAATATATCTATATTTTCTAATGGATATAAATTTTGGAATAATTCCATAGTTTATCAAATAAAATTCATAATAAACACCAAATGGAAAAAAAATTATATTATTTATGAAATATTCATATCCATAATAAAATTATACAGATATTTAATATCAATGTAATTTATAACGGTAAATTATAAAAAAATATATTGCCTCAACAGAATGTTTACAATAGAAAAATGAATGATAAACAGATAAGTGAACATTAATTCATCGTGAATATAGGTTTATGTAATATAAATATATCATTTGGATGCATAAAGATATTGTAGTTCAATATTAAAATAATCCTTCATAAAAATTTTATTTTTAATTCTATATAATATAGGTAGAAGTACCAACATTTTGTAACTCTTTTATGGCATTAGATAATCCCGTGATACCTTAATATATTAAAATAATTCATTTTTATATTTTGATGAAAATATACCATTTGTAAAATTATAGATATATTTCAATAAAAAAAATTAAAAAGAAAAATGATAAAATACCACTGCCTAAAAAAGTAGTAGGAGTAATAATATTTTATTTTTTTTATAAAATATAAAAAACAAGAATATGAAAGAAAAATATTTCTTATTTATGAGAATAATATTATTTTTTATGTTAATAATTTATTTTTGATATTATAGTACCAAATATAGGAAATTATTGATGAAAATATAGAACTAGATTTAATATCCCAAGGATACCGAAATTATTTGATATTATGAAGGATAAATGACAATATTCCTTTAATGAGACTAAAAGAAATTCCAAATGATAGTGACATTGTAAAATGGATTCTTACCCCTTTGGAAACATTAAAATTATTACACATTTAAATAATTAACATTAATTGAAAAACAAAAAATAAATAGTTGAAGGTATTTATGAAAATAAAACAAATGGGTAATATATACACCTAATTAATTATAATAGGTTCATATTAACAAATATGTCTCAATTGTGTAGAAATTAAAATAAAAAATCTTACTTCAAGATTACATTTTTTATATCTCTTTAAACCGTTGTTTATTGGTGAAAAATATAATAATATTTTATGAAATACCAATATTAATTTTTATAAAAACATATATTTTTTTTCACAACATACTATAACCCATTGGATAATAATAATCTACTATCACTACTATTGGGGGTGTAAATTGCCTTGTTTTCCCATGAATTTTTTTCATGAATGTTATAGATCATTAATATAGGATATAGATACAGTATATACATAATGATATTAATTTTATATAAATATTATTTTTATTATAGATAAATATATAGATAAATTCATGAAAAGTGTATATATAAAAATAATCTCATCATTTTTTGGAGATGGTATATTGTACAAATGAATAAGGGAAGATATGATTTATTAATTGATGAATGATAAGAAAGTGGGTGATTTATTAAATTTGTAGAATTAATATCATATCATATATATCAAATATATATATATAATCTATACTTATTAATTTTAATTTAAAACATAACAGAATAAAAGGTCATCGATTTTCGATGAATTAGTCCGCCAAACACACTAATGAGGTTAATATATTTTAAATGGAATATAAAGTGAGAAGGTATGTGTGATTAAATAATAAAAAATAATGATTATATAATAAATAATATATGAATTTAATTATACATTATATCAGTCATTATATCTTACCATCATAGTTTTTATGGAATATGATTTTCTTCAATTCAAGTGGCTATTGTGAGTCGCACACATGAGTGATGCTTTTGTTTCCCATTTGATAGAAGTGGAGGTCGATAAAGTTTATAAAATTATAATATTAACATATAAAAATATGGGGGATTAATTATTATATTATATTATAATTATTTTATAATATTTTAAGTATGTGGATGAATAAATTAAGAAACAACTCATTTAGAATGTAACCTCTTTTCATATAACATCTATAGGTTTTCCCCAAAAATGAATCCAAATATGAATTATTTAAAAGAAAAAATTTATATAATATTTGTGGAGTTATTCTGATGAAATATATTTGTTTTTGTATTTTCTAAAACAATTAGATTTGGAATTTTGAAGATGCGAGGTGACTTGGTGTCCATTTATACATGGGGGAGAGGAACCACAAGGATTAATGAAAAAATGAATTAAACCCACAATTTTCACAATACAAAAGGATGATAAATAGACTATTATCAATATATATATATGATATAAGAAGAAATATGGATAGAAAGGTACAATTGGACATTTTTTGTGGCTTTTCAATCAATATCATTTTATTTTAACCCCCAATGAACCCATGTTCATTTTAACCACGATAAAAAAAATTATCGTTCTATATATAACTTATGGTCAAGAATTATGATGATAATTTTACAAAACATTATTTATTTTGAACAAAAATTTTGATTTAATTTTATAATATTACATGAAAATATAAATTATAATTCAATTTAAGATCAAACAAATTAACTTAGTAGAAAAATAGGTTTATAAATGAAATATTTTTAAAATTATAAAATGTTATTATATAAAAATTGAACAAAAATTTAATTAAAATTACCTAAATTGAAATAATTATTATATAAATGTACTAATTTTTCATTTAAAAATTTCTTTTAATTAAATGGAACCTATAAATACTTTGAACAAAAATAATTTTTTTACAAAAAACTAGTATTTTTAACTATTAATTTTTTTTTATATTTTCAAAAAATAATAAAAAAATATTAATTAAGATAATAATAATATGACTATTTTAAAATATTTTTCTTTTTCCAATATATTTTAGAAAATCGGGAAAAATTAATATTAAAATATGTGCACAAAACATTACAAACAAAATTTCATTTAAAATATAGTTGTTTAGAAAACAATTATTTTAATTTAAAATGATTCATATTTTATTATTTATATAAATGGGTATGAAATGATTATGTGTAAAGCCTAAATTTTCATTAATTATGTTTTTCAAAATAATACCATCCAATATAAGAGCTATCTTATAATGTTCATATTTATATATGCATATTATAATAGTGTATCGCCTTTTTTTTATCCTGGTCTTGCATGTGTCATAATCTACCAAATAGATAGAATTTAATTTAATAGAAAATATATTATTAAACCTCTGATTGTTACATTAATTAAAAACAAAAATACTATTATTAAAATAAAATTTGATTAATATTGATGAATAATTAAAAAATAAGATACATAAAATTTCTAGAATATATAAAATAATTTAAATAATAGTTTGAGAAGAACGAATGCCTCAATTAAATGAGATTGAGTTAATAGAAATTATTACCATGGATTATTTTAACTAAAATGTTCTCTAACTCCATATATATTAAACATTGTTTTTCAATAAATATATACTAGACCATTATATTTATTTATATTACTAAATTATATTCATTTATTATTATATATTACAAATTTAATGAACATTATTAATTATTTATATTCATTGGGTGTTTCTCTTACATAAGTATCATAAATTCATTGGTTTAATATTTTTGTTCATTGATCCATTATAATGTGTTCATGGATTAAATAATGTATTTGATATGATGTATTTTTATTTTATAAGGATCTTTAGTACCATGAATATTTCCTGTATTTTTTTAAAGGTTCGTAATACGATTTTGATATTCCCTTTCATTTGAATATTGAATCAGTAAAGGTAATTTATTTACCTATTGAATTTAATTATATATATTACCATTTCACAACTATTATAAAATCATATATAAATTATTAAAAACCTATTAATTTATCATTGAGGAATTATTTATAAATCATCATTAAAATATTATAGCATTGTTCATATAAGTGCTTAAATAGACCTAGTAAATATTATGATATAATTCATAAATGAAAAATAATATGTTGTTTTACTCCTTTAATAAAACAAAAAAACATTAATACTGATATATGTTAATTATTATTAAATTTTTTAAAACATAAAACAAGTTATTGATGATTAATTTAAAGAATCCCCTTATATACATTGTAATAATAATTCTGAAGAAAAAAATATTCTCTTAAGGACCTTCATCAAAATAATGGATTCAAGACTCAATATATTTTTATAATTTCCAATATTTTTTAATATATTTTTATTAGTTGAAATTATTTAGACATTGTTGAGGTAACCTATTGAGTGATGTGGTTAAGATTTGTTAAAGAAAAAGTCATATTATTAGAACTATAAATGTAATATTTGACAATATTCATTCCATAATGTGTAAGGAATGAAATATTTATGGAATGTGGTTAAAAAATAGTTAAATAAGGGATATTAATTTTTAATAACTTCATCAATGTGATTTGGGGAAAATATTTTGGTCATATTGGATGATATTGCTCTATAGATGAACTTTATACCTTATTTTACCCTATACTATAATAAATCATTTTTATAATTTGAAAAAAAATTATTAAAATTGAAATGAATGTTGTTTTCTAATTTCAAGTCACTAATCCTACACATGATATAATTTATCAAAAATTAAAATTTTTATCAGGGTAAAAGTTTTTAATGCACAGAACCAACATATATATACATAAAATTTTTTAAAATAAATGGTTGAAACAATTAATTGATTTTTATGTGTAAACCAGTTCATAATAACACATTGAATATTATTTCATATATAGATATATCTTAAATTTCATTAGAGATCATACTATTAATAAGAAAATTTATATTTCAAATTAAATTACCAAATTAAGATAAAAACATGTTTTTAATAAGGTATATTTCATTGGCCATAAAAAATTAATTTTTCATTAATTATAATTCATTAATTTTTTATTAGATATTATTAATATCTTTTTAAAATATTTATTTGGATTTTATGGATTTTTATATTAAAATTAATTTTTTAACGGTAATAAATTTAATAAAAATTTAAATTTTATTTATTAAATAAATTAAATAAAGGATATTTTCAAGAATGATCTAGTTGTTTTTATTTTATTCTGAAATTAACTTTTTTTATTATATACAATTTATAACATTTATGAATGGATAGAAAGATTTATTATACAAATCAAAAATCAGTAATATCAATATTCTATAGTTGATTACCCATCAACCATATGTGAAAAGACGATATAACCGGTGGTTACATAAAGGATTTAGATCACTTTTTCTTTCCTATATATAATCATAAATATCATTCTAAATCAAGATTTTTCATTTTTAAAATTGTATATGACAATTCTAATATTTTTAATTCTTTATATAGTCAGCAATGAAGATAACACATTCACGGGAGAGAATTCTGGTAAATAATAAAATAATTTTATTTTCTATTAGTGGTTTTAATCAAAATATAATTTTCATATTAATTAATAATTTAACGTATTCTTATTGTATTTGTTTTTATTTCATTTTATAATGGTTTATTCCAACCTGGAAAATATATAATTTTTTTTTAATATTATAATAAATTTATAAAATAATCCTTATTAAAAGGAATTTTTCAATATATATATAGTGTGTTATATTCTACCACCTAAAAAATTTCTCAATTAATGTTTCTAGAACAACCCAATGTTTTATCAATTTATTACCTTATTATAATTATGACTTATTGTATAATCAAATTAGGAAACATAATGAAATGTCATGAAACTAAATAATATGTGACCATGAAACATAATATTTCCACTTCTGTGTCTTGATTTTTGAAAAGCTGACATACATAGTTGCGTTCAAGGTTATTGTTATGGACTAATGGAAGAATATAAAGTTTTGGTGAATCGTAACCTACCCTAATGAATAGTAACAAACCCTTCTAAATAGTAAAATAACCCTTATTAATATTAAATCTTTCAAAAGAATTGAAATCTCTCCCATGAATTTATAAATAATATTTAGTTATGTTATATGTGATAATATAATCAATGTAAACGTGTTGATATTTTCTATAAGTCATAAATAAATTTTTACAAATTAATTAATTAATTTAAAACATAATGTATTTTCCTAAAATCATTTATTAAACTAAAAATATTATTTTTCTTGGTTTAATGAAAATATTATATTTCCTTATGTATTTTTTGAAAGCTTTATAAAATCAATTATAGTTTTATATTCAATATTTTTCATATAAATTATATTTAAAATTAGAAATTAATATAATCTTACTTATAAGATTATTTTTCAAAACTAGATTCAATTTTTTGGATTCCACATATCATAAAATGAATAGGGTGAATTTTTGGGTTTTTTAACATATATGAATTTTTTATGAACAGTGAAATAAGATAATTTACAAAACTAAGAAATATTAATTAATTATTCAGTCGTGGGTGATGTTCTGCTAATGTAAGAATGATTTTTTTAAAATTACAAGCTCTTGTTACTATTTTTGGTCATGTAATCATCACTATTTCTTGTCTAATGGAGAAATAATAATGTAATGATTAAAATATTATGAAAACCCTCCAACCCACCACTTTAAAAACCACACACACACACCCCTCTTCACTTTACACCTCTCAAACCTTCTTTCATACAAAATTTCATCTAAAATATTTCCCAAATCTCCTCCACCATGTCCATAAACCTATTTTCTCCTCATAAACCCAAATCATCTCCCCTTTAGAGGCTCTCACTATGATTTATTCAAGAGTTGAATTCCTCATTTTAATTCTTTTACATTTTTTTCAAGATCCTCTGTTATCTTTTCTATCCATACCTCTCCTCATCCAAATGTTATGAAAAATCCAATACCATACATGAACTATTATTTTTTATTATAATTTAATAGTTTATTATTGTATATAATTTACCCTTCATTTATACTAGAAGTAAAAACACCATCTGAGATGTGTTAATTCACCACATTCAAGGATGGTGGGTTTCCAATTTCTATTATTGTATTCAATACATGTCATGAACCCATTATGATGATTGAAAGAAACTATAATATATCTATTATGTCTCATATATGGTTATTCAATGTTTTTTTACATGGTTTTTAATTATGAAACAAAATATGTTCATTTTGATAGGAAAACTCGAAAATTAACCCCTAAGGTTGTCACTAATTTTTTATAAAATGATTCAACATCATAACATGTATCCCAATGATATTAACAACTATTTAACCATATTTATGTTCAATAATAAAATATGACTCCAATTATTAACAACAATCTTCATTTTACATGATTATCTATTCATGTATATAAATAAAATGATCATGAAACAAACGGTCCAAAACAATGAAATTGAACCTCTTAACCCATTATATATGCCATGAATGAAATTAAAATTGTTATAATAAATCAATTAAATATAAAATAATTTCACAAATTATTAATTGTTAAACCTAATTTCTTTTTTCAATTAATTAATATCATGCGGAGAAGAACATCATACTTTTGGAATGGGATCCTCTCTTTTTATCAATTTTTCATGAATCTATTTTATGTGATACCCCTTTAATTTGTAATTACTAATGTTGGGGTATTTTTTCTCACCTCCCACATATATACCTCATGGTATATAAATTATTGGAGACCCAATTATATATCATTAATCCCTTATATCTACACTCGTTACCATGCTGATATTTTTGCAATGGATTATACATAAACCTCCTTTATTCCTCTCAGTTCTTCTATCAATCCTTTCACCCAAATTAGGATAAAATTATTTTTTATGTAAATATTATAAATATTGAGGAAAGTATATAATCCCATTTAAAAATTTCAGTTTATTATTTTCTTGTAGGGATAAAAATTATTTTATGTGATTCCATTCTCAATACTTCCTGATAAGAAAACCTGTTTTATGGGAACTTCAGGAATTCTTTGCAAATATCAAGGGCATTATATCATCTGTTTTTAGGAACAATTATTTTTATAATTTCTATATTTTTTATAAAACCCTTATTGGTTCAATTATGGTTTTATATAAATGAATTTCCCCTTTTCTAGTTTATGTTCTCTTTATTATTTTCCATAAAATTGAACTAAAATATTTTAATGCTAAAATTTACAAATTACTCATCTTACATGTTTTCATGTCTATTTGAAATAACATAACATGATATATGCCTTTTTAGCTTTTAAAGTAAAATATATATTGTAATTATATTCTTTAATAGAAACTTTATGATACCCCCATTTATTATATTTTATAATAAGATTATGATACCCACTTCATTCAATGGATAACCTTATGCTTATTTAAGATTTATAATATATGATTCTATATGTTGGAATAATATTGATGAAATTATTTTGATGGGTATTCCATGATATAGGTCCAATAAATTGGGTAAATTTGAGTATCATGAGATGTTATGTGCAACAGCTGTAGAGGTAAGCCTTGACTCATGACACCATGTGAAACGGTCTCTGTGGTTAACATCGACTTGTTATCTTTTATGTGAAAGGGGACCCGAATCATTTAAATACATTTTTGTTGTTGCTACCATAGTACTATGAATCCATTTTTATATGATCCCATGTTTAAATTATATTATTCATTATTTTCCATTTTTTATATCATTATGGAATGCCTTCAGACTAATGTGATAAAGCATTATTCTTATGTTTATTCGCTTATGATGTGTTTTGTCTCATACGTTTGTTCAGGTTAAAACCATGTTATTCTATAAATGTGTAGTATTAAAATGGATATTATTATATATTTATAAAGGATAAATAAAAATGTTATATTTAGTTACATGTTTTCATTTTTATGTACCTAGTCTTACAAGACAATAGACTTCACAATCTTTGGTATGTAATATGATTCATTATTATTCTTAAAATCATGTAATTATATGTTTAAAAGTCTAGGGTCACTAAAATTTATATTATATGATGGTCTAGTGATTTTTGGATATTATAAATAGAACTCATCAGTATGAACATTAAGGATGAAACTATGTATAGTGAAACATCCCTAAATTTTTGTAGGTATGGAGCATGTGGTTTATCAAAAAAATCATTTCTTTTTGGAAAACAATAGGTAGAGGTGGCCCTGGTACAGATATATTTAGCGTTAAAACCTAAAAATACCACTTTGATCTAGACATGAATGGGAACTTATTCCAAACAATGTCCCTTTCTACACACTTGGTTTGTAACTCCCACAGAATATGCTTTGGTAAATTTAGGATATTGGTACAAAACCTTAGTAAGGGAAAAAAAAGTTCCCAAAAGAACATGATTCAAGATATAGATCTAGGATAACCAAGATTTAACTATATGGAATCAAAAGTAATTATATAATTCTCCTTTACAATATTATCCTTTTATATTCCAAGATTTAATTTTTTGATTGATAGCTTTGTATTAAAGCCCTCTAATTGTATGTACGCATTCATAATTAATGGCGAGAAATAAAACAACACATTCCAACAATAAATGTTATAGGTAATGAAAATATTTCCCTAATGAAATTCTATGTTTTATGTGAATGGGTGCTCAAAACATCGTGAATGTACTTTCTAAACTGTCTCAAGTTATGAATAAGATCATGAATCATGTGGAAATACCTCCTCTCTAATGGAAACAAAAAATTTCACTAAATTATTATAGAAGATAAGGACTTCTATGTTTAGTAGATCTTTCAATCAACTCCTCATAGATTAGTGGACTAACTCAATTAAAAAGATATTCTATGTACTCTAGTGCTTAGAAAATGAAAACATCATAATCATTGTATATCATTTTTATGGGGAAGCTGATTAGTTGGGAAAACTGGTCATGAATTTGAAGTCCCAAAAAGAAATTTATTCCATGGAATAGAAGGAATTCAATAAAATGTTTTTCAGTAAATATTTTCCTAGAACCCTCCACCTCTTTATGGAAATAGAGTTCCTCAGACTGAAGTAAAATAAAGATGAGTCTATCAGGGCATTTGAAGAAAAACCTAACAAGGATTGCAAGATATTCTTCCTGCTATTCCATGAACATCAAAATAAAGGAGGTTATCTTATTTAGTATAATATAACTAATTATACGACAGGTTTTTTAGTTTCCTAACTTCAATAGTTATGATGCGATTTTTCCTTGTAACCTCATGGTTGAAATAGAGATTAGAAACTATCAGTGGTCTCATGGACCCGTAAAAAACCATAAGATGGGGTCTAATATGGGTTGTTCAGAAAATAAATCCAATGGAAGAAAGAATATCAAACATTCCACATGTAAAAATTGTGGGAAAAAGCATCCTGGATCTACAGGAAAACCGACGAATAGCGGCTATTTTTTGGATATGCATATGGTTTAAACTGATGCCATACGATTCTATGGCTGTTTCTAAAAATGGTTGCTAGATTTTGTGTCGACGTACAATATGCGGAAGATTCATTAATTTGGTTGTATTTTCTGGTAACCATCATAATGATCACATTTCACAGTGGTTGGTTGTGGGTTTAATAGTAGTTTTCCTAAAAAAAGTATAATTTTATTGAGGGTTTAAACTGACATGACAAAAAAACCTTTTCTCTCAGAAAACCACTGCAAAACACATGACCAAACAACATGAATGGGAAACAAAAAATGATAAATATATTGTAGCGGTTTTAATCTCCACTAAATTATTATATGTAGTGGTGATTTGAACTGCCTCCGTTACTAAGACACCAAATTATAGTAGCGGTTAAAAATACCAATAAATATCATCAATTTACTTAGTTGTGTTTTAAACTGCCACAAATTTTGGATTTATAAAACAGTGAGACGATTCTATAGTCCTAGTGCCAATGACTAGAAAAAATGTTCCAATTTCAAATGTATGTAAATTTTTCATCCAAAATAATACAACGAAAACTATATTTTCATATGAAAAATCACATTAAAATCCACACGCTTATTCAATTTGGAAACACATAATTTTGATAAAGAATATGTCGTGATGAATAAATTAGATAATATTTGATACCACATAGTAGTATAAATATTTCACTGTAAGAGTTATAAAAGAGGAATATCATCCCTGGAGAGAGTTACCATGGCATTTTAGTTATAAAGTCATAAGGTACATGTTCTAATCCAATCATCTTCCATGGTTATAAGGGAAACTTGGAATCGAAGGAACATATTGATGATATTAAGAGGATCCTAAATTAAATGAAAACTCATATGGCCTTAATGGTTAGTTTATCCATTTATATGATCGATGGTTCAAGTAGGAGATGGTGAGAATCCATCGATCAAGATATGTCTCATGAAGAAATTACCTGGACTTCATTCAATAAAATATACAACCAATAGTTTTACCCTGAGGAATTATGTTTAGAAATCATCAGTAGTTTCTAACCATAGAGAAGGAGAAGTGTGCTATTTTAGAGTATTCTACCCATTTTGCTGAGTTAGTGTATCTAACACTAGAGTTAGTCACCAAAGTTTAGCTAACGGTGAAATGGGTTGATTTAGGTTTTCTCCCATATATTCAAAAAAATATTTAATCTCATGGGTATTATAACCATCATAGAGTATGTCTAAAAATAATTTCTATATTAGATATATATGTCTAGAAATTCATTTTTGGGTGGAGCTCCAATTGGAGGGGTTGTTACACATGGTGTATTTATTACCAAAAAATAATACAAAAGGGGGTGAGTTTCATTTAGGATTTGTTTTTGTGGACTAATTAGTATAGAACAATGTTTTCTTATAATAGTAATAAACGTTTGATCATACAAAGAAAAATTTTGTAGAGGATCTAATACATGGCATCATTATGTACAGTTTGTTCATCTAAATTATTGTTGTGAATGGATATCCCAGGGCAGTAAGGAAGGACAGACGTTCACCAAGGGTTTAACAGTTTATAACGATGATTCCACGGGTCATGGGTCTAATATTTATGACAAGGGGGATTTTTATTTGGCTAATACTAGATAGATTTATGTGGAAGATTATGTGATATATAAATCTGAAGAATTTCTAAATACTATTAGAGTTAAAATGTTTATTTAATTTTTTGTGGTTCTTGTATTGTTTGAAATATGTTCCAACCATTAAATAATATTTTCAATGTTAGTTGACATGTTTGAATTAATTTTTAAACTTATTTCATTCTTATTTTAACTTTACGGACCATTGGAAAAGTGGTCTGAACGTGGTTTCAATTATCCAAAATTTTTGTTAATGTAAATTACATTAAGGTGGTGTGTGAATTTTTTGTTATATAGGTATGATTATTCAACCTAATACAAGGAATATATTAAATAATAAACATTAATTAAGGCCCAAATAGACATTTATCTTCATTCGGTATAGTTTTTTTATTCTAATGGGGTTCCTCATGATTTTTAGAGTGACTAGGATGCTAGATCATGAAGGGTGGGGATTCTTTTTTCCTTATAATTGGGTAATATCATGCTAGTTATCAATGATTTTATTGATTTCAATGAAATATAATTGGTATGTTCACTTCAATCTATGGTGTGTGCATAACCCAATGTTGTTTAGGATTATTTTTTTGGTTTACCACCACAGAGTTTGGTCATATTAAATATTGATGTTTTCTCTAGAATGATGCCCATTTCTATTCCATCTTCCCAAATGACACCTAATGTGTTGGTGTATTCTAATCATAAGAACATGAAATATATTTTTTTCTTTGAGGGATATAAACATGTAATAGAAATGAGGAGTGGGGTATCTTCATTATTTTTATTCTGACATTGAGTATACCCTTAGGATTGGGAGTGTGGTTTTTGAGGCATGGAGCATAATATTACTAACACAAGTCAAGATGTAATCATTTACGGAGTGGTTTATTACGAGTTTGTTTGCTATGATGGTATTGGTAGTGGATGAAATTGGGGAAATGGTGTTATTGAATTTGAGGAATTATTACTCATCCTAGGATGAGTGGTTTACAAATAATAGGCAAAAAACACTAAGTTAAAATGATTTAGTAAATTCTTTTATGGTTGAGAGACCACAGGTGATTGGTGTCGGAATCACAATAGAGATTTGTGGTTCCATAATAAGTTAAATGTTCCATTTGACATTAGGTAAGATTTGATGGAAAATGGACATTGATATTGTTGGCCAATACACCCAAGAGCTACCTAGAAGTTTCCGATACCGAGAGATAAGAATTGGTGGGCATGGATGAGGTGTCCAATTGTATATTTTGTCTCATGGTGTCTCGGTTTTTAGAAAATCATGGTGGAACACAATAGACTGACTTGTTTGTTTTGACCTTTACCCATTCCAATATGTATGTGGGATGATATTTCTATGGACTTTATTTTTTATTTACACTGAATTTCTATGGGGAGGAAGTTATTTGGGTGATCATTGATCAGCATAATAAATCGATGATCATCGTAGCTATCAAGAAAACGATACATTTGGGGCACCATAGAGACATATATGTCTAAGATATTATAAGACTTCATGGGTTTCTCTTTATGAATTTTTTAATTGGGACCCATGGATCACATCCAGGTTCTGTATGAGATTGTATGAGGTGATGGGTTTCTTGATAAAGTTGAGTATTGAAGATCATTCATAGATGGATGGATTAGTAGAGAGAGTTATCTAGGTTCTTGAGGATGTGATTCAGGATTGTGTTCGTGATTATGGTGGATCATTGGAAAATCATTTTCCACATGTAAGAGTTTCCTATAATAATAGTAAATAGTATTAAATAAATTTATTTCCCCTTGAATCAATATTAGTACATCCATATAGATCTCCCATATGATAGGTAGAGTTGGGAGACCGGTCCTTATATAGGATAAGTCTCATTCAAGAGATGATTGAAAAGGAACAGTTGATCTAGAAGAGGATGGTCAAAACACATACCTAACAAAAATCTAGAAGAAGTTGTCCAATAATTTAATATGGTCTTAGGATAGTATTTATGTCTCTAATAACCATCCTGTTTTGATTCATATTTGATTCATAAATATAAATATTCATTTTTTTCAAAATTATGATCGTAAATTCATAGTATCTCTAGAATACTGGGTTCATAATACATAAAAGGAAACATAAAAAATCATGAAATTTTTAGGTCATGAAAATTGTTAAGAGAAAAATATACGCCACACTTGATACATATACAAACTGAATGTTACAATATTTTTACAATGTATAAAAATAATACTAATCACTGTGTGATGATGAAAATAGCTCACCAACCACTCCACCTCCATCTCTATGTCAACTACCTCTTGGAAAAAAATTATTATGAAAATTAAATATTGGTTTTTTTTTTTATTTAAACCTAAAACAATGAAATGTTTTCAAACTAACTGAATTTAAAGTTTTCTGATTTACCTACCCACCACCAGTTGATGCAATACCACAAGTGTAAGATCCGGTCATCTTCTAATTTAAATAAGTCACCAATTTCATCAAAGAGGATAAATAAGTCCCCTTTAGTGAACTATATTTTGTAGAGAAAAAATATCTCTATGAGTATCTGGGGTTATGGACTAAATAAAATCAAAATTATATGCAACTACAACCCCCAGTGTGCTTCCAAATTCCTTAGATGTAACGGGACCCAAATACATCCTGCCCACTTAACCACGATGATCCTTCCCAAGAACTCTTTCAACTGGGTCATCTTAGGAGACTGAGTAGGATTGCGCATGATTGGAATCCCATAGTTCTTTAATTTTTACCTCTAAATAAAATATAATTCATAATAGATGAAATAAATATTATCATAGTGACAAATGATAATAAGTTATTATAATGAAAATTTAGTTCATACCCCAACTTCTTCGGTAGGTTCAATAATAAAACATCCATCAGATGATTTGTGAACATTCAACCACAGTTTTGCTCAGAATGATGGGTTTCCAAAACACTACATCTTCATTAAATACAGATAAATCAACAATTTAACATATTAAACCGATAATATTGTCTCATAAATATTTATACTAATGAAAATATTTCCATAGATCATCATCTTCATGAAAAACTATTTGACCCCACAGTGATATTGATGAATTCTTTATCTGGGAATAATGCATTTATCCTTGAATGATCTCGAAATAATTAAAATTCATTTTAATAATAATGTATTCAATGTAATTTCCACTTCATTTACATGAATTTATAAAAATTTGGATTAATATAATAATATAATTTTAAATATAATTATCTTCTCATTAGGACGTTTGTCCACCAAAACAATCCATTTCTCTTGGGGTACCCTATTGGGTAGAAATTCATATACCTATTGGGTGTCAACAAAGTATCATTGACATCACTCCATAATCTCCTATGAATTTCATTCTATTTGTTACACATATTATTCAATGTCCACTTTCATGCTAGTACACCAGAAAACATAAAGTAAAAAAACAATTATACACATAAATTCATTTTGAAAATATTATAATTTAATAAAATAATTGAATTAAATTATACTATAATAGATTAAAATAAAAATTATATTTGAATCAAAAACATAATTTTTTTGATCTTGAAGGTAGATGACTCAAATTATCATACAAAATTGGAAGGGAAACCGGCTCCACAACCATCTAGCCAATAATCTTGCAATGTAATCCTGCGACATAATCTGTAGAGACCCCATATGAATCAAATGGGACAACAGTCATTATTATAGTCAGATTAAATATATTTGAACATTTAATATTTTGATCCATTGTTACATTATTTCTATCTTTAATGAATAGACTCATAGTATAAATAATTGAAATAAATTTATTCATATTATAATTTGTACAAATGACAATCACCCTTCAGTATCCCGGGTATGAACTAGAAGTGGGGCACAAAAATATCACTGATGAGGCTCCTGAAGGGGAGGTGTTGATTGAGATGCTGAAGGGAAGCTCATAGAGGGTGTAAGAGATATTACAAAGCGATATAGTGCAGAGTGGAAATCAGATGGTGGCTTAGATGTCATAGGGAGGGAGACAGATAGATTTTCATATGTTTGTGTGGTTGGTTAAATAGTATGGCACTTACTCCCTGGAATTCCTACCATTTAATCAAAAAAAATTCAGAACATCTATTTCAGAAAAATAATGCAAAAAATAAAATAAAAATGAAAAAATATTACTATTACTAACCAAAAATAATATACAAAACAATGATAATGAATGACTGCACAAATTAAATAAAAGGTTTCTAAATGAATGAATAAATATACAAACAATCATTTACAACATCAATCATGTCAGTTTCCTTCTCCATTTAATCATCCACATCATTTATCCTTGATAGACTATTTTTTACAATATCATGATGGACAAATAAGTTCACTTCTTTCTATTGATGTGATTCAATGTCAGAGTTCAAATCTTTTACATCATCACCCATATCATACAAATCCATTTGTTTTACGTGAGAAACTACACTCCACCCATCATCCACAAAATAATTCTCATAATATTACATAGTATCTTATGATGATAAGATATAAAAATCATGTAGTTCATGATCACCATCACCCGTAAAGTTATAGAAGTTCTCCGATGTAAATTTCATGTAATCTCATTTAATAACACTGATATAATTGACCCAATTGAATTTGTATAAATCTACTAAAAAATGGTTGCGGTAGATTAATTCAATTATAATTTTTCGTTCTATGTAGTTGTAAATTTTAAAAAATGTAAAGAGAACACTATTCTATGTTTTCAAATACTCTCCCCAATCGACTGTACGAAATCTGTATACATTCATACTGTAAGCATCAAACATCCAAACTTTTTTTAGAGTAACTCGAGCAAGATACGTAATATCTTATAGAAAATATTCTCCATTATCTGTATTCATGATCTAAACATGTTAACATTATTAGATTTAAGAAATATATTTATTATCATAAAATAAATATTTATCGTAAAATTTACGAACTTACATATCATGAAAACTATTATACATGCTCTTTATTAACATATTACATTATATCTTTATACATTCATCTTTGACCTCTAATTCGTATCTTTTTATGTATCTTCAACTCTTTAATAAATGGATTTTCAATTTCACTATTTACCAGCACATATCAATGTGCCTGTAATGATTTTATTTCGGTCAGCGTAACATTTGAGGTCCTCTCAACGGATCATACAATAATTGGAAATATTTTTGATTACTCATGTATTTTAGATTCAGTCGATGAGTCATAAACACATCAAACTCAATTAAATCTTCACTCAAAATCATCGATGTAAATTGAAAAAAAATTAAGACAGTCTTCTTCCAAATAGCCTTCAATAATAGAGCCGTCATGTTGAGATTTATTTTTCACATATGAATTCAAATGCACAAGATATCTGTAAAATAAAATAAAAAAATATAATTATGAATTTTATTAGGTACCATAAATTTTTTGCATAACAACAAAATACACCAATACAGTGCCTCTCTTTTGGATACATCCATTGATAATGTATGAGCTTGTCACGACCCGACCTCGGGGCCCGTGCCGTGACTACCCCAAGCCCGCCTTCCATAGGCCAGGGGCTGGCGACTAGCACCAAGGCGTAAAATCCCGGTAAACAGGGAAGGCATTGCCTTTATGAGTAACAACCACCACAGAGTCAACAAGCAGAAAGTAACTACAAGTGCAGAAAAGTAAAGGGGGACGGAATACAAGCCCAACTGAAAGTACAACTGAAAAAAAGTAAAGAGAACAGCAACTGAAGAAAAGACGGCGGCCTCGTGTCGTCCACTGGAAATCCCACCTGAAGGGTGGGTACAGATAGCCTCCAGGATCCTCGGGTCCCACGTCCGCTCCGAGCACGTCCCGCCCAGTGGTCCACCTCCAGGTACCGTCCTGCTCCACGCCCCAACCGTGATCAGCGCTGTCTGTCGTCTGCATCCAACACAACAAGGTGCGGGCATAGCCCGTGCAGGGGTGAGTATAAGCTACTCAGTAAGGACCCCGAGACCCCCGAAGGTCTCCCGAAATCCACAAAGGATATAGCACAAAAGAAAGATGCAATCACGAAGTAACATCTGACTCGACTTAGGTATATGCCCATACATATACCTAAGTCCCCAATTCTAGCTCTGCTCACGAGCTCAAGAACAACTCAATCCACGCAGGAAAGCAAGACTCAAATCCACAAGGAGAGTAAACAGTAAATCCACAAAGGATAGTTCAACACAAACCACAAAGGAGAGTATCATAAGATTCAGCTCAACCAGGTATACTTTTTCAGATGACGTCAAAGATGATCACTGATCCATCTAAGTCGTCGGACCCACGAAGGATCGATAGGTACTAACCCCCGCAAAAGACCCACACAGGATCGGGCTCACACAGAACCTGTAGGCAGTGGCTCACACAGAACCGGTAGTAAGGACCCACAAAGGATCGGGCTCACACAGAACCTGTAGCACTGATCCACGTAGGATCGCTGAGTGCAGTAGTCGACGCAGTCCACTGAGGATCTCTGCACAGTCGTCGCCGTAGTCCACGAAGGATCTCTGCTCTGCCGTCGTCGCAGTCCACTGAGGTTCTCTGCTCTGCCGTCGTCGCAGTCCACGGAGGATCTCTGCTCTGTCGTCAAAGTCACAGCCAGCGCTAGGGTTCCCGCACACAGCGAGCTCGTTTAGGAGGGTCCGCTCCACGAGCCGAGAGGCTGATACATCAACTGACACATAGTCCGATGTTGATGTATCCAAAAGTTCCGTATCGACAACAGGATCTCAACGCAACAGACGGCGCGTCAATCGGACGCCCGGTCTGAGAGTTATTGGCATTTTCGTCCCAGGGGCCCGGTTGGTTTTTAGGGCAAAACCAACCCGACCGTACTCCGCCTGTATCCGATCCTCGGGTGGAGTATGCCAAAAGTTCCGTCTCACTTAGAGGAAACTACCACAGCTGACGGTACGTCGATCAGACGTCCGTAGCTCAAGTTACGAGCGTTTCCGCTCCGAGGGCCCGGTTGGTTTCGTGTACGAACCAACCCGGCCGAACACAAAGTCTTCCAAAACCTTGAGTATAATATACCGAAACGACCGTATCGATAAAAGGATCGCGTAGCCGCTGACGGTTCGTCAATCGGAGGTCCTAGGCCCAAGATATGGGCAAAAGACCGAAGAGGGCCCGAAAACGGGGGTTCTGGGCCCGGGGCGACCCGGCCCGAACCCCCCCGGGGTCGGCCAAACCGGGTTGACGCGAACCGGGTCGACCCGACCCGGCCCGACCCGGATGGGCCGGGTCCGGTCCGGCCTGGGCGTGGCCCGGCCGACCGGACCGGCCGGCTCGGCTTCGGCCGACCGGCCGAAGAAACCGCCGCGGGTTTGACCCGCGGCTTGGAGGAAAGCGGGCCGCGTGCTGGGTGGCCGGACCGCGGACGCGGTCCGGCGGTTCGCCGCTGCCGCGGCTCGGCCGCGACACAGTTTCCAGCGGCGCGCCGGGCGCCGCCGCCGCCTTCCGCGTGCCGCCGGAGTTGCTCCGGTGGCCCGTTTTGCCTCCCGTCTGCGCCATTGCTCCTCCCGAGGGCCGATCTTCACTGCGGGATCAACGGATCGCCCTTGCCGCATGGTTCGTCGTCGTCCGCCAAAACCGCACAACAAAAGATTGGCGGAGGGTTGCCGGGTCTTGTTCGTTAGACCCGCACCCTCCGCGTTAGTCATAAACAACAGGAGGTAAAGAAAATAATCAACAACAATTTTAATTAAATTAAAATTGTTCGGAGATCAGGTTCTTTATTTTAAAAGAATAAACACGGGGAAATAAAATATTCCAACATCCCTTACCTTGTCGTCGTCGGATGGGAGGTCGTCGCGGAATCGCTCGTCGCGGAAGGAGGGGATCGTCGCGTCGTTGCGGAGGAGACGTTCGTCGCACCGCGGGAAAAATGTCGCGCCGGCGATCTCCGGATCAAGATCAAACGGATTTAATTAATTTAAATCCGTTGATATCGAATTATAAAATGGGGAGAATGAGAAGATTCGATTCTCACCTTTAACCGCTGATCGTAGGTCCGCCACGGAAGAAGAGGCGCCGTAGAAGAAGAAGGAGAAGGTCGCGGAAAAGTTTGTTGACGTCGCGGATCGTGCATCGTCGAATTCCGGTTCCGGCGTTCTTCGCGTTCTTCGCGTTCTTCACGTTCTTCGCGTTCTTCACGGGGAGGGTGGAGGTTTAGAGGATCTCGCACAACAGGAGGATCCTCCAAAATAGACAAGTTTTTCTATTTTATTATTTTGCCAACAAACGCAAAACGCGTAAGTAACGACCCAATAAATTCGTTGAATTAATTCAATGAATGAAACAGCCCATTTAATTCACGAAATAAACCACCCAATTAAATGGTCTGTTAAGAAATAAAGAAAACGCATCAGTTGACTTTTCAGTTACTTTGACGGGTTTTCGCGGGTGCGTTACTTAGCGAATGAAACGGCGGGGCTCGTGCGGGCCCTGCCTCACAAATATCCTACCAAGAGGGTAGGATATTTCCGGATAGCACCCTATCCGCTTTAACTCAGTTCAAGTGGCTTCCAAGTGACTTCCAAGCAGCTTAAGTGAAATAAAATAAAGTTGTCGCACAAATTTTATTTTATTTCTGTCTTAAGCCCCAAAATTTAAAAACCACGTCTGAGCAAACGCAACTCCGGAAAAGGAGTTTCTAAGCAAATATCGGTGCTGCGATTTCATCGGTGCCCTCAGAATTCGATTCCGGGCACCGGTTCAAAAGATAGAAAAACCCGCTCGTCCGTTCACTGAACGTACCCGAGCCAAACTTCGGAAATTGATTCCGGGCACACCGGGCCTCGGAATCATGTGCCGTCTGAAGCTGCGCTCTTGTAAAATTCCAAAGAAAATTAAGAAAAAAATTTCCTTGAAATTTGCGGGTCTTTACATTACTCCCACCTCAGGGCTTTACGTCCCCATAAAGATACATCAAAAACTAGGGGAACAAATGGGGGTACTGAGCACGCATCTGAGACTCCCGCTCCCAAGTGCTCTCCTGGAGGTTCCCGTGGTGCGATCTGACGCGCACGAGAGGAATCGACCGCCCACGTAGGACCCGCTCCTGTCGATCCTCGATCTCCACTGGGACCTCCGCAAAAGTCGCCCCATCATCCACGTCCAGCTCCCCAAAGTCGATGATGTGCGTCGGGTCGTGCACGTATCTCCTCAGCTGAGACACGTGAAAGACGTCGTGCACCCGGTGCAACTGAGGTGGTAGAGCCAGGCGATAAGCCACCTCTCCTATCCTGCTGAGGACCTGGAAAGGCCCGATGAAGCGTGGAGACAACTTTCCGCCTCGGCCAAATCTCTGTAAACCATGTCGAGGTGAGACACGCAAAAAGACGTGGTCGCCATCCTCGAACTCTAGTGGCCTCCGCCTCCTATCAGCATATGACTTCTGCCAGCTCTGAGCTGTCCTCATCCTCTCCTGGATGATCTGAACCTTCTCTGTCGTGGCTCGGACCATCTCTGGTCCCACGAGTGCTGACTCCCTAGGGTCTGTCCAGCACAACGGTGATCTGCAGGGTCTGTCGTACAACGCCTCGTATGGTGCCATCCCGATGGTGGAGTGGTAGCTGTTGTTGTACGCGAACTCCACCAAGGGTAGGTGGTCCTCCCAGCTGCGACCAATGTCGAGAACACATGCACAGAGCATGTCCTCGAGTGTCTGTATGGTCCTCTCCGTCTGACCATCCGTCTGAGGGTGGAAGGCTGTGCTCAGATGGAGCCGCGTCCCGAACGCCTCCTGCAACCCCTTCCAAAGCCGGGAAGTGAAACGAGCATCTCGATCGGAGACGATAGACGATGGCACACCGTGAAGCCGTACGATCTCCTGGACGTAAAGACGTCCCAAGCTCTCCACTGAGCCCTGCTCTCTGATGGGTAAGAAGTGTGCCGACTTGGTGAGTCGGTCGACAATCACCCAAATGGAGTCGTGACCTCTGGAAGTGCGTGGAAGTCCAGTCACGAAGTCCATAGATATGCCGTCCCACTTCCACTCAGGGACCTCCAAGGGCTGTACCAAGCCTGCTGGTACCTGATGCTCTGCCTTCACCTGCTGGCAGGTGAGGCATCGTGAAACGAACTCTGCCACAACTTTCTTCATGTCTGGCCACCAGTGCTTTCATCTGAGATCCTGGTACATCTTCGCCACTCCGGGATGTACCGCCAAGGGAGAAGTGTGAAACTCTCTCAGCACCTCCTCCCGTAAAGCGACTGGTACGAAGGTACGTCCTCTGAAAAGGATGTCGTGCTCTGCTCCAAGGGAGAAGCCATCAGGCGCCTGACCTGAGGATATCAGTGCACGCCGGGTCTCACAGTCAGCGTCCCCACGCTGAGCCTCTCTGACCCGCTGTAGAAGTGGAGGAGAGACTGTGAGAGACTGAAGAAAGGCTGCTCCATCTCTATCCACGAAGGATATCTGTAAGGAGGCTAGCTACTCCGTCGCCTCCTCAAGTAGCTGAATGCCCGTCCTCCTGCTGAGGGCATCGGATACCACGTTCCCCTTCCCAGGAGTATAGACTATCTCAAAGTCATAGTCCTGGAGGAACTCAAGCCATATCCGCTGTCTCAGGTTCAGGTCCTTCTGAGAGAAGATATACCTGAGACTCTGGTGGTCAGAAAAGACTGTGAAGCGCTCACCCATCAGATAGTGCCGCCAAGTCTTCAGAGCGAAGACCACTACTGCTAACTCCAGGTCATGAGTGGCGTAGTTCTGCTCATGCGGCCTCAACTGACGTGATCCGTAGGTGATCACGGCCCGCTCCTGCATCAGGACGCATCTGAGTCCAGTCCCTGACGCATCGCAGTAAACTACGTAACCAACTCCCTCCTCAGGAAACCTCAAGATAGGTGCGCTGGTCAACCTCTGCCTCAGCACCTGGAAGCTCTGCTGACATCTGTCTGACCACACGAAGGGTTTCCCCTTCTTCGTCAACGCTGAGAGTGGTGCCGCAACTCTAGAGAAGTCTGGCACGAATCTCTGATAGTATCCGGCTAGGCCCAAGAAGCTCCGCACCTCCGTCACGCTCCTGGGTGGCTCCCAAGCTAGCACTGCCTCGATCTTCGCGGGATCCACTGCAACTCCCGCCTCAGAGATGACGTGCCCCAAGAAGTGGACCTCACGTAACCAGAACTGGCACTTTGAGAGCTTGCCATAAAGCTGGTGCTCTCGGAGTGTGTCTAGCACAACTCGCAGGTGGTAGGCATGCTCCTCCTCAGTCGTCGAGTATACCAAAATGTCGTCAATGAAGACCACGACAAATCGGTCGAGGTATGGCTGGAAGATCCTGTTCATGAGGCTCATGAACACTGCTGGGGCATTGGTTACGCCGAATGGCATAACCAAGAACTCATAATGGCCATACCGACACCTGAAGGCCGTCTTCTGCACGTCCTCGTCTTGAACTCTGAGCTGATGATAGCCTGACCGGAGGTCTATCTTCGAGAACCACCGCGCTCCCTTGAGCTGATCGAAGAGGTCATCAATCTGTGGCAGCGGATACTTGTTCCTCACTGTCACCTGGTTCAGGCGACGATAGTCGACACACAGTCGCAAGCTCCCGTCCGCCTTCTTGGCGAACAAAATCGGGGAAGCCCAGGGTGAAACACTGGGTCGGATAAACCCCTTGCTCTGCAAGTCCTCCAACTGTACCCGCAGCTCCCGAAGCTCGGCGGGGGCCATCCGATATGCTGGAGTAGATATCGGGGATGTCTCGTGGTACAAGTCGATGTAAAAGTCTACCTCTCTACGAGGAGGTAGCCCTGGAACGTCGTCGGGAAAGACGTCCACGTACTGGTCCACCACTGCAGGAAAAACTGGACCCCGCACGTCCACTGCTCCTAGGATGAGGCTAGCCAACTGATGAGAGATGGGTTGCACTCTCCTCTGCGGAAGTTCATCCTGTGCTGCAAAGGTCCCCTTCTCGCCGGTGAAGGTAAACCTGCTCCCGTCGGTGCGAACACATCGCACCTTGCGCCTAAAATAGTCGATCTGGGCATGAACCGTTGATAGAAAATCCATGCCCAAGATGACGTCGTAAGGCCTCGACGCCGCTACAAGGAGATCCCAGCCGAAGCTCTCGCCTCCTAGAGTAAGCTCACACTGCCGGCACCAGTGCGTAATCGTCGAGTCTGCTCCCGTAGGAGTCTCTAGCCGTAAGGATCGAGCCAACGGCTCAGTCGGAATCTCCGAGTTCCGAACAAGGGCAGAGGCTATGAAAGAGTGACTCGCTGCTGTGTCTATAAGTACTGCAGCAAGGGTGGAATAGACACAGATCGTACCTCGAATCATCTCTGGCATGTCGGGGTCGTAGGCCTCCACTACCTGGAGCTGGGCCTGTCCCTGCCCGCCAGCTCCCTGTGGTCGAGGTGGCCCTCCTGGTGGTGGTGGGGGTAGAGCCTGGAAGCGTCGCCCACCACCCGCTGCTCGGCCAGCTCCTCTGCCTCGTCCGCCTCCTCCCTGCGGACCGCCACGGTCGACCCTCTGCCTCTGCCTGGGTGGCCCCTCCACCGTCTGCTGCTCCTCTGGTCGGCGAGTCGGGCAGTCACGAGCCATGTGACCCTGCCCGCCGTAGGAGTAGCACAGCCTGCCTCTCGGAAGGCTGGCACTCCGCTGTGTGCCCCGCACTGCTGAGCCAGTGTCCTGAGTCCGTCTGCGTGGGGGTCTGGTCTGCCTGGACCCGAGAGTCATCCGTCAGCTACCTGCTGCCGAAGACTCAGCTACCTGCCGCCCTGCGCTAGGTCTCGCCGCTGAAGAAGGCTCTGCCAGGAAGCTCTCGATCAGGAGGGCTCGCTCCACCACTCCCGCCTGGGTCGGAAAGCTGAGGGAGACCAACGACGCCCGAATCTCCTGTCGCAAGCCCTGCTCGATGGTCCGGGCCCGGAAGAAGGGGTCCCGTACCATGTCGGTCGAGTAGCGAGATAGGTCAGTGATCCTCGCCGCGTACTGAGCGACCGTCATGTTGCCCTGGCGCAGCTGGAGAAGCTCCTGGATGCGCACCGCTCGGAGGGTGGCCGGGACGAACTCAGAGCGGAAGAGGCTCTCGAAGTCCGTCCAGAGCAAGGATGCCTCATCGTGAACCTGGAGCATCAAGCTCCACCATCGTCCTGCCGCCGCCTGCAGGAGGCTCGCCGCGAGAATCACCATGAGATCCGCTGGTGTCCTCACTAGCCTAAAGATCCGTACCACCGCCTCTAGCCAGTCCTCGGCGGCCTGGGGGTCCGCCTCACCACGAAACCTGGGCGGTCGCTGGCTCTGAAACTCATGCAGTGCCCTGAGGCGACGTGCATCGTCAGCGTCTGGTACTAGCAGCATCGGTGGCTTGGCGGGTAAAGCTACCGCCGGTGCCACTGCTGGCAAAGGGCCCTGCACCGAGGCCTCGTCGCTCGGTGGGCTACCGTCGCGCCCTACACTCGGAACCCTAGTTGGCTGTCATCGCGGGGCCATCCTGAAAAGGAGAACAAGAGCACCACAGTCAGAACAGTATACCTGGTGAGCTGGTACAAGTAATCACAAGGAAAACTTGAGACTTTCATAAAGCAGATCAGTATACCAGGTGAGCTGACACAAGTAATCACGAAGAAAACTTGAAACACACACGCAATCAATGTTTTCATGTATTAAGTCGGAAATCAGGAGTCAGGGTCCTGGTGTACGGATACGTCAGCCGCCGCACCAACACTGGGCTCCCTGAACTGATAACCACACTCAATACACTAAACACTATTGCTTCATATAGAAAGAAAAGACGATCAGAGTCTGCGGTAGAACCGACCAGCTCTGATACCAATTTGTCACGACCCGACCTCGGGGCCCGTGCCGTGAATACCCCAAGCCCGCCTTCCATAGGCCAGGGGCTGGCGACTAGCACCAAGGCGTAAAATCCCGGTAAACAGGGAAGGCATTGCCTTTATGAGTAACAACCACCACAGAGTCAGCAAGCGGAAAGTAACTACAAGTGCAGAAAAGTAAAGGGGGCCGGAATACAAGCCCAACTGAAAGTACAACTGAAAAAAAGTAAAGAGAACAACAACTGAAGAAAAGACGGCGGCCTCGTGTCGTCCACTGGCAATCCCACCTGAAGGGTGGGTACAGATAGCCTCCAGGCTCCTCGGGTCCCACGTCCGCTCCGAGCACGTCCCGCCCAGTGGTCCACCTCTAGGTACCGTCCTGCTCCACGCCCCAACCGTGATCAGCGATGTCCGTCGTCTGCATCCAACACAACAAGGTGCGGGCATAGCCCGTGCAGGGGTGAGTATAAGCTACTCAGTAAGGACCCCGAGACCCCCGAAGGTCTCCTGAAATCCACGAAGGATATAACACAAAAGAAAGATGCAATCACGAAGTAACATCTGACTCGACTTAGGTATATTCCCATACATATACCTAAGTCCCCAATTCTAGCTCTGCTCACGAGCTCAAGAACAACTCAATCCACGCAGGAAAGCAAGACTCAAATCCACAAGGAGAGTAAACAGTAAATCCACAAAGGATAGTTCAACACAAACCACAAAGGAGAGTAACATAAGATTCAGCTCAACCAGGTATACTTTTTCAGATTACGTCAAAGATGATCACTGATCCATCTAAGTCGTCGGACCCACGAAGGATCGATAGTTACTAACCCCCGCAAAAGACCCACACAGGATCGGGCTCACACAGAACCTGTAGGCAGTGGCTCACACAGAACCGGTAGTAAGGACCCACAAAGGATCGGGCTCACACAGAACCTGTAGAACTGATCCACGTAGGATCGCTGAGTGCAGTAGTCGACACAGTCCACTGAGGATCTCCACACAGTCGTCGCCGCAGTCCACGAAGGATCTCTGCTCTGCCGTCGTCGCAGTCCACTGAGGATCTCTGCTCTGCCATCGTCGCAGTCCACGGAGGATCTATGCTCTGTCGTCGAAGTCACAGCCAGCGCTAGGGTTCCCGCACACAGCGAGCTCGTTTAGGAGGGTCCGCTCCACGAGCCGAGAGGCTGATACATCAACTGACACGTACTCCGATGTTGATGTATCCAAAAGTTCCGTATCGACAACAGGATCTCAACGCAACAGACGGCGCGTCAATCGGACGCCCGATCTGAGAGTTATTGGCATTTTCGTCCCAGGGGCCCGGTTGGTTTTTAGGGAAAAACCAACCCGACCGTACTCCGCCTGTATCCGATCCTCGGGCAGAGTATGCCAAAAGTTCCGTCTCACTTAGAGGAAACTACCACAGCTGACGGTACGTCGATCGGACGTCCGTAGCTCAAGTTATGAGTGTTTCCGCTTCGAGGGCCCGGTTGGTTTCGTGTACGAACCAACCCGGCGGAACACAAAGTCTTCCTAAACCTTGAGTATAATATACAGAAACGACCGTATCGATCCAAGGATCGCGTAGCCGCTGACGGTTCGTCAATCGGAGGTCCTAGGCCCAAGATATGGGCAAAAGACCGAAGAGGTCCAGAAAACGGGGGTTCTGGGCCCGGGGCGACCCGGCCCGAACCCCCCCTGGGTCGGCCGAACCGGGTTGACCCGAACCGGGTCGACCCGACCCGGCCTGGGCGCGGCCCGGCCGACCGGACCGGCCGGCTCGGCTTCGGCCGAGCGGCCGAAGAAACCGCCGCGGGTTTGACCCGCGGCTTGGAGGAACGCGGGCCGTGTGCTGGGTGGCCGGACCGCGGACGCGGTCCGGCGGTTCGCCGCCGCCGCGGCTCGGCCACGGATGGAGTTTCGGGCGGCGTGCCGGGCGCCGCCGCCTCCGGTCGCCGGCACCGCCGCGCCGGCGACCCGCGCCGCCGCCGCCTTCCGCGGGCCGCCGGAGTTGCTCCGGTGGCCCGTTTTGCCTCCCGTCTGCGCCATTGCTCCTCCCGGGGGCCGATCTTCACTGCGGGATCAACGGATCGCCTTTGCCGCACGGTTCATCATCGTCCGCCAAAACCGCACAACAAAAGATTGGAGGAGGGTTTCCGAGTCTTGTTCGTTAGACCCGCACCCTCCGCGTTAGTCATAAACAACGGGAGGAAAAGAAAATAATCAACAACAATTTTAATTAAATTAAAATTGTTCGGAGATCAGGTTCTTTATTTTAAAAGAATAAACACGGGGAAATAAAATATTCCAACATCCCTTACCTTGTTGTCGTCGGACGTGAGGTCGTCGCGGAATCGCTCGTCGCGGAAGGAGGGGATCGTCGCGTCGTTGCGGAGGAGACGTTCGTCGCACCGCGGAAAAAATGCCGCGCCGACGATCTCCGGATCAAGATCAAACGGATTTAATTAATTTAAATCCATTGATATCGAATTATAAAATGGGGAGAATTAGAAGATTCGATTCTCACCTTTAACCGCTGATCGTAGGTCCGCCACGGAAGAAGAGGCGCCGTAGAAGAAGAAGGAGAAGGTCACGGAAAAGTTTGTTGACGTCGCGGATCGTGCGTCGTCGAATTCCGGTTCCGGCGTTCTTCGCGTTCTTCGCGTTCTTCGCGTTCTTCGCGTTCTTCGCGTTCTTCGCGTTCTTCGCGGGGAGGGTGGAGGTTTAGAGGATCTCGCACAACAGGAGGATCCTCCAAAATAGACAAGTTTGTCTATTTTATTATTTTTCCAACAAACGCAAAACGCGTAAGTAACGACCCATTAAATTCGTTGAATTAATTCAACGAATGAAACAGCCCATTTAATTCACGAAATAAACCGCCCAATTAAATGGTCTGTTAAGAAATAAAGAAAACGCGTCGGTTGACTTTTCAGTTACTTTGACGGGTTTTCGCGGGTGCGTTACTTAGCGAAAGAAACGGTGGGGCTCGTGCGGGCCATGCCTCACAAATATCCTACCAAGAGGGTAGGATATTTTCGGATAGCACCCTATCCACTTTAACTCAGTTCAAGTGGATTCCAAGTGACTTCCAAGCAGCTTAAGTGAAATAAAATAAAGTTGTCGCACAAATTTTATTTTATTTCTGTCTTAAGCCCCAAAATTTAAAAACCACGTCTGAGCAAACGCAACACCGGAAGAGGCGTTTCTAAGCAAATATCGGCGCTGCGATTTCATCGGTGCCCTCAGAATTCGATTTCGGGCACCGGTTCAAAAGATAGAAAAACCCGCTCGTCCGTTCACTGAACGTACCCGAGCCAAACTTCAGAAATTGATTCCGGGCACACCGGGCCTCGGAATCAGGGGCCGTCTGAAGCTGCGCTCTTGTAAAATTCCAAAGAAAATTTTGAAAAAAATTTCCTTGAAATTTGTGGGTCTTTACAGAGCTCCCTTAATTTATCTTCCTCAACCAAATACATAGTTATATGAATCATGATATTAAGAAATGATAGAGAAAATATCACGTCCATTGGACAACAGATCATTAAGAACCACTTCTAATGGATTTCAATATCAATTAGAAGTAGATACTTCCATCATAGTTGTCTTAAAAATGTGTAGAATTGGAGTACAATAGTAATAATGTTTTCATGTAATAATGTACCCAATGCCAATGTTAGTAACTTCTATAACAAAATATGTGAATTGTGACTTTTAAATCCATTTAACGTATTCTTATTTTAGTAAATAAACATTGATATATTACTTGAATGCCAATAAAATACCATCACATGTTTTAAAATTCGATTGAATGTATCATTATCCCTATTTTTCAATGAAACAATTTTCAGATCATACATTTCATTCTCATCTGGCCAAATATCACATTTTATATTCATTACTTGTAATTATTTCCGAGCATTGTGATGATTATTAGACCTTCCATGCTCAATAATCCATTTGAAGATCAAATTTTCACAAAAATTATTCACAATATGTATGACATTATGATTATGTCGTAATAAATTAAATTCCCAATAGAGAATTTGGATGAATATGCTTATTTTCTTCCACTGATGTGTTTCAAATTCACATGATGATGAAATTTGAACAAGTTTCCATCTATAATTTAAATGATGCACTTTCCCAAATTCCATTTCAACATTACAAAGTTTTTCCAATTTTATAGAACCAGTTTACATCTTTTGAGGTGATCTAAGATCCATTAAACCTATGATTTTTTATCTTTTCAGTAGAAACCTATGAGATGCATCAAGAGATATTCAATAGCACACGAAGAACAATTTTCTTCTATGAGGTAGCCATTTGGGAGAAATATTAATCTTAAAAATAGGACAATTCAAACCCATGTATGTGTTCTAACCAGATAAATTCTGATGTTGAGGGATGTCACTAATGGTCCACATTAGTGTGTCATGCATTTTGAACATTATTTTCGAAGAGTAATTATATGTCTCAATGCCATTGCACCATAACTCTTGTTATTCTTCAATTAAAGGCTACAAGTACACATAATTAAAATTTCAATGAATTTATTTTGGAATACCAATCAAAATGATAAAAGCATTTGTTGCGTACACATCCACTACTGAATATTATTTGGGATCAATACAAATGAAAAAATGCATTAAATGTTACTCAAAGTCCCAAATGAGTTGAATCAATCAGCATCCAATCCCAATCAAATATTATTAGAATCGGCTGAGCAATATGAATGTAATGAATCAAATTTATTCTACAATTTTGAATCCCATGGATGTCGCATTAACCCATAATTTTTATTATCCACAGAATTCCACTTCATTTGGTCTACTATTTTTTATGACATGAATAATCTTGGAAATCGAAGAATTAATGGAATGTAAGGAAGAACATTTTCTCATGTGTTCCTTTTCTTCTTTTCGTGGTATTACATTGATTCAGACAACCAACATAATCCTTTGAATACCTTATAGTGTAATAACATTATTTACAGTCATGACTACTTGAATCCTCTTACAAATAAAAAACAAAATCATTGGGTCGTGCATGTGTTTTTTCCAAATTCAGAACATGCCTGTAAATATATTTTTTATTATCATTAAAATCCTTGAGATGGTTTTCTTTAGGAAATGGATCATGAAAAAATTCCCATAAAATGGAAATTACATTATTTTTACTTTCCTATAGGCATCTGATATGATAATACATTATAATAAATTAATGTTTTGAATATTTGAAACATCCATTATTCATCTATTGATTTCCATCGTCAACTAAACCATAAATGATATATTCCTTAGTGATGTTTTTTCTTGTATTAATCTCAACATAATAAAGAGTATGATCTAATGATAAGTTACAATCTTTGTCCGGTTGTCTTATAGTCTAAAAAAAATCACTTTTTCACATTGGTATTTGTATCACCCTCATCTAGTTGTTCTAATATAGTTTGATGTTGATTTTGGAGTCTTTCCATATCAAATGCATCATTTATAATGTTTGACATTTCATTTTCCATTTTCAACAAAGTTGGGAGATCTTTCTACGGATTGATATCTGTGCTCAACCTTTCTATAATGTTTGATTCACCATTCCAAATCCAAAAAAAATATTGAGTAGGGAATTGCTTTAATATTATATGTTCATAAACATCATCTCTCTTAAAACATCTTATAAAACTACAACTAGAACAGGGAAATCCTATTCTCCCTTCAACAGATTGATTATAAATTTCCAAATCTAAAATCTCTTTCTATCCCTTAGGATACTAAGGTCTGTTCATCTGGAATGTGATCTATCTTTTATCCATGTCTTCCACAATTTGCATACGAAATATAAAAAATTTAAAACACATAACTATTGCTAATTATAGAAAGATATTAATATACACAAGTTGAAAAAATTATAAATATGTTCAATAAGGCTTTACTATATAAATAGAAATGGTAAACAATGAACCCACACACTAGAAAACCAAGGGATGAAAAATAAAAAGAGCTACAAAAGAATTCGAGAACAAGGATCCCATCCCTGTAGTTTTTTGGAATTTCATGCTACAAAAAAAGATAGAAAAACATATGATGCCATAACGTAGTTATCACTAAGGTATGGGCTTGATAAATAATATAATAATTGAATAAAAGATAGGAATATGAAATTGAAACAAACTCTTACCTTATACATCACTCACTACTTTCGAAAATACATATGGATAAACGATGTAGGACATGCCATGAATCATTATCTGAAAGCACTAACGGATAGGGTACATGAATCCAAGGATTATGAGTATGGTATTTGTTTTTTAGATTCAAAGGAAACATTAAAGTCCTAAGATAAATTAAATCATATATATTGAATTTCCCAAAATAGATCATGTAATAACCTATAAAATTATTGTTTTCAATATATCTTTTCAATTTCCATTTAATATTCATTCAATTATAGAAAGTGTGATAACCAATTAAATCAATAGTTTTATGGAATTAAAATAAAATATTCAGTCCTCAAAACATTTCAATATAACATTAATGGTTAGATCATATGATTATATCGTAAACATGATCATGTAATAAATAACTTTTTAAAAATGTCATCGATTCATTAGTGTTGATCACATTTCATGATAGAAGGAAATATAATATCAAATGAACAAACTTACACCATAGTTTATGAATAAGGAACCATAGTATAATCAATACGATCTATTGATCATAATATAGGCATTAAAGAGTGTGACCTAATGTTTATACAAAGAAATTATCATTGAAAATCATAATATAGAGGAACAAGTATCAATATATGTTCCCCTAATATAGCTGAGTATGAATTTTCACTTTATTCTCATAACATAGTGAAGAATACATAATTAAAATATATCATGATATAACCAAATATCATTTATTAAATAATCAATAATCCGTCTATAAATACTCATATTTACAAAATTCATGGAACAGACCTAGAAATCATAAAAATGAAGGCACACATAAATCCTAACCAATTTAAATTTCAAAATAATCTTTCTACCAATACTCACATCAAAATATTTTGAAAACATATTTCACTACATTCAATCAATTCATAAAACACAATTAAGAAACACATAAAACTTACTATATTCATTGAAAAAAGTTAAATTATTGAATCGCATACGGCATGTTTGGAAACATCCAGAATCATGTGGAAAACCACAACCACATAACAATGGGAACCTATAAAATAAAAATCATTCGAAAAACATCAATATTTAAAATAAATATGGAAGACCATATCCAACCGACACTATTTTAGTGTGAAAATTCTAAAAAGAAAGAGTAATTTTGCTCCAACTAATCACCATTTCCAACAAAAGTTATATGTGAAACCACAATAACATGCTATATTTGATTCACCCCTATACATGAGCTATCTAATTTTTAATATGTACCACTAAATATGGATCTATATGGAACTCCTTCCAATTTATGAGCTATTTTAGAGAAATGGATTCTACAATTTAACGTTGTGCATTGGAATTGATCTAATATTCAACCAAACCAACCCAAAATCATACCATAACTGCACCAAAAATGTATACCGACCAGTGACAAGGGGAAGAGTTGGTACTAACTAGCATTAGAGGGTATAGAGGTGCAGTGAGCGGTTGTGATATGAATTTATGGATTCGGGGGGGGGGGGGGGGTCGCTGGGTCAACTACTCCTTGGGATTCCTGGGGCCTCTATTGTCACGATGGGGTATCAAGGTCATTGGGTTCATGCCTATGGTTTCGAGGGGTCATGGGTACCATGGGTGGAGGGTCGGTGGGTCAGTAGAATACGGGGAGAAGGATCATTGCTTTTAAAAAAACATGTTTTGCAGAGGTTTTTAATAAACTACTGCTAATGGCGAATAATGTTTTAGTGTGGGAACTATCTAATAGGAACATAAAATTGAATCAAATTTTGAAAGATGAGACATTATTTAAAGATATCCTAAAGGAATATGATGAATTCTAATAATTTGGAGGAATACTATAAGGTTTATATCAAAACTCATGTTATAGTGCATTGTATCAACTTATTGAAGCATGGGAATTATGTAAAAAAAATCCATATGCCAAGGGTTGTTAGAGGAAATCAGGAACAACCTTCAAGGAAATATGGATGGGATTATGCTACTAATAATGTAGAGGTGTAGGTTAATACATTGTGGTGATAGAAATTCTAGATATTTATTCCATAATAGAGAACATACTATTTAATTCTGGTCCTGCACATTTTTTTGGGAAGATGGGGCATTGACCAAAAGATGAATGCTCAAATATTATAAAAGGAAGAGGTTTCATGAGTATAAAATAATGAATCATAATTAAATCCCTATCATAAAGACAAATTAAATCAGTAGGGAGAATATCCAACCACGTAAGGTCTTGATTTATTCCCTTATTAGTGATATCATCTACAACCATGTTTGCTTCATGATAAATTTTAGTGATGATGTTGTTGATGTCGTTAAGCGAGTGGAAATAATCCATCCAACGGTTAGTAATAGGCCATGCAAGATGTGTCATGCCATTCAAAATCACATTCAAAATGATATAAAAATTAATTTCAATCAATATATTGTTGCAACCAAAGTGTTTTGAGAAATAAATAGCAGGTATCATACTCATTATTTTGGCCTCTAAAGAAGAGGAAATTCCGCATCTACCAAAAAATTATCCGACCATCTAACAAAGGTGATTCTTTAAGATGGATCCATATCCTTTGGGACCCGTATTGCCTTTGGATTCTCCATCCACATTTACATAAATCCAACCAGAAAACATATATGTTCAAGACACATCAAATCTTTATTGGGGTTGGAAAAAAATTCCATCAATTCAAAGATATAGCAGAATCCCAAATACAATCAATGTGTTGTAATAATGAACCTGTTGCATTGATGTAGCTATATATATGTATAATAAGCATGTATATCTGAACTAGTTTATGGTTGAATGAAAAATTGTTATGATTAATATTATATCCATCATACTAGATCTCATGATGAAGATTATCTACAATAGTAAATAAATGGTTTTCAATGTTGGGACATCATTACATTTTCACACATCTCTGTATTTGACAGTTGACAGATTCTATAATTCCAAAAGTTATTATTAGAATCATCTGATATACTCCATGAAAAATGAGGAAAATGGGTATCCTTTGAATACTGTCTTAAAGAAATTCTAATGGGAGAAAAGTTATGTAATGTACATTAAATGTGAGTTCTGTATGGAAGAAGTATCAACCATGGGGCATGATATAACTATCAATGAAATTTCTATGGACACTTTCTAGATAATGGAAATTGAAGAGTGGCCTAGGAATACATCTATAACAGAGATTACTAGCTTTTTAGGGATATATGGGTATTATTAATGATTTTTGAAGAAGTTATCAAGATTTTGAAAGCCAATGACCAAGCTGAGATTGATGGGGATGAAGTTTTTCGGGACTCAAGAGTACCAAGAATGCCTTTAGGATCTCAAATATAGGCTAATCACTAAGCCAGTACTAACATCCCAATATGTGGAGAACTCATTGTGGTATAAAGTGATTCATCAATGAATTTATTTAGTTGTATCCAAAAAAATGATAAAATGGCAGCCTATGCATCAAGGAAGATGAAAATCATTGAGCAAAAAATTCCAATGCATGATCTAGAGTTTGCAGTACTGATCGTTGCATGGAAATTCTGGCTACATTATCTCTATGGGGATAAGTATGAGATATATACGGGTCACAAGAGTCTCAAATATATATTCAACAAAAATAGCTTAATATGTGTGAATAATGTTGGTTATATCTCTTCAATGATTATGACTAATCAATTGACTACCATCCAGGTAAGGCAAATAAGGTGTAAGATGCTCTAATTAAAAAGGATCTTCCATCTTTATAAATGTTGGCAATATTAAAGGATCCAACATTTATAGTTTTTTAGAGGATAGACATCAAAATTATTAAGGGAAAAACATTATCAATGCTTTTGAATATGTTTTCTCAACCACCCCACAGGGATAAAATAAAGGATTCTCACAGAAAAGAAGTGGTACTTCCGAAAAGGGTGGAAGCCATTATAAATGGAAAATCCTCTGAATTTAATAATGATGAGGGCAGAGTTATAATATTTGGGTCACAATTAAGTGTATAATCTGATATAGAGATAAATAAGGATGTTTACAATGTCACACATAGAAAAACCTTATCTATTCACCTGGGGAGAAAAAGGATATATTGAAATATCTAAGAGAATTTTTAGTGTTAGAATATGAAGATGGATATTGATGAATATAATAAAAGTTCATGATATGTCAAAAAATGAAGTATGAATGACATAATTATAAGTGGATGATGTAACCAATACCCATACCATCATGGAAGTTGGAGAATATCACCATTTACATCATCAATATAATTTCCAGTGCATCAAGAAGAAATGATGTGATATGAGTCATTATAGATCATCTTATAATGATAACTCACTTTATCGCAATTCCTTAGGAATTCTCATTCGGTCAACATTCATGGATATATATCAGAGTGGTAGAAATAATTCATAGAGTACCACAATCTATTGTATCTAATAGAGATCAATGATTCACCTCAAATATCTTGAAATGTTTCCAACATGCTTTTTGCACTGAATTGAAATTCAGCATGGCCTATCATCCCAAGACCAATTGCCTATATGATTGAACTATTTAGACATTAGAAGATACATTGACGTTATTTTACATAGAATTCATAGGAGGATGGGACCAACATCTATAACAGGATGAATTCTTCGACAATTATAGTTTCAAATCGAGAATTATTATGGCACTATATGAATACCTTTATGGGAATAGGTCGAGAACACTATCATGTTGGGATGAAGTCAATGAGCGTAAGATGTGATGACCTAAAATTGATGATGAAATGGTGAATAAGGTTAAAAACATTCAGCAGTAGAACAAGCCAGGCCAAATTCAACCAAAGAGTTATGTTGAAAATTATCATAGAGACCTTGAGTTCAATATATAAGACATAGTATTCCTTTTCATATCTCCATATAATAATTTCATAATGTTTGGGAAGAAAGGAAAGCTATGTCACCGGTACGTCAGCCACTTCCACCTACCATGTCTAAAGTGAATGATGTCATCCAGGAATCCCTCGTAGGAATATACATACTAGATCCTTCACATGTACTGACTTTAGAGTTGGTACTATTTGAGAATGATCTTTTTTAAGAGGAGTAGCCAATGATGATATTGGATTATAAAGATAATGTTCTAAATAACAAGACTACTCACCTTGTAAAAGAACTCTCGTTGGACCAAATGTATGAAGTGGAAACATGGGAACTCGAGGAGGAAATGAAGGAAATATACACTCACATAATTATGTCCTAGAATGTAAAATGATATTTCGAGGGAAAATTTTTTTAATGGACCCAATTATTGTAAATAGAATTTCCTTATCAAATTTATTACTTATATTATAATAAAATTTGGAAACATAATGAAATATCATGACACTGAATAATATGTGACCATAAAACATAATTTTTTATCTTCTGTGTCTTGAATTTTAAAAATATGACATACAGGGTTGCTATCAGGTTACTTTTTGGTGTATGATGGAACGATCATATTTTTCTTAGAAATTTTGCATACCATTATGAACAATAACATACCCTTATTAATAGAAATATGACCCTATGTATAGTAAATCATCTAATAGAATAGTAACCTCACCCATTATGGTATAAATAAAATTTAGCCATATGGTAAGAGATAATATGACCATAGTAAATGTATTTGTAATTTCTGTATGTCATAAATAATTAATAAATTTTAAAAAAATTATTTTTACTAAAATATGTTCATAATTTATTAATTTTATTATTTTGGGTTTTTTAATAATTTTATAATACCGTTTGTAGTTTTTTAAAGAATTATAAATTCAATTATTATTTTAAAATTTGTATTTTTTAAATAAATTGCTATTTTAATTAAACATTAAATTATACATATTTAGACAAAAAGTCAAAATTGTGTTTAATATTTGGATTCTCCATGTAAGAAATTGATGGGGCGTTTTTTTTGGGATTTTTCTAAATTACTATAATTTTTTTATGAATAGTGAAACACCCTAATTTATAAAATTAGTTACATACTCTAATTATTGAGTCATGGTTGACTATATGCTAATGTAAGAACCATTGGTTTGAACACACATGAACTTATTACTATTTTTTCATCTAATAATCACTATTTCTTGTCCTATGTAGAGTTAACAATGTATTTATCAAAATATTATGAAAACCATCCTCCCCTACATTATAAAAACCATCCACACTCCCCTCTTCGCTTTCCTCATATAAAGACATTTTTTTTTCCTAAATTATTCCCAAATTTCTCCCCAATCTCCTCCACCACGTCCCTCTACCATTTTACAACTCAAAACACCCAATCATCTCCCCATAATAAGCTCTCAAGGAAGATTAATTGAATAAGTGAATTCCTCTTTTCAATTTATTTACATTTTTTTAATTTCCTTCGTGTTCTTTTCTATCCTTACCTCTCATCATCCAAATTTTATGAAAATATAGTATCATACATGTACTAGAATTTTTTTTATGATAATGGAATATTTAATTAACATCTCTCCATTATCCTTCTTTAATAATAGTAGTAAAAGTGTCATATGAGATGTGTCAATTTACAATATTCTAAGACGGTGGGATTTCAATTTATATAACTAACATAAATTCTATTGATGAAATAATTATTATGTTTGAAATAGAATAAAATATATGTATTTTGTATTATGTATGGTTCGGCAATCTTTTTTTACACATTGTTTTGATTTTTGTTACAAACTGTGTTCTTTTTGTGATGAAAAATTGGCCAATTAACACAAAATGTTTTCACTAATGTTTTATATAATGATTTGACATATCTCCAAGTAAAAAAAGTTATATTTAGAACCATGTAACCATATATATGTTCAATAATAAAATATAAATCCAATTCTGTAAACCTGTCTTCTTTTTATATGATTATCTATTCATGTATATAATTATACCAATCATGAAACAAATAGACCCAAACAATGAAATTGAACATCTTAACCCATCATAAAGTACATGAATGAAATTAAAATGGTTATAAAAAATCAATTACATGTAATATAGGTTCAGTAATTATTAATTGATGAATCTAATTTTATTATTCTGGACATTAATATCTTTTGAAGAACAACATAGGACATATGGTATGAGATCATCTCATTCTCGTATTTATTTAATAATCTCTTCTATATTATATCCCATTAATTTGTAATTACTTATTGTGGGGTATGTTTTAAAATTTCATTCATATAATCCTAAAGATATAGAAATTATTAAGTACCTTTCTCTCTCCGAATAATCCATAAAAAGTAGACTTTTAGACTGCCGTGATTTTCATAAGGGTTTATACCGGAACCTAATTTATTCATTCGGGATCCTCTATCATTCATTATTCCCAAATGAAGTTATCTATTATTTTTATTTACATCATGTAAATTATTATTACATAATCCAAAATCAGGTATCATGTTCCATTCATTATTGTTTTTTGTTGATATACATGATTTTAGGGGATTTTCTCCTCCGTACTTCCCGATAAGCAAGCTAGTTTTATTGAAACATCCCAGATTCTCCGTAAATTTCATGGTCACTATAGCATCTATTTTAAGTCAATATTGTTTTTATATGATTTTTATTTTTATTATTAAAACCATATTCATAAAATTATGGTTTTATAAGAAATATAATTCCCCTTTATATTTTTTATTCCCTTTAGTATTTTCCTTAAAACTACCCTAAAATGTTTTATGGAAAAAATTTCGTAAGTACTCTTCATACATGTTATCACTTATCTTTGACATCACAAACCATGATATATTTATATTTTCCATTATGAATTTCCATATTGTTTTAATTCATCTCTTTCATGGAAACATGTATGGTATGCACATTTATTATGATTTATGACAAGATTATTATACACACATCTCTACATGGGTACCCTTATATTTGTGTATAATTTATTATGTTTGATTCTATATGTCGAAATAATATTCATAATCATGTTATGATGGGTGCGCCCATATATATCTCTATATAATTTGGTAAATTTGAGTCTCATGTGACATTATTTTCAATCATCTTAGGTGTGAGCCGTGACTCGTGCTACCATGTGCAATGGTCAAAGTGGTTAACCTGGACTTCTGCTCTTATATGTATAATGAGACGTGACTCATGATAATACATGTTTTACATTTCATCCACATTACTATGAGTAAATTTTTATATTATCCCCTGTTTAAGTTGTATTATTCCATATGATCCATGTTTTTATATCATTCTGTAAATCCTTCTAAACCATGTGCTAAAGCATTGTTCTTATGTTTATTCCCTTTCTGAGATTTTTATATCATCCCATTTTTCTTGTTATCCCCACGTTATCCAATGAATATGTTATATAATAATGGATGTTAGTAGATCCTTATGATGAATAAAAAATGAAATTGTACATTATGCTCCGTTTTTTCATTTATATGTACCTTTCCTCCCAAGAAAGGAGACATCAAGATCCCGAACTTGTAATATTATGCATTATTATGCTTAAAATAATGTAATGATATGTGTTAAAGGATATGGTTACTACAGTTTTAGTACGTAGATGAAAACAAATAATGATGAATTTTTCTCATTACATATTGTTTCACCCATGTTACTTCCTCAAGTTATGATATCTCAACATAACTGTGACATGTGAACGACTTAATCCATATTCATTTATCTTTACCAACTATAATATAAATTGGTTTTTCCACGTAAATAAATATACATCCTTAATTTTATAACCAATATTATTTGAATACGCAATGAATATAGTATATACAACAAGAAATTGGATACAGAGAACATGTGGTGCATTTGTGAATGATTTTATTGTAGTATGAATTGATTCTCTATAGTCCATATACAGTAAAAAATATAAAATTGGATAATAAATATATTTCTCTTGATTACCATATATCAAAATCACATATTATTTTTCAATGGTGATATTTTCTAAAATATCCTACATCAAAACTAAAACTCTATATTTAATGACTGATTATAAACATACATTTTCTAATAAATTTATGAACCACTATTTGAAAAGGGTTAATTATTTTGTATATTTTCCTAACCATTATTTGTACCCAGTAAATTTATCTATCAATAATTATACAAAAATGTTATATTATTACCAACTTTCCAATATAAAACATCATATTATGTCATCTTAATCCTTCGTTGTAAATATTTTTCATATAAAAAAATGATCAATAGATGATTTTGAACCCATAATACTTTTACAACTATAAATCATGATTATTTTTTCTCTCTCAAGGTTTGAAAACTATATTCAAATTTATCATGAATTTTTGGATGATAAATTATAAAAATATTTAGTTTAATATCCTATAAATGTTAGAGAAAACATTAATTCTTCGATATTAATCTAATGTCAATATTTGATATAACTGAAAATGGCCTTCTATAAACCCATTCCACATCTCTTTTATATATCAATGAATATTGGTTAAATGAGAAAACATCTTGAAAAAGATTAATGTGTGGGAAATTTATAAATTGATCTTCTGAAACCTAAATAATCTATTTCTTTAGAGGTTTAGGTAATAATAATGATGAAATCTGTTGGGATGTTCTCCCATTTTTATATGAAAAGAGTAATTTGTTCATCATCCCCTTATAATTTAATCAATGATCAAGGATTAAAAATGACATTGAATTTATATGTGTAATATATAATTACCGATTCTATATTTTCACACCACAATTTCCCCATGAGAATTATATACATCCTTGAATTTATATAATGTATAGTGTTTGTTGAGCATTTTTTATATACAAAATAATATGCTTCATTTATGGAATTGATGATATATTTATAGAATTTTCAAATATTATAAATATATAATTATTAAGGCTATTCATTATTATATTTACAACATTATTATGTTTTTTCATATAATCATTTTCTTAATATTGGATCATTATATATCAGGATATATGAGAAATCATTTGGGGGAAGGTCAGGTTTCATTCATTGCATTATTATTTTCTTGTATTTAATTATTGGTTCAATGAATATTGTGGCTCCTTCAATCTTAATTAACATTCACTATATCATTTGGAACATGTACATATTAATATGTGGGGATTTATGATTAGCATTAATTATATATATTAACTATTCCCCCCATATAGATAATGTCTCAAAAAAATAAAGAAAATATTATCGATGCTTAAACTGAATCATTTATTGGGTAATTTTATCATGAACCATTAATTTATGAATGAATATTTATTTCACCATATCATTATTCTTGATCACATAATCCCAGATATTATTTAAGGAGTCATTATATCTTTGCAACCCTTTATCAATTCATATGATTGTCATTACCAGTGTAGTGACAATCCTCTTCTTACACTACATGATGTTTCATATAAAAACATTTTATATGATGAAACATAACATTATTATACATTTTCATAATAATTGGATTTTAAAATCATGATAAATCATTCAAAATGAATATGTAGTTTTAATCCCATATAAGAGAACTATTAATATCTATTAAATATTTTAATCTAGTTAATTTATTAGACAAATATTTCTTTAATGGAACTTTAGATAAAATAACATCTATTATTACATGAACATAGAATGAACAATTTTTTTCAAAAATTTAGAACATAATAAATTATATATTTTATTTAAACACTCATATTATATTCATTATAGTCCTAACAAATTATTCACTGTCATAATATCTCGTTTAATATATGAGATTGTAATCTATAATTCATTCATTATATATATCGGGTTAATATTAAATGAATCAATTGGTAATATATATTAAGATTGATATTTCATTTATATGTTTTATATACATACATTGTAATTCATATTGTCCATATATTTTTTGGTGGAATTATTTTTGTATATCATCCAATTTCACCCTTAATCATTGATATCAACATCAATGATCAAATATTATGAAGTATTTATCTTATATGAGTCAAACCAAAAAACATCAATATAGGATAGAGGACAATGTTTCATCATCATGATCTTATTATTATCATGATCATCATTGTAACGAAGAATTTCCCAATCCTTATTTCTAAAATGACGGTTGGTGAACACAATGCTCTAGCACATGGGAATATAATATATAGTATTGGATTCCCATCAAATTTATTCAAAAATTCTTTAAATATCGGGGATCCATTATATATGTATTTTTTATTATAGGTGTTTCATTATATATTAATTAAAATAAAATACAAACCTCATGATATGTGGAAAAAATGGAAAAATAATCTTAGATGAAATCCAAATTATTCAAATGAAAATATAATATCACTAATGTTAATTTTATCCATATCTAATTGAGAAGAATATCATTTATTTTTTTGTGTGGTTAATCATATCAATGGATCAGTCATCAATATCTTTTTATAATAATACATTCATAAAAATATTATCATGACTTTATTTAGTATATAAAACAAGTTCTCATATAATGAATAATAGAGTATGAATAATTTTTTATATTTTTTTATTATTTTATTAATAATATAGTGATTAATTTAGTTATTACATATTAATGTGTTAAATTAGATTTATAAAGAAGGGGGTAATGAAAATAATGGAAATTTTGAAAGAAAATGAAATATATAAATCTTATAATCAAATAATCTAATAAGTAAATTAATTAAAATGAGTAGTTTTTTAATACATTATAACATCCTTTATAATAGAAACCATGAGATGATAATAATATTACATTATTGGTAAAAAATTCAATAGATCCCTTGATTTCCAACTTCATATTATTCTTATAAGGTAAGAAAAATTCATATATTAATTAGTCAGGGAATAAGTGAAATTGAAAGAATAAATAATCTACATGAATCCACAATAAAATGATATAAAGTGATTGATATATCCATGATAATAAATTATATCCGGGATATGAATAATCACTAATATCATACCAATATAATTAATAATAACAAACCTCACACATGAATAATTCTAATACATTCATAATAATACTAAACAAGACAAATCATAAAATTCCATAAAAAATAAATTAATGATTAAAATCATCGATATCTATATATTAATAATATTAGATATTAAATAATTTAATATTAAATAGAATATTTTTTATATCATTTAGAACACCCAAAAATCAATATAATAATTTTGTGGTATTTTTTAATGTTTTATAGACTACACTTATCAATGAAATAGAGATGAAAGGGTGTTTTTAAAGAGTTTGGTAACCCATGAAAGATAATAATTCTCTTCAATGTTTTTTATTTATAGGATAACATTAAAATGGTAGTAAAAATCATTCACCATGGTTCATTATGATCATTTTAATATTAAAAATCATATCCATCAAAAGTATCTTTCCATGTGTGTTGTCTTAGACCCTCTCATCATGTATCACAGTAATAATGGATTCAATTATGATCCATCCTTTTTCTAGTTGATTAATATATGTAAATCGATTATACATTCTCATACAATGTCCAATATTATGATAATAATTTTTTTTGTTAGATAATGAACCAATATTTACATTACCAAAACACAAGATAAATTATCCACCCATGAAAATAATGAGATTTGCTTTGGTATTTGTACCTCTTGACTCGAATAATATGAGGGACGAGTAATAATAAAACAACTAATTTCATATCAAATTATTTTTGTATGATATAAATTATTCTTTTAATATTTATGAAACACACAAAATGAAATATGGGAAAATATAACATCAATAACAAATAATGAACATTAGGATAACGAAAAATGAACCCATGGATTCTTTATAAATTCAATCAAATCATATGGAAGTATAATTCTTATATTTAATGATTAAAAGCCATTAATAAATGAATTAAATGACATAATATCTCACATAATTACTATACATTTCATATAAAGGAAATTATCTGATTTATAAAAATCATGAACCAATGAATGGAGTCTGAGATGATAAACCCAAACCCCTTATTCGAACTTTCATAAATATAAATTATGCTCCTGTATCCAAATCACGTATACAGTAATCACATAATTACGAATAATATTCATATAAATTTTCATTTATAGTATTCATAAATAGTAATTCTCTATAATAATTACTCTTAAATTTCACATCAACTATTTATAGTTTTGATCATTTTTAATAGTTTCAAAATAGAAAAATAAGTATTCATTCTCTTCCCATCTTTAATTTTTTTATGTATTATTATTCTAAGAGATTATTTGTAATTTTATATGATTTTTCATATTGCATTAATTATTTAGTCATCATTATTAATGTTGATATCAATAACATATATCTTTCTATGATTCATGATGATCAAAGCGTTATTTCATAAATGATAAATTAAATATTTATTTAAAGACTTCAAAATGATAAAGTAGATATTTATTTCTAAAACAATATTATCTAACAAAATAAAAATGTTATAATTGACAATAATTATGTAAATTCATATTATTTTATAGGTACATTGTTTAACTAACATAAACATGAATATTTAATTATATAATATATCATTATATGTAGGTTTTTATAAATATTAATGTAACAGAACAATAATGATCATATTTTGTGATTATTATTGATTTATATCAAAATAAATAATCCTTTATAAGGAAAATTAATTATTATGATGATATCTCTAATCATGAAAAATAGATTTTCAACCTTAAATAGTGATTTTAAATGGCCTAATTAATAGTGATGATTTATTAAAAATATTATTTATAGTTTCACCAATATTTCATGAAATAACCTTATTAATATAATAAATATAATACTTCCTCAATGAACCATCATAGTATCTTTTAATTATGGTTTGTTTAGATTAATAAATTTTATTTTATATTGTGTTATTAGAATGCATGTATGTACGAAAAACATTTTTTTTTCTTAATAGATGAGATTAAGGAATAGAACATCATAATTCATGTGATTTTATAATATATATATATATATATATGATGCAAATATAATTATATAGGTTTTTTAAATGATATTTTAATGATATTTATTGAGATTAAAATCAATGTAATTAATAATACTATCTTTTGGGAGCAAAATATTCATTTTAATAATACATTGAAAAAAAGACCTTATATAAGGTCCTGACCTTATACATTACATATCCTATTGAATTTTGGAACAAAAAGAATTTATTTTTTTCAAAAATATCATTTTGGTCTATAGTTTTACATAACTATTAAATTCACTTACAAAGTATATTCTTAAATTAAAAATTGAATCTTTTATAGTTCATCAATTTTTTTAAAAAAACAAAGTCATTAAAATTAAACAAGATTTCTTTTAATGAAAAAAATTCAGAAAATTCAGACTAGATTTTTCTTTCCTCTTACCCACCCAAACAAAATTAAAATTTATATTAAAACACGCGATGAGAAAAAACACTCAATAAGGGACATAAAATGAAGGGAAAAAACTAATAATATATGAATACATATAAACACATGATGCCATTTTTCCAATTATATATATCTCAACTATAAAAGTAACATATGTTGTGTCAATAAGGTTTTCCTTATAACTTTTCCATTCCTTCTTGTTTTGAAAATCACAAGCACCTTATCTTTAATGAAAATTGCTTTCTTAAGGAAAATTGCTTTTATAAGGAAAATTGCTTTCTTATGGAAATTCGCTTTTATAAGTAAAATTATCCTTATCATATTTTATCCATATTTTTCTTAAGTATGAGATTCAGATTCATTTTCTCAGAATCATTGAAACTTTTATATAAAGCATTCGGTTTTAGGATTCGGATTCTGTATAAGAACTATAAGGAAGTCTCATTCCGAATTCGGAATATGAACTCTGACTAAGTTCTATTCCATATTCAGGTTACGAATTCTGAAGAAGAATTCTCATTACGAATTCTAATGACGAATTCTCATTACGAATTCTAATGAAGAAATCTCATTCTAAATTCCCATTACGAATTCCAATGAAGAATTCTCATTACGAATTCTGTTGATGAATTCTCATTACGATTTCTGATGACGAATTCCTATTCCGAATTCCCATTCCGAATTCACCTATTAAATAGAATTTGAGTATCTTTGTTTTATACACTCTGATTTAATTCAGAATCCGAAAAATATCTTTTTTGGACTTCGAACTTTTATATTGCTTACATCTCTATAATTTGTCTACTCTTTATTATTTTCATTACACTCCCAATCTTCACTCCGAAGTTTTCATTCTGAACTTTTATGTTAGAATTAAAACGATGTCGTACATTCTGTTATACTTGTTTTGATATAAAATGATGTCGTCCATTCTATTTCTTATTAACTGTTGTCTAAGTGACACGTGTACAGGTCCCTCCGATCTTTAAGGAAAATATGACCGTTAGAGAAGGAGCCGACCTTACCCATAAATAGGAGCTCATTTGAAAAAGCTCGCAACAGATGGATGAACAATGTGGATTTTGTGCATACATGTTGTTGAAGTGATTTCTAGAGAGAGAGGATCTTATTAACTCTCAAAGCTTCGTGCGACTCCGAATGTTAGTGATTACATTCGAGGGCTTCCGGGGATAGGAAGAAAGAGGTGCCGACTACCTTGAAGTTTGAGGGCTTCCTTGCTGAGGAAGACAGAGGTTGCCAACTACCTTGAAGTTGAGGGCTTGCGGGGATAGCAAGACAGAGACTCCGATCTTAGTATCGAGGGCTTACCCTGGTGTGGGTAAGATAGACTTGCTTGAAAGTATAAACCAAGGGACCTTTATCCAAGGTTGTTGGATACCCTTCTCTTTGGGTTAAAATACGTATATCTTGTTACTCGTAGTTTAACTACTTGTTTTATTTCCGCTGCATTTTGTATCATAAGGAAAGTATAACTTTCTTATACTTCCTTACTTGTACTCTGATTCATTTAGATTCTATACGCTTTAAGGTATAATCTCATATTGTAATCTTTTGTTATGATTCAATTTCCCAAACCATATTTCCGGAATCCTCATTCGGAATCTCTTTCCTAGTTTACATTTGGTGTTGAGAGGTGTTTTGAATTTGCTTAAGTTTAACCTTGTTAAACTTAGACTTTTCCTTTGCTTGAGGAAAACATAGTTAATCTTAACTAACATTAAAGGTTCCAAAGAAATTTTTAAAGTATACAATTCACCCCCCTCTTGTATATTGAGCATCTCATACTATATTTCGATCCTACAATTGGTATCAGAGGTTGGAAACCTCTTACTCTATACCAATCCTACAATTGGTATCAGAGAAGGTCTCTGAAATACTTATACTCACGAATAAGTTTTTATTGCTCACTTTATCTTTCCGAACTTTGTCATTCCGATTTATCCATTCCGAACTTACCCATTCCGAACTTTGTGATTACGAATCATTGTTACTAACTAGTTTGTGTGCAAAGTTATTTTTAGTATGGCATGAATTAATGTTGGTTCAATTGACAATCTAAATCTGACAAGACCACCAATCTTTGATGGTAATGACTATGAATACTGGAGAGATCTAATGAAGACTTTTCTTATCAATACTGGTGTAGATAACTTTGTTATGCTTACTGGTGATTACACAATTCCTGACAATGAAGTCAGAACTTTTACTAACCAGGAAAAGTAAGAATATCAACTCAACTATAAGGTACACAATACTTTACTATGTTCAATGACCAGAAATATATATAGCCAAATTTCTTCTTGTGAAGCAGCTAACTGTATATGGATGAAGTTAGAGGTTACACACTTTGGGACTTCTAAGGTGATTGAGACTAGAAGAGCTATGCTTAGAGATGAATATCATGGCTTCAACTTTCCTTATGGTGAACCTATCTGTAAAGTTCAATAGAGATTTATGACTATCGTCATCAGTCTACAATCTATGGGAGAAAAAGGGTTAGATGATGAAGCTCTTGTGGAAAAGATAATTGATATTATGCCCAATGAGTGAGAATCCAAGAGAACAACTATAGATGAGAACAGGAAGGTCACTCAAATTACACTTGATGAATTATTTGGAACTCTTCTACAACATGAAACCAGAATGAAGAGAGATGATAACAACATCAAGAAAAAGAATGGAAATGGGACTGTTTCTTTTACTACTACATCAAATCAGATGAAAGCCAAGACTCCTGAAAGAGTAAACAGATCCAAGTCTAAGAAAGTTATTTTCCAATCTGAATCTAGTGAGAGTGAAGTTTCAGAAAATGAATTAGCATATCTTGCTCACAGGATGAACAAGATAGCTGGACAGAGAAACTTTCAATATAAGTATAAGAAAAAGGATACGAAGGATAAGAAAGAAGGAGAAGTTACTTGTTATGAATGCAAAAGAGCTGGACATATTAGACCAGATTGCCCTATGCTCAAAAAGGAAAGAAAGAAAAGAAAGGAATTCAGACAGGAACATGAAGAAGTATTATAAAGCCAATGCTAAGAAAGTCCTAAAAGCTAATGATACCTGGAGTGCCAGTAGTGGTGACTCTTCAGATGAATCATCTGATTATGAATCTTCAGGACAGAAGAATCTTGGTCTTATAGCCAGATTACCTATTGATAATCATTGTTTTATGGATAAGGTACGAAATGCTAAATATTTGACCAATGTTTCTTTAAATTCTAATGATAGTAAATATTATAACTCTTCTGATGAAGAATCATCTTCTGATGAGGAAAATAATTTACCTACTTATGAAGAAGTCTCTAGGTTTGCTGAACTTCTTGAGATTGAGAACTCCAAACTCAATAAGAGGTTTGATAAGGCAAACTCTAGAAATTCTATTCTTACTAAAGAGATATCAGATCTTTCTAAAGATCATGATAAGAAAAATTCTGAATTTGAAAGTGTTTCAAAAAATTTTGAGGGAGTAAGTTCTGAGAAGAATAAACATTCTAAAGAATTAGAAAACATAATTTCTAAGAAAAATGTTTTCGAGCCTAACTCTAGTTCTAAAACTAATGATTTTGAGGATAAAAACTTGGTTGTAAAACTCAAGTCCGAAATTTTCTCCTTAAAGATGTGTTTATCAAACTTTACCCATGGTAAGGAAAATTTTGATAAAATGTATTCTCAAATATGACCTTTAAGAAATAAATCTGGATTTGGTTATACCCATGAAAAACCTATTTTTAGTAACAATTATATTGTTCCTCAAAGTGCCCCATTTTGTACCAAGTGTCAATGTGGTGGTCACTGGGAAAATAATTGTTCTTTAAACAAAACCCAATCCCTAGGATTTCATAAAGCCTACTTTTCTAAGAAGATGTGGGTACCTAAAATTTTATTTTCTGGAAATCTCGGATCCAAACAAGTTTGGATTCCGAAAGTCTAATTTTCTTCTTGATTTCAGGATAATAAAGAATGTACCAGCAACAATATATGGTACATGGATAGTGGATGTTCCCGGCACATGACTGGTAACAAAAGCTTTTTTGAAAAGATTATCAAAACGAAAGGAGGAAAGCTAACTTTCGGAGACAATGCTAAGGGAGAGATTGTTGGTATTGGTAATATTGTTCTTTTAGGTAAAACCTTGATTTCAAATGTTCTTTTTGTAAAAGGTCTTAAGCACAACCTCATTATCATAATTCAGTTATGTAATGAAGGTTACCTTGTGAATTTTAGGAATGATAAGTGTTTAGTACACAATTCCAAGGAAGAATTTATTCTCTCAGCCAATAGGAAAGAGAATGTCTACACTTTGAACCTAGAAGACCTTAGAAGCCAGGATTTACCTTTTCTAAGTGAAATAGAAGATCATTCTTGGTTATGGCATAGAAGACTAGGTCACTGTAATCTTAGGAACCTATGTAAACTCTCTAAGAAGAAACTAGTTAAGGATCTATCAGAGCTTAGATTTGATTCTTCTAAAGTTTGTGATCCTTGTCAATATGGCAAGTAACATAAATCTAGTTTTAAGTCAATTGGTGAAGTCTCAACAAATGATGCATTACAGTTAGTACACATTGATCTTTTTGGTCCAACACAAACTGGAAGTATTGGAGGCAAATACTATGTGTTTGATCTAGTTGATGATTACACTAGATTTACTTGGGTATATTTTCTAGCAAATAAATATGAAGCTTTTTCTTATTTTAAATGTTTTAGAGATCAAGTTAAAAATGAGAAAAACCTTCCATTGAAAACTATTCATAGTGATCATGGAGGAGAATTTCAAAATCATGATTTTGAAACTTTTTGTAGTAAGAAAGGTATTACTCACAATTTTTCAGCACCAAGAACTACTCAACAGAATGGTGTTGTTGAAAGAAGAAATAGAATTCTTCAAGAGATAACAAGAACCATGTTGAGTTAATATTCTATCGCTAGACATTTCTGGGCTGAAGTTGTAAGTACTGGTTGTTATACTATAAATCGAGTTTTAATTAGACCTTTTCTTAATAAAACTCCTTATGAGTTATGGAATGGTTGAAAACCAAGACTTTCCTACTTCAAGGTTTTTGGTTGCAAAGTATTCATTTTGAATACTAAAGATAACTTACATAAATTCTCACCAAAATCTGATGAAGGAATTATCTTAGGTTATTCCACAACCTCTAAGGTTTATAGAGTATTTAATAAAAATACTTGCACTGTTGAGGAAACAGTACATGTAAAATTTGATGAGTCAAATCCTTTTGTTTTTAAACCATCTCAACTTATATCTTTGGATGTGTTTTCAAAAACTGATTATCAACATTTGATAGAAGAACCTTCTGATAAGGAAATTGTTCTAGAAGATACTTCTGAAACATTTACCCCAGAAGACTTTATACCTTATGTTGATGAACAGGTTTTACAAAACCCAATTCAGGTGTTTCTTAAGAATCATCCCAGTGATAGTATCATTGGTGATGTAAATCAACCTGTAAGGACTAGAAGTTCCTTAAGAAATGAAGTAGAACATCTAGCATTTCTTTCCCAATTAGAACCTAAAAGCACTGACGAAGCTTTAGGTGATGATGATTGGATTAAAGCCATGCAAGACGAACTAAATGAATTCGAAAGGAATAAAGTCTGGACCTTGGTTGAAAGACCTAAGGAAACTTCTATTATTGGAGTAAAATGGGTTTTCAGAAATAAATGTGATGAAAATGGAGTCATTGTTAGAAATAAATCTAGACTTGTTGCTAAAGTTTATAATCAGAAAGAAGGAATAGACTATGAAGAAACCTATGCTCCAGTAGCTAGACTTGAATCTATCCGTATTCTACTTGCCTTTGCAGCATTCTTTAATTTCAAGCTTGGTAGGATTATCTTTTGAAGGAGAAGCAGAGTTTATTTCACACGTTTTACCGGAGTCTAAGGGTAGCTTCGACAAGGAAAAAGCCTTAGAAACTCTCAGACTGCCTGATGACAAGGCTCCGAAGATTGCAAGTCTATCTACAAACTTCCGGATTCTTGTATTATGGGTGCAAGGACTTATCGTACCGAGGAAAGGCGATAAAGACAGCTTAAAGAAGAGTGAGATCTATATCCTAGATTTCCTGATAAATCTAAGGAAGTTCAATTTCATGAGGCATATTCTTATAACCCTTGAGAATCTTAAGAAAGGAAATATCAGAGCACAGATCATAATGTACCCAGAAATATTATCAATGTTGATAGTTCGGTGCCTTGAATCTTTCAAGGAGGCTTTCAGATCTAAGCCAAGGATATGCAAAATTTTGTTGGTTAGTGATGACACTCTTAAAAGAATGGATGTAGCTTTTGACAAGACGTCTGGAATGTTTATTGATATACCTGCTCAAGAAGAAGTGGCTCCGAACATTGCTGATCCGGAATCCTCTAAACCGGTAAGGAAGAGAAAGTTAAAGGAAGTGCTAGTAGAAGCCAAAAATCCCAAGTCTAAGGAAGTCCACTCCGCACCTCTAAATCCAAATAAGAAGAAATCCTATCCTGATGAGGTTGTTACAAAGTGGAGAGCTGATAATGAGAAAAGGAAAGAAGGGGATCCACATTTCGGATTGGACCCTGCGGAGGCTAAGGCTTTGAAGGAGAAAACTACTAATGAGCTTGAAAAAAAATCTAAACAAAAGAAGCTCAAGAAGAAGATGTCTGAGGCTGAGGTAGCTCAGGCTTTGTTGAAATTCAATGAAATGGTTTCAGCAACTATTCCAGTTCCGAGATCTTTCTCCCTGGAATCTCTACCTGAGACTCCATGAAGGAATTTCGCTGCTCCGGAAGAGGCTGTTGCTAACAATACTGAGGAAGCTATGGAAGTTGAGCAAGTGGAACAAGTACAAGAGGGTGTTGAAGGATGTGGTGAAACCAGAGATGTGCTTAAACAAGTAGATGATTACAAGGGGACACCTTCGGAACACTTATCACTCCGAACTTCGGAAGCAGAATCTTCGAAGCTAGTTACACCAGCAATGGAAGAATAGAAAGGAGAAGAAGAAGTTTCTTATCATGGAGAAGAAGAACATATTTTAATTGATGTTTCACAAAAGGAATTAATAGGGGTTCAGGAAGTTGCTGATGAAGATAATGTTGTTCATGTTTCTGATATTGAGAAGAGAACTCCGGAACAACATTCAATTCCGGAAAAAGATAAGGGGAAGCCAATTCTTGCCGATAATCCGAGCTCAGAAGAAAGGAAGAGAAAGGAAGCTGGTAGTTCTTCAAAGTGAAAGTTGGAGCTTATTGAGGAAGAAAACTCTCCAAGAAAGATTTCAGATTCATAGTCTTCCTCGTTGGGGCATGATTTTGTTTTCCAGTCTTTAAAGAAGTTGGTGGGATCCATTCCGACCTTCTCTAGTATAGACTCAAGATGCCAGATGCTCCAACATGCGTTGAATCAGAAAACAGACTCCGTATCTATGGTTATGGATAAGTTCGTTGATATTGAGGCGCAGTTCAAAACATTCTTTGTTGGTTACAAAGCTCATTAAAGGTCTTGTAAGAGGATGACAAGCTGGTCAAAGAAGATTGTGTAAGAAATGAGGTTATTCGATGAGTTTCAAGAAAATGTTAAAGATGCCTTTGTGACCGAGGACAAGAAGATAAACGAGGTGACTTCCTCCTTTGAAGAAAAGCTGACAGAAGAAAAGAACTTCCCGATCCAAGAAGTCAGGGATCTGAATGGGAAACTGAATTCTGTTTCTCAGAATTGGAAATTTGAAAGGGATCATAGGATTGATTTTGAAGAAAGGATGAAGGCTCAGGAAGAAAAGATGAAGGATCAGGAAGAAAAGATCAAGACTCAGGAAGAAAATCTAAAAGCCCAGGAATAAAAGATTGAAGCTCAATCCGCTAGAATAGTTGTCTTAGAGAAGCAAGCTAAAGAAGATCATAAAGACCTAAATAAGATCAAGACTATTCTAAAGGGGCCCATGTCAAAGGAAAAAGATCCGAAATAACCCAATCTGATATTTTTGTTGTAATTTTTTCTTTGTTATCGAGATTTCAAATTTAATGGAAGTTGTACTTCTTGTTTCGTTTGTTGTCATTACTAATATATCAGGTACTTTGTTAAGTCGTTCCATTCCCTCCAATTCTTTTTGAAAATCACAAAGGGGGAGAAGGAAATGTTCCTTATGAAAAAGAAGAACTCTAATATGAGTTTATCAAAGGGGGAGAAGAAAAAGATCTTTAAGAAAAAATAAAAACTCTAATAAGAGTTTGTTTAAGGGGGAGATTTTTCATTAAAGAAGATAGTCTTATTTTTCACTCTGAAAATCTGAATACGATCCTTAGAGTTTTAAAGCCTAAGCGTGAGTTAGTCGTATTCATCAATATTCTTAAAGCAAAGGGAGATAAGCCTTAATTTTTTTCTTCTTCTGAGAATAGCTTTTTCGTAAGGATGTTTGTGCTCTCCAAAAAGGGGGAGATTGTTGAGTCAATAAGGTTTTCCTTATAACTTTTCCATTCCGTCTTGTTTTTAAAATCACAAACACCTTATCTTTAAGGAAAATTTCTTTCTTAAGGAAAATTTCTTTTATAAGGAAAATTGCTTTCTTAAGGAAATTCGCTTTTGTAAGTAAAATTATCCTTATCATATTTTATCCATATTTTTCTTAAGTATGAGATTCAGATTCATTTTCTCGGAATCATTGAAACTTTGATATAAAGCATTCGGTTTTAGGATTCAGATTCTGGATAAGAACTATAAGGAAGTCTCATTCCGAATTCGGAATATGAACTCTGACTAAGTTCTACACCAAATTCAAGTTACGAATTCTGAAGAAGAATTCTCATTACGAATTCTAATGAAAAATTCTCATTACGAATTCTAATGATGAAATATGATTCCGAATTCCCATTACAAATTCCAATGAAGAATTCTCATTACGAATTCTGTTAATGAATTCTCATTACGATTTCTGATAACGAATTCCTATTCTGAATTCTCATTCCGAATTCACCTATTAAACAGAATTTGAGTATCTTTGTTTTATACACTCTGATTTAATTCAGAATCCGAAAAATATCTTTGTTAGACTCTGAACTTTTATATTGCTTACATCTCTATAATTTGTCTACTCTTTATTATTTTCATTATACTCCCAATCTTCACTCCGAATTTTTCATTCTGAACTTTTATGTTAGATTTAAAACGATGTCGTACATTCTGTTATACTTGTTTTGATATAAAACGATGTCGTCCATTCTATTTCTTATTAACCGTTGTCTAAGTGACACATGTATAGGTCCCTCCGGTCTTTAAGGAAAATATGACCATTAGAGAAGGAGATGACCTTACCTATAAATAGGAGCTCATTTGAAAAAGTTTGCAACGGATGGATGAACAATTTGGATTTTGGGCATACATGCTGTTGAAGTGATTTCTAGAGAGAGAGGCTCTTATTAACTCTCAATGCTTCGTGCGACTCCGAATGTTGGTGATTACATTCGAGGGCTTTCGGGGATAGGAAGACAGAGGTGCCGACTACCTTGAAGTTTGAGGGCTTCCTTGCTGAGGAAGTCAGAGGTTGCCAACTACCTTGAGGTTGAGGTCTTGCGGGGATAGCAAGACAGAGACTCCGATCTTAGTATCGAGGGCTTACCCTGGTGTGGGTAAGACAGATTTTCTTGAAAGTATAAACTAAGGGACCTTTATCCAAGGTTGTTGGATACCCTTCTCTTTGGGTTAAAAGACGTATATCTTGTTACTCGTAGTTTAACTACTTGTTTTATTTCCGCTGCATTTTGTATCATAAGGAAAGTATAACTTTCCTATACTTCCTTACATGTACTCCGATTCATTTAGATTCTATATGCTTTAAGGTAGAATCTCATATTGTAATCATTTGTTCAGATTCAATTTCCGGAACCATATTTCTGGAATCCTCATTCGGAATCTCTTTCCTAGATTAAATTTGGTGTTGAGAGGTGTTGTGAATTTGCTTACGTTTAACCTTGTTAAACTTAGCCTTTTCCTTTGCATAAGGAAAACATAGTTAATCTTAACTAACATTAAAGGTTCCAAAGGAATTTTTAAAATATACAATTCACCCCCCCCCCTCTTGTATATTGAGCATCTCATACTATATTTCGATCCTACAACATATAATTTGTGAAAAAATTATATGCCAATAATACATAATGTTAATTAATAAACCATTTATGTTACTTGGAAAATTATTTTCTTATCATACATACTTAGGATTGTAACCCTTGTAGCTACTATATTATTTTTAACCTATAAAACATCAATAAAATAAGCCACACTATTATACTTAAATGTGTCCATAGAATATATACATGTACTAACCATCAAGGTCAACTGAAAAACAAACCCAATGAATGAATGAATATTAAAAAAATCTTATTATATTTAAAATATAACAACATTTAATCATAAATAATTCCTAATAACCATATTATAATCATAAAATATGAATACTATCATCATAAAAACAATTTCTTTGAGGAAGAGAACATATTTTAAATTATTATCCTACACATGAGAGGAATAAATATTATTTGAAAATGACAATGAAATGTAGTAAATAGGTAAAAACCATTATGTCTTAATGAATTCAGGAGAAGAATTTTTTTTTTTATTTTCTGAGAAAATATTATTTTATAATTTTTTAAAAAGAGTCATTAAAGATGGTTTTTAATGAAATATCTTCTAAATTATTTATGAATGCATTCTAAAATTTCACCTAATGTCTTTGATAGTAAAATTGGATTCATTAATTACTTATTTAAAAACCTATCCATCATTTATCTATATTTTTTTATGTTATTTATTTCTTCTATAGTCGTTTGGATTTATTATAATGTTCAAAATCACTATTTATAGATTATTCGTTTCTTGGTTACATGGTTGGTTTAATTGGTTATATTTATTGATGTTCTTTTAAATTTTTAATAGTACTCTATAGGTGAAATAATATGGTATTCTTGAAACTACAAAACATTAAATGTCCCCATATATCATTTTGATAATTTTCCTGAGGATGATTCATTTGATAATGTTTTAATGATAAATGAATACTTTTTTATTGACATTCTTCCAACCATCAAAAATTAAACTCTTTTTATTCAATATCATTTATTTATTCCAGTTCCATTAAATTGAATAAGTAGTAATATAATTAAAATAATATTATTTTACCATATTTTTAATTTTTTACCATCCATAATGATGATAGTAGAAAAGAATACTGATTTTCCATAAAGTTGGTTGACCTCCATAATTTTGGAAATAGTTTAATTTTATTTATATAATATTTAATGAGAAAAAAGATGCATTATAATTATTTAAAAAGAAATATAACATTATATTATATACATTATAATCAATTTATTATTACATTATGGATGAATGATGTAAGTATAAGGTATAATCATGGATGATAAGTATAAGGGTTGTTTAAATAAGTTACCTATTGAATATATCCTTCTTGATGGATCCATTTTGAAAATTGTATTTGGAAAATTGGTGATCTTAAAACCAATATAATGTGCCTTGGGAAGTGGAGAAAATAATTCCATAGAGTAATGTCAAATAATTAGACTCATGGTAATTAAATTAATTGATGGAATAGATGCACTTTTACAATATAAGTGAGGTGTAATTTATGAATTTCTCAAGTTATTAAAATACAATAACAATATTTTAGGGTAAAATACTTAAATATAGCTTTTAAATTCAAATGGGGTTACATTTTATACCTAATAAAATAATATATGGATTTATTTTATATTTTTTTAATTTTAAATAATTCCATAAAATATTATATTCCCAAAATCTCATTATATTGATATTTCATACTATTCAGTATTGTGGCATTAAGAACATAAAAATGATGTTTAAAATTCAAAAAAATTAACTTAATATATCTCATCTGTAATATTCTACACAAAATATAATGAAAATACATTTTAGATCTCAATTATTATATATAAGGAACCAAATTAAACTTTTCTATTGAAGCGCAAGCACTGCATCAACACTGAAAATGTTTTTTATATTTATCCGAAATAATTACTATTTTATATTTTATATATTATTTTTATAAACTATTTATATTCTTATTTCATAATTTAGTAATTCAATATTTTTAATAAAATTATATCATAATAATTTCTTGACGATATCAAAATATGTAGTTGTTTATTAAAATAAATGTATTTTTTATTAATAATAAAAATTTATCATTTTTAGAAAAATCAGAAAATTCATAATAAGATTTTATAACATTACGAAGTTAAAAATGATTTCTTCTCAAATAAAAATTATATAATTTTAAAATTAATCATTTAAACAGAACTGTGAAAAAAATTTGTAATAATATTTATTTTATGAATTACATAGCATAATGAATTTATGTATTTAATTAAAGAATATAATTAAATAAGGAAACAAATTTTTCTAGTAGTATATGGGTAGTTACATTCTTACCTCATCTTTTAAAATTAATTTTTTTTTCAATTTATTAACTTATTGAAAAAATGGGGATAACATTCCCTTGTATCATATTATGATTCCTGTGATGGTTATTTAACTATATGTTTTCCCCAAAAAAATCTTAACCTGGTGAATTACCTTATTCTGAGATACTTTCCTTATAAAATCATCTAACAAAAAATAAATTTCCTAATATGAAATTTTATCTTCCAATTGAACTACCATATGGATTGAAACTCGAGATAAATATGGAGAAAACCTTTTTAACATTAAAACATGAAAAACATTTCAAAACTCTGATAAACTAATAGGAAATTCTACTATGTAGGAAATATGTCAACACTTAAATAAGATTTTATATTGTCCAATAAACCATGGACATAAATTTCCATTACTACCAAAACTCATAACAATTTTACAAGGATTATTTTATAAAAAAAAGACCAACAACCTCAAATGAAAGATCATCCCCCTTATTAACTATATACATTTTATTCCTACTAGGAGATTCACTTATATGATTTTGAAAAATTTTCATGTTATGAGTCGCTTCCTATAAAAATTATGGTCCAATTAACTTCATCTCACCCACATCATCAAAAAATTATATCATTCAACAATTCATTAAATATATTTCATCAAAAGGATCCATATGTATACTAAATGAAAATGGTTATTATACGAAAACACTGCTAATGAGTGATTTTAATCCCAAAATCCCTAGAAATACATTGATCAAGAATGTATCATGTATTCTAATATATAATTTGTTCATTCCAAATTTCAATCAGGATGAGAATGAAAGTATATGCATAGATTTAATTAAATTTCCAATAACTTTTAAAGCCCATTCTTTTAATTATAAGTAAAAATGGAGATCAATGGTAGAAAAAATAAAGAGAATAAATGAATATAACTTGACAATATACTTAGGATATAGTATAGGAATTTAATATAAATTAATATAATATTTAATAGGGTCTAAATATGTAGATTTATTCAGTCGATCATCAATAAAAAAATCACATTGTGACCTTGAGAATTCATTGGTAGTACCACCATGAAATTCATGGATATTAATCCTATTTCCACTTTCTCATAAAAAGAAGACCAAAGAACCCCATTTTTTAATTTCAATTCCTCTTTACCCTATTGAAAATTAAAAAAAACATCATTTTGATTTCATCTATAATTCTTTTCATTATTTCCCACTAGTAATAATCTTCAATATCACTTTAAAACATAGTACTTCCAGGTTGATCGGAAAATGTAGAGATTTCAGTTTCAGATAACAATTATGTCATCAACTGGGAATCATGGTGCAAAAAAACATCTTTCCAAATATCATGACACAGTATATGTCAATGTTAAATTTTTGAAACAAACACTTCTTAACAAATATTACATTTTATGAGACTCACACTCTTTATTTTTTTATTTCAAAATTCTTCCTGATAGAGATGATTTAACTAACACATAAATGGGGGGATTTCAGAAACCCATATCTCTCAAGGAAAAACTCATCAAATAATTAATAAAATGATCATGATTACTATATAACATTGTTATTTTTGAATAATGTTTTCAACTCAAGGCATCTAGCACATTGTTTTTTTGTCCAGTATGGAAATAGATATTGTAGTCTTAATCCTTTATCATTTTCAATCTTTTTATATGCCTTATATTTAATTTCATCTGAGTAAATATATACATTAAAAATTTATGATTTATATATATTACACAGATAGATTCATATAAATTATTCCTGCAAATTATGAATGTAAAAAACACTATAGCTAATTATGTTTCATGTGTTAGATAATTTAACTCATGAGGATTTTTTTTCCTTGAGGGATACCTAATTACCAGATTATTATAAATCACAACACAACCGATTACATTAAAAAAAATCTCAGGAAATTAAAAAAATCATCATTTTATGTGGGAAATTAAATAACATGATTATTCACCAATATTATTTTTAATTACAGAAAAAATGATCAAATTATTATTTCCAATCATATTTCAACACATTTACTAGTTATCGTTGTTAGTTATATAGAAAATCATGTAATGTTTTATAAAAACACCAGTAATACCTTAGTAATATGTGAAAACTTGGACTCTTATTATGACTTGTAATTATTTTCCTTTCATGAAAAACTATTTTTTATGAGGTCAAATTTTATGTCATCTCTATAGAAAATGTTCTCATTGAATGAATTCTATTGTAACAGAAAATCATATTTTATAAATTTTCTATATTACTTAGTTTCATTTATGGTGTTTAGAAAAATACCCAGTTTCATTCATGATTGTCAAAACATTTTCATAAAACCAAAATAAAATTAATAAATACCTAAAATATGTATCCAAATTTTCAGAAAAGTATCTATTAAAAAGATACATAAATATAGTTGTGGAAATTTTCAAACCAGTGGGAATAACAACAATAATAAAATTATAATATGTGTTATTTTTATGCTATTTTAAAATTTCATACCCTTTCACCATCAATTGGTGGAACTTGGATCTGATGTCATTCTTGAAAAAATGTTGACCTCCCTTAAGCTAATCAAAGAAGTCATCGATACGAGGAAACTTATAAATATTCATAAAAGTATTGTTATTGAAATATCTATAATATATGAAAATCCTCATTGAACCATCATTATTTTTAAAAAAAATTAAAACAACTTCACCATGTGGTTTTGTTCTAAAATGATTGAAAATTTATAATGAAACTCTCTTAATTTTTTTTAATTTTGGATGTTACAATTTAGAAATTAAATAAGGTCTTTTTAAAATTGTGTTTGCATTAGAAACTAAATCAATTGTAAAATACAAACCATGATCCGGTAAAATAGTTGGAAACTCTTCTGAAAAATCATCCATGAAATCTTTTACAATAGTCACATCATTACTCTGAAAAAATTCCCTTTATTTAAAGAATATATACAACATTACATTAATTTACATCTATTAATTGTTTCTTAGTATCTAGATATTTTGTTTATGTTATGGGTTCATTATTTATTAAATAATAAGACAATTTATGAAAAAAATTCACTTGATATTTTCTATAATATAATGTCAGAAAGAAAGTCAATCCATACTAAGAATAATAGAAAACTACAATAGGGTTAGAACAATATGTTTTTCTGTAATAAGAATATTCTTATAATTCAATTTTCCCTTAATATTCTCTCATAGTGTTCTTACTATACGATAAAGTTCCATTTCATCAGGGGAAACTTCCAAGTATAAAATACATTGTTTCTACATTTAATTAATTTGTATACCCTATATCAACCAAGACATTATAATAATATGAGTAAATAAACAGTATACCTAATACCACATCATTTGATGGCCTAACATCTATTTATGTAGTTACAAAGGATTCCACCGCACATTTATTCTTATATTATGGATACTTATTTTAATTCATATCCTATTCTATGAAGGTTTGTTATTAATTTCCCATATTACCATATATAAATTACATTACATTTTTCATATCAGAATATAACATACTAGCACTAAGATATTCTTCATTGAAATCACAGTCCATGTCTCTAAATATAAAATATATAATTCAATTTGGGGATTTTCTATTTCATTCCCCATCATTCTTTTTAACAACCCGTCCTCATACTACAAAATGGAATTTATAACATTCATATTTCATTTATTGATTCAAAGCCTTTTCGTAAAAATAAGACATATTATTCTACTTGTTCTCAAGGTAATTGTGATTATCCAAAAACCCTATTTATACACTCTTATTAAATCAGGGGTGTTTATCATAGAATTTGAATTCATAGGAAGTAATAAACCTTAAATATCATGTGTTAATTTTTTATTAAAATATAGTGATTTTAATATCATGATCCCAAATAGGAATTGTAGTGTACCTTTCCAATCATGTGATGTTTATTCAAACATGGCCACTGATGTTTCCTTGTATGGTTTCAATTATGGAAATTTATTTTCTATCCTAATTTTAACCACCATGGGAAAATATTTTTTATGTAAAATAGTCTAAAAATCATCCAATTCCATCGACTAAATCTTATAACTTTACCTCATATTCTTTACCATTGACCACTACATGAGAAATTCACCATCATGAAGAGAAGTAGTCAGAATAACCATTTTATTGTATGAATACACAATAAAATTGAATATATTTTCAAGGGATTTAATCCACCCTTCACATCCCACTGGGTAAAAAGATGCAATAAAATAATTATGGAGTTTCCTAAAAAATGTTCCTTTATGTCTTGTTCCTTTATGATAGATCTAGTTATTTTATTGCATGGATTCCACTTTGATTCAAATCCATCATCAACTAATAAATCCCAATCGTATACTACTTAGTTCTAATAATGGGCATTACGAATTGTGAATTTGGAAGGATATCATCCTTTTTGTGCATTCCAACATTAGATTTCATGTTTTTTTAGTGGAAAACCATTCTTATGGTACATAATATAGATAATAAAACATGTTAATCTTCAAATGATATGTCATTTCTTCTTAACCAGAAATTATAAATAATTTTTGATTATTCTATTAATATTATATTGTCCCTAGTGTTATTTATACACTTAGTTGATACCAATTATAACAATCCAAACAAATATAATACATATTCTATAGAATTGAGGATATAATTTACTTTGATTTATTCCCAGATATATTTTAGGTATATAGTTTTGTAGAATTATCACATAATCTAAAATACAAAATACAGAAATTAAAATCAAATCTTTTACACAGTTTCAATTATCCTCATAAAATAAATGAAATTAAAATTAAACTAAAAAACATTTCATGAGCACACAAATCATTGTAAGGGGCACAAAAAGGGAATAAATCACTATTCCATGATTACTTAAATATTCATTAAGTAAATTTCACAATGATATACTTCTCACCCTTATGATTTATATATAATTACGTTGTCAATACATGAGATTACCATAAAATAAAGTATTATTGAATCTAACATTTAGGTACCATGATGCGTCATTTTTTATAAAATAAACACTTCTTATTATATACATAATGGATATCATAAGTCTGGTTTACCCCCATTACTACCATAAAATAACCCTTACAGTTATACATGAATGTAACCATCATAGTTACAATTAAAATAACCATAACAACCATTTTCCATCATAGACAATCCACTACATGGAGTTCAAAAACCACTAGTATTTGGTTTATAATAGAGTCACCCTTAATCATAAAAATCTACCATTATCCAAAACATAATCATAAACACATGAATACATGAATCATAAAAACAATTTCATAGATGAAAACACCTTATTTAAAAAGAATATTGTGCACATGAAAAGGAAAAAAAATTCCTTGAAAATAACCATGAAATATTGTGAAGTAGGATTAAAAAAATTATAACATCATGAAATAATGAAAATTCTATCACTTTTTATGTTAAGAAAAAAAAAATCCTTTTTGAATTTTTTTAAAATGATACATTATATAATATTTTCAAGGGAAATTACCTTTTTTATATGTAATTGAATTATAAAATTTAACTTATAATTCTATATTTTTAAATTTGATTCACTAATTATATAATTTTGAACCTCTTATACATATATTTTATATTTATATATTTATGAAATTCTGTTATGGCCATTTTAATGAGTTATAAAATCAAAATAACTATTTCAAGAGTGTTCCTTTCATGGTTCCATGGTTGTAAAACTTGTGTATATTTAAGGTTGTTCCTTTAGAATTTTAATAGTAGGATAGAATATAAATAATGAATTATTTATGAACGTTCAAAATTTTAATCTACCCCATAAAACTTTGTACTTTTCAACATGTTGATGAATCAATTGGTAAATAATTAATGATAACTATTCTGTTTACTATAGAGGTTTCTTTGGCCATCAAAACCTCATTTCAATTTAATAAATATAATTTTTATATATTAGGTTCATAACAATTGGGATGTTATAGTATAAATATTAAAAAACATGTTCTTATATAATAATATTTTTACTTCTCTCTAAAGAGGTGATAATTGAAATACAAATTTCATTATTCGTAGAGACGGTTAACCTCCAAAATTTGTGTATAGATTTCATTTTATTTATCTGTAAAAAGAGATGATAAAAGTGATTTATTAACGATATTACATTAAGAATATAACTTTAAATTATACCCTTGATATTGAAATTATTCTACATTTATGGATTAATGAGTTGAGGAATATGTCTATGTAGAAATCATATTCAGAGAGTTGATTTAATGATGTTAAATGTTGAATATCTCTACATTGAGGGATCCCTTAAGGAACACAGAATTGGTCTTTTGGTGAAAAAAGATGCTCTATAATGTGTCTATGGAAGCGAAGAATATTATTTTTAATATTATATTATAGATAGAATGCTTTAGGATATGAAATTATGTTTATGAAGGGGTTACCTTTTATAATTGAAGGGATGAGTATGTTTGGTGTTTCTTAAAATATCAAAATGTAATAAGGTTATTTAAGAGGTAAAATACATCCTAGTAACATTTAAATAAAGGAATACTAAGATTTTAGATCATATAATATCCTCTTTTTGTTTATTTGATATTTTTAGGCTTTTTAATTATTAATAAAATATTATATTTGTCTAATATCATTATTTTTATATTCAGTTAAATTCATTACTTTGAATTTAAAACATCGAAAAAAAGTATCAAATTTGAAACAAATATATTAATATATCAAATACGTTTTATTTTTATCTATATAATACATGTATCTTTATAATTATAACATATTAAATTGATTTTAAGATTTTTTATTTCATTTATTTTTTAAATTAACATATTAATTTGTGCATCATTGTTTTTCACACACTTAGGATCGTATCTCTTCCAAAAAAATTCAAAAATAAACTTCAATGATTAAATAAATCATTTTAAATTACTATAACAAATTTATGATCAAACATCTCTTTTTGAAAAACATATATCAAATATTTTATACTAATTAAAAACATTAGTGTGAAAATTTTAACATTCCATTAAATAAAAAACAATCATGGTATTAATGTAAAACACAAGGATCCAAAAGGTCCCAAATTCATCCCAAGGATGTTTATTGTTAATAAATACTCATTATATATGTTATATTTAATCGTTTTGGGTAATTATGTAGCTATTATTATTTTAATTAAAATACATCCATTGATATGTCTTTTGCATACACAAGCACTGGGTAAGTGTTGTGTAATCATTAAAGGCAATTTTTAAATATAGAATGTTTTTAAAAAATGACTATAAAAAAATTTAGTTCATGATAGTATTTTATATTATTTATTTATATATATTTACTCATATCCAAGTTGAGAGAACATATTTAATTTTTAAATTTATATTTTCATTCCTTGAGAAAGAATTGCACATTCATTTTGATAATATTCTTGTTTGAAAACTATATAATTAGAAAAAATCACTAATAATAATCATTCATATATAATAATTAATTACCATGTCTAAAAACAAATTATTATTCGTAACACCACAGGTAAATAAAGAATATAACATTTTTATATTTATCCATATTTGTGAAGAAAATATTAATATTACTTTAAAGGGGACTCTATACTCGATGGCGTACCCAATACGCAATAACGAGTTTCTTGGGAATCTTACGTTGCACTCTAATAATAAAATAATATTATTTTAAATGGTAATTAACTCCTAGCTGTTGTGATGGATGGAATGAATAGAACTAACTACAAAATAATTATATATGTTTGTCAAATATTTTTACTTTTTACAATAAATGTTACAGGATTAAAAATTCGAATGAATCCAATTTTAAGCGTAAACATTCTAATATTCTTTAAAAGGTCGATTAACCGACTTTTGAAGGCGAACCTCTTTTAAGTCCACTTTTTGACAATTTTATGTGTTATATTTTAGAAAATAAACTTCTTCTTTAGAATTGGGACATCAAAATTTATATTGTGTAAATTTTTGGTATTTTTCCGAAAAATTTCAATTTTTAATGAATAATGAAAAATGTTGTATTTTAATTCAAAACCTCTTTTAATATAATTTATTTATATGATTAGATTATCTTTTTAATTTGATTTAAAGTGAAATTAGAATATATTTTTACCATTTAATCCAATAGTGGTCGTTGGAATTAAATTCACCTTGAAATCGGACTTAAACTAGTGTCAATCTTGGGATACATATTGCTTCATAAAAACACCCTATTTGTTATGACAACATGAAGTTTTTTTTAAATTAATTATTGAAATTTATGTATTTAGAATTTGTTAAAATGTATTACATATTTGGAATCAGAAGGTCAAAATTATGTAATGAATACTCTATTGTTTTTGGACATTATTAATAGTAACGACGGTAATTATCTTTAATTATCTTGATTAATGAGTAATCGGGTAGTTAAAGATAATAAGATAATAACATAATAACAATAAAAATGACCACAAAATGTGTCATAAGTCTACTGGTTGTCTCATTCCCTACCATGGGATTCCTTGTGCCAATATTGGGGGCCCCATGGAAACACTTTTGTGAGAAAGTGACTTTTTATATTTTTATTTTTAAAGAATGTAAAATGTAACAAATAATGTATCACCTAAGTAAAATATTTTTAATTTTGTCTACATAAATGATCATTTGTAAAATAAATATTAATTGTAAATCTAAAAATATTTCCTACATCATAGAAGTTTTTTTATAATTTTTAGACATTAAATAAATTAAATTATTTATGACATCACGATGATGCTGCGATGACATCATTATTTAACAATTTAAATAAAATGGAACGATAATGTAATATCTAAGACCTACACATGTTCAAAACCTATTTTATGGGTGTATTTCGAACCCTTATCACCTTATCCTCAAAACACATAAATATGGGACCATTAATATCCGAAACACATTCTAAAATAATGTAACATTTTATTACTTTACATGAGTGCCCCTCCTCCCCTCTTATAAAAGGCCCCCACCCCTACCTCCTTACCCACACTTACAAAGCCTTTGGCTCGGCCAAACCCTGCCCATTTGGTATGTACACAACCCTATCGAACTCCTTGAAGCCTCACATTGGGTATAAGTCTTCCCAAGGAAGCCTTTGAGCTCAAATCAAAGGGAGTTACCCGATTTTAAGGTAATGTCTTCACTTGAGTCCTTTTGTTTTATTTTGCTTCTCTAACCCCAAAACACTTTTTATTCATTTCATTTGTAACAACTACAGTATTTTCAATATACTAGGATTTTTTTATAAGAAGTATTATAGCTACACTTACACACACCTTCGTCTAATGGTTAAAGAACATATTGTTTCTGTGGTTGGCGATTATCTGCCTCACGAAACGATGATTGTTCAACATTATTCTAACACCTTCAAAGGTGGCCATTGAGATGTCACTATATTTATATATTATATATAATATGTTTATGTTTTACCTAATCTTATGTATTTTTAATTTATGGCATAACTTTATGGTTTCCATTATGGGTAAACGCGATATCTTCATTTAAGGAAGTGCGGACTACCGCCCCCTCAAAGTGATGTGATTCGTTAATACCATATGTGTTATGTATAAATGATATATTTAATTGTATTATATATGATAACATACTATAATTAAAATACTATTATATAGCATTATGTTTTAATTCCATTAAATATGAAATAGAAATGGATGTAGCGTTCATGCGTTCATACGGCTTATCGTCTCCATTAACGGTACATTTGATTTCTTGTCTCAAAATGTTATGTACTATTATAATTACATATATATAATGGATATATATGGAATATATTACATCTAAATTATGTATATCATTCTGTAATTATAACATATATATATATATCTCATTTTGTTTTAATTCCATTAATATGACAAAAAATTAATGTAGCGTTCATGCATACGTACAGCCTACGTCTCTATGAACGGTGCTTTTAATTTTTATCTCCAAATGCTTTGGAATAGTATAAAATGAATATATACTGTATATATATGATATTTAAAACATAAATAATATTCTTGATATGATGTACCTATAACTACATGGAAAATTATTTTCCAACATGTTAAATTTTTGACTCATGTACCAAACATCGACAAAAACGTCTGATATGAACTCATATTACTAACCAATTATTATAAGATTAAAATATGTGATATGAACTGAATAATAATCATTATAGGAGGACCTTAAGAAATTAAAAATTGACCAATGTTTATTATTCAGGAATATAATGAAATGAACAAGACAAGTCAGACTTGATGTAAGGGATCCTACTCCTCTCATTCTTTTTAAGTACACCCTTTTATGTCATTCCTTTTAAGCACATATTTCTTGTGATTGGGATGTTCTTTTATATTACTCTTACTGTATTTTTTATGTTAATATGATGAGATCCCCTATCTGATCTCATCAATTCATTTTTGGAAGTTTTAAGTGGCGCCGCAATGCTGCCGAGTTTTCGTAAGGGATTTTTCATCTCACGTTTATTCCTGTGAGATTTATGCTACATTTGACACAATTTCCATTGAGTGGTGTATGTACTACACATTACTTTACTCATTGTGTAATATAATTTCAATTATGAGTATTTACATCAATGTTCTATTGTCCTTCTTTCATGGGGTGTATGTTTCAAAAGATACCCATGTCAGTAAGGGAACCTTTCACCCTCCTCTTTTTAAAAGACTTATTTTGTTATGACTTTTAATTCACATACTATTATGTTGGGATATGTTCTATCATATACTTATTAATGAAAATTTTCTGTCCAAGTGATGATATGCCCTTTTTATCTCTCATCAACTCATTTTATGAATTTTGAAGTGATGTCGTTAGGCTGTCGAATTTTACCAAGGGAACTTTTTAACCCATTTTCGATTTCTCTGGGTTCAACAACTAGTTATTGAATATGTCATATTTTGAATATGTGTGAATGAACATTTATTGTTTTACACATAATATCCATTTATCTTGGGTGTATTTATATTTGTCACACATAATTTTGATATTGAATTATCATTAATTTAAGGATACCTTCTTTATAAGGGAATTCATCACATTTGACATTTCTATTGAGACTCCAATGTTGTTTTTCACAAATTCACTCTTATATGGTGTATATACTATCCTTTGGAATATTATATCATGAATCCATTTATTCTCATGATATTATAAAGTTCAGACTAAATGTTATTCCTTAATTATTGTATTCAAGTGTCCATGATTTTGGTAGAACCCCTTTAACCAAAATATCACTTTAAATGTTTTAATTATTTGTTCTTATTAATATCCATGTTTTCAAAATGGTTTTAAGGATTTATTTATATGGATATTAATGGTTTAAAATTTTAAAAGCATCAAGGTGGTATGGGACACTTTGATTAAAAAATCTCTTTATAAAATGTTTTAAATAGTTTTGGAAATGGATTCTTTTTGAATGAATTCATAATTTCAATATACTAAAATGTTATATTTTGATTGAAATGTGGAAATGTTATGTTTCCTTTATGCATGTTTTATGTGATACATTTATGTTGTGGTTCTTGGGCATTGTTATGAAAACGGGTGGTTCTGTGATAAACTAAGGGCAGGTGTGCCCGATATAGCTCTCCAATTCATTGGGTAACGCGAAGGAGTGAAACAATATGGTTTCTCTGAAAAGATTTAAGGTATATATTGTGGTGGGTATTCCAAACGTAACCAAGAGGGTTCCTCCCTACGTAAGAATGTTATGAATGCCTCAGGATACCTTATATGTCTTATGATTTCTATGATTTATTCATGATTTGATGAGGTATGTTAAAGTGCATAAGTTTCATGGGTAAAGTATGATTTCATTATTATGTATATATGAACTCATGTTTCCTTTCCTTATTTTTTGTAACCCTTACTGAGCTTTTTATGCTCATCCCATGTTTTTTTGAAATGTTTTTCACAGTTCAAGGGAAAGGTACATGATATGATGATAGTGTCAAGGAAGTGTCAAGAAAGAATCCATGTTTTATTTTAAATATGTTTCTGTTGATGGGAAAAATGAATACTGTATTTTATGTAACCACTTTGTTTAAATGTGGAATGTAATGTATGTTTCATGATCTAATTCTCTAAAACTCTAAACCTGAAAAGATCCTCAATTTGTAATCTTGTAATAACTCATGATTAAGTAAGGTTTATGGCTGGGGCCTTATAGTTGGTATCAAAGGTCGGTTTATATAACATTAGAGGTTAGGGTATTCTCTAAGCATAAGTGACTTTACCATAATGGATCGGATTTCAGAAAGAGTCCTAGTTTTAGATAAAGTAAATGGGTAAGTATATCATAGTGGTTATCTTCCTCATGAGTACCTGATGGTTTTGTTGATATACTCATGCTGACATTTTTATTTTTAGTGAATGGATGGATCTTGCAGGCACCAAAGTGACAATAGGTTTGAAGGAAACTGTGGTGGTTCTCCGATTAAGAGACTGGATGAAATGTGGTATTCAATGAGGAAACTCATGGTTGTTCTAAAACAACTATCAAGGAGTCATGATCAACCACCTGAACCTTGGTATGTTCTATAATTTATCATGTACGAGATGACCAATCAATGTGGAAGTTCAGGTAATAATTATAAAGGTAACCATTAGAGTTTATATGATCCTTCTTTTTGTGGTAATTATGGGTTATTATATGTTATGATGGAAAATGAAAGGAATGAGATAAAATTGAGGTTAAAATATGTTATGATCATTTTTAAAGATTTTGTGTCTTTTTGGGGAATGATTTGAGAATTTTATAGTTTTGGAAAAAGGACAACACGCAGACCATGTGACAACCCGTCGCGTCGGACAAAGCTGCGGAAATCGAACCCACAACCAAAGTGCAACTGGTATTTATCGCCTACCACTGGACTACGTGATGTCCCTGATTAGTTTTACTGATTCCTTTTAGTTAGATGATTTTATGAATTAAGAGTAATTTGATTTTGGGTTATCTATGGAAATATATTAAACTATCATAGAGGATATGTGATTAGGTTAATTACTTTTCAATACGAGACTTTAAGAGCAACTAATATTGTTTGGAGAGAAATGTTACGATTTATCTTGGAAGAGTATGTGACTAAATCTTTCAAATATTTGGGTTTCAATCTTATTTTGGTTTACTTTGAAGAATTTTATGGAAAAATTGTTTATCGAATGTTCCCCGTTGAACTTTGGGTTTTGTTGGACAAATTTTGAAGATTAAGAATAGATTTTCCTTTTATAAAGGGTTATCCTTTTCTAGATTATCTGATCTTGTACTAACCTTTGTGGTTTTGGTTTTGGTTAAATTCTAAATACATGGGAAGTATATAGTTCTCTTTTGTGGATTAGGTGATTCTCTAGAAGTTGATTATAGTACTCTTAATGAGAAAAAGTCTTCCTAAATACTCATCTTTTGGAGAAAATATGAGTTTGATTAAGGAATCTAGTAAAAGTTGAAAGTCAACATGACAAGTAAGTATGTTTCCTTAAGATCAAAAATAAATTACTCAATGAAGAGTATCTTAAAACAAAAATGTTTTCTATTAACTATTCCTATGGAGGAATCGAATACCATTTAACCCATCACAAGTTTGTGATTTTCTTGTGGTTAACATTCTCCTAGACATGTTTACTATCACTCTCCATCAGAACATGACCCTTTTTTCCTCCATGTCCATATTTTCATACTTTGATTCCTAGTATGGGTTAACTCGGGTGACCTTTGACCTTATCTTTCTTTATTTTAATGTGATTGTTTTACCGACTCTTGTTCCGATGTGGGACATTCAAGGTTGTTTCCAAGCTCAATTTTAAAATTTCTAGGACGCAATTCCAAAAAGGAGGGAAGGATGTAACACCGCAGGTAAATAAAGAATATGACATTTTTATATTTATCCATATTGGTGAATAAAATATTAATATTACTTTAAAGGGGACGCTATGCTCAATGGAATACCCAATACGCAACAACGAGTTTCTTGGGAATCTTACGTTTCACTATAATAATAAAATAATATTATTTTAAATGGTAGTTAACGCCTAGCTGTTGTGATGGAAGGAATGAATAGAACTAACTACAAAATGATTATATATGTTTTTCAAATATTTTTACTTTTTACAATAAATGTTAGAGGACAAAAAATGCGAATGAATCCAATTTTAAGCGTAAACATTCTAATATTTTTAAAAGGTCGATTAACCGCCTTTTGAAGGCAAAACTCTTTTAAATCCACTTTTTGACAATTTTATGTGTTATATTTGACAAAATAAAATTCTTCTTTAATATCGGGACATCAAAATTTACTTTGTGTAAATTTTTGGTACTTTTCCGAAAAGTTCAATTTTTAATGAATAGTGAAAAATGTTTTATTTTAATTCAAAACCTCTTTTAATCTAATTTATTTATATAATTAAATTACCTTTTGAATTGGTTTTAATGTTAAATTAGAATATATTTTTACCATTTAATCCAATAGTGGTCGTTGGAATTAAATTCACTTTGAAATCAGACTTAAACTAGTGTCAATCTTTTGATACATTTTTCTTCATAAAAACACACTATTTGTTTTGACAACGGGAAGTTTTTTTAAAATTAATTATTGAAATTTATGTGTTTGGAATTTGGTAAAATGGATTACATATTTGGAATCAGAAAGTCCAAATTATGTAATTAAGACTCTTTTGTTTTTGGACATTATGAATAGTAACGACGGTAATTATCATTAATTATCTTGATTAATGAGTAATTGGGTAGTTAAAGAGAATAAGATAATATCATAATAATTAAAAAATGACCACAGAATGTGTCCTAAGGCTACCGGTTGTCTCATGACCGGCCATGGGATGCCTTGTGTCAAACTTGGGGGCCGCATTGAATCACTTTTGTGAGAATGTGTCTTTTTATCTTTTTATTTTTAAAGAATGTTAAATGTAACAAAGAATGTATCACCTAAGTAAAATATTTTTAATTTTGTCTACATAAATGATCTTTTGGACTATAAATATTAATTGGAAAGATAAATATATTTCATACATCATAGTATTTGTTTTATAATTTTTAGACATTAAATAAATTAAATTATTTATGACATCATGATGATGCAAAACCTATTGTATTGGTGGATTTCGAACCATTATTACGTTATCCTCGAAACACATCAATTTGGGACCATTAATATCCGAAACACATTCTAAAATAATGTAACATTTCCTTACTTTCCAAAAGTGCACCTCCTCTCCTCTTATAAATGGCCCCAACCCCTACCTCCTTAACCACACTTCAAAAGCCATTGGCTCGGCCAAACCCTGCCCATTTGGTCTCTACACATCCCTATCTAACTCCTTGAAGCCTCACATTGGGCAGAAGTATTCCCAAGGATGCCATTGATCTCAAACCGAAGGGAGTTACACGATTTTAATGTAATGTCTTCACTTGAGTCCATTTGTTTTATTTTGCTTCTCCAACCCCCTAAACTCTTTTTATTTATTTAATTTGTAACAAATACAGTATCTTTAATACACTAGGATGTTGTTATAAGATGTATTCGAGCTATACATACACACACCTTCATCTAATGGTTAAAGAACATACTGTTTCGGTGGTTGGCGATTTTCTGCCTCACGAAATGATGATTGTTCAACATTCTTCTAACACCTTCAAAGGTGGCCATTGAGATGACACTATATTTATTTATGATATATTATATGTTTATGTTTTACTTAAGCTTATGTATTTTTAATTTATTTTATAAATTTATGGTTTCCGTTATGGGTAAATGTGATATCTTCATTTAAGGAAGTGCGGACTACCGCCCCCTCAAAGTGATGTGATTCGTTAATACCATATGTGGTACGTATAAAGGATATATTTAATTATATTATATGTCATACCATACTGGAATTAAAATACTATAATTTATCATTATGTTTTCTTTCCATTAAATATGAAATAAAAATGGAAGTAGCGTTCATGCGTATGTACGGCTTACCGTCTCCATGAACGGTACATTTCATCTCTTGTCTCAAAATGTTATGTACTATTATAATTACATATATATAATGGATATATATGTAATATATGACATCTAAATGATTTATATCATTCTAGAATTATAACATATATATATATATATCTCATTTTGTTTTAATTGCTTTAATATGACAAAAAATTAAAGTAGCATTCATGCGTACGTACGGCCTACCGTCTCCATGAATGATGCTTTTAATTTTTATCTCCAAATGCTATGGAATAGTATAAAATGAATATATAATGGATATATATGATATTTAAAACATAAATACTATTATGGATATGATTTACCTATAAATACATGGAAAATTATTTTCCAACAAGTTCAATTTTTGACTAATGTACCAAACATCGACAAAAACGTCTTATATGAACTCATATTATTAACCAATTATTATAAAATTAAAATATGTGATATGAACTGAATAATAATCATTATAGGAGGTCCTTAAGAAATTATAAATTGAACAATGTTTATTATTCAGGAATATAATGAAATGAACAAGACAAGTCAGACTTGAGGTAAGGGATCCTACTCCTCTCTTTCTTTTTAAGTACACCCTTTTATGTCATTCCTTTTAAGCTCATATTTCTTGTGATTGGGATGTTATTTTATATTAATATTACTGTAATTAATATGTTCATATGATGAGAGGACCTATTTGATCTCATCGATCCATTTTTGGATGTTTTAAGTGGTGCCGCTAGGCTGCCGAGTTTTCATAAGTGATTTTTCATCTCGCTTCTATTCCCATGAGATTTATGCTACATTTGACACAATTTCCTTTGAGTGGTGTATGTAATGCCCATTATTTTACTCATTGTGTAATATACTTTCATTTATGAGTACTTACATCAATTTTCTATTGTCCTTATTTCACGGGTTGTATGTTTCGAAAGATACCCATGTCGGTAAGGGAACCTTTCACCCTCCTCTTTTTAAAAGAATTCTTTTGTTATGTCTTTTAATTCACATAATATTATGTTGGGATATGTTCTTTTATATCCTTATTGATTTTTATTTTGTGTAAAAGTGATGAGATTCCCTTTTTATCTCTCATCAACTCATTTTCTGAATTTTGAAATATGTCATTAGGCTGTCGAATTTTACCAAGGGAACTTTTTAACCCATTTTCGATTTCTTTGGGTTCAACATGTAGTTATTGAATTTGTAATCTTTTGAATATGTGTGAATGACCTTTTATTGTTTTACACTTAATATCCACTTATCATGGGTGTATTTATATTTGTCACACATAATTTTGAGATTTAATTATCCTTAATTTAAGGATACCTTGTTTATAAGGGAATTCATCACATTTGACATTTCTAATGAGGCTTCATTGTTGTTATGCACCAATTCACTCTTATATGGTGTATATACTGTCCTTTGAAATATTATATCATTAATCCATTTATTCTCATGATATGATAAAGTTATAACTAAATTTTATTCCTCAATTATTGTATTCAAGTGTCTCTAATTTTTATAGAACCCCTTTAACCAAAATATCACTTTAAATGTTTTAATTATTTGTTCTTATTAATATCCATGTTTTCAAAATGGTTTTAAGGATTTATTTATAGGGATATTAATTGTTTAAAAATTTAAAATCATCAAGGTGGGATGGGACACATTGATTCAAAAATATCTTTATTGAATGTTTTAAATGGTTTTGAAAATGGTTTCTTTTTGAATGGATTCATTATTTCAAAATACTAAAATGTTATATTGTGATTGAAATTTGGAAATTTTATGTTTCCTTTATGCATGTTTTATGTGATACCTTTATGTTATTGTTCTTGGGCATTGTTATGAAAATGGGTGGTTCCGTGATAAACTAAGGGTGGGTGAGCCCGATATAGATCTCCAATGCATTGGGTAACGCGAAGGAGTTAATGAATAAGTTTTCTCCAAATATATTTAGGGAATATATTGTGTTGGGTATTCCAAACATAACCAAGAGGGTTACTCCCTACGTAAGAATGTTATGAATGCCTCAATTTACCTATTATGTCTTATGATTTCTATGTTTTATTCATGATTTGATGATGTATGTTAAAAATCCTATGTTTTATGGGTAAAGTATGATTTCATTATTATATATATATGAACTCATGTGTCCTTTCCATATTTTTTATAACCCATACTAAGCTTTTTATGCTCATCCCATGTTTTTTTGAAAAGATTTTGACAGGTCAAGGGAAAGGTACATGATATGATGATAGTGTCAAGGAAGTGTCAAGAAATAATCCATGTTTTATTTTAAATATGTTTTTGTTGATGGGAAAAATGAATACTGTCTTTTATGTAACCACTTTGTTTAAATGTGGAAAGTAATGCATGTTTCATGATCTAATTCTCTAAAACTCTAAACCTGAAAAGAACCTCAATGGGTAATCTTCTAATAAATCAAGATTAAGTAAGGTTTAAGGCTGGGGCCTTATATTATTACTCAATTATTATCCATAATCTACAAAATTTGACTTTTCAAACATTGTACATCCACCACGTCGGTATTGACATTAGTTTTTATATTTATCCGAAATTATATATAATTGATATGTTTTGGATTATTTTTGTACAAAATATATATGGAATTTTTTAATTTATTCATCTCGCAAGTTTAATAACTATTAATATAATAATTAATTTTTTACGATACCACAAAAAAAATAACTTTTTTAAAAAACTATATTTGTTACTACTCACCAAAAAATATAACTTTTTTGAGAATTGTCCAAAATTTCAAATGAAGATAATTTTGACATAATGAATTATGAAATGAAATTAGTTTATTTATAATAAATTTTTTTAGTTTTGAAAATTATTATTTAAAATATAACCATAAAATAAATTACTAAATCATTTTATTTATGAATTACTTAACATTGTTACATTAATAATTTAATTAAAATATAATAATAAATCAGGGAAGAAATAAACTATCAGTTTGGGGTTTGTTACAACTTATTCTAAATAATGGTGAATAGATAATTTCGAAACATATATGGGGTTATATGTGGTTATGATTTAATGAGTTTCTAAAATAAATTCAAAAGAGATGTGATTCTTGATGTTGTGGAAGTGTAACACTATTATATGTAAAAGAATGGGTAATTTTTGGTGTAACCCTTGAATTTTACTAATTTTTATTCTTATAATAATGTTTAAATATTTATAATATGTAATAAATATGAGGGGATAGATAATGTTGATATAAATTTACATTGACAACTCATTTATAAAAAACATTAAGTATTTTGGGGCTTTTTAAAATTTCTATCTTTCCCGTTATTTAAAATTACCATAGTAATTAATTATTAACCATAGTAAAATATTTTATTCAAAAAAGTAATCTTAAACCATATAAATAATTTTAATTAACATAATTATAATTTTAAAATAATTTAATCAAATACTATTTCCAAAATTTTGATTTCTTACCATGAAGATAAAAAAATACTTAATCATGTATAAATAGATTATATATAATATTTTATTTATGATTTATAATTATATATAAGATAAAATTATCATGGATAATAATTATTTGTAAATAAATTTACTAATAATAAAAATAGTCCTGATTACTTAAATTATAACCAAAATCAAATCATACCATGAAAATAAAAGAATCATGGAAAATATCAAAACTATTTTTCTTAAATGAACATTTTCATTAATTCTAGAAAATGTCTCCCAAATGACTTATAATTTCATATAAAAACATATAATGAATATGTTCTTTCACCAAATAATTAGGTTATTAAAAAGGGGTTTTAATTGTTTTTTAATTTTAATATCATAGCAATGTTAAAAGAGACATTGATTTAATAGATGTATCTTTTTCACTATTCTCTAAAAAATTTATATTCATTTAGAATAAAAAAACAATCTTTATCAAATATTATTATGAATAATTGAAAAATGATTCTTAAATTTTGATAATGAAATTATTTCACTTAAAAATTAAACATTTAAATATACACTTTAATTGAGGCAGATTAGGGTGTGATATTCCATGATATAGTGTTTAAATGGTATAATTTGGTATTGGGTATTGCATTCTACCCCCTCAAATAGTTTATTCCTTTAAATTTTGGTATACATACACTATTCAATCAATGTTTATATTTCTCTATCAAATAATCGTCTTTACCCCAGGTAGGCAGTTCTAGTTTTTTTATTTTTCCAACGGAATTTCCCAAATCAAGTTGTTTGGTTCAGCAATACATGCTCTCTTGTGACATGAATCTAGATATTATATTTACTATATAGGAAGCCTATATCCAAATATTTTCCCTTATATTTGAGCTTGTATATTGTATTATTCGTATATATTTTGAGTAACAAAATATTGAATATTTCATATAATTTAATAATTTTGAGATAATGATCATTTTCTAATATATAACTCTAATCAATTACAGTATTTCAAAGAGACTATTATTCTATGTACATATCGTCTCCTTTTACCAAATATTACAACTTTATTCCATAGTAAAATATTCATGAATTCATACTCCATCAATTGATATTCCATGTATTTTATGAAATTATTAGAATACATATTTTTTCTTCCCAAAACATATTTAATATTACTGTACATTATTAGAACTATTACAGTCACCTCCAACATCAGCTCTTTACTGCTAATTTTCATTCTATGTATTCTACCAAACAAGTTGAAGTATGAAACAATTTCCAAAAAAATTCATCATATGATTCCGTCTAGAATTTAAAATTAAACTATTATTGTATGAAAATTCATCGAATGATATATACCAATTTTTACACCCCATGATTTTATGATATTTCACTATTTAAATTTAATTTATTCGAATTCATTGTTTTTACAAAACACTAAGATTAAATGAATAATGATATACAATTAAATATCATTTTTTTAAATGGTTGTTATTACATGGCACTTAAATTGGTGGAAATAAACATTATTAAAAAATTATTAAATTTATATACTATATATTTTATAAATGAATTTACATTAAACATAATGATTTTATAGTAATATGTTAAGAATAAATCAAAATTTACGCATAAAATTTTATAATTTTCATAATGTGGTTTTACCACCATATAATGGTACACTTGTTTTAAAATTGAATTTTTAAACTTTTATAAATACTATTGGAAAAAATAAAGTTAATTTTTAAAATTTAAATCTCAAAATTATATTTGGGTAAAATTTTGTAATTTTTTCAAAAATCATTATTTTATATTAAATAATAATAATTCATAATTTTATAAAACTATAAATTTAATTACATTAAAATTATATTAATGATTTTAATCTGATTTCATATTTTAAATAATATTTTAAATTTATGTATATCACAAATGATATGATGATATATTTATATCAATGAATAACTATGTAATTGTCTTTAAAATGATTAATTAATTATTAATTTTTTTATCAAAACATACATGCTTATTTATAATTTTCCAAGTAATATAAATATTTAAAATAAATATTATTTTCGCAAAATATATTAACAAATTAATATTTTTTGACTTATGATTTTAAAATAATTTAATGATTCCTTAATTAATTATTGAAATGTGTCATAAAATAAATTCAAATTTTAAAATCTATATTTTTCATGTAAATGATTATTTTATGTGAAAATTAAATTTCATAAAGGTTGAAAATTATATTCATATAATGGGATCCAATTTTTAATTGTTCATATAATAAAATTATTAGGATGGATTGTTTTATATTTATGAAACAGTTGAGTTTTTAGTGAATAGTTAAATGTGATAATTTCTTAAATTTAACATTTAATCCAAATAAAAGAATTATTGAGTAATGGATGATGTATGCATGAGTTAATAACACATTGGTTATAAATTAAATGTATTATTGTATTTATTTAGTTATAACATTCATCAATATTAATAGTCTTGATCTTAAATAAAAGTCAAATGAATTAAATAATTAAAAAACAACCATATCAAACACTATAAATACCAACTCTAACAACCTCTTCTCCACACTTCTCCTATGCCTTGATTCTTGTCCAATTTCAACCCAATAAATCTGTAAACCCTTTCCCCCATGGTCCATTATTTTCAGTGTCACATAAAATACCATTTCAATATTCTTTAAGGAGGTTCTCATGGAGAGGAATTCATGGGGTAAAATACCATTTCACACATTTAATTTTCATTCGATTTCATTTATTTTCATATAATTTTTTTACAAGAATTATCCAAAAATTAATGATAAATATTTTATAATATATATCATATAATTCTATTCTGCTAATTTTATATAAACAAAATATTCCTTTTCATTCCATTTTTTATTTAAAAAATGAAAATGTCATCTGTGAGTTGCTGATTTACACCCATCATGGATGAAAAGTTTTTGTTTTTAAGATATTCATTCAAGGATAGTAATAAAACCATTTTAATTATTAAATAACACATTAATATATTTTATAGCATATATTTAATTTTCTTTAACCAGTATACTGACACATAACATTACATCAAAAATCAAAACACAACTTGTTGATCGAAAAAATAAAAAAATAATCCAAACATTTATCATAATCATTTTAACTAATAAATAATCCTTAAATTGGAATAAAATATAAATATTTACCTTATAATTTATTTATGTTCATTAATAATATTTAATTTCAATTATGTATAACTATTCCCATTTCACAGGATCATTCATGCATGCATACATGGAAACCAATCATGAAAACAAAGGAATTAAGCACTCTCGAATAATGATATTGGATCTTAAAACTCCAAAACAAGAAAGTAAATGAACTCAATATAGTTATATTAAATCCAATAAATGTTTAGTTTGTTAAAAATAAATTATTAATTAATCTATTTTCATTATCAATTATTTTATGTCCAACTTCAGAAATATTTTGTACATAAGGTATGAGTTTTCTCATCTCAAATTTCTTTCTGTATATTAAGTATTTTTCACCATTATTTATTGTGGGTTTTTTATATAGACCAACCTTTGATGTATGATATCATGACTATATTTATTTTTATTTTATACAGTGCCACATTTTGGGATTATTAATTTTATGGGGCATCTGATTCAATTAATTACTTTGTAGAATGGGTTTCTTCCGCAACTTCCACTTTCCCTTAAAGATATTCTTTCTCTCACATTACAACTATTTAATTAGTCATTATTTTTGTATAATTATAATAAATTAGGTTTATTGTTAAAAATGGATGTATTGATATCAACTCATCCCTCACTGATTGGAACTAAATTATTTTACAATGTTCCCCACACAATTATTCCAGATAAGGAAGCCCGATTTATGTGAAGTTAACAGTTTCTCACCCATTTCCATGTTAAGTCCATAATATATTTAATAGAAAACTCATTTTATCATGGAAAATCAATATTTTTTCATTTATTTTATAATACCAAAATTATTCCATTTCCTATTTTAATGACCCTTTAGTATTTTCCCTTAAACAACATTATAGTGTCTTATTTCTAATGTTTCGTAAAAACATTTTTTAATAGTTTTCACTTAATTTGTGAATCATTTATATTTCAAACATAATTTAGATTAACATAACTATTATTTTATAGGAAATGTGTATTTATAATATTATTTTAGGAAAATTAAAATTATTTTTTCAATGAAACAATTATTTCCAATACAGAAAATGGTATTTACCTCATAAATTCCAAGGTGATTTTATTAGGGTATTTATATCTATTTTAATACACTCTAATGAATGAAATTATTATTTAGTATTTATGTTTTATGATACTATATTTAATTTTTTTAAAATGGTCACTGATCAATTTCACTATGGATTTTCTATCAAGATATTATTCACCATTCTACTCATAATGGTTAGGAATTATGTTTACTGATTGTGGAGTGTTATTTAAATATATATATATATATATATATTATGTTTCCTTCAATTTATATCAAAAATAAATTGGTCATTGTATGTGATGTGTGGGGCCTTTTACATCCTCTAGATGCATCGGTAGATCTCATGAGTCAAAACATATATGGATTTAGATGAGGCCATAACCATATATTTTTTAAATATCTTGGATGGGGAATCAAGGTTATATTTCAGATGTTCAGCATTATGAATTACATCATTATTCTATTAATAATTTTTAGTTAATTTTATTATTCAAATACTATAATATTCACGGTTATGTTTCAGGTAATTATTTACTAGGCATTATTTACTAATATTTTATTCAGGTCATATTATTCTTAGGATTATATTTTAATAACATGAGTATTAGTTATTCACATTTCATTAATGACAATGCTTCAGTTAACTTCGTATGTATTTTTTATCACTACTTATAATCTGAGATCACACCATCCATAGGTTTTATTTTTTCCCATGATGAGAATAAATTTATTATGAATGAATTACAAGGATAATATAATAGTTTCGGGGTCTTTCTAATTGAGTTTATATAATCTATTTCTTTTAAATTTATAATATAATACATTTTTAAATCTATGTTTCCATTGGTACTAAATAGTTCATTCATTCTGGATATGACTTCCCTGTTGATTATACCAATGTAGTAAAAAATTTCACCAGCTCCAGGCTAGGGGTTAGGGTCATTGCAGTTAGTAACATAAGAAATTTTTTATAAACCATGAAAACTAGATTTATAAAATATAGATTTGGAAACACAACCCTATACTATTCAATGAGGATAATAATATAATAACATACCTGAATATTTGTTATTATATATATTATTTGAGTCTTCATATTAATAAATCCATGATTAGATACTAAAATTTGATGTGTTTTGTCTAGTGATGTTTAGAGGGGTAACAAATCTAAAACGTTGTGTTGATCCAAACTAAGCATAACCTAGTAAAAAAAATGGGCATCACATCACACATGGTTCACCAATCTTAGGGTTTCAGATTAACATAATTAACATTTTCATTTTAGGAAATTATAAAGGATTTAAAAGTAAACATACATTGAAAGTAACTCTGGTCTTGATTATGAGATTCTATATACATAAATTTAGAATTTATGTTAATACATTTTCTAGTTAAAAATTATGTATTTTGATTCATAACCTATTTTTTCCAATGTTTAGAAATGGTTCTTATTTGTAGTAATGGAAATCGTATCAACACATATATTTCATGTATGGATTTCCCTCAAATGGATGCTAATGATTTTGGAGATTCTTCTACAACTAGAGGATATTTGTTTCTATATTAGGATAATAAACATAGGTTCTGAATAATAATTATACTCAAATGGAGCATCCTAATACAAAACACGGTGTAATAATGTTAGGCTTATTCAGGAAACAACAGTCTATATCATTCAAAGGGACTAGAAACCCATTTGTAAGAGATAAATGGATATGTTCCATAAATAAGACATTTCTCACATTTGGATGAAATTAATGGAAGAATATTATCCTAGAAGATTATAATATCTCAATATATTTTTATCACTGGATTTAATTTATTTCATAATATAAGGATAAAAAAGAAAGTGAAAATATGGAATCTAATTTTTTTAAAATCATTTCACAGGAAAATATTTTTAAAGAGAATAATTAGTAGATATAAAGATTCAATTATTGAGCTTATGAAAAAAAGGATAAAAACAATGATATGTATGAATCCAAATATATAAGGATAGTAAGGAAACTCATAGACTATAAACATAATAAAATGTGAATGTTTGACCATTTTATTGATGTACTTAAGCCAATTATAAAAAGGATTCTATTTTCCCAAATATTCTCATCATGTGAGGGTGTCATCTCATTTTCATTCAAGATATAGAAAAAAACGTGATGTCTTATGACATTAATGAAAATCAATAAATGAAAATAATGGTAGAGTAAGATAAGGATAAAAAAATGGAAAAAATGATTTTCACACAAGTAATAATTACGGGGAAAACCCCTAATAATATTTGGAATGGAATGGGAGTTTGATACATGTGTGGAGAAATGGTCACCATAATCATGATTTCATTGGAAAGAATGGTGTTTTAAATGTGAAACATTTAAATTTCAAGGAGATGGGAAACTAAGATAATAAATTCCCATGCATTAACAGCATATAGCTCAGAAAAATTGAAGGGATCATGGTCAAGTATATCTTGACACCATATTTGAAGTGGAAAAATTAATATATATATTCTTTTAGATTCATGAATTATGTTATCATATTCTAGTAGTAATAATTATTATGTATAAGGAATGTAATTTTCTACATCTTCATTATGGATTTAGAATCAACCATGTTTTCATTTTGTTTTTATGGTGATCAATGTATTCATATTTATAGAATTTGGGAATAAGAGCCTCATTATTTAGATAATATTATGTTATGATGATTTTGGAAATCTAGTGACCTTGTTGCTAAATTTTTTCATTTAATATTGATAGACTATTTTTACATGATCCTTCAGTTTATATACTTCAATAATGGATCAAGATTAACCGTGGAAGGTATTGTCCATTGATAACATATTATAACCTTAGTCGATTATGTAAACATTTAAAATTAAAATAAATTTCTTAGGGACCATATAATTCAAAAAAAGTGGTTCTAGTGTGAAAATATTCATTTTGAACAATCATTTCCACGTGTAAGGGATGTTGTTAAAATAGACTAAAGCACAACCAAAGGATGATTTTAAGCATTTAAAATGGAAATAATCATGTATGTTTATCTTCTCAAGTTATTATCATAATATTAAAATAATCCCTGAACATTAAGAAAATTATTATAGAACATAAATGTTATCCATTTAATTTTATTTCTTTTATATAAATGGGATTTTAACATATCACATATTTATGTTTTTATGATGGTTGACCTTAAAATGAAAAATTATTCTATAACACTAAATTATAAGTTGATAGTTATATTCCTCTTCTATTTCTTTGATATCTCTTTCCACTAATTATTTCCTACTCAAAATCCTATTTATGTAGTGCCCTTCACATTTCACTTTCCCTCTTATTAAGAGGATATTTTATTTACCCTATTTCCAATTCGAGTTTCCCACAATGTAATTTTTTAGTATGAAATATTTATTTTGATGTAAATTTTAGAATTTTGAGTATTCAATTTATTAAATATGGGTAGAATGTAACACACAAGGATTTTTGATATATTTCTCTAAAAAATTATTTTACTCAATAGAATAGGCGTCACACACACCCGGATTAAATGAACAATGATATAAAAGTAAATATAATTATTTTAAAATTTCCATTATAACCTAGGCCTTAAATAGATGAGAATGAATATTATTAAGAAAATTATGAAATTTATATATTATATATTTAATCAAATTGTTCTACATTCATCGAAACTATTTTATAAGAATATGATAAGAATAATTATATTTTAATGAATAAAATAATACATTTTCCTAAAAGAAAATTTAAAGCCTTTTAATGAAGCACGTAATTTAAAATTAAAATTTGAAATATTTATAAATTATAAAGAACAAATTATGTATTATTTTTATAGTTGGAATTTACAAATTATCTAATGTTAATTTTTTTGTAATTTTCAGAAAATATTAATTTCTAATTGAATAATGAAAATAATGATTTTTATAAAAATGTCAATTTAATTAAATTAAAATTCTATTTATGATTTTTATATATCAAATATTAAGGTGTAAATAAAAGTGAGGTATCTTACAAATGAAATTATGATATATTAATATCCATAAATAATTATACAAGTTTATTAAAAATGATAATTTTGATTTTTAGTATTTTTTGAATCGTAATTTATTATTTATAGTTTTATAATTTAGATAGTGATTTTAAATAATAAAATTTTTTCAAAAAATAGATTTATAAAATAATATTTAGTTGTTTTATGATTATAGAATTTTTTTTGAGACCATAATTTATTTATTAAATTGTCAAAAATTCCGTTGTAATTTCGAAAACAATATTTCTTGAGTAAAAAGATATTTTATTTAAAACTTAAATTTCAAATATTTATATTATTATTCCAATAAAATAGACTCCATTTTATAAATTTACAAAACAAAAAATGTTTCAGGTATATTTTTGGGATTTATTTGAAATGGTTTTTTATTTTTTTAATAGTGACGTACGATTATTTTTTGTATTTATCATTTAAACAAAAAAATTATTGAGTAATTTATGTGGTAGGGATAAGTAAATCACCTATTTTTTTGAAATCATGTGCACTAGTTTTTTCCTCCTACTCAAAAAAATCATCACTATTCATATTCTATATCCAAAATAAAATAATGGATTAAATATTTAAAAAACACCTCTATCCTCCACTATAAATACTACCCCTATCCACATCTTCTCCTTACACATACAAATTAATTATGAATTTATAATTTCTAACCAATACATCCCCCAATATTCTCCAACATGTTCTATTCTCACCCTAAAGACCATTTCAATGTTCGTTAAGGGTGCTATCAAGGAGAGGAATTCAAAAGGAAAAATCCCCTTTCACTTTTGTATTTTTCATTCAATTTATTATAAATTATTATCCTTTACTTGAATAAACTATCCAAACATGTATGATAAATCCATTATATTATACATTATATAATTTTTTTTATATTGGTATTTCCACCATCATTTCTTTTATATGATTTTTTTTCCAAAAATGAAATCATCTTTCATGAGGATCTCATTTACCGCCTTCGTGGGTGATGAGTTTTTATTTTTCCAATCATCCATGTACACTGGCCATAAAACATTTTTATGGGTAAGAATTACATTAATATACTTAATAAATATTATATTATGTTTTGGAACCATTATATATATATATATATATCTAATATTTATTTATAAAACAAAACTAGTTTACGATGACCTAAAACACCATAATAATCCAATTTATTATCATTAATATTTATTCTAATGAATCATACACATATATAAAACAAAATTAAATATAAAAACATTTAATCCTATATAATTTCATCATGTAAATATAATTTAAATCATTTATATCTACTCACATCTCACTTGATATTTCATTCATGAATACAAGTTTTCTAATAAATAAAACCAAATAAAAAACACTCTTGAACGACAAAATAGAATTTTATAACTTTTCAAAATGGTCATACATGAACTAAATAAAATAATAATAAATAAAATAACTATTTAATAAGTTATAAATTAAATTATTAATGAATCTAATTTCATTATCTAGGATATTATGTGTAAGTCAAGAACTCTTTCATACAAAATGAAAAGGTTATCTTGCCAAACGATTATTTTGCTCAGATATGACTTATTCAAGAATATTTCATTAGTAGTGGTGTATGTACTACAAAATTTGTTTTATAATATCATGAATCTATTTATCTTAATGGTATTAAATTTCTCATTTTGTGATTATTAATTTTATAGTGCATTATATTTAATTCGTTATAATGTTTTTGGAGTTTCATCAAGAATTTCCATTTTCCCTTCGAGATAGAATTTCTACCTCATTTCCCCAAAATAATTTTTATTTAATTTGTTATAAATACTATAAATTATATACATATGTTAGAAAACCAAGTATCTAGATTATTGAATCATTATTTGAAGGTCAATACATTAATTTATAGGGTGTCATTCTCAATTCATCCCTATAAGAAGACCAATTTTAAGTGAACTTTATAGTTTTGTACCCATTTTCATGTGAACTCCATTATATTTTTATTCCATGATTATTTTTAAAAAATCACAAATTTTATCATGTGAACTATATTTTAATAATTCTTGTTCCATAAAAAACGGTTAGGTTTTTTATTTTAAATACTCTATTATTTTCCCTTAAACCTAATTAAAGTTGAATATTTCTATGGTTTCATTAAAACTATTTTTACATGTTTTTACATCATTAGGATGTCAGTTATACATAAGAGAATTAATTTTCCTTCACATTACTTTTCAATCATATACATTTATATAAGCAGATTTTATGACAAAAAAAGGATTTTTCCAAAGGAATATATCTTTTTTAAATTGAAATGTTGTTTATCTCAATAATTCATTAATGAATTTATTATAGAATTTTCATCTATTCCAATACCCTATATTGAATCTAATAAATAATTGGGATTGATATTTAATGATATCAAATACCAAATTTTATTATATTTTTGATGATTAGATTGATTGTGGTCATGTTGTCTTAATTACATACACAAAACAATGCAAAATGGTTAGTGATTTTGTTTGTTGATTTTGAAAAGTTATATTCATTTCCTAAGTATATGTTTATTATTAATCAAAAAATTCATATTATGAGTGAATTTGAATTATTATGTGATGGGGGGACTATTATAGCCCTATGATGAATTATTACTTCTCGTGAGACAAAATAAATATTGATTTTGTTGAGGAAAAAAATGTTTATTTTTAGATGTCTTGGATGAGGCCTCGATGATATATTTGAGATTCCCAACATTATTCATTACCAAATTATGTTATTATTAATTGATAATCTAGTTTATTTGTTGAAAATTATAGTATCCAAGGATAATATTCATATAACTATTTATTCATATCTTATTCCTTCCATTTAATGCTCAATAATAAGTTTTAATGATATGTTTCTAAGTTAATCACATAAACTTATTGTTTATTTTTATATTAGCATCAACTATATTTTTTTACCCTTGATGATCATCTATGCTCACCCCTTGCTGACATTTTATTTTTTACCCATCATGTGAAGATGTTTATTTTGATTGACTTTCAGGGATAATCTAGTTCACCCCTTTCTCACATTAGCATCATCTATATTGTATACCCTTGATGATCATCTAAGCTCACCCCTTGCCCACATTATCTTATTTTTCATTACCAAATTATGTTATTATTAATTGATAATATAGTTTATTTGTTTTTTTTTGAATGACTTTCAGGGATAGTGTAAGACTTTTGGGTGTTTCCAGTAGAGATGATAAGTTGTATCTCATTTCACGTTTTATTTTAATACTTATCATTGTATCTATATTTCCAATGATACTAAAATATTTAGTTATTTTTTATGTTCCTTCATTATTTATTAACCAATCTATTTATGTCAAGAATTGAATCAAGGAAATTTTCATTGAGGCCTTTTCATTGATTTCCCATACTATGCTAGTCAGGTGAAAATGACCTCACATTGTCTTCTAAATTCAGGATATAACTTCTATACTATACATTATTATGTGGATAATAAATTTCTCATATATATACACCTTTTTCAAGATCCATCTGAAGAATATACAATAATTTTCATTTTACTTGAGGATTATGATCAGATATAATATATAGAGTTTACCAAAAAAATCATTATAATTACATTCTTATAGAGTCGGTAAACATGATGAAGTGCTAGATATTATATTCATACCATGAAATGAATATATTGATTAATAACTTCTATAATCAAATCAATATCAATTTTCTACCTTAAATACATTGGAATTCCATTGAAAATGTTCATTATAAAACTATCCCACATACATATTGGTATAAGTAGTGGTTTCATGATACACTTATGTTGTTTTATTTTAGCCATTACCTACATAAATACTATTCATCTGGAATCAAAGATCAAAAATTCCTTCTCTATAACATCATAAAAAATATATTTCACTTATATCCCACAATAATATTTTTAAATCCATGTTTTACAATGATATTTGAGCTACTTGATTCCTCTAGTGGTTCCATCTTGAACTCTGGTACAGTTGGAACATATAACCTCTTTACAAGAATGAAATTTCATTCTCATGAAATGAATTCTTGTATTTTTCCTTTATATACTACTTTATTATTTCATGGTAATTCCCCTTCATATTTTTGATACTTATTAATCTCTTATAGTATGTATTTAATAGAAATGTCATGGAAAATAGATGATGTCTCACTTTGCTTAGAAATTAATTCATGAATATTTACTAGAAATCAATATAGATGATACTTTCCTATACTGGTCATGATCAAAACTATATAGTCCTTACTACCAAATTCATCAACCACTTTGTTTTATCATCACATTTTTGTAGTTTATCTAGAAAACATAGACATTGAGTAGTAATATACACATTCTTTTCCTAGTATATATCTTCCTATAACGGAAGATATTCTTGAAACTTTTATAGTATATATATATATATCACACCTCACACTAGATATTTTTGTTATATATATTTCCAAAACCATGTTTACATCTCCCACCTAAATACCATTAATTGGATTGTAATATTCTTAGATTTTCAATTTTTAATGCGTAAAAAATCACTTTATAATTACGTAAAATGAAAAAAGATGTTTATTATTTAATTAGTGACTATATTGAACATTTCATTACATAAAAGATGAAAATTTAAATAATGGTACATTATTTAGTCTCCCCTATAACAATTCAAAGGATTTCTCAAATTACATTGTACGTATTAATTTTAACCCATTTTGGGTTAAATTATTTAATAGTTTGGAGAGAATAAACAAATTCATCATACCAAAGATATTAGCATGTTAATCCCATAAAGAATTAGATATTTTTTTATATTCCCTCATGTATAGCATTATTTGAATACCATTTTCTTTGAATGAAAAATATTTCTTCCTTATTTAGATATGATATATCCATTAAAAGAAAATATATTTATCCATGTTTATGTTATGGAATTTTATTCACATTTTTATATGTGGTATTGGATATAGAAATCTCACTCTTTTTATTTATTATAGATTCATATTGTTTATTTTTTTCCTTCAAAATAACACATTCCATGTTTATGCTATGATATTATCACCTTAATACTACTCCAAAATGTAGAAATATTGGTTTTAACCTAAATTTTTCTATTCATATGAGATTAAATATTGAAATCAATTCAACCAATGTTGTAAAATATTTCATCAACATAGGAAATTAAAACCAATGATAAATCACTATTACTTGTAGGTTTTTTTACAGTGGATATTCTAATAAATGAATTGAATAATGAATCATTTGACTATTATTGTCAATATATAGGATAACTGATGTTGAGAGTCACATTATACATCAATTTATTCAATAATTGAACAAGATAGTTTACAATTTTTATAATAATATTGAGGTAAAAAAACTATATAAGAATAAATAAATGTTAAATATTCTATTTAAATTTAAAATTCTAAACTAAAATGAAAATAAACAAAAATATTTTACTAAATTTTATATATTATAGAGGTTTACATTGAATAAATTTGTTACATGGTTATATTATAAATAATTTTTTTTGATAAAAGTCACTCAATATCAACAATAATGGTCAGTATTGAATTTTTATATCTTTTTTGGTATTTTTCATCCACAATATATATCATCTTATATTGATTGAAGGAAAAATAAATCGTCATTAAAACATAAATCATCAACATGTTTATTGATGAAGAAAAATAATAATAAATGAACTAATTGATGATAAAAAATAACATGTCAATATCATCAAATAATGATTCCATGTAATTTTTTTGAGAATACAAGAAAACGATATTAGAAATATTAAAATAGAGTGTTAAAAGTTATATAATGTATATAAGAATATATTTTCTAATGATGTAGTAAAATTGAGCTGGGTTTTTATAACAAGAAACAAAAAATGTCATGAATTAGATATGTTGATTTTGTGTTTTTAAAATTTTACTCATATCATTTAGTATAGATATAATTGATTTTAGATCCCATATCAATTTTTTTTTTCCAAAATAGGTTTTTTTGAAACTGATGTTGAAACATTTTTTTGAAATCGGGATTAAAATAAAATGATGTGAGAATTTTTTTTAATGGTAATTTTATGACAATTGATTTTTAAGTCAATATGTGAATGTTAATTTTCATACTACGTTACTTATTATGAATTTTAGAACACCATTTTCTATTCTCCTATCTTAAGGATTCTTATAGAAGGCTATGGGTTATTTTCAAGGATTTTATAGTTGCAATAATTATGTTATAATGATATTCTCATGTGTTAATAAGAACACTAGTAGAAATTTTAACATTCACAACTAGGCTTAAAAATAAATTTTCATATAATTATCTATAAAAAATGTCACATCATTTTTTGGTAAACCAGATTTCAAAAACTATTTTACCATCATTCTTGATATAACATATTTTGAAAATGAAATTTGATATGGGATCTTACATCAGTTATATTTATACCTAATGTTGTGTGAAAAATTTTAAAAACAAAAAATCAACATTTATAATTCTTTACTCTATTGTTTGAAGTTATAAAATCCCAGATCAATTATATTACATCATTAGAAAATACATTTTTAAAAACATTATATGACATATAACACTCTCTCTTTCAATATTTCAAATATAGTCCTCTTGTATCCTAATAAAATTTCCATTTCAGGTTTATTTGATGATATTAACTTGTTTTTTATTATAATTATTTACATTATTTTTTATTATTTTCTTAAAGAATAAACTTTTTGAGGATTTATCATTTAATAAAGATATTTCCTTCTTTCAATAAATATAATAAGATACATCTTCTAAATGAAAAATACTAACAAGATATTGAAATTCCAAATTGACCACTATTATTGTTATTGAGTGACTTAATTCAAAAAATGAATTATAATATAACCACATAAAACATTTATTGAGCGAGAACCTCCAAAATCAATAAAATTTTGTTAAATATTTATGTTTGTTTTTAATTTTATTTGTTATTTTACATTTACATAGATTAATTATCAATTTTTTATTCTAAGAGAGTTGTATACATCAATATTTTTACAAAAATATTTTATTTACAGTTCAATTATTGAGTAAACACACATTGAATGTGACTTTCAATATCTATTATCCCATTTACTGATAGTAATAGTCAAATTATTACCTATTCAAGTTAATTATTAGAATAACCAATTTGAAAATATCAACAAATATAAATGATTTGATATAGGTTTATTTTTTTATTGTTAAATAAATATCTTTCAATATTGGTTGAATTAATTTCAAATATTAATCTCATATGAATAGAAAAAATGATGTTAGAATCAATATTTCTACATAATGGAGTAGTCAGAAGGGGATGATATCATTGTATAAACTTGGATTATCAGATATGGAAGGAATAATTAAACTATATGGATCCATATTGATCGTAATGTGTGAGATATCTATATCCAATAAAACAAATGAAATTGTGGATAAAAATAACTGTTGATTTCATTCTAATGAAATTCTTAATGTCAAAACTCAAAAAAAATGATTGCAAAGCATATGTTTTGTCCTATGATACTTATAGATGAATCCATATGTTATATAATTATTGGTCCCACACATAACAAAATTTTTTCCCAAGCATTCAATATAATTATCGAGAACACTTTTCCAACCATTCCATAAGGAACATCCTACTTGATTAAAACAGGTTGATCTATATAATGATAAATAAAAAATAAAAAAATTAATGATTTAATATAGTTATTGGTATTTCTATGTGAACATACCTCAACAAACATATAATAAATTGGGAATTAATCAAGGTAAGATGATGCACCTTATTAATGAATTAGAGTGGTGAATGTAATTTTGGTGTGTTGGGTTATCCATTGAAGTTAATAATATGGTTAAACAGTTATTATTTGTATGATACATGTACAGAAGTATAAATAATTTTTAATAATTGTTAATTAAGAGCATGTGAATATCCCAAAGCATATTCATTATAACATTCTAGCTAGGTTTGCATTCTAAGGCCCACTAATCATTTATTTTCATGATGATTGATAAAATTATAATATTAATTTTTTAGGGTGAATAAACTATTTTAAATTTTTTTTATATCCAAATACACATTCTAGTATCTTGATAATGATACATTTAATGGGAAAATGATCACACTTTTACTTTACAAAAACAAATGATGGGTTTTTGACCATTGAAGAAATTGTGTTTTATAATAATTTTACTAACTATTGAATAAAAATATTATCATGTAGGGGTTAAATTAGACATTTATATTCCATTAATTTCATGAGTAATATGGTTATAATTATTCCATAGAAACATTTGAACCACAGAAAAATAAATATGTTCTGAATATTACTTGACTCCCATATAATGAAAATTAGGATCGAACATAGCCCACTTAATTATTGGGTTGAAAAGGAATAAATACATCTAGTAAAATAAGTCATATAATTGAGAATTAAATACTATAAATAAAGTTATTTTGATATATAACATCAAAAATTGGTAGTATATTCCGTAATGTACGTGTATTATATGAAACATTTCCCAAAAATGGAATTTGAGATTCAAAACCGTTTACTATTTTCTTGAATTAAAATTATGTATTTTAAACTCATGTATCCAAAGAATAGCTATTGTAATCACATAATTTATCATTCAAAATTTTTATAAATAGTAATTATCTATATAAATTATTCATATCTTCCACATCCCATTTTTATAGTTTTGATGGTTACAATAGTTTCATAATAGAATTTCCCTTACTAAATCACCATCTTAGTTTTTATAATTAAAAGCTCATTAATTTTACCTGAATTGATGTTTTATATTTATTTTTATTAATTCAAATTCCATTCTTGATTTTTTCCTTATACTTGAAGTTGAAATCTAAAAACTAATTTGGTGACTCTTGAAAATAAAAGGTTTTTTTCTCAATTGATGAATTAATTAATGATATAAATCTCTAGATAAAAAATAAAATCATAATTTAAAATTTAATTATATATAATAATAGTAATTATTTTCTCATATTAATTAATGAATAAAATTTATAGTATTTTTCATGTAAGTGTTAAAACCAACCTAAACATGAACATACCCTAATTTAATGAATGATTATGCTATTTTTTGATTAAAATTTCAAAATCATTGAAGCATAATTGTCAAATTTAATTATTATTTTTTGTATAAAAAATCATAAATAAGTTATAATTATTAGTAATCGATATTAATATACTACTAAAATTTAATAAAATATTTTTCTCTTAGAACGCAGACTTTAAAAGATCATATTAATGATCATTTATTTTTAATTAAACCATTAGTAGAATATATATTTTGTGATAGAGTAACATTAATGATAACATAAAATTCATATTTCTTTATTAATAATTTATATATACCATAAAATGTTATTTGTTTTGAAAAATGATTTTTTTCATGGTTGAAATAATCTATATATATGTGTGAAAAATGCATTTTTTTATTTTAAGGTTGTGATAAATGTAGAAAAAATATTGTTTTTCAAGTATATTAAAATATTTATCTATTTCAATTATATTTATTTCAATATTTGTTTATATGTAGAATAATTGAGCATGAATATAATTAGATGAAAGGTGAACCAATTGATATTTCCAATGTGGGGAATTGAATATTACATGGAACAATCAATGGAAATGAATGAATTATGATAACTAATGGTTTTATGAATACTTTGAATGTGGATATGATTATAATAGTATAAATGTGGATTATATTATTGATTAAATTCAATGGATATTTCAGTATTTATGTGGTAGATGTGTTTATATATTATAAGTGGTGGGTAATTTTGTGATTAATCCTTTCATTTTCAGAAATATAATGTTATAATTCATTGGTAAATTGAATAAATATGGAAACCTATAAGGGGAAATTGAGTGTGTTTCAAAAATAACCTCAACTACTCCATTTTTTAGTCCATTCAGTGTTATATAATTTTTTTTCTTTTTAAAATCTACCCAATTTTACATTAATCTTAGTTACTAATTTTTAATGTCGGTAATAATTATTTATGAAAAAATTAAGATTTATAATTTTTCCTAATATTTTATTTATAAATTATCATTTAAAAATAATATTATCATGTAAAATATCTCATTTCCAAAAGTATTAATTTTAAAATAAACACACATAATAATGTAAAAACACTTTTAGAAAACAAACATCTTTATTCATTAAAATTATATATAAAATAATTTTATTCTTGATTGTGATTTTAATTAAATAAGTTAAATAATTATATAAAATATATAATTTATGAGGATTTCATGTAATTATAGAAAAAAATATTAAATATAAAATACTTGATTCAAATAAAAGACTAAAAACATATTTTTTAATATAATATTTTAATTTCTTCTAAAAAATATCAGAAATATAAATTATAACATCAAATAATATTTTAAATTGAAAAACTTTATTGAATAAATATTTTTTTATTTAATATTTTTTACTTTTATTTAACTCCCACATCATTGGAATGTCATAAGAGTAATGGTTTTAACAAAAGTTATATTTTTACAATTCACATAAAAATAAATCTTTTTAAGATATTTTTAAAATTTTAAAATAATATATTATTTTTATAATTAATTAAAAAATGAGTTTTATTTTTATAAAATCAAATTAAAACATTAAAATATTAAACTATTATACGAACACTTGATTGAAGGATCTTTAGAGAGTTATTTTTTTTTGAAATGTTGTTTAACCGTTATAACTTGTTCTCTAGAATTGAAATCATCTTGTGAAAAGAAGATACAAAACATTATGGAGGATTATAAGGAGATAGTATTAGAACATATTAGTGTATATATTTAGATAGGTGTTGTTGGAAGATGGAAGATGAGATATTATTTTTAAAACGAATTTTTGTGGCATTTTTCAAAATACTCATTTCTTATTATGTAAGGAATATAATTTTATAAGGAAAGTGGATAAATAAATTTATAAAATAATATTAGAGAATCATAAAGTACTTATTCCAAAAAATTAATGATGTAATTTATATATTTTTTATCACTTTTCTTCATAATTTTGGTTTTATTCCTCATTTTACCCTTTATAAAAGCTTCATAATTGTTTTAAAATCGGTATCTTGTTTTTTATATAAAATCGAAAAAATTATTTAATTTTTTTTACATGGTGGTCCAAAATATTTAAACTTACATAGTAATATGAATTATTAAATTTATTAATGTAAAATAAAAATAGAACATATATAGAAAAATTATTATCAGAGGTATATTTTAACAAAAATTAAATATTATTATTATTATTATTTTTTCATATTAATAATAATTCTATATTTGTTAATTCAATTATATATATATAATAATTAAATTATATTACAATAACATAATATGAGAAAATAATATTCTAATATATATATTAAAAATTCAATATATTTAAAGAAAATATATTTTATTTGAAACTAAATAATTAAATTTTAATTTACTATAATTCAAGTATTATTTTGTAACACCCCAAGCTTCTACGGTACGCTCCTCTTTGAATAATGCGATAGCGTGTGTTGTACGCAACACCGAGTTCTAACAACCAATCAAACTAGCCGTTATGAATAGTAATACCTACTTTTTAAAATTATATAAATTTTATATTTCAAAATGGACTTCATTTTTGGATTCGAAATATCTAATTTAGCCTAAGCTGAAATTTTGGTACTTTTCGGATAACTTTAATATTTTGATGAATAGTGAAAATTACTAAATTTTAATTAAAAACAACTTTTTTAATCAAAATAATTAATAGTGATAAATTATGAATTTTAGTAGTTTTAAATTATATTAAGAATATATTTTTACCACTTAATATAATGTTGGTCATTGGACATAATTTTATAATTAAACCGAACATAAACAAGTGTCAATCTTTTTATAGTTATTATCTCTTAAAAACACGCTTTTTGTTTTGACAGCGGTAATTTATTTTAAATTAATTTCTGCCACTTCTGTGTTTTGAATTTAGGAAAATGGATTCCATATTTGGAATCAGGATGTTCAAATTGTGTAAATATGTAACTTTTATTTTTAGACATTTTGAATAATTACTGCGGTAAATATTTTATTTACCATGGTTAAGGGTAAATCCGGTAAATAAAGGTTAAAAAATAATATTATAATAATACTAAATTACCCTAAAACGTGTCTTAACCCTATTAGTTGATACATGGTCGACCATGGGAATCTTTGGGTCGATTTTGGGACTCCATGGATCCACTTATAAGTGATAATGACACTTTATTTTAATTAAGTTAAAATGAATACAAAAATGACACAAGCATATATCTTTTAGAAAAACAATTGTTACATATGGTCATATATATTGGATTTTATATTATAAATATTCATTATAAAGATAAAACGATTTACTACATAATTATATTTTATTTTTAATTTTTAGACATTAAATAATTTATTTTATTTATGACACAATGATGATGCAGTAATTACTATAATAGTGAAAAATTAAACTAATTGATATTATAAATACCCAAATAAATATAATATGATACTTTTAATGAATTAAAATAATTTTCTAGGATGTTATTATATATTAGGATTGATTTAATTGACTTTTTTCTAAGTAATCAATCTGTTATGAGTTTCACAAAAATCAACTATTGAATAGTGTCAAAATTGACATAAAAGAGTTCTTAAAAAATATATTATATTATTAATTGATATTAAATTCCTAAAAATCTAAGTTTCGGCCAAGAGACTTATATCATGATAGCTTCATCATTAATGGACCACTTGGGGGTCTCTTGGATGAATATAGTAAGTTTATTAACTATATTATATAAAAATACAAAGAGACATTGTAAAAGTGAAACTAATTAACTTAGAGGTAATAATTAAAGATAAGGTTAATATAAGTACCAAAACCTGTCTAAATTCTATTGGTTGAGTGGTTTTCGACCTATCCCCACCTTAACCTTTTAATAATCAACTTTTGAGCCATTATAAACCGAATATGAATTTATTATAAATTAATATTTCTAGATTTTCCAAAGGTGCCCCTCACCCCTCTTATAAAAGGGCACTCCTCCTTCTTATTTATTCACACCTTCAAAGCCTTTTGGTTCGGACAAACTCTGACCAAATACTCTCCCAACATCCTTCACTACAACCTAGGGGCATTAGTTTGATCAGAAAGCCAACCTAAGGAGCCCTTTTCATCAAATCAAAAGGAAGAACCCAAAGAAGAGGTAATGATTTCACCACCCTTTTCCAATTTCATTTCTTCTTCCACTTCATCTTCCTTTGCTGTTACCATTATAAAATAATAACTCCAGTATCATATATATATTGTGATGTTATTCTAAATATGGTACAACCATATTCAATATTCTATCCACCCTTTGAATAACATGTCACCATACGTGCGTACGTACGGCTTACCGTCTCCACGTCGTGGTGTAATTGTTATTCAATATAATATTATTTGGATGGGTATAATAATGATGTTTGAATCATGTAAATAATAAATATAACATGTTAATAATTCTGCATATATTATATACCATCCATTTATATATTATTCTAACACCAAAAGAATGATATTGTCGCTCGTGCGTACGTACGGACTACCGTCTCCATGAACGCGATGAGATTCATTCTCCATCGTATCCATTCAAGTATAATTATCATTTGATGATTTAAAAAATGATGTTGAAGGAATTGATATCATTCTGGATATGAATAATATACAACCTATCCTTTACAAACATGGCTTATGTAAAAAAATATATAAAGAAAATGAGTAAGTTAACACCTGAAACGACGATAATTCAAAGATATTATTAACAAATCAATATTAAAAGATCATATATGATATCATATTAATGTATTTGATTCTTGTATAATTTAATAACAATTATTTCACCATCATACAGGAGGTTAACCTACCCCAACCAAGGAAAAGTACAAGGTAAAGGTTATTTCACAATCTCTTCATTATCTGAGGTTGTTTATATGTAATAATCTACTGGGATCTCTTTATCATCCATATCCATGTTTTTTCAAAATGTATTTCAAAACATTTTTTTATTTACAAGAATATTGGTTAAAGTCATTTATACCCTTTTTTGACTTTTTATAAGAGGAATCTTTCCGTCGTTTTCAAAATAAGGTCCTTTTAACCTTTTCGACATAATTAAGGTAAGAATTTTTTTTAACTTATACGGCGAGTGCGGTTATTTTCTGCCATTATAAAATCTTCAAAGTTTTCCTTACAAGCTTATAGGAATATTTTCAAGAAAATGTTTTATTTTATATGGCTCTTAAATTATTTAAAAAATAGAAAGAGATATTTCTCTAAAAAGTGTTTTGATTTCATCTATGTCAACATCCTTTGATGGATTTTACACTTATTTGAAGTTGATTTATTATGATACAAAAATTCTATATTGTATTGAAGGTTTTGTGATATTTTTGACTGTGGATGTGCTATTTTTATACCATTCATAGTTTATGGTGAAATTATTGACATTTCGTATGCTATTTTTAATACGAATGTTTATGTTATGATTAAACCTTTTCATATGGGAATGCATTGGACTTAATATGTGACGGGTGGAGCCCGCTATAACTCCTCGATGCATCGGTAGGTCTCATGAGGCAAACTAGTGTCTTGGCACAAGGCCTTGACAAAATCTTATTTGTAGTCTTGGCACGAGGCCTTGGCTATGTGGTTATGATAGTCTGAAATTATGCATTCCATCATTATGAAAATAGTTAGTGGTTTTGCATGTGATTATTCGATTAGTAGAATATCCATGTGAATGAGTAAATGGCATTATTTCATTTTATTTATGCCATAAAAAGTTGAATGTTCATGTTTGAAAGGCTTTTGTTTTAGTTACACATTGCCTTAAATGTTTATTCTTATTTATGAATGTTTATGCTATATTGTTATCCTTACTGGGCATTTGAGCTCACCCCTTTTCTATGTTTTATTTTTCCCAGGAAGTGAAGAAGTAAATTATGAATGACCTGCAAGGATATTATGTGGGGATATGAGTGTGGATTATGGAGACATTATGTTGTTGTAGTAGTTTTTCATTTTATTATGTAATGTAAAACTTATGAATATATCTAGTGTTTCCAAGGCTACTAAACCAATCGGTCTTTCGAGATTTGATCTTTCTTATTATCATGCCAATGTTATGTAATAATGCACCGACTCTGGGTAACTAGGGTCGGGGCATTACAATTGGTATCAGAGTAAGTTTAGTACAAACCTTGGAAGCTAGATTTAGATAAACTCTGATTAGAGCACGTAGACCTAAGATAAACTTTGAGGATTAGTATAGAAGAACTTCCTAGAATTTTGGTATTGTAGAGATTTTGTAAGTTTTCCGAGCAATACATCCCTGTCTGGATACGAGTAGGTAGAGGCGGATTTGGCACAGATGTACCTAGGGGTAAAACCCCAAAACACCGCTTTGAGCTAGACTCGATTGGGAACTGGGGCACGACAACGGGCCTTGCTGCACTCTTGGTTACGACACTCCCTGGGGATATTCTTAGGATAACTCTCATTTTCTTTAAAAATAATTATGAAGGGTTTATGAGTATATAATTCCTCAAAGAAAACATTTTTATGATTATGGATTATATCCATAAATAGTTCAATTTATGTTAAGTGTTTTATAAGTATGGGATTATGTATTTTGATTCATAAACTGATCTAGTTTATGCCATTGTTTAAAAATGGATCCTAGTGGAAGAAATGGAAATTGTATCAATGCACGCACTCCATGTAGGGATTTCCCTCCTGCTCAAGATAATTATAGTGGGGCTGGTGATGCAACTGGTGCCGATCAGCTAATCACCATACTGGGACAACTTACTCAGGTTATGAATAATAACCTTACCCGTATTGAGCACCCTGATCCGCAGCGTGGAGGATCAATGTTAGATAGATTCATGAGGCAACCAACACCAACGTTCAATGGGAATACAAATCCCTTAGTAGCCGAGCAGTGGATAAATTCCCTAGAGAAAATATTTCAGGCTTTGGGGAGTAGTGAAAGGGAAAAAGTTATCATGGCAGTTTACCGCCTCACTGGAGATGCTGATCAATGGTGGTAATTGATTCAAAACATGAAGGAAGATGATGACGTATCAAATTTGGAATGGAGGGAGTTCAAAGATCTGTTTTTAGAAAAATACTATCCTCGCAACCATCGAGCAGAAATGGAAAGGAAATTTCTGAGTCTGGGACAAAAGGAGGATGAGAATGTCACAAAGTATGAGGCTAACTTTACAAGGTTAGCAAGGTATGCTGGAGATTATATTCGCAACCCAAGAAGTAAGATTGATCGTTTCTTTGATGGGTTAAAACCATTTCCCCGTCGAGCATTAGTCTCACAATCCTTTTCATCGTACGAAGACATTGTCTCATGTGCTATCAAGACCGAAAAGGAATTCTCTAAGTCTTATGACTTTAAAGCAAAGCAAGAGAAGAAGAGACATGCTGATCAATCTGGCAATAGAAATAAGGGGAAGAAGGGAAAGGTTGAATATCCATCTTGTGGTAAATGCGGGAAGAAACATCCCGGTACATGCTTGAAGGGAATGGGAGTCTGTTACAAGTGTGGTGAAAAAGGCCACCAAGCTCGTGATTACAAGGGGAAGAAGGAAGCTACCAACGTTCAGTGCTACAATTGCAGGGAGATGGGGCATTATGCAAATGCATGTCCTAAGCGTCAGGAGAACTTACCTCAGAAAAGGCCAAGGGATCAAGGCCAGTCTTATGCTATCACTACTGCAGAGGTAGAAGATCCAAAAGACGTGGTTGCAGGTAATTTAATGGTTTCCTCAAGTTTAGCAAATGCATTATTTGACTCTGGATCGTCGCATTGTTTCATATCTTCCCAGTTTGCTAAGAAAATTAGAAATTTCCAATTTGATTTAATAAGGGAGTTGTCAGTTAAAACTCCTAAGGGATGTATCATTGCAACAATGTTTTGTGAATCAGTCCCCATTAGAGCACATAAATTTTCTTTATCTGCTGATCTCATCGTCATACCTATGATTGAGTTTGATATAATCCTCGGTATGGACTGGCTTTCGGACTATGATGCGAAGATTTATTGTAAGAAGAAAGAGGTTACGATTCTTGATGATAATGATAAGGAACACCTTATTTTTAGAGCAGAATCGTCACCACCTAATTATTATTTAGATCCACCCCCAGTAGCTCAACTAAATTCAATTATTAGGGAGGAAGAGAATGAAATAACAGTCGGTGAGGAAAGGAATGTTCAAATAGAGGATGTACCTATTGTGAAAGAATTTGTAGATGTATTCCCGGAAGATTTACTTGGACATCCTCTAGAACAAGAAGTTGAGTTTTCCATTGATTTGATTCCTGGATCAAGGCCTATATCGAAGACCCCATATAGAATGGCCACTGTAGAATTAGTCGAACTAAAGAAACAACTAGAAGAATTGAGTAATAAGGGATTTATTCGCCCTAGTGTTTCTCCATGGGGAGCCCCTGTTCTTTTTGTTAAAAAGAAAGATGTATCTATGAGGTTATGTATCGACCACTGGGAGATCAATGTTATAACGATAAAGAACAAGTATCCCCTACCTCGTATTGATGATTTATTTGACCAACTGCATGGAGCTCAATACATTTCAAAGTTTGACCTTCGATCTGGATACCATCAGTTGTGTGTGAAAAAGAAGACATTCCGAAGACAGCAATTCGAACCAGGTACGGGCATTACGAGTTTACTGTAATGCCGTTTGGATTGACTAATGCACCCTCTATATTCATGGATCTGATGAATAGAGTTTTCAGGGAGTATCTCAATGAATTTGTGGTGGTATTTATTGATGATATCTTGGTATACTCCAAAACCTACGGAGATCATGAAAATCACTTGTGCATTATCTTGAAGACTCTGAGGAGGCATGAATTATATGGGAAGTTTAGCAAGTGTGAATTCTGGCATCAGGAGATTTCTTTTCTTGGCCATATTGTCTCTAAAGATGGAATCTCTGTTAATCCTTCTAAGACCAAGGAAATCCAGGAATGGCCAGCACCTACGAGTATAACTGCGGTACACAGTTTTATTGTTTTGGCAGGTTATTATCAACGTTTCGTCCAGAATTTTGCCCGATTGGCTAACCCATAAACGAAGCTCACACGTAAAGGGGTTAAATTTGTTTGGACAAAAGAGTGTGAAAAATGTTTTGAAGACCTGAAGAAAATATTAGTCAATGCTCCTATATTGACTCTACCATCGGGGAATGATGGGATCGTTATTTATAGTGATGCATCAAAGAAAGGACTTGGTTGTGGCCTTATGCATAATGATAGAGTTATTGCCTATGCATCATGACAGTTGAAAATTCATGAACAAAACTATCCTACTCATGATCTCGAGTTAGCAGCTGTGATCTTTGCTTTGAAGATATGGAGGCACTACCTCTATTGTGAAAAATTTGAGATTTATACTGATCACAAGAGTTTGAAGTATATTTTCTCACAAAAAGAACTCAACATGAGGAAAAGGAGATGGCTTTAAATACTCAAGGATTATGATTGTACGATACACTACCACCCGGGGAAGGCAAACAAGGTGGCAGATGCTTTGAGTAGAAAAGACGATGCAGTTCTGAACAATATGAGAATTGAAAGGGATCCAATTTTCATGGATCTAGTGAAGATGGACATGGGAATAACCAGAGAAGGTGAAACATCAATGCTTTTTCAAATGGTTTCCAAACCATCTTTACTAGAAAGGATTAAGAGTTCTCAGACCGATGATGAAGAATTTCAGAAGAAGATGAAAGCTGTGAATGATGGGAGATTAAGAGACGTTGTGTATGAAGATGGAATTTTGAAATTCAGGAAGAGACATTGTGTTCCCGATTTACCTGATCTAAAAAGGGAATTTCTGGATGATGCTCATAGTTCCAATTTCTCTATACACCCTGGGAGCACCAAAATGTATAGTGATTTGAAGGAAAAATTTTGGTGGGATAACATGAAGAGGGAGATTTCTGATTTTGTGTCAAGATGTATGGTTTGTCAACAAATGAAAGCTGGAAGGCAACAGCCTAGATGAGTCATGCAACCTCTTCCCATACTAGAGTGGAAATGGGACAATATTACGATGGACTTTGTCATGGGGCTACCAAAGACTCCTATAAGGAACGATGCAATATGGGTTATTGTTGATCGTCTAACCAAGTTAGCACATTTTCTTGCTATAAGAGATGATCTACCCCTGGAACGTCTATCAAGAGTATATATTAATGAAGTTGTGAGACTTCATGGAGTACCCTTATCGATTGTTTCTGATCGTGATCCCCGTTTTACTTCAAGATTTTGGAAAAGTCTTCAGAAATCCCTGGATACTGAACTTCATTTGAGCACTGCTTACCACCCTCAGACAGAAGGACAATCAGAACGGACTATTAAGACCTTAGAAGACATGTTGAGATCTTGCTCACTTGATTTTCAGGGTATGTGGGATCAATATTTACCTATGGTAGAATTTTCCTATAACAATAGCTTCCATTCGAGTATTCAGATGGCACCATGTGAAGCATTATACGGAAAGAGATGTCGTACACCAACCTGTTGGGATGACGTTGGTGAAAGAAAACTTGTAGGCCCTGAACTGGTTGAGGAAATGGTGGAAAAGGTGAAAGTAATCCAAAATCACTTCAAAGCAGCTCAAAGTAGGCAGAAGAGCTATGCCGATAATCGAAGGAAGGATTAGGAATTTCAAGTCGGTGATCATGTTTTCCTAAAGGTATCTCCATGGAAGGGAGTCATACGTTTTGGTAAGAAAGGTAAATTGAGTCCCAGGTACATCGGACCTTTCGAAATTCTAGAACGAATTGGGGCTGTAGCTTACCGATTGGCAATGCCGCCAAGTCTCTCCAAAGATCACGATGTATTCCACGTATCTCTGTTGAGGAAATACATGTCTGACCCAACGCATGTACTCACCTATGAAGAATTAGAATAGGAACCCGATCTGTCTTATTGCGAAGAGCCCGTCAAGATTCTTGATATGAGAGAACAAGTACTGAGAAACCGGACGACGCGTCTGGTAAAATTTTTGTGGAGAAACCATAAGATGGAAGAGGCAACGTGGGAACCCGAGGAACTTATGATGAAGAACCACCCGAGTCTTTTCATTTGATAAGTATTCTAGAAATTTCGAGGATGAAATTATTTGAAGGAGGGGAGAATGTAACACCCCAAGCTTCTACGGTACACTTCTCTTTGAATAATGTGATAGCGTGTGTTGTACGCAACACCGAGTTCTAACAACCAATCAAACTATCCGTTATGAATAGTAATACCTAATTTTCAAAATTATATATATTTTATATTTCAAAATGGACCTCATTTTTGGATTCGGAATATCTAATTTAGCCTAAGGTGAAATTTTGGTACTTTTCAGATAACTTTCATATTTTGATGAATAGTGAAAATTACTAAATTTTAATTAAAAACAACTTTTTTAATCAAAATAATTAATAGTGATAAATTATAAATTTTAGTAGTTTTAAAGTATATTGAGTATATATATTTTTACCATTTAATATAATTTTGGTCATTGGACATAATTTTACAATTAAACCGAACATAAACAAGTGTCAATCTTTTGATAGTTATTATCTCTTAAAAACACGCTTTTTGTTTTGACAGCGGGAATTAATTTTAAATTAATTTCTGCCACTTCTGTGTTTTTAATTTAGGAAAATGGATTCCATATTTTGAATCAGGATGTTCAAATTGTGTAAATAAGTAACTTTTATTTTTAGACATTTTGAATAATTACTGCGGTAAATATTTTATTTACCATGGTTAAGGGTAAATCCGGTAAATAAGGGTTAACAAATAATATTATAATAATATTAATTACCCTAAAACGTGTCTTAACCCTATTGGTTGATACATGGTCGACCATGGGCATCTTTGGGTCGATTTTGGGACCCCATGGATCCACTTGTAAGTGATAATGACACTTTATTTTAATTAAGTTAAAATGAATACAAAAATGACACAAGCATATATCTTTTAGAAAAACAATTGTTACATAGGGTTATATATGTTGGATTTTAGATTATAAATATTCATTAGAAATATAAAAAGATTTCCTACATAATGATATTTTATTTATAATATTTAGACATTAAATAATTTATTTTATTTATGACAGAATGATGATGCAGTAATTACTATAATAGTGAAAAATTAAAATAATTGATATTATAAATACCAAAATAAAAATAATATGAAACTTTTAATGAATTAAACTAATTTTATAGGATATTATGATATATTAGGATTGTTTAATTTACTTTGTTCGAAGTAATCAATCTGTTATGAGTTTCACAAAAATCAACTATTGAATAGTGTCAAAATTGACATAAAAGAGTTCTTAAAACAAATATTATATTATTAATTGATATTAAATTCCTATAAATCTATGGTTCGGCCAAGAGACTTATATCATGAAATCTTCATCATTAATGGACCACTTGGGGGTCTCTTGGATGTATATAGTAAGTTTATAGCCATATTATAGAAAAATACAAAGAGACATTGTAAAAGTGAAACTAATTAACATAGAGTTAATAATTAAAGATAAGGTTAATATAAGTACCAAAACCTGTATAAATTCTATTGGTTGACTGGTTTTCGACCTATCCCCACCTTAAACTTTTAATAATAAACATTGGAGCCATTAGAAACCGAATATGAATTTATTATAAATTAATATTTCTAGCTTTTCCAAAGGTGCCCCTCACCCCTCTTATAAAAGGGAACTCCTCCTTCTCATTTCTTCACACATTCAAAGCCTTTTGGTTGGGCCAAACTCTGAAAAAATACTCTCCCAACATCCCTCACTACAACCTAGGTGCCTTAGTTTGATCATAAAGCCAACCTAAGGAGCCCTTTTGATCAAATCAAAAGGAAGAACCCGAAGAAGAGGTAATGATTTCACCACCCTTTTCCAAGTTCATTTCTTCTTCCACTTCTTCTTCCTTTGTAGTTACCATTATAAAATAATAACCCCAGTATAATATATATACTGTGATGTTATTATATATATGGTACAACCATATTCAGTATTCTATCCACCCTTTGAATAACATATCACCATACGTGCGTACGTATGGCTTACCGTCTCCATGTCGTGGTGTAATTGTTATTCAATATAATATTATTTGTATGGGTATAATAATTATGTTTAAATCATGTAAATAATAAATATAACATGTTAATAATTCTTTATATATGATATATCATCCGTTTATATATTATTTTAACATCAAAAGAATGATATTGTCGCTCGTGCGTACGTATGGACTACCGTCTCCATGAACGCGATGAGATTCATTCTCCATCGTATCCATTCAAATATAATTATCATTTGATGATTTAAAAAATGATGTTTAGGGAATTGATATCATTATGGATATTAATAATATACAACCTATCCTTTACAAACATGGCTTATGTAACAAAATATATAAATAAAATGAGTAAGTTAACACCCGAAACGACGATAATTCTAAGATATTATTAAAAAATCAATATTAAAAGATCTTATATGATATCATATTAATGTATATGATTATTGTATAATTTAATAACAATTATTTTACCATTATACAGGAGGTTAACCTACCCCAACCAAGGAAAAGTACAAGGTAAGGGTTATTTCACAATCACTTCATTATCTGAGGTTGTTTATATGTAATAATCTACTAGGATCTCTTTATCATCCACATCCATGTTTCTTCAAAATGTATTTCAAAACATTTTTATTATTTACAAGAATATGGGTTAATGTCATTTATACCCTTGTTTGACTTTTTATAAGAGGAATCTTTCCGTTGTTTTCAAAACAAGGTTCTTTTAACCTTTTCGACAGAATGAAGGTAAGAATGTTTTTTTAACTTATACGGCGAGTGCGGTTATTTTCTGCCTTTATAAAATATTAAAAGTTTTCCTTACAAGCTTATAAAAATATTTTCAAGAAAATGTTTTATTTTATATGGCTCTTAAATGATTTCAAAAATAGAAATAGATATTTCTCTAAAAGGTGTTTTGATTTCATCTATGTCAACATCCTTTGATGGATTTTACGCTTATTTGAAGTTGATTTATTATGATACAAATCTTCTATATTGTATTGAAGGATTTGTGATATGTTTGTCTGTGGATGTGCTATTTTTATACCATTCATAGTTTATGGTGAAATTATTGACATTTCGTATGCTAGTTTTAATACGAATGTTTATGTTATGTTTAAACCTTTTCATATGGGAATGCATTGGACTTAATATGTGACGGGTGGAGCCTGCTATAGCTCCTCGATGCATCGGTAGGTCTCATGAGTCAAACTAGTGTCTTTGCACAAGGCCTTGACAAAATATTATTTGTAGTCTTGGCATGAGGCCTTGGCTCTGTGGTTATGATAGTCTGGCATTATGCATTCCATCATTATGAAAGTGGTTAGTGATTTTGCATGTGATTATTCGATTAGTAGAATATCCATGTGAATGAGTAAATGGAATTATTATATTTTATTTATGCCATAAAAAGTTGAAAGTTTAAGTTTGAAAGGATTTTTTTAGTTACACATTGCCTTAAATGTTTATTCTTATTTATGAAAGTTTCTGCTATATTGTTATCCTTACTGGGCATTTGATCTCACCCCTTTTCTATGTTTTATTTTTCCCAGGAAGTGAAGAAGTAACTTATGAATGACCTGCAGGGATATTATGTGGGGATATGAGTGTGGATTATGGAGATATTATTTTGTTGTAGTAGTTTTTCATTTTATGATGTAATGTAAAACTTATGAATATATCTAGTGTTTCCAAGGCTACTAAACCAATCGGTCTTTCGAGATTTTATCTTTCTTATGATCATGCCAATGTTATGTAATAATGCACCGACTCTGGGTAACTAGGGTCGGGGCGTTACATATTTGATTGATGAAAATTATAAATATTAATATAAATTAATTTATTTTTATCATTATATTTTATTTAATAAAAAATAATTATTTATATTATTCATAAATAAAATATACAATGTGTGAATGAAATTCTTAAAATAAATTATATTTTCTGAAAAATTATAAAATTCAATTGTATTCCAAACAATATGTTTTTCATTATTAAGTTATAAATAAATTATTTATAAAACACAACATACAATTTAAAATATATCTAATATACTTATTTTATTCATGTATATACATCAACCATATATATAATATTATTTACATTTCTAAAATAAATTATCATATTTCAACTATAAACATATTTTCCATACTTCCAAAAAAATCATTCTTTTAATATTTATTCTCTATTGTAATATATTTGTAATAAAATATTATAATGAATATTTCAATATATCAATGATTTTATTTACCTATGGTATTACTCATACTATTATTTTCTTAATTCATTTATTTATAATTACTGTTATTTTCTAGTTTTTATTGCTTTTTATACGAAAATATTCTTCTTTAATGGAATAAGTTACTTTTCATTTATGTTTTCTGTAGTGTTTAAGACCAAAAATAAAATAATTAGGATTCTTAAATTGTAAAGACATGTAAATTCCATTTAAATTCATTTCTCAAATCCATGGGAAATTTATGAGTCTGTAGTTTCTTATGGAGCTTGATTCCGAGGCCCGGTGTGCACGTAATCAATTTATGATTTTTTGTTTGGGTACCTTTAGAAAAAGTATGAGAAAGATTTTATTTCTTTTGAACCAGTGCTTGGAATTGAAATCTGAGGGCACCGTTGAACCCGCAGTGTTGGTGATTTCTTAGTGAGACCTTCACTTCAGTTGTGTTCTGGCGAGAATAAAAGTTAGTTTATGGGATTTATAATTCAATGAAATAAAAAAAGTTACTTTATTTTTTATTTGTGCCGATTTAATCCCCCAAGGGGATGATGAAGGGGGGGGGCACCAATGCATAACCTTCCTTGGGAGGATATTTTTTTAGTGGGGCCCACACGAGCTTCAAACCCCTATGTGACTCTCTTAATATGGGGGAGGGCTTTTGAAATTCCCTCATTAAAGTTCCATCCCCCCATTGTTAATTAATTTAGCTCCTTCAATTAATTATTTAAAAAAACATTTGAATTCATTATAATTATTTATCCCATAATTAAATAATGGTTTGGCATGACACATTAATTTTTTTGGCAATCCATTTTGGTGGAGCTTTGGAGAAATCTTGGAAGAGCATCATCATTTCCATGAAGAACCACTAAAAAATTACAAACTTATCCTTCGATCATCGACCTAGCAAAAAGAGAAGGAGTCGCTCGCGATGAATGCCGACGACGCTTCATCCTCAGAATCTTTCCAACATCAATGAATTGATGCCCGCCATTTTCCTGCGACGTCATCAATGTTCATCAAATCGAGGTTGGGGTTTGTGTGGAATTCTTATTCTTGTTCATCATCATTAAAACTTAAGATTATATATCCTGATTGTTAACGACTTAATGAGGAGGGATCAGACCGCATGAAAATAGTCAGACCCTCCCCCCTTGATTTTTTTCTCATTATTTTGATGATGAAGGCAAAGCAATGGAGGCTAGCATCGGGTCAACTGCGAAGAAAACTGATGGTGCATGGATGCTGGATTGCCAAGAGGGTGCGACATCGTCATGCCGTGCGGAAGGGGAGCCCTGGCAACAACGGGCTGCGGAAGAGGTGCAAAGTGCCGTTGCGCTGCGCGGAGCCAGTAGGGTGCTGAGGCCATGTAGTGCCGTAGTACAGGTAGGGCAGAGCCATCGCGCCACGCAGTGGTGCTAGAGGCCACGGTCATGTCGGGTTGTGGCAGAGGAGGCGCGACGCCCTCGCATCGCGCGGAGGGCAGCAGGACCGCGATGCCGTCTCACCGCGGCAGAGAAGTCGGGCTGCCAGCCAGGCCGTCCACCAAAGGTACCATAAGAGCATGACACGTAGGGTCCCACTTGACCTTGACTGGCACCACCTATCACTATTTGGGTTTACCACACGAATGGCTAACCCCTTCGGGTGCCAAAGGGCGCGCGCCTACCCCCTAGGCACTGCTAGGTCTGGCTGCCCTCGGGCGGGCCACGTTCGGCCGGGCATCCTTCCAGTCAGGCCAACCCTCGGGCCGGGTCCCCCCCTCGAGGTAGTCCATTTCCTCAGACTGGGTTGGACCCACGGACCGGGTCGGACCCCGGTACAGACCAGGTCAACTCAGGTCGGTCTGGCTGGGCCAGACCGGACCCAGACCTAGTTTGTTCCATTTCACCTTTTCACACATATCATGGGCTACGGGTGTCTGATCGACAAACCGTTTGGGGGGATGGATGTATTAGTGCATGAAGGGTCTTTTCTCATACCTCACATGAATTTTGGATGTAGTTGGGGTACGTCTTGGTTGGTTTGAACATAAAAACCAATCGGGCCCCTAGAATGGAAATTCCAATAACTCATAGACCGGGCGTCTGATTAACACTCCATCTATCGCGTTGGGTTGATTATTATGAGATATAACTATGGGATACTTCAACTTGAGAATTCATGGTAGTTGATGTATCGACACTTGGCTCGAGGAGCAGACCCTCTCGGAATCGAGTGTGCTGCATACGAGAACCCTATGGCTGGCTGCAACTGAGATAATAGGATCCTCTGTGGGTTCGATAGCGATGATATAGTACCGAGATCCTCTGTGGGTTCGACAGTGAAAATACTATACCAAGATCCTCTGTGGGTTTTACAATGATGATACTGTACCAGGATCCTCTATGGGTTTGACGGTGACCATACTAGACTGGGATCCTCCGTGGGTTCGATAGGGATGACTTCTGTACCAGGATCCTATGTTGGTTCGACAGTGCTGATACTGTTCCAGGATCCTATGTGGGTTCAACAGAGGAGATGATTCAGTGGATAATAATAATCATCTCTACCCCTCTATTTGAGTTGTATAGCTATGTGAGATGAGTCTTGTCTTTTAGTTGTTACAGTTGAGTTTATTGACTTTACTTCATTTGTGGATTGAGTTGTGCATGTGCTCGAGAGTTGGAGTCAGACTTTGATTGGTAACTAATGTATATGTATGGTCATATACCTAAGTAATATTGGTTGATACTTCGTGATTGTGTCTTTCTTATGTGGTTTTTCCATAGTGGATTCTGGGGGACCTTTTGTGGTCTCGTGGTCCACTACTGATTATTTTCGTACTCACCCCAGCACGAGCTTCACCCAAACCTAGTTGTGTTCTGTGTAGACGATGGTCAGTAGTGATCGAGGCTGAGTGTGATGGACGGCAGGCTGCACGAAGATGGACTAGACGAAACATACCACATGGGTGAGTTTTTCGAGATCTGTACCTGACCATTAGTTAATATTTTCTGGTGCATGATCTAGGAGCTATTTTCCCCTTTTGACTTGTACTTGTACTTGTAGTTTAGTTGGGTTTGTATACTGGACCACTTACATTCAGCTCACCTTTATTTTCTATATTAGTACTTATTTCTTCTATTTCATGTGTTCAGACTGTGTGTGTTATAGGTTTAAAGGTAATTTCTTCCCTTTTTATCAGGGATTTTTCTTTGGTGCTAGTCGCCTACCCCTAGCCTATGGAAGGAGGGCTAGGGGTAATCCCGGTAGAGGCCCGAGGACGGGTCGTGAAAATTGGTATCAGATGAGTCGGTTCTACCATAGAACATGGACTCTGATTTTTTTAAATGGAAATAGTGTTATGTGTTTTGAGTTTTTTTATCCGTATAGGGAAAAAAGTGATTGTGCAGCGGTCGGCGTATCTATACACAACGACTCTAACTTCTGACTTCTGACTCAGTGCACGAAAACACTGATTGAGTATCTATTTTCTTTAAAAAGTTTTCTTAGTGATTTCTTTGTGTCAGAACCATAGGTATACTTTTTTGACTGTGACAAACCTCTTTCTTTTCAGGATGGCCCCACGTAGACAGCCGTCTAGGATTCCAAATTTTGTACGAGATGGAGGCCCACCGAGCGACGAGGCCTAAATGCAGGGCCCAATCACAATGGAGGTACCAACGGTACCACTACCCGCTGGGCCACCGACACCCCTAGCTCTAGAATTAGAGATTTCATGTTGTCTGAGTGTGTTGCATGAGTTCCAGTGCCATAGGCCACCAAGGGTCAGGTGATAGATGGACCCACATGCAGCTAAGGATTGGTTGGAGGCTATGGTTAGAGTTTTTAGATTGGTAGGGACACTATCTGATCTCATGGTGATCCATGTACTGAGTCTCCTAAATGCAGTTGTAGGCAGATGGTGGAGGCTAATTCTCCAGGGGGATGATGAGGACACACTACTCTGGATAGACTTCTAGAGTCACTTCCAGTCAGAGTTTGTTCCAGCCACCCATCATGTTGTGTCGATACAGTAGTTAATGCATCTACAACACTGTTTCATGACAATAGCTCCGTACTCAGTGGGATTCACCAACCTCTTCTGTTACTCCATGGATATAGTACAGTACTCATTATTCAGGGCCATGACCTTGGAGAAAGGACTCAGGAATGAGATCAGGTCTTCAATGATCTCTCTCAGCATCCCAATGCCGGCAGGGGTACGGGATAGAGCCCTTCTAGTGGAGAGTTGTCTTGTTGAGCAGTCACCAGCAGTGAGACCCACCACAGGGTGACACGTAGTGGAGTCTTCTACAACCAGATGTAGACAAATTTCACAGAGGTCCAAGCAGACCAGGCCATCAGGGGGTGACCCAATGATACAGTTTCCGTTGTGCAAGGCACATGAGACAGAGCAAACTATAAGAGGAGCAGGCATTTCTATGCGTGCGGCGGGCATGGTCACATAGATCATGACTGATCGACCCTCCATGAAGATGAGCCGAAGACATTAGAGGGACATCCTAGGCAGAGGAAATGGTTCGACCGTGGTGGTCCGTTAGGAGCAGGCAGACGTGGCAGAGGAGCTGGCTGAGCAGCGGGTGGTGGATGATGTTTCAAGGCCCTAACACCACCACCACCAGGAGGTCCCCCCCGACAACCGGGAACTGGCAGACAGGGGCGGGATCAGATCTAGGAAGTTGAGTCTTATGACCAAAGTGCACATGAGATTATTTGAGGTACTATCTGTGCTTACTCTACCCTTGATGTAGTACTTTTATACACATGTTCGAGTCATTCTTTTATTGCGGCTACCCTCATTCAGAGCTCAGAGATTCTGAAAGGACCTTTGGCTCGATCCTTACAGCTAGAATCTTCTACAAAAGTAGAATCAATGAATAGACCCTGGTTCCAGCTGTGTGAGATTACTCTAAGAGGCGAGTGCTTTTGCTAGGATCTCCTCGTTGCAGTATTGGGGCCTTACGATGTCATGCTGGGTATGGACTGGTTATCCACAGCTCATGTTCAGATTGACTGTATTAGGTGGAAAGTGCGGTGTGTCCGTGAGGATGGGATGAGTATTACTTTCACCAGTGAGAAGGGAGCCTTTGCAGCGCAGGAAGACATACCCAGAGGAGTGGGAAGCCGATCACACCTCTGTTGGCTAGCCTCATTCTCGGAGCAGTTGATGTGCGGAGTCTGAGTTTTTCTGTTGTGGTGGATCAATACATGGTTTTTTTCCCTGATCATGATCAAGGACTACCACATCCGAGAGAGGTGGAAATCTACATTGACTTGTACCATAGGATGGCATCGATATCTACTCTAGCATAACGGATGGCTCCTATGGAGCTTCGTGAGCTATGCGTACAACTAGAGGACTTGCAAGGGAAGGGATTTATCCGAACTAGTGTTTCACCATGGGGATCCCCGATTTTGTTCTCCATGAAGGTGGATGGGAGCATGTGGATCTGAGTCGACAACCAATGCCTAAACTGAGTGATCGTGAAGAAAACGTACCTACTCCCAAGGATTGACGACCTCTTTGATCAACTGAAGGGAGGGCGTTGGTTCTTGAAGATAGATCTTCAGTCAAGCTATCACCAGCTCAGGGTATGAGATGAGGATGTGCATAAGAATTCCTTCAGAGGATTTTATGGAAACTATGAGTTCATGGTTATTCCATTAGACATAACCAACACACCGGTAGTGTTAATGGGACTCATGAACAGGATCATTCAACCATTCCTTGATCACTTTTTGGTAGTCTTCATCTATTACATTCTGATCTACACAGATACCAAGGAGGAGCACGCCTACCATTTGCAGGTGGTACTAGACACACTCCGAGAGCACTGGATTTATTGTAAGCTCTCGAAGTTCTAGTTCTAGATACGAGAGGTACAATTTATGGGGAATTTCATCTTAGAGGCTATTGTTGTAGTGGATCCACCTATGATCGAGGAGGTACTTGATTTGGAGCCACCCAAGAGTGTGACGGAGGTGCGATGTTTTTTGGAACTAGCTTGGTACTGTCAGAGATTCCTTCCAGACTTCTCCAGAGTTGCAGCACCACTTTCATACATAACAAAGTAGGGGAAACCTTTCTTATGATTAGAGAGATGCTAGAAGATCTTTCATAAGATGAGGTAGAGGATGAATATTTCTCCCATATTGAGGCTACCAGAGGAGGGAAATAGGTACGTAATTTACTGTGAAACAATAGGGACCAGAATTGGGTGTGTCATGATGCAAGAGCAAGTTGTTATTGCATATGGTTCTCGGCAGTTGAGAAAGAATGAGTAGAAATACGCTACTCATGACCGGTATTTAGCAGCAGTGGTCTTCTCCATGAAGATGTGGTGGCACTATATGATGGGAATGCATTTTACAGTATATCTGACCCCCAGAGTCTCAGGTACATCTTTTCACTAAAGGACCTGAACCTGAGACAGTGACGTTGGCTTGAGTTTCTCCAGGACTATTACTTTGAGATAGTTTATACTACTGGGAAGGGGAAAAGAGAATAAGATTCTCTCAGTGGGAGATCAGACATTCAGCTGCTAGGAGAGGAGACAGAGCAGTTGGCCGCATTGCAGATATACATTGTGGATCGGGATGGAGCAGCCTTTCTACAGCCTATTATAGTCAAACCTCCACTTCTTCAGAGAGTCTGGGAGGTGAATTGTGGGGGCGTTCACTGTGATACGCGATGTGCTCAGATATCTATGGGACAAGCACCTGATAGATTTTATGAATGTGGGGAGCACGTCATTATCTTCAGAGGACATACCATGGTAGCAGTTTCACTTCCAGATAAAGTGTTGATGGACTTACACACATCTCTTTTAGTGGTACATCCATGTGTGGCGATGATGTATCAGGACCTCCGATGATAGCACTAGTGGCCAGGTATGAAGAAGGCAGTTGCAGAGTTTGTCTCATGATACCTCGCATGTCAGCAAGTGAAGGCGGAGCACAAGGTTCCAGCAGGATTAGTTCAGCCCTTACAGGTCCCAGAGTGTAAGTGGGACAGTACATCCAAGGATTTCGTGATTGGACATCCATGTATATCCAAAATACACAACATTATTTGGGTGATTGTTGACCGACTTCCCAAGTCGGCCCACTTCTTACTGATCAGAGAGCAGGGTTCTGTATAGATCATGGGATTCCTCTATATACCATAGATCGTACGACATCATGGTGTGCCATAGATGATTGTTTCCGATCGAGATTATCATTTCACTTCCTGGCTAAGAAAGGTGTTGCTGGAGGCTTTCGTGATGCAGCTTCACTTGAGCACTGCCTTCCATCCTCAGACAGATGGTCATACTGAGAGGACCATCCAAACTCATGAGGACATTCTTCATGCATGTGTCATTGACTTTGTTCGTAGATGGGAGGATTATTTACCCTTGGTAGTGTTTTCATATAACTACAGCTGCCACTCCACCATTAAGATGGCACCTTTCGAGGATATTTACGGCCAACCTTACAGATCGCCTCGGTGCTGGACTGACCTAGGGGAGTCCGCACTCATGGAACCCGAGATGGTGTAGGATACAACAGAGATGGTGTAGACCATCCAGGTGCATATGAATACTTCAAAGAGAAGTCATATGTCCTATGCTGACAGGATACGGAGACCACTGGAGTTTGAGGATAGCGACCACGTCTTTCTATGGGTCTAACCTCGATGAGATCTACATAGATTTGGCCAAGGCGTAAAGTTATCTCCGTGATTAAACAGTCCTTTCTAGGTCTTCAACAGAGTAAGCGAGATGGCTGACCCCTTGGATCTTCTACCTCAGTGTCACCGGGTGCACGACGTCTTCCACGTATCTCAGTTAATGAGATATGTGCACGATCTGTCCCACATCATCGACCATGAGGAGGTGGAAATCGATGATCTGGAGACTTTCACGGATGTTTCAGTGGAGATTGATTATCGAATAGATCGTTTCCTACATGGATGGTCGATACCTCTAGTTCATATTTGTTGGCATCACGAGAACCTCCAGGTGATAACATCAGAGAGGGAGGCTCAAATGCATGCTCAGTACACCCATTTGTTTCCATAGTGTGAGTCATAGCTTATGGGGACGTAAAGCCCTGAAGTGTGGGGAATGTAAAGACCCAAAAATTCCATTGGAATTTATTTCTTAAATCTATGTAAAATTTTCTAGTCTGCAGTTTCTGACGATGATTGATTCCGAGGCCCGGTGTGCCGGAAATCAATTTCTGAAGTTTTTCTCATGTATTTTCAGTAAATGTACCAGTGGGATTTTATATCGTTTGAACCGGTGCTCGGAATTTAAATCTGAGGGCACCATTGAACCCGCAACATCATTTAATTTTTAGTGATATGTTCCTTGTATCTGCATTTTGACGAGAATAGATGTTAGTTTATGGGGTTTATAATAAAATTAAATAAAAATAAAAGTGTTACTTTATTTTTCTTTATGGCTGTTTAATCCTTTAAGGTGAAGTTGAAGGTGAATCCCACCCATGTATAACCTCTCTTAGGAGGATATAATTTATGTGGGTCCCACAGGAGCATAAAATCACCTTCTAACTCGCTTTAATAGGGGGAAGGCTTTTGAACGTCCATCATTAAAGTTTCAACCCCGCATTTTTAATTAATTTAGCTCCTTCAATTAATTAATTAAAAAAACATTTGAATTCCTTTGAATTCTGTTGCCAATAATAAATTAATGGGTTGGAATAACCCAATATTTTGGTTGGTGATCCTTTCTGGTAAAGATTTAGAGAACTATGGGAAGAGCTCCATCCTTCCAATGAAGAACCACTGAAGAATGAAGAACTTCTCCTTCGATCTTCGACCAACCCAAAAGAGAAGGAGTCACCTGTGAAGAAGGCTGATGATGCTTCATCCTCAGATTCTTTCCGACGTCAACGAATCAACATTTACCCTTTTCCCATGACTTCGAGAATGTTCACCAAATCGAGGTAGGGGTTTGAGTAAAAATATTATTTTTTTTCTTCATCTTTCAAACTTCTGATTATTTATGTCGATTTTTAACAACAAAAAGAGGAGGTCTTGGACCACACGAAGACGGTCCGACCCTACCTCATGTTGTTGTTCTCATTGTGTTGACGATAGAGGTGGATCAATGGTTGCCGACATCAGGCCAACTGTGAAGAAAACAGGTGGCGCAAGGCCGCTGGGTCAGCAAGAGGGTGTGGAACCGTCGTGTCGTGCTGATGTGGTGTCGCGACCATAATGGGACGTGGCAGAGGCGTGCGGTGCCATCACGCCATGTGGAGGAAGTAGGGGGCCACGACCATGCTTGGCTACGGTGGAGGTGGTGCAACACCATCATGCCGCGTGGTGGAGACGGGGGTCGCGGCTAGGTAGGGCCGTAGTGGAGAAGGAATGGCACCGTCGCGCTGCGCGGACGATAGTAGGATCACGGTACCATTGCGCTGTGGTGGAGAAGTCGGGCGGCCGGGCAGCCGGAGGAACCAGAAGAGCGGGACCCGTAGCATGCTGCGTGACCTGGACCAGCACCACCCACACCGTTTGGGGTTTCCACCTGCACAGCTACGCTGTTCGGTTTCCAGGGGGTGCACACCTCCCCCCTGGGCGCGGCTAGGTGGTGCCTCCCTCAGCCAGGCCGCTTTTGGCCGGGCCGCCCTAAGGTCCGGCCGCCCCTTGTTCCGAGCCTCCCCCTCGGGCCATGACATTTCATCGGACCAGGTTGGACCCGCGGACCAGGCCGGACCCCGGTACAGACCGGGTGGGCTCGGGTTGGTCCAACTGGCCCAGACTGAACCTGGACCCAGTTTGATCCATTACACCTTTTTGCCCATATCTTGGGCCATGGGTGTCCAATTGATGAAACGTCTGCAGTGAAGAAAGTCTTAGAGTAGGACATATCACTTGAAACCGCTTGATGTTTGGATGCAGTTAGTGTATAGACGGGTTGGATTGAACCTAAAATCAACCGGGCCCCTGGAATGGAAATGCCAATAACTCAAAGACCAGGCGTCCGATTGACGCGTCATTTATCACGTTGGGTTCCTTACGATGAGATGGAACTATGTGATACATCATCATTAGAGATTATGGTAATTGATATATCAACACTTGGATCAAGGAGGGGACCCTCCCGGAATCGATTGTGCAGTGTGTGGGAACCCTATGGCTGGCTGTGGATGAGATGATAGAATCCTTCGTGGGTTCGACAGTGACGATATAGTACTGGGAACCTATGTGGGTTCAAAAATGATGATACTATATCAGGATCCTTTGTGGGTTTGACATTGATGATACTGGACAGGGATCCTCCGTGGTATCGATAGTGATGACTTTTTTTCCAGGATCCTATGAGGGTTCGACGAAACGGATACTGTTCTAGGATCTTACATGGTTTCAACAATGAATATGATTCAGTGACTACAACTAATCATCTCTACCCCTCTACATGAGTTGTATACCTGTGTGAGATGAGTCTTGAGTATTATACATTACCATCGAGGTGATTGACTTTACTTCCATTTTGGATTGGGTTGTGCTTGTGCTCGAGAGTTTGAGCCGTACTGTGATTGATAACTTAGGTATATATATATAGGAATATACCTAAGTAATATTGGTTGATACATCGTGATTATATCTTTCATCTTTGGTTTATACTTGGTGAATTTTGGGATACCATCAGGGGTCTCAGGGTCCTCTACTAATTATTGTTATACTCACCCCTACACGGGCTTCACCTGCACCTTGTTGTGTTCAATACAGACGACGATCAGCAGTGATCGAGGCTGAGGTAAACGAACGACATGCTGCGTGGAGATAGACATGACGGGACGTACCGAAGGGACAAGTTGTTCGAGATCTATACCTACCCTTCAAGTAGGATTTTATGGTGGACAATCGAGGATCTATTGTTACCTTTTTACTTGTACTTTCACTTGTTGTTCAGTTGGGTTTGTATACTGGCCCATTTACATTCAGCAGACCTGTCTTTTCTATATTAGTACTTATTGCTTCTACTCCTTATGTTCAGACTGTGTGTGTCATAGGTTTAAAGGCAATGCCTCCCCTTTTTTATCATGGATTCTCCTTTGGTGATATTCCCTAGCCCCTGGCCTATGGACGGCGGGATTAGTATAGTCACGAAATGGGCCCCAAGGACGGGTTGTGACATAAATAATAATTTCCCACCAAACATATTTTATATTACAACCACCTTATTTGAACTATTTTTTTTACAATTATATTTTTCAAAATGGTCTTAACTATATTATGAAATCATTTTGGAATATGATATTTCCATCATCATACTTCTCAATTTTCTTAATAATTTTTCACCAATCTATAAAGTGTGACTAGGAAATATTAAACTATAAAAATCATCATATACACTTTGATGATTTATAATATACCTTAATAACCAGTGCACAATATTTTTCAATATTTTTCTTAATTAACAGTCATCTATGTTTATTAAGAAGATCATATGACACTCCTTAGTTATGTTTTTTTTTCTAATCACATATCTCACATGTCTATTGAAGAGATTTTAATAGATACTTCGCTTTTATATTTTATTAGTTCTTTAATTGTTGTACCTTTAATAATTTGTTCAATATTCTAAATGCTATAACTCATTTTCATAATTTTTTTTAGACATATTATAAAATTTGAAATATGATTTATTCTTATAGATTCCAAAAACCTGAAAATTAGCTTAAAATATTCTCAAATAATAAATGTACATTATAGAATATTATTTACAATAATTTTAACCTTTTTTAGTATTCATTTGGACATATATTTGGGAAAGATAAATTTAGTGTGTATTAATAACTTCCATATGTGATGTGGTCATTTTATTGGAATACTTATCTTTATAAACTATAGAATATTTTTAAATTCTTATAATTCCTAGAAAGTAATCTTATTTTCCCCACATTTTATAAAAAAAATTGTCATTATATTTATTATTTATTTCGGTTAGTTCTCTCAATTTATATCAAAGGGAATGTCATTCCATTTTATAATGCTTTGTACCCGCATTCCGATAAATACTCCCATAAACACATTATTTACATTCTTGATTAGATACAGGAAGTAGACTCATGTACATGACAATAACATTATCTCATGACCTAAATGACTATTTAATTACATAAATTTAAAACCAACATAAATATTATATCCTTAATGAATTTGGAAAAATATATAATGTATTAAAGCCCATGAGTTTCTAAAATTGTGGTTATTCTTGCAACAATATATTTAATTAAATCATCAAAAATTATTCATAAACATCAACCAAAAAATATTTGACATGTTTCTTTCAATCTAAACATATAATGTGTACTACTTTTATTTAAATCCTATAGTATCAAACAAAATAAAGGGTTGAGATGAAATTCTTAGTAATGTAAATATATATCATAATATTTCAATAAAATATTCAACATATTAATAATATGAATAATTTAATAATCATGTGAAACCAGTAGAATTCTATATCCATTACAATAAACTGAAATGTGGATATCAATAATAATGATCTCATAATGATGAAATATAAAATAATGAAAATTAAAAATCAATGGTCAAGGAATTATTCCAAGATGCTATGTGATACGAGGAAAAGAATTCACCCAAAATGATGTTGTTTTATTTCATTCGACCAATTAATGCCTCCTAGGGTTGTATAATTATTTTACCTATGCAAAACATGTTTGATTCACACACATTCACCAAATGTGTCTGAAGGGAATTTAATTAAAATTAGAGTAGAACCAAAAATAAAATTAAAGCATGGATATCTATATAATGATGAATTTTTAATGAAAAAACACAATCAACCAACCATTCCAATCAACAATAATCATAAATATCAATAATTTTTTATATGTTAATAAATCAAATAACATTATTATTACCCATATTGGATAAGTTGGTGTTTGGTTCAAGAATATATAGTATGATATTCTATAATAATTAATATTTGGATTACTTCTAATATAACATGAAAACATGCACCTATAAATAAATGTTATAAAAGGTTAAAAACCAATCTAGAGGAAGAAGTTAGATGGTTCTGAAATACTTATCCACCTCCCCAATAATCACACATATTGGAATAAACTTATAGATAATGCTAATATTATTACCCATTTTAATAAAATAGTGACCATGAAAATAATCATTCAAGACAAAGAATGTGGATGGTTTCAAAAGAACATATCCCAAGTATGTATATAATATATTACTGTAAATAACTGAGATTTTGATAGGGAGAATTTTTTATCTATATTTATTTCTATGAATTTTTCCTTTAGCACTTAAGTAAATGAGATTATTAAATACATCAGTCACTTTTATTTTACTCTAATACTCAACATTAATGATGTAGTAAACAGAAACATTTAACAAAGTGAAAAAAAGGTTCAGCTAAAACACCTACTCATCACTATGTTCATTAACATGGACTGGCTTTTATAATATATCTGTAGAATACTATGGTCATGGAAAATTCAAAATATATATGAATTCTTTATTCTAAATAAGAGTATATTCGATAAAAATTATACATTATTACATGACTTTGCCCTAGAATTCCTACACGTGAGTCACAAAAGTGTATCTTCATACATCACTACAGAGTGTCACTATACTCAACACTAGCCTTCTACTTAGGTTTCCACACAAGATGGTCTTTATAATATTTCTCAAAACCTTCTCCATTTGATCAAATATTGATCAACAATATAATGATCTTTTTATATTCAACCATGATAATTTTGGATCTGGCTTTCTTTTTCATTCTTTAAAATCCTTTATAACTAATTAATAAAATAGGCTTTACTCTCTAAATAAACAACCAATATCTATTTATAATCATGATCCACAGTATTTTTTAATGAACATTCTTAAATTAAACCCTCTTTTAATGAAGTGATGGAATCACAGGATTTTTAAAAAAATTGATAAACACATTTTTTTAAAAGATACTTCATGGATGAATTTAGTGGGAATTTAATGAAAAAACCCAAAAACACATAATATTCACCACATCATTGTTAATTTATATGAAAACATTAGACTTATTTTTATTTTTTCTATTTTATTCTTCCTTATAATGATTTATTTTTAAAATCTAGTATCTCAATTTCTGTGATTTTCTTTAACGATCAAATGAATTCATTCTATTGTGTGAATTGTTCAATTTTGTTTAAAAAAAACTCATGATGTATCTTCCTACTACATCATCCAAAAAATAGTGAAAATTATGAAAAATTATTTATTCATCCAATATAAATAGTTCTATGATATCTCAATTTGTTCATTAAAATGGGAAATTCATGGTTAAAAAACTACTTTATAAAATTGTTAATGTTGTCTCAATTACTTTAGGAAACACTTGAGTATGAGAACAAAATTTTACATGACTGTGTGTTATTATTCAATCAATAAGAATACTCCACATGATTTCCACTTCAAAAAAACAAGGGATTCTTGGTAATCCCTGATGTAATGGCAATTTGGGCTGCATCTTAGAGGCTGAGGAGGATTTCACCAAATGGGTAGTCTAACCAAGAGAATATTCTTGTACTTGGTCTTCTTGTATATGGTGAGTTTCCAATATCACCCATATATTTATTTTATTATTTATACTCTTTTTACAAGATCGACGCTATTCTCATAAAATAATGGATTCATGTTCCCCTATTTTGTAAAATGTTATCATAAAATTTTTAATGGATATAGGGATCTCAACCATGGTTATTGATATTTATAAGAATAATAATCCTTGTAATACACCACATTATTCGTCCAAAAATTTATTTCCCATCAAGGTTTTTTTATATTAACCAGTTATATTGGACCATTTCAAATATACTAATGATGTATAATATGGAAACTCATTCATTTTTTTAGTCCCCACATTAAGGCAATACAAAAGTATCCTTTATGTATCCAGCCCTAATTCAACCTAATTCCTTTAATTTTTTCCCTTATTCTAGCATTATTATATTGATATGTTTTAAATTTATATCGTCCTTGGTTGAATAATATTCTTCAATATCTCAAACCCTTGAAGGATAGTGCTTTTATGCATGATTTAGGGATGGTAAATAAAGATTCATTTAAATTATTTATGTAAAAAACCATCCAGATAATAGAAATCTATAGCTCATTTAAATGTCATTAATTCCTAAAGATGTCATACTTAGTAATAATTAAAAATTCAAGGTGGATGAAAATGATGTGGAAACAATCGTTTGAACTGGATATATATGACTGAATTACCGCATTATATCCATATTATTTTAACATGGATTAATAATCTGTCATAGTATATGAAATTAAATATGTCATATCTATTCTCATACCCTTAATAGAAATATTTTTCACTTAAATATGGTCTTGATCAAACCAAATGGTGGGAAACCCAATATGCTACACACACCTATGCTTCACTCATGTTTCCTCCCCGCATAGGCCCACATCCCACCTCCATGTTTACACTAACATATCTCTAAAAATACCTTTCCGAAGAATCCCCAATCCCATTCGGAATTATGAACCCTCAATGATGAGAAAACCCTATTATTCAGGATATGTCCAATGATTTTATACATTCCACAATATGTGTGGGAAAACATAACTAATATATATCCTATACTAGGACAAAAAATTTAAATACAGGGCCACATTATAAAAAAAATTGTGTTATAAATAGAATTCCAATGAAATTATAAAATTTATTTTCTATATATTCAAAAAATAACCTATAAAGAATAATATATATAATGATCAACCATAAATTCTTCTTTTGCATGTTATAAAAATTATGTTAACACTTTCAAACTATTCGCATGTGTCTCTGTTCGTTATTGTTGATTCAAAAATCAACATAATTATGCAACTCAATATGAGATCCATCATATAGCATCAATATTTATTCCCTTATTTAAATAAAATCATCTCATATTTAATAGTCACAAAAATATCTCCAATTTTTTTTTCAAAATACAACAAAAAGGAATTCAACATTTGAGTATGTGAGTATTTATCAATTTATTCTCTACCTTAATAAAAATAAATGAAATTATATAATTAGGGGTATTCATAAAACATAAATAATGGAATAAAATTCTTTCACTATGTAATTTTATTTTATTTATTCATCTATATGTCTTTGTGGGATAAAACGATGTCGAAAGATGAGGATGTTACTAAAGAATTGATGATGTCCTCAAATAAGATTTATCAATGATACCATTCTAAGTCACATATAACATATTCATTTTGGGGATTATAAAATAATGTTTTTCAAAAGATATTTTTCATACACATTTACAAAAACATTAAATAAATTAATCATTATAATCTATTTTCCCCCATGTATCTAATACATGCCATAATATATAACTCCCCCTCAAAAAATAGATCAATATAATCAAGGATGTTTTCAAATAGATATGGTCACCACCTAGCATAATTCTTTCTCCCACTGATGGGATTCACATCCTTAATCATCATGGAAATAAGTGTTCTCCATGATAAATAGTTTTTCCTATTAATTTCAAGCCGTTTAGTTAATATAAATAGAATAATGGAATAGAGATGGACCTCAAATTTATAGAATATATACTAAGTGTTATAAACTTCTCTCAAAATTCCATTATTCTTCCTATTTTATCTATATTTTATAAACCATGTTAATTTTTTTAGAATGTATTACTGTTTAATTTCTAATAGTTATGATATCATGTCCAACTATTATCTTCTCTCCCCAAAATTGCGGCACAATAATTAATTTTTTTCTTTCTTTATTTTATTTCATCCTAATTATGATTTCCCTATACTATTATTTTGAATTCCTTTAGGATATTTATAGTTTTCATTGAGCTTCAATTGGATTTATTCTCAAATTATTATTTTTACTTTTATAAATATTCTTGGAATCATCATATGGGTTGTTTTTAATTAATCTAGTAATTAAATTAAATTTTAGAATTGAATATTTGTTTGTTAGCAGTATGCATGCATTTATTTTTATTTCAATGGAATTTTTATAATGATTCATGTTATAGATTTTCCTGTAAAATTATAGTCATCATTTCATAGTATATGTGAAATCTTTTTTCACCATTTATACACATATTGGTAGTAATTTAAAAAATATTTTGATTTATTTGTTCACATCCCAAGGGTGGATTCCCTTCATAATAATATAACCTATTATTTTTATGATGATAATCTATTCAGTTATGTAGTAATTATTAATTATTATATTCTAATGAATTTTTCAAAAAATAATATCATGATGTAGCGATTTTCCAAAACACCTATAATAACGATCTAATATTGGTAATCTTTTTTTGGAAATATTCCAGATGTATTTTTAGCCCTTCTAATTTTGGATAATATTATTATTATTCTACAAGTACCCAACCATAATCATTAAAATATGTAGTGAATTAAAACTAGATTTCATTATATTTATTCCCATTTATCTTCTAGGTTCAGTAATTTTGATATTTATGTCAGAACTATTAAATAAAAACACATATATAACGAATTGGAAATTCAATTTAGTATACATTTTCAATCAATATATACTTTTAAAAATAAACATGTTTTATTTCAATTAAAAAACTTCGTGGTATTTAATATAAATTCTTATATTCCAATAAAAAACATTAAACCCTATTAAAAACATTTTAAATTGTTGGATGAGCAAAAAAAGTATAGATAGGCATATAAAAATAATGAAATCTTTTATTCGAGTGATAAACCATGAAACGCTATAAAATATATACCATTATATCATTATCCTTTGATATTATGTAGTATGTAATTTTAAAATTATAAAAACATAATTTTTCTCTAATGAACATTTTAAAACCCATTCAAAGTTAACATAAACACAACAGGACAATTGTTGATCATTTTATGTCTCAATCAGAAAAGGATTAATCCTTCTGGTTACACATAGACTATGCCCCACAATTATACATAGATTTAACATCATAGTAATTTTTTTAAAAACAATTATCATTACACATGGAATAATAATCATAGCATATTCTCATACTCTATTTGGAGAAACATAATTTGTTAACTCGATCTCAATTTGGCATAACTACATTAGTATATTTTCATATTCTCTTAATAGAAAACTAATCTATAATCTATGTCCCCTAACTCAATGAAATTGAGAGATATAATGGGCTCACAAATAATCAATTTTTAAAATAACCACAAATTATCATAAAAAATTACATTGAACCTTAAATTATTGCTTCATAAATATTTTTTGAACACCCATATGAAACAAATAGATATTGATAAATATATTTCCTTTAAAAATACATTTCTCACCACAAAAATTCAACAAATAAAGTGAAATCAGGTTTTTTACTTAATAAAACTTAAAATATTTTAAAATATTCACAACATCCAATAATAGTTATCCTAGTGGATATATTTGTTCTATTTTCACACATTAAAAAATAACATTAATGATTTCTTTTGAAAAGAATGTCAATTATTTCCATAAATATAATATATTTCAGTATAATTGATTGAATAAAAACTGATAGAAACATTATTTTATAATTAAATTTTTCCCATTTAAATAAATCCATAAAATAATTCAAAATATATAGACATTGATGAAAAATATATTTTTTTGTGGATAACAATAATAAATGAGATTAAAAGCAATTTCCCTTAACTTGAGTCTGAATTTTTAGGTATGTTTATTATTAAAAAAAATAAACATATATTTACTTTATTTACAACCATTATCAATCATATATTTCCTTTTATTTAAATTATTAAAATTTTGTAGTGACTAATTTAATATTTATGTTTGCATTAGATGTATTGATGATATTCGGTAGAAAAGTCCAAAAGAATTTATTAAGTTGGTTGTTTAAAAAGTGGTTAGTCATACCTCTTTTAAATAATTATAATAATTATATATTTGTCATTGTTATTCATTAATTATTCATTCAAATAGAATAATGATATTTTGTTAATAAAATATGGAATATGATATAATAATGGATATAATAGGTCGCACCTACGAATGCGAAACATTTATCTTATTCACTGTTCATTATCAAAAAAAAATAATCCTCCTTTTAACATCACATAATGATAAAAATATCATATTCATAATAACATTTCATTAATTATACTTATATAATCAATGTGATTTTGGGATGAAAAATGAATCACATTCCTTTATGGAGGTTTAAGTCCACATGTATGCACAAACAACATTATCAATTTTTATTGAATAAAAGGTAATAAATTAATTTTTTTATTTAATTTTAATAATTATAAATATTTCATTATAAAAATATATATATATATATATATATATATATATTCGATCATTATAACCATATGTGAGAGGTAGTGATGGGAATCAAATTACATTAGTATACTTGGAAGATGTCATGTATACACATGAAGGATTAATTATTTTCCAAAATTGTAAGAACCTGGAGCTTCGGTTTTAGGTACTGATCTCTTTTTCGGGCTTTTTAGGGAAAGATGGAGAATCTGGAAATTTTTAGAGTACACATCGTGTCATTTATGAGCACACACCGTGTACTCCCCAGCCACTCTAAGCTGTGTGTTGGCTGAGACCGGGCCACACATACAATGTGTATCTGGAAATTTTCAAGGTACATGCCATGTACTTTATGAGAACACGTCGTGTACTCCTCTACCACGCGAATCTGTGTGTTTGGCCATGTCCGGACCACACACACGGTGTGTATGGATAAGGTGGAGGTTGGTTATTTCTGGGTATGGAAATTTAAAGTAAACACCATGTACTCAGGAAGTACACACCGTTTACTTTCTTTTTATTTCATTAATCGGACCAGGGTCTTGCCTAATGCTCGTAAACACCTTCTTCTCCGCCTATTTCCGTCAGAGAATCAGAGGAGGCCGATTCTTCTCGGAGCCTCCGATCCTTCACCAGTTGTACGAATCTATCTTCGTCGATTGCAGAATAATCACAGAGGTGAGTTCTTGATTCTTCTTTAGCCTCGTTTCCTGATTCTTTCTCTCACGGGAGTTATCTGAGGTTGAGCATTTTAGATGTTTCTACAGATCTACTCCGTTAAAGGTCGATTCACAGACATAGGTTCAAGTATATCGATCTCCAAGGATCGAGGTAGGTAGTTTTTTTTCTTACGTTAATGTTCTTTGGGTTTTGGTTTCAAAAGATCCAGATACCCATGTATTGGGTATCTCGGGATAGGGTTTTGATCCTGTTTATTTATATTCCTTAGATTGCTTGTACGATTGGGGTTATTAGATGATTAATAATTTCTTGTTACCAAGTTTGAGGATCATGCCATGGGTTTTTCCCTTGTTTTGTCTGTTGTTTGACGTTTGGCATGGTTTGCATACGAGGAAACCCCTATTGCATTGATAGTATGCCTGTTGACATGATTGCATGTATTGCCTGCTGTTATATGATTGTGGATTCATTTTGTATCTTTTATCGAAGTAGTTGTTTAGCTTACTTAGGGCTGCTAATAGTCGATTGTGCACGACTGGACAACTCAGGGTCGTGATAACCTACTGTGGTTGATCAAAGAGGGAATAGACTATTAAGTGCTTCCCTAGAGGGTCTGTTGGTTATTGTTTCGTACGTAGGACCTATGGTAATCAGACATTGTGCTTCCCAAAAGTGTTCTTAATTTACCCACACATCGAGACCACAGGTGGAATTAGACGTAAGTTCTTCCTCAGAGAGTCTATATCTTTTATTGCAAGACCATATGGGAATTGACGTAAGAGCTTCCCAGAGTGTCTGTGCCTTGTTTGATTACTGGACTATAGGGGTCTTCTAGTTTAAGCCACCAAGAGTGTCGGTGTAAATTTTGATAGTTGGTTGTGATGAGTACATAAATCCAAAGAACAATCTTGGGTTTTGTACTGCCGGTGTTATGTAGTCTTTTTAGATACCTGCTATGTTACTTATCTTGGAATAAGAAACATTGTTGTTTTCCTTGTTTATATAATTAAATGAATGTGAATGATAATTGGTAGAATTGTTTACTGAATTGTTTAACTTTTCTTTTTCTATCTCACTCACTGACAGTAGAGCAAAAATCTTGTGCTGGTTGCCTATTGGTATTAGTCTCACACCCTGTTTGGGTCGTGCTTTTTGGAACAAACAGATTTTATGGTTGCGGGTTTAGGTAGGGATTGTGGCCCTTCATCCTTAGGTACTTGATTGATGGTCGGAGCTGGAGATCATGGGACCGGGTCTTGGCTCGTGATGCTGCTGGAGTTACTATTTACTTTTTGTACATCTGTTTCAGTTGTGTTTCAGCATTTTGTTTTTCATACTGCTTTCCATAGACACATGTACCATCCTTCATCAATGTTATATCAGACCTTGCTTTTACTTTAAGTTCAGTTATTGAATGCTATTTACTACATCTTCTATTGTGTATTTTTATTCATCCACTGCATTCTTTACCAAATGAGGGCATAGTTTTCCCATGGACTCACCAAGGACCTCGCTACTAGTCGGCAGCCTCTGGAATTTGGGGAAACACGCTTGAGGTCATGTGGCGAACCGGATACAGGGCGCCAGTGGAAGGGCTCCAGAATTGGGTCATAACAAACTGGTATCAGAGGAGTTTTCCTTATTTCTATTGCCTTACTATTTTGTGACCATCGTTAGGGATAAGAAGAACTGGATAGTTAGTACTTAACTGTGCCTTGGAGTAATTAACCCGTGTACAGGGAAAAGCTATATTACCTCGTAATTTTAATTTTCAGTTTTTTCATGTGTTACAGTTTATAATATTTCACCATTAGGTGATGCACATGCTTTGTGTTGTTACAGTTTATATGATTATGGTTCTATTTGGTTGCAACCTGATGAGATGAGGGTGTTCCATCTCATGCATCATATATGCACCGGGTAGGAAATCACGGGTCATGCATTATACCATTCCATCTAGGGTGCATTAGAATTTCATGATGTTGTGATAGATGTTGTCATAAACTATGCATGTCGTTGTGGTAGTAGCTGTGATATAAATACTTGTTGTGTTGATAGAGTATTACTTCTTTTACAGCCTGTTTAGCATGGGCACCAAGATCTGGTCTTGAGTTGTTATGGGCCCTCGAGGATCGAAATTTGGTGGATCATTATTTGTTATGTTGTTGACCTATTGTATGATTTGTCATGATGCCAAGATTTGACTCGCAGGGAGTATGGGCCCCCCACAGATCGGAATTTGGCACATAGCCGGTTGTTTTTCAGTGTTTCTGGTGTTCGGAGTAGTTTCAGAGCTACTGCCCGGAAAAACCCAGAATACATGGCGTGTACTTTCTTCATACACGCCGTGTAGTTTTGAAACAGTGTTACTATCTGTGTAAACAAAAACACGGGGTGTCAGAAAATATTTGTGGACACGCCGTGTACCTTATGTACACGTCGTGTGGTAGTCAACCATGTACCCGGCCGTGTCGCCAACAACACGGATCGGGGAAGCTCATGTAGTGCACGCCGTGTGATATAAATACACACCATGTAGGTTTCTTCTAGGTACCCAGCCATGTCATGAACAACACCGGTCGGTGTTATCCATCCTTATACACGACGTGTTCTTTCAGAACACGCCGTGTGGGGGATCAGCCTTGTAGCCAGCCGTGTAACCTATTACACAGGCCACTGAAGCCTGGCTTGTACATGCTGTGTCCTTAGTGAACACGCTGTGTATTCTAGTTTTTGGAGGATCGTGTAGGTTAGTCGTGCAAGGAGTCTTGGGCACGGGAGTGGAGTCCAGGTACACACCGTGTTTTTAGACAACACGCCGTGTAGTCTGGGAAGTTACATGACCGATGGTGGCAGACTTGCACGCCCATGTAAATGGCTTGAATAAACACGTCGTGTAGTTTAAATACACGCCATGTAGTTCATCTTTTCATGTTTAATTGTTTCTCTCTCCTATTCCCATTTTGTACTCTTGTGTTTTTTGTCCTTGTTGATCCTAAATCTGGAGTGTTCTTTTGACCATTAAGGGTTATGGAACCAAGACGTCCTCCCATTGCACGCTAGGAACCAGGCAGTGGCAGTACGCTTGATATGGAAGACCATGGACTACCTGTAGTTCCGCCGATTGTTCCAGATATGGCACATGTAGTGATTCCAGACACTGGTGCAGAAGCTCAATTCAGATAGGGTTTCATGAGGTTCATGAAGGGCTTCCAGGGAGCTCAGCATCCTTCCCCGTCTATGGCAGAGTTGTTGCGAGTCTTCCAGCAACAGCATCCTCCCACTTTCACAAGGGATAAAGGACCTCAGGTTATAGAGTCATGGCTAGAAACCATGATTTCTATCTTCGAGCAATAGGATACACCCCCAGACAGATTAGTGAAGCTCGAAACATACATGCTATGAGATTCTTCCAAGAGATGGTGGTATGTAGTTTCACAAATACGGTTCCATCAGACTATGTCTTGGGACTAATTTCATTTTAAATTCTATGACTACTACATTCAAGCGACGCTGAGGGCTGACAAGGCCAGGGAGTTCTTGAACCTATAGTATGGTATTATTTCGGTTATGTAGTATTCCTCCTGATTCACTGAGTTACTGCTTTTCACTCCTGTTTTGGGAACCAACGTGTTGTTTTTGGCAAGGAATTTCGTTGAAGGCCTCAATCCAGAGATCAGATCACATGTGAACGTTTTCCAATTTACTTCTATTACTCTTATATTCAACCAGAAGCTGATCACCGAAGAAATCAGAGGGAGACTTGGCTTGTTGACCAGGGCAGTTCAGCATCCAAGGCTGAGTCATTTCATACTGACAGTAGCAAGCGCCACCAAGAGTCTACTCGAGATGACTCGTGGAAGCAAGGTATATCATCTGTTAGACAAGATCTTCCTTTTGGAAACTAGGTGGTGTGCTATCAGTACGAAAAGAGTGGGCATAAGAATCCTATGTTCCCAAGAGATCTAGTGGAGTGCCGAGCTTGCGTCAAGATGGGTCATTTGCAGCGTTTTTGCAGGTTTCTTCTTCCAACGGCTAGTGAAGAAGGATTTGTTTCTACCCCTCATTCAAGAGTAGGATTACTAGTCCCACAACAGACTGGGGGATGGAGTTCGTCATGTCGTTCAAGCCAGGGTAGAGGTCGCAGACACGGTGGTCGGACTCAAGGGGGATCAGCACAGGGATATCAGGCAGCTACATAGGGCCTCGGTACTGGCCAGACATTTGCAGTAGAGCAGATTCATCGGGAGCCGGATCCTGGACCTTCCACAGTTCGAGGTACGATCCTAGTAGCCTCAGTTTTATCTTCTGCACTTTTTGATGTCGTAACTTCTCATATTTTTATATATGTGCACACTATAGAGATCCTTAGACTCACTGTCTTTACTTCTAAGGATACTTTGGCACTAGACACTCCTTTGGGACATAGAACTATTAATGTGCGTTAGTGTAGTGAGTGCCCCCTTGAGGTTGGTGGGTGTCAATTTGTTTGGGATCATTATGTCCTAGAGATGACTGGTTATGATGTCATTATCGGAATGGAATGGCTGGTTCCTTTTCAGTCCTTTTTCGACTGTTATCGTTGTAGGGTGAGTTTCACGTCACCAGAGGGAAGGTCTTTTCTTCACAAGGGAGAACGGGATGTCCAGGAAAGAAGAGCTGGACTAGAGCATCATGGGTTGGGTAGAGTTATGGCCCAGATTGCCATTTTATATCTGGATGATCAGGGGACCTCTAAGATGGATTTTCCTCCAGTGGATAATCACTTTCCAGATGTCTTTCCAGAAGACTTCTCAGGTTTGACTCCAGAGCGTGAGGTAGACTTCTCCATTGAGATTGTACCAGGAGCCGAACCAGTATCCATACCTCCTTATAGGATGGCTACACCTGAGTTTCAAGATATCAAGAATCAGTTGGAGGAGTTGCAGGATAAGGGTTTCATCCGACCCAGTACTTCTCCTTTTGGTGTTCCTGTGTTGTTTGTGAAGAAGTCAGATGGTACCTTACGGCTTTGCGTGGATTTTCGGAAGTTAAACCTATTGACAGTCATGAACCGGTTTCCATTGATGAGGATTGATGATCTCTTTGACCAGCATCGAGGAGCTTGGGTGTTCTCGAAGATCTATTTGAGGTCCGGCTACCATCAGTTGCACGTTAGGCCTTCAGATTTTCCCCTAACAGCCTTCAAGAGTAGCTATGGCCTCTACGAGTATAAGTTCATGCCGTTCGGCCTTACGAATGCACCGGAATTTTTCATGGCACTGTTGAACCGAGTGTTCCATCCTTACTTGGATTCCTTGGTCATGGTCTTCGGGGACGATATCTTGGTGTACTCGCACACTCGACACGACCATGCAACCCATCTTGAGATCGTTTTGAGTACACTGAGGGAGCATTAGATTTATGCTAAACTCTAAAAGTACAACTTTTGGATGGATGAGATTCACTTCCTAGGTCATGTCATCTCAGAGACAGGAGTATCAGTAGTCCCATAGATTGTGAGAGTAGTAGTCACCTAGGAGCAGCCAAAGAATGTCTTTGAGGTACAAAGCTTCTTGGGGCTTTCTGGTTACTACATGCGGTTTATACAGGACTTCTCATGCTTAGCAGTGTCGTTGACAGGCTTAACTAAGAAGGGTGTAATGTACATTTGGTCAGAATCATGCGACTCAGTCTTCTAGGAGCTGAAGGGGAGATTGACTTCAGCACCGATTCTAGTTCTGCTAGAGCTGGGAAAGAGTTATACAGTTTTCAGTGATGCATATGGCATTGGTCTTATAGCAGTTCTTATGCAAGAAGATCGTGTTGTCGCGTATGGATCTCGGAAGTTGATTCCACATGAGAAGAACTACCCTACCCATGATTTGGAGTGGGCTGCTGTTGTTCATTCTTTGCATTGTTGGATGTACTATATCATTGGAGAGCATTTCATGGTATATACTGACCACAAGAGCCTCAAGTATATCTTCACGAAGTGTGAATTGAATGTGAGACAGCGGAGGTGGGTCGAGTACCTACAATCCTTCCACATCGAGAATGCTTATACGCCTGAGAAGGGCAATGCTGTGGAAGACGCACTGAGCTGGAGGACTCAGTTGCAGGTAGTTCATGAAGCCACCAGTGAGTGGAAGCTCATGGCTCTATTCTCTGAGATGCATCTGGAGGTACACGACAGACAGGGTCATGACAGTTCTTTCTTCTGTAGCTGCTACCTCGAGCCTTTTTTATCGAGTTCGAATGAGGAAGCTATCAGACCCTGAATGCCTAGTCCTATCAGAGGTTTCAGATGGAGACCCTACACTAGGGTGGACCGTGGGCGATGACGAGGTTCTACGTTTTCCTGGCCACGTATGGGTTTCAGTAGACATACATGAGGAGCTGATGCAGGAGTCTCATGCCTCATCTTGGGCAGTTCATCCTGGTCTCACCAAAATGTATCGATATGTGCACCTCCAGTATTGGTGGATGGGTATGAAGAAGGATGTGGCTAGTTTTGTTATGCGGTGTTCCACCTGTCAGTTGGTGATGGCAGAGCATCAGCGACCAGCAGGGCTTTTGCAGCAGTTACCCATTCCTGAGTGGAAATGTAATGATGTTGCAATGGACTTCATGATAGGGTTACTGAGATCGCCTTGAGGAAATGATGCAGCTTCGGTTGTAGTGGACAGACTCACGAAGGTTTCACACTTCTTTCCAATCAAGGAGACCATCAGTGTTGATGAACTAGGATGACTATACTTCTGGGAGATTGTACGTCTGCATGGAGTTCCATACTCCATTGTTTCAGACAGTAATGCGCATTTTACATCGCACTTCTGGTAGAGGGTACAGAGGGCATTGGGGACACATGTACTTTTGAGTACAACATACTATCCCCAGACTAATGGCCAGTCTGAGCGTACAATCTAGGTGCTTGAGGATATGATCCGAGCTTGCATTCTAGACTATGGCGGTTCCTAGGAGAAGCTTATTCCTCTTGTGGAGTTCGCATACAATAGCAATTTTCAGGCGACTATTGAGATGGAAACTTGCGAGGCTTTGAATGGTAGCCATGCCGATCACCTTTATGCTAGCTAGAGATAGTAGATGCATCTTTGTTGGGACCTTGTCTTGTTCAGGAGACATCAGGGAAGATAGAACAATTCGGAGGAGGATGGCTACAACGCAGTATCGACTGATGTCTTATGCCGATCATCGGAGGTGACCTCTGGAGTTCGAGGCCGAGGATCAAGTTTTCCGGTGTGTCGCACCGAGGTTGGGACACAGGAAGATTCAAAGACAGGGTAAGCTTTCACTGAGATACGTCGGGTTGTTTGAGGTTCTGGAGAGAGTCATGTTGGTTACATACATGTTGCAGTTACCTCAGAGATACCAGGCTATGCACGGCGTCATTCATGTTTCTCAGCATTGATGGTATTTCCCAGACCCGTCTCATGTTTTGCAACATGAGGAGGTTGAGTTGGAGCAGGATGCATCTTTCGAGGAGAATCATATCCGGATTTTTGATGGTAGTAAAAAAGTGCTTTGTGGCCGGTCTGTTCCTCTGGTACGAGTGCTATGACAGCACAGCCGTATATAGGACGATATTTGGGAGAGGGAGGCTGATATGCGATCACAGTGGCTAGAGTTGTTTGAGGTTTTTTCTTCTAAACCTTGCTAGGGAAATTCGGGGATGAATTTCTTTAAGGGAGAAGTTTGTAAGAACCTAGAGCTTCAGTTTTAGGTACAGATCTCTTTTTTGGTATTTTTAAGGAAAAATGGAGAATCTAGAAATTTTCAGAGTACACACTGTGTCCTTTATTAGCACACACCATGTACTCCCTGGCCACTCTAAGTCATGTGTTGGATGAGACCGGGCCACACACATGGTGTGTATCTGGATATTTTCAGAGTACACGCCATTTACTTTATGAGCACACGTTGTGTACTCCTCTGACACTTGAATCTATGTGTTTGGCCATGTCTGGGCCACACACACGGTGTGTAAGGCTGAGGTGGGGGCCGGTTATTTTGGGGTAAAAAATTTGAATTACATGATGTGTACTCAAGAACTACATGTCGTGTACTTTCTTATTATTTCATTAATCGGACCGGGGACATGCCTAATGCTCGTAAACACCTTCTTCTCTGCCTATTTCTGTCCAGTGCATCCGAGGAGGATGATTCTTCTCCGACCTCCGATCCGTCACCAGTTGTCCGAATCGATCTCTGTCGATTGCAGAAGAATCACAGTGGTGAGTTCATAGTTCTTCTTTAGCCTCGTTTCCGGATTCTTCCTCTTTCATGAGTTATCTGAGGTTGAGCGTTTTAGAATTTTTTGGCAGATCTACTCCGTTCTAGGCCGATTCATGGGCCGAGGTTCAAGAATATCGATCTCCATGGATCGAGGTAGGTGGTTTGTTTCCCTATGATTATGTTTTTTGAGTTTTGGTTGCGAATGTGTCGGATACCCATGTATCAGGTATCCCGGGTTAGGGTTTTGATCCTGTTTATTTATCTTCCATAGATTGCATGTATGCTTGAGGTTATTAGATGATTAATAATTTCTTGTTAGCATGCTTGAGGTTCACCCCATGAGTGGTTTCCATTGTTTTGGTTGTTGTTTGCCATTTGGCATGGTTTTCCTACGAGGTAACCCCTATTGCATTTCTAGTATGCATGTTGACTTGATTGCATGTATTGCCTGCTGTTATATGCATGTGGATGCATTTTGTAGCTGTTATCCAAGTAGTTGTTTATCATACTTTGGGATACTAATAGTTGATTACACACGACTGGACTGCTCAGGGTCATGAGAACCTGGTGTGGGAGATCTAAGAGGGAATAGAGGATTAAGTGCTTCCCTTGAGGGTCTGTTGGTTTTAGTTTCGTATGTCGGACCTACGAGAATCGTACTTTGTTCTTCCCAAGAGTGTTCTTAGTTTACCCATGCATCGAGACCACAGGAGGAATTAGACGTAAGTGCTTCCTCAGAGAGTCTATAGATTTTATTGCAAGGCCATAGGAGAATTGACGTAAGAGCTTCCCAGAGTGTATGTTCCTTGTTTGATACTGGACTATAGGGGTCTTCTAGTTTATGCCACCCAGAGAGTCAGGGTAAATTTTGTTGGTTGGTTGTGACTAGTCCACCAAGCCAATGAACAAGCATGGGTTTTTTTACTGCTGGTGTTAGGTAGTCTTTTTAGATACCTGATGTGTTACTTGATTATCTTGGAATAAAAAACATTGTTAGTTTCCTTGGTTGTGTAATTAAATAAATGTGAATGGTAATTGGTTGAATTGTGTACTGCATTGTTTAACATAACTTTTGTTATCTCACTCACTAACAGTAGGGAAGAAATCTTGTGGTGGTTGCCTACTGGGATTAGTCTCACACCCTGTTTGGGTCCTACTTTTCGGCCCAAACAGATTATATGGTTGTAGGTTTAGGTTGGGATTTTGGCCCTTCCACCTAAGGTACTTGATTGCTGGTCGGAACTAGAGAGCATGGGACCGAGTCTTGGCACACGATGCTATTGGAGTTACTGTTTACATTTAGTACTTTGCTTTTAGTTGTATTTAAACATGTTTTTTCTTAGTTCTTTCCATATACATATGTACCATCCTGCATCATTGTTATATCAGACCTTTCTTTTATGTTAAGCTCTGTTGTTGCATGCTATTTACTGCTTCCGCTGTTGTGTATGTTAATTCTTCTGCTGCATACTTTACCAAATGAGGGAATAGTTTCCCCACTGACTCACCAAGGCCCTTGCTACTAGTTGTTATCCTCTGGTGTTTGGAGAAACGCGCTTAAGGTCAGCTTGCGAACCGGATACGGAGCGCCAATGGAAGTGCTCCGGATTAGGGTCGTTACAGAATTGATGGATCTAAGAGATGGATATAATTTATTATATTAAAATAATAGCATCTAATTAAATATATTTAACTTTTACTTTATTTTATGAGTTATATTTTATTTGGAGGGAGTGAGAGAAGAAATTAAATTAAAACGTATGGTTTATATTACTCCTATTCTTATGAAACTCTTTTTTTCTTAATACCTGAAGAAATTTATGATTTTTATTCTCAAAAAAATAATTCATATTGTACTTTATTAGGGATCATATAAAGGTATTTCAATTGATTTTCCAAAAAATTCTTTTAAGTGTGAAGGAATGACAACATATGGTTCTCTTTTATTAGAGATTTGAGTGGAAATCATTGAATTCATTAAAATATTAATTCAATATAAACTAATATTGATCTCCAAATGGATATAAATATATAATAATATAATTTTACATGTTCATGAGTCCAAATAATATTTGAAATTTATTTTTTGATAATTTTTGTTCCTATTTTTACACTAATTGTTCTTTCTTAATACTGCATTATCCCTTTTGAAAATTCTCATAATGTTAATGTTTTTTAAATTTAATGGTTATTATTATTACAATAACATTAAAAAAGTCCTATAAATGTTGCATGTGTTATTTAATAAACAATATCCCACCCAGTTTTCCAAATATACTGTTTTTAGAAATTTTGAATCATTAAGTAAAATATTAATTGTTTTGAAATGTCATTAATTTTAATTTCAAAACTATTCATTTTCATTGATATGAATAACAAAACGTATTTATAATAAAACGAATAAAAAAATTTATAATGTTTAATTTATATGTCAAAAATCCAAAGTTGATGAAAATTGAATAAAATTATTCAACTTTAAATATTCTTAATTTTTTTTAGTTTATTGTTACATTAATTGAATAATTATTGTTATAGTGTTGTGTAATTATATAAGGTTATTTGTTCATTAATTAAAATTTAATGTTAATTAAAATCAAGAATATAAATAATTTAAATATAAATTATATATAATGGAAAATATAATAATATTATCCCCATGATAGAAAAATTATATTTATTTAAAATAATAGTGACATTGTTTATGATTTATTGCATAAAAAATTATAGAGGTAACAATGATATAAAATACAAAAAAGGACATATAACATAATATTGGCAGATTTTAGATGAAATTTACTACTCCAATGAAATTAATCCATATTTTATGTACTTTTCAAAGTGGTTATTATATTAATTTTAAAACTTATTTATGTGATGTACCATATATGGTGTTATCAAATATTATTGTTATTCATATTAATAGTCAAAACATAAAAGGGAATAAATTAATAAATTTAGATCTAATTAATCAAAATAACGAATCTAATTTTATTTATTTACAACATACTATCGTAAAAATTTTATTTGAAATTATACCAATAAAACACGAGTAAAAATGATTCTTAAAAAAATGATTCTTTTAGGTAAAAATTATTTCATAATAAATCAAAGTATTGAATTCAATTCAAAAAAATGAAATCATAATATTTCATAAAAATTAAAAACCTGAAATTTTAAAAAATAACCAAAATTGTATTTCAATTTTAAAATAATCAAAAATATTAACAATTTTCAATAAAAATCGATAATTTTATTTATTCATTGAATAATCTGTATTTTAAAAAAATTAAATTGTTTACCATAGTATGATTTTTATATAATGATTTCACAAATTATATTTATAATAACCAATTAAATTTTTAAATGTACTAGAAATTTTTTATAACAATTTCTAACAAAATTCTTTAAAACTTTTCTAAATAACACATATATTTTATAAATATAATATTATTTCTACAAATTACATTCTAATTTCAATAGAGTTAATCAATAAATTAAATTTGAGAAATCCATTATATATATCTCTATAAAATTATTTATTCATATTCATACATTCATTTTTGGAAAATATGTTATACCCTCCAGATTTATATAATAATATTACATCATTCGATTGTTCTTGGTGTTGATATTTTTTAACAATATAAAAAAATAATTATTTTAAAATAATTTGTTCTACCATTATCCCTCAATTATGAAATTCCTTCCTCCAAATTTTAAACTCGATATTTGTAGTCAAGTGTTGAAATTTATAATTACCTTTTATTTAATTACAACATTGTATAAATGGTAAATAAAACATCCTCCAAAAATGAATGAATCATAAATATGAAGGTCATTTAAAAAAAATTGTTTCAAAAAGGAAAAAAAAATTTTTGATGTGATTTAATTACCATGTATTTGAAAATTGATGTAGAAGTATTGATTGAGGGTGATAGAGAACATGTTCATGATAATGTTACCTATCATATACCTTTAAATACTTGATGGGATAAAAGTCCATATATTTCATGATATAAAATGTAAATCGATATATTTTTTTCAAGATCATTTTTCATAGAGTCATGGAATTAATTTCTCATATATATATATAGAACATAGGGAAATATTCTTAAATTTAATATTTATGTTTCAATGTTTTACTTATTTCCTTTATAATGTCATAATTTTCTACAAAAAATGATTATTCAAAATGATGTTTTTAAGAATGAAGCATTAGAATAAAATTAATATGGATCACAGTATACCTAAAAGCTAAAATAGGTAACTCTTGTAATTAGAACATAACCAATAAAAAAATATTTAGAAAAATATAAGATAATTTCCAAAATAAAAAAAATATATATAGAAATACAATACTAATCTCCAATGTTAATTAGAAACACCCAATGTTCAAACAAAATAATTACACAAATATGCATCCATAAAATTGTTTTTATTATTTCAATATAAAATTTAAACCCAAAAATTTGAATGAATGGAATGGTTATTCTTCTAAAATAAACTAAAATTTTTTCTATAAATAACATAAATAACTCTAAATATTGGCCAATGTGGAATCACAAGAGGGGGTAAATTGGGTTCCTAAATAAAATTTCCATTAAGAACTTTTTATTAAATGTCCCAAAAATATTGAAATTGTCCAGTTAAATAAGGCGGTAGATATATAAATGTCTAATTGGTTAACAGGTTTCTCAAAGGTTGATTATTCTTCAGTTGAATTAGTGTAAAACACTTCATTAAATTTCGAAACATGTAATTCCCTAACCCTAGTTACCCAGAGTCAGCGAATTGTTACATAATAATGGCATGATCACAAGAGATCAAATCCCAAAAGACCGATTAGTTTAGTATACTTGGAATCATGATAAATATATTAGTAAAACATTACCACATGAAAAGAAATACAACACTAATTTATTCTACTAGTATCATCCCAGCCCCTTTGATTAAGCCTGCAAGTCACTCGTAAATAACTTCTTCATATCTTGGGAAAATGAAACATTAGAAAGGGGTGAGCTGAAAAACAATGTAAGGGTAAGAAATGTAGAAAAATATTATATATACATTAGGCAAGGTGAATAATTGAAAACACATTCATTTACAAATAATAAACATAAAAAATTTATGATAGAAATATGAGCTGAGTAAATACTTCAATAATAAAACATAGTCATGGGTATTCTACTCGTCAAATAACCACATGAACCATCTATATTATTTTCATAATGAGGGAATGTATAATGATGCATATTCGGAAATATTTTGTCATGGCCTCGACCATGACGTCAAAAAATTATTTCGGACACGACAAAAACCATATAAAAAATTGGAAAGGGGCTTGTACAATTTCAAGTCTAATTTTATCATGAGGCCTACCGATGAATTGAGAAGCTGTTGCAGGCTCCATCAATCACTTACTTTGTCCAATACATTCCTCATATGAAAAAGTTTGAAACATAACATAAACATTCGTACTAGAACTAGCATATGAAATGTAAATACATTAAACCTAAACCATGAATGGTATAAAAATAACACATCCATAGTCAAATATATCACAAAACATTCAACAAAATATAGAAGATGTGTATCATAATAAAAAAACTTTGATCAAGAATAATATCCCATAAAGGATGTTGGCATAGTTTATAATGATCAGTAAAAATAATTAAGAGAAATATCACATTTTTCATGAAATCATTTACATGTCACATTTTTTATAAATAATGTAATTACAAATATAGTTTTGAATAAAATTGTCCCATTACAATTTGAAACTATTGAATGGAATTAATATTTTAAAACATTCTTTTCCATATAAATAAATCTTTTAAAGCATTTTAAAAACAAGTACATTAATGAGAAATGATTAGATGAATAAATATTTAAAACATTTAAAATGATGTTTTAGTAAATAAGTCCCATAAAAATAATATATTTAAAAACTATTTTATTAAACATTTACATGGTTAATAAATCTGTCCCAGCATATTCTTATATAAAAACCACATCGGATAATAAAGTGATTGTGAAATTAACCCTTACCTCGTGTCTGACTTGACACGTTTATTCTTTAATCTCCGAAATAATAAAATAAATTTAATTTCTACTTTCTTAATCAAAATTTTCAAATTTATTATTCCTTTTATATCACTTATTCGTACATTATAAACATTGCGAAATTATTTAAGTTAATAATGGTCGTTTTATTGATATTTGGTACTTGATTCAAAAGTAATCTTCTTATAATTACATGTTGTCCACTTGGTCAAAAGAAATTTATATCGAGAATTATATTCATGATTTATATATAATATATATATTATATATATTCAGTATATATATGTATTTATAAAAATACATAACATTTAGAGATAAGAAATGAAATGCACCGTTCATGGAGATGGATAGCCTTACGTATGCATGAATGCTACTTTTATTTATATTTTTTTATAATGTAATTAAAAATTAATTATACATAGGTATATTAAAAATACAATATAATATCATATAAAATATAATTATATCCATCCTTTTACGTCATTTATATGGCATTAACGAGTCATATCACTTTGATGGTGTGGTATTCGGCACTTCCTGAAATGAAATTATCATGTTTACCCATAATGGATACCATAATTCTATTCTGTAAATGGAAAATACAGAACCATAATGAAAACATAAACATAATATATATCATATATAAATATTTTTCCATCTTAATAGCCACAAATAGAGGCTATATGAGATAATTTAACAATCAATGTTTCGTGAGGTGTTAGTTTTCCATCCACATAAACCGTGTGTTATTTATCCATTAGATAAAGGTGTGCATAAGTTTAATTTGAATAAATCTAATAAAAACCACCTAGTATGTTGAGGATACTGTTATTGTTATAAAATAAATCTATAAATTTTTTTTAAGGGTTGTAGAAGTAAAATAAAGGAAAAGAAGATAACAAAAACTATTACCTTTAATTTGGGTAACTCCCTCTGGTTTGAAGAAAAATGACTTCTTGAAGAGAATTTGTCCTATATAAAGGCTTCTAGATGGAAGAGATGAAATTTAAGAGCTAATTTGTGTAGGTTTTGAAGAGACAAAGGGCTTGAGAGGTGTTATGAATGGGTTAGAAGTGGTGTCCTTTTATAATGGAGACAAGTGGCTCTTTAGGAATGTTTGAAAAATGATATTTTATTATATACTTATATTCATTTTCAAAAGGTCCAAGACTCATTAAATTCAGATATATAATGATTTATGATAGAAATAATATAATAAAATAATAATTGGATAGGTTTTGGATATTGTTTTAATATTAATAATCATATTTATTTAAATCATTTATTAATGACGTGAATACTGCACAATTATTCTGTCTTAAATAATTATATTTATTAGATGTTTTAAAATGTAAAAAATACAATAATATTGGAAATCATTTTCCACTTAAAATTAAAGTTTATAGTCGTAAAGATGACTTATATAACCCCATGTAAAAATTTATATATTAAAATATATTTGTTAAAGTTATTTTTGTCGTTACGTTATGTTAATTAAAAAAAGTGCCATTATCACTCTTAGGTGGCTTTATGGGGTCCCACAATCCACCCAAGGATGTCCATGGTCGTCCATTACTCCTAAAATAATATTAGGACAATTTTTAAGGTAATTTTTTATTATTATAATTTTCTTTTTACCTTAAATTACCCTATCTACATTTAATCGTGATAAATAAAAGTCAAAAGTTGCTATTCACAAAAAAATATTATCATTTTATTGAACCACATTTTACTTATTGATAATAATAATGTATGTCGGATTTTTGAAATTTAATTCACAGAAGCGGTAATATTTAATATAAATGAAAAGTTAGTATTTTAACTACTACTAAGTTGTTTTACTATACATCAAAGATTGATGTTTTCTAGAAAAATATCATAATTTCAGGCTAAGATATATTTGATATTATGAATTAAAAAATAATTTGAATTTTTCCAAATTCAAAACATAAAAGTTGAGTAAATTATTATAATAAAAATTTCCATTTACAAAACACATAGAGTGTTTTTAAGAAACAAATACTATAAAAAGATTTATACTTTTTTATGTATAATTTCAAAGTGAAATTAATTACAATGTCCAAAATTGGATTAAATGGTAAAAATATAATCTAATTATACTTTAAAATAACTAAAATTTATAATTTAAGACTATATATTATTTGTATTAAAAAATATGTTTTCAATTAATATTTTGTATTTTTCACTATTTACCCAAATGTGAATGTTATCTGAAAAACACAAAAAATTTCTCAAATTTAAATTTTATTTCCCGATTCTAAATAAGATATTTATTTTGTCATATTGAATATACAAGTGTCAAATATTGGATAAAAATGGTTCTCCATTAAAAGGTGATAAAAATGCATTTTTTTTAATGTAATTATTTTATCAAAAAAATTATTTGTCCTTATATTATGTCTAAGAAACAAAAAATATGAATGTTAAAATTATATGGGATATAAATAAAATTCAAAATGTGGTTATTACTATTCATAAGTACCGTTTAAATGGCTAGTTTTATAGTTTGTGATGCACCTAAACTTGGTGTTGCATATATCACACACTATTAAATAATTTTTAGAGGAACATTTTGTGGATGCTTGGGGGGTTATAGTCTTCTCTCCTACAATAAATTGTGCCATCAAAATTTAAAAATTTTATTCAAAAATACATGGTTAAAAATAGAAAATACTTCTGTGGAAAACCCAAATCAGAAATAGGGTAAATAATATTTAGTCTTAATAAGAGGTAAAGGTAAATGAAAATGTCACCACCAAATTATGATCTTGATTATGAGAACATCGGTGGAAATTAAAGAGAAGTAAATGCACAGAAAACGTAAATATTTTTAAGGAGTGATTGAGTTCATCAGTCACAAACAAGTGTAAAATTTAGTGCCTCAAATCCATTAATCTACGTTTATTTAAAATCTCATAATTTTAAAAAAAAATAAGGTATTAGGAAAACAAATTTTTGGTTTTATAATCCCTTACTTATTTTTTAAAAATTAATTCCATCATAGAATTAGAGTGATTGAAATATATACATGACTCGTAGAGTTACATCCTATAACTAATATCTACAAAAATATTCTCATTCACTCCAAAACATTATAGAACTCAAATATATTATATTTATCTTAATGGTATAAGTTTATAAACATATTAGATGAAGAAAACTAATTTATAATAACCAGGGACTTCTTGTACGCCTGTTGTAGGTCATAAAGACCTGTCTCACTTATATTGTGGGTTCAATTCATAAATCTTTGTCCGACGGGACGAGTTATCGCTTGACCTACTGGTTTTTATTTTTCTAAAACTATAGTATTATAATATTCCAAAAATAATATTATGAAATACTATCCAATGTTCTAATTAATCAATTCCAACCTTTATAGATATCCAAAATACTTCTACCCAAATTCTCTCTAAAAGGCATCTAAATTCAAAAATAAATTGTAACATCATATTTCCCAAACAATGTAATTTTTATATTATTTTCACATACTAAAAATATTTTTTCCATAATCTTATTAAAACATTAATGAAAAAAAGTAATACATTACATTCCTTATATATATCACCTTCTTCGTTAAACCCGAAAATACTTCATTGTTCCAAACACACAAGTACATTAATTATTCCACTTCAACTGTTGTGACAGCATAAGCATGGCCTTGCCCCCTTGTAATTTTATACGGTATCTTTCCTGGGATCTTTGGACATTCATTTTCATTATGAACAATTTCTCTAAAATTATAGCATTCAACATTGACAACCCCTTTATTTTCCATACATTCAACAAAAATATGGCCTTTCTGCCCACATTTTTATAACAATCCTTTTCATTTAAGATATACACTGGGGCTATTCCTTCCACGACTATCACAGGGTGGAAACTCAACTCTTCCCTTTTTAATTTTGAATTAGTTGTTTTCCCATAGTGTTCAAAAGATCTCTTATTCTCTTTCTTTTCATTAAAGTCGTAAGACCTAGAGAATTACTTTTCCCTGTTGATTTAACATGAAACAACATCTTCATATGATGAGAAGTATTGTGAGACTAATGATCAATGGAGAAATTCTTTTAACCCATCAAATAATCGATCAATATTACTCTTTGGGATACGTATATAATATGGGGTATTCCTTTCTAACCTTTTAGATTTGGATTCATAATTTGCGACATTTTTATCATCTTTTTTCCTCATACTATGAACTTAGCTTTCCATATTCGATCGATGGTCACAAAGAAAGTATTTTTCTAAAAAAATATCTAAAAACACCCTCTACTTCATACATGACACTTCTTCATCTTCTTTTGTGTTTTGAATTAATGACCACCAATGATGTGCATCTCCCATTAGGCGATAAACTGCCATGACAACTTTTTCCCTTTTGCTACTCCCGATACCATGACATATTTCTCTAATGAACTTATCCGTTGTTCTGATACATGTGGATTTGTATTCCCAATGAATTTCGATGGTTCATGCCTCATGAACCAATCTATCATTGATCCTCCGCATTGTGGATCAAGGTGCTTCATACTGGTAATGTTATTATTCATAACCTGGGTGAGTTCTCCCAATATGGTGACATGTTTATCAGCACTAGTTGAATCACTAGCTCCACTATAATAATCATGCATTGGAGGGAAATCTCTACATGGATTACATGTGTTGATACAGTTTCCATTCCGTCCACTAGGTACCATTTCTAAACAATCGCATACTATAGATTAGTTTATGAATCTAAAAACATAATTCCAAAATTGTAAAACACTTAACATAAATTGACTAGTTTATTGATATAACCCACAATCATAAATATGTTTTCTTTTAGTAGGTATATACTTATAAATACTTTATAATTGTTTATAAATAAAATGTGAATTATCCTATGAATATCCCCCATGAGTGTCGTAACCAAGAGTACAACAGGGCCTCTGGTTGTGTACCAGGATACCTCGTGTCAAGCCTGAAACTCCTTGTCAGAATTTTTACATTATGGTATATCTACTCCAGAGACACCTCTACCTGCTTGTATCTAGACAGGGATGTATTTCTCATAAAATAAACCAAATCTCTACATTACCTAAATTATGACATGTTCTTATATACTAATTCTCAAAGTCTATCATAGGGTAATGTTCTCTAATCTGGGTTTATCTTAATCTACTTTCCATGATTTATACTAAACTTCTTCCGATACTAACAGTAACACCCTAACCCCAGTTACCCATAGTCAGTGAATTATTACATAATATTTACATGATCACGAAGGATAAAATCCCAAAAGGTAGATCAGTTAAGTATCCTTGAAAACAATATACATATATAAGTTCAATATTTCAACTTGAAAAAAAATCAACAATGATTTATTCCATTTGAAACTTCCAGGCCTCATAGATTATGCTTGAACGTCACTCATAACTAAAATATTCATATCCTAGGAAAATGATGATACATAAGAAAGGGGTGAGCTCAAACTCTCTATAAGGGTATGAAATATATCGTAAGATAACATAAACATTAGGCATGGTGAATAATTGAAAACACATTCCTTTACAAATAATAAACATGATCAATTTATGAAAGAAATATGAGCTAAGTAAATAATGCCAAAATAAAATATAGTCATGGATATTCTACTAGTCGAATATCCACTTGAACCATCAATATTATTTTCATAATGAGGTAATGTATAATTTTGGACATTCTAAAACATCTTGTCAAGGACAAAATCAAGACGTCTAAAAATTATTTAGGCCTCATCCAAAACCATATATCAAATTGCAAAAGGCCTCAACCAATTCCACATCTAATTTTCTCTTGAGACATACAGATTCATCAAAGAGCTATAGTAGGGTCCATGTGTCACTTACTATGTCCAATACATTGCTCATATAAAATTTTTGAAACATAACATAATCATTCCTAATAAAACTAGCATACAAAATGTCAATACATTAACACTAAAACATGAATGGTATAAAAATAACACATCCACAATCAAATATATCACAAAAAATTCAATACAATACGGAATATTTGTATCATAATAAATCAACGTACATCGAGAATAATATTCAGTTAATGTTGTTGGCATAGTTAAAAATGATCAGTATAAATCTTTGAGAGAAATATCACTTTTTTCATGAAATATTTTAAAAGTCACAAAATTTATAAAGGAATTTATTAAATTGATTGTTTTGAATAAATGTGTCCCATTCCACTATGAAACTGTTGAATGGAATTAACATTTAAAAACATTCATGTCCATATAAATATTTATTTTAAACCATTTTGAAAACATAGACATTAATGAGAAAGGATTAGTAGAAAAAATATTTGAAACATTTAAAATGATGGTTTAGTAACTGAGCCTCTTAAAAATAATCCATTTGAAAACTCATTTATGAATCATGTACATTGTTTCCTCTGAAAATGGGGATGACTTCATTTATTTAAGGTTCAATCATTCCAAGCGGTTTCTAACGGATTTCTTCATAGAACCAGTAACATACAATGATTCCATATCCATTAGGACCTACATTCCAAAGGTAGGTGCTCATTAGTTGTGAACTGATGAGACTTATGAATTTGCATTGCTCTAGAGGATGGGAGGTCAGAATCATTACACCTTTTGAGAGGAATTATGGTGTACTCTAAGACTCTCTTTATAGATTTAAGTTATGTTCGTGAATCCTTATTACATTACCATGTATGAAAATGAGATTTCATTTAGATTTGACAATCAATTATTAGTATGTATGAGATTTAGAGAATATTTTATATTTATTCGAGGTTCTTCATCGATAGAGAATCAACTTTATTTTTTAGTGATTCTTGGTCAATGGTATCCTTCGGAACATTATATTGAAATCTCTTGATTATTATAACAACCATACTTGTTTTAAAGCCACTCAGCGGGGAACTTGAAGTTTATTGTCATTCAGAAGGACATAGATTATTTCATATTTGGGATCGTACCCACAGATGGGCTACCAACATATCCTTTGTTTTTGAAAAGGAATCAGAACCCACATAGTTCAAGTAAAAAAGTATGAGGTTTATGCCTGTTCGATGGCTTAAAAATATTTTCATAATTAATTTTACAGTCTATGCTCACATAAGTCATAGTCGGTGTGAGAAACATGAGGTATTTGTAAAACTAAACAATTGTTCTACAAAAAATGCAATTATAATAAATGATGTGGGGCTTATGTATGTTTGACTACCCAGATAGATAATGATTTGGATTTATATAAGGGAAGAAACCTGGGAACATGGTCCATAATGGTTTATATGCATTATGGATATTTGGATACTCTAAATTGGGGATTATTCCTAAGGATGATGCCCAAATTAGGAGGAGACATATGATTGGGTTTTACTCCTGAGAAGGAAGCCCTTGTAAAAATGTTAATAAAGACTAGTTAAGAGAAATTATGACAGGGGCTCACTCTTAAAGAAGAGGCCCAGGTTAAACAGAATTATTACTAGGGCTTGCTCCTAAAAAGGAATCCCACGTTAAGGGAATTTGGATTTTGGGAACTTTGGGCTTACTCCTGAGGAGGATTCCCATATTAAAAGAAGTACGGATGGGACTTACTCTTGGGGAGGATACCCAAAATTAAGAGAACAAAAAGACTGGGGCTTACTCATGAAAAGGAGGCCCTGGTTAGGGGACTTGTGGCATACTCCAGAGGAGGATTCCCAAATTTTGGATTTTGAGATTGGGGCTTACTCCTGAAAATGAGGCCCATTAGTTAAGGATTCTTGATACTTAGGACATATTCCTTAGAGGGAGGCCTATGTTAATGGAATTTTTGAGTGGGGATTACTCCTGAGGAGGATGCCCAATTTACAGGAATTATGACTGGGGCATAGCCCTAAACTGGAGGCCCATAATTAAGGGGAATTGGGGGAATACTCCTAAAATGGAGGCCTAAATTAAGTATTCTCTCATCTTAAAGGATGATGTTGAATGAATGAAATATCTAACCTTAGTGACATAAAGATATGTAAGTCACTAGGTTTTGAGAGATGTTCTATAGAATTTCTTTCAGATAAGGAAGCCAAAAAGGAAGCCATGCCAAAAGAAATGACTTTAAAGAGGGTTTTGATGGCTGTATCTTGAATAGGAGAGGTAGATAGGCACAAGAGAGGTGAAACAGGAAGAAGAGGCATCCAAAAAGAAGTGGGTGCGCAGGTCCTACGTGGGTACACAAGTACTGGCTGTGCAAGTATACTTGCCCGACATAGGGGTACTTGTGCGATGGTTAACCATTAGGGTAATACGTGGGTGAGACTTGACTCAAGCACTTAGTACTATCCCTAGAGGCTTCCAGAAGAGTGGCATGAAAGATCTATTCAACGGGTAAGGTCGCGCACAAGTGTGGCCATTTACCTTAATGGCTGGCCATTTAGGTGTGCAAGTGTTAATGAGTTTCGACACTTAGGCCTTGTTTCCCATGTTTATACCTTCCATTCTAGGTAATAAATTAATGTATAAGTGTTCGGATGACATCCAGAAGAGTCGTGGGAAACTAGAGCTCGAATATGAGTTTTGGAATTTTTCTGTCCAGAAATAGGGGGCCCACAAGGGGTATTTATAGGACAGGAAAGACCCTGGGTGAAAAATCAAAGAGGGCGTCCAAGTCACCTGCATGACCATTGGGTAGTGTGCATGTATACTTGAGTGACCTTGATGGAACTTTCACGACCCAAGTGTAAATGAATCTTTGTTCATGCCTTTTTCAATTTTTGATGTTTCTTCAAAGGATGAATCACTTTGTAATTTAGGTATTTCCCTTTTTCAGTCGTTAGAATCTATGATGGAATGTAGATTCAACAAAAGTCCCCCCTCAGAGTTGGATCCGGAGAGAGAAGAGGATTTCAATCTGAGGAAAAAAGAGAAACTAGGGGTCATTGTGGTTATTTTTAGTTTAAAGTCATTTATATCGGTCATAAAATGGCTAATGTTATGGTCGAAATAGCTTTGAATGAATGTATTAACATTGACTCAATTCCTTGTTAATTTATCTAAAAACATATTAAAAATTTCAAGTATAAGGGAAAATATGTAAACGATGACTTAAGAAATTTTTAACTTGAGGAATGGTATGAAAAATGGATTAAAGTCATTAGAAGAATTTGTTCCCATGAATGGAGTTACCACTATTTAACAAACCCGTTAGGGGGTTGAATTATGCAGGGCCACCTAAGGGAATTGGTTGCATAGTCAAATAATAACATCTTTTGGGTGACAAGTCTATTATGTAGACTGCTTATGTAGGGCTGACTAAGGGCATGTGCTGCATAGTCAAGAAAAATAACTCTCATAAATTTACTTTTCTATTTATAAAATTCCAGTGGAAGTTTATGGGGATTAAAATTTTTTAAAGCATAGAGTTTGTTATATGGAGAGAGGTAATTGAATAAGGAGAAGATATTTCCAAACATGATTATCTAAGAACTATATGAATGTCACTCCTACAAAGGTCTGGCCCAAATGTAGTGAAGAAAAATATAAACCATAGACTTGAATACTTTCTGATCATGAAAAAGAGTATGGGACAAATACGTTAAGGATGGCCATTTTTTGCAGATCCCTACATATTGTAATTAAGACAACTAAGGAAAAAAGATATTTTCTTCCCAAGAATGAAGTAATCATTATTTAAAAAACCCATTAGGGGGTTGAATTATGCAGGGCCATCTAAGGGAATTGACTTCATAGTCAAATAATAGCATCTTTTGGCTGACACTTCTGTTATGTTGGCTGTTTATGCAAGGCCGCCTAAGGGAATGTGCTGCATGGTCAGGCAAAAGAACTCTCATAAATTGGACATTTTGTGACCAGTGGTCAAGAAAAGTGTTATGGAGATATGGAAGTATTTAAGGATAGGATTATGACACATGAAAATGGGTATTTTTAAATGCATGAAAGAGATACATGGATCAATTCTAACCATAATCATGTTGTGGCTGGGTCCTGAAATGAGATGTTGGACTTCACTATGTATCCCATAAGGATGGGAATCAAGCCATATGTTTTTCTTGAAATACACTTTAATATCATGTGGGATGAAAGTATGTGAAATCTTAGTTTAGGGTCATAGAACTCGAACCAAAATAATAAATACACAGTGTGTGTCTTCACAAGGACTTTTCAGCTAGGGTACTGAAAGAAAATTTAGAGTTAGGCCCAAATACATGGTGCTGGATTCGAGGGATGCTCGAATGTTCCTATGTATCCCATAAGAATGGGAATAAAGCCGCACATAGTTATTGAAATACCCTCTATTAGGATTTGGTTCATATAAGTGAAGGGTGAAGGGGACTTTAGAGCAATGATGGTTTGACACAAGATAAAAGGATCAGGCATTTCCATTTATGCACATAGTCTTTAGAATATAACATGATTGGAGATCAATTTAAATAATGATTCTCTATCAGGTGAGGGTATAAATGAATGTTGTAGTTTATTGTCATACATGAAAAAAGTTGTGTACAGTTTAATGTCATGTAGCGAGGACAAAGGTGAACCAATGTGAAGAGATTGATTTTGGGGGTGGAATCACAAATCAACATCGTATGAGATGGAGGTGAACCGATGTGGAGAGATTGGTTTTGGGATTGAACATCAGGAGGTTGCCTACGTACCCAGCCTAGAAGGAAAGGATAAAAGTCTGCGTAGTTCAATTAAAGAATGAATCATTGATCACGTTTTTCATTGGAACAACGACCTAAAAATGGCGGTGGGACTTACGCATGGTTAGCGTCCCGGAGAGGGTGTTATGGTTGATGTTTACTCTAAACTCATGTGTGTCATACTCATTGTGAGAAAAAACAGGTAGCAACAACCTTAACGATGCACAGTTTAATGTCATGTAGGACATATGAAGGGACTATGCAGTTTAAAGTCTTGCATTGAGGACTATTGGTGTTGCATAGATTAGTGTCATGTAGCAGGGTCAAAATACAGTTTAATGTCATGTAGGAAACATATAGGGACATATTTTAACATCATTTTTGACATAATGGTGATGTACATTTTAGCATCTTGTAGCTAAGAAGATGAGGACAATACAATTTAACATCATGTTGGAAGAAGGGGGGACTGTGCAGTTTAATGTCATGCAGTAAGAACAAAAGAGGACACAATTTAATGTCATGTTGGATGTATTGAGGACTTTTTCATAGTTTAACGTTTTGTTGGATATAAGGGACTTATATACAGATTAGTGTCACGTATCTAGGATGTCATAGTTTTATGTCACGATGGACGTAAGTGCGAACAGTATCAGGTAATATGCATGGACTGGGGATGGTGCAGTTTAACGTCTTGCTAGACGATAGAAAATTTTAATGTAATGTTGGACGACAAGGGTGAAAATAGTTTAACGTCATATGCATGTACTATTAAAGCCGCATTTTAATGTCTTGTTGGACGATTGTACAGCTTAACGACATGTTGGACGATATAGATGCAAATAGGTTAAGGTCATATGCATGGGCTATTGATGCTGCAGTTTAATGTCTTACTAGATGATAACACAGTTTAACATCATGTTGGATGATATGGATGCAAATTGTTTAAGTTCATATTCCTTGACCATTGATTCTATAGTTTAAGGTCTTGCTGGAGGATAGAAAATTTTAATGTCATGTTGGACGATATCACCATTTAACGTGATGTTGGACGATAGCATAGTTTACAGTCATGTTGGAGGATAGCACAATTTAACGTCATGTTGGACGATATCACAGTTTAACGTCATGTTGGACGATAGCACAATTTAACGTCATGATGGACGATAGCAATGTTTAACATCATTTTAGACGATAGCACAGTTTAACGTCTTGCTGGATGATAGCACTGTTTAATGTCATGTTGAATGATAGAACATTTTAGCATCATGTTGGATGATTGAACAATTTAACATCATGTTGGATGATAGCACAGTTTAACATCGTGTTGGATGAAATCATTTGCATTATAAAAAATACTTCATCAGAGATATATCATTTGTTGGAGTAGTGATGAGTTCTACATCCATTGATATTAATGAATAATCTCCATTTGAGTACTCATTATGTATTGAATAAGGTCTTTCCCATTTTTGGCTCCAGCTTGGGTGGTTTCTTTACTAGTATCATTGGAGTTCAAAGAACCAATACAAATTCTCCTTGAACGAATGAAAGAAGACGAGCTTTTTTGTTGAAAGCTCGTGCAATTCGATTCAGATAGACTTCTATGTGGTGCAGGGTGCATAATATTTTCTCATCTAACCATTCCAATTCATCCAATCCCTTTTGATAATTTTTATATGTGGATGACTGATCACAAATGGCTACTCTGAGCGAGGGTAACTAACCCTCAATGGGCAAGACTGCATCTATTCCATATACCAATGAATATAAAGTAGGCCACGTTGCAGTGCGAGTGGTGGTTCTATAAGCCCATAAATCATGAAATATTTTATCAAGCCATGATTTATTATCTTTATCTACCATCTCTTGCCGAATGTTTGAAAGAGTTTTGTTGAAATCATCTATCTATCCATTGGCTGCTGCATGATACTGAGATGAATGATTGGATTTTATGTTGTATTCTTGATACAACTACCTCACCATGGATGAACAGAAGTTGGTGCCATTGTCCATCAGTATGGTATGAGGGACAAAAAATCTAGTAATGATGTTTGACTTGATGAAGCTAAACATGAATTTAGAACTGACTTATTTGAGGTTTATTGCCTCTGCCCATTTAGAAAAGAAGTCAGTAGCAGTAAGAATGTACTTAAACTGCTTGGATGTAGCCAAAGGGTAAGGAACTACTACATCCATTCCCCATGTGGAAAATGGCCATGAGTATTTAGCTTTAATAAGAAACTCTAGGGGTTGATGAATAAAGTCGGCATGTACTTGGCATCAATTACACTTCTTGTGAAATAAACACAATCTTGTATCAATGAAGGCCAAAAGTATCCAAGCCTTCGATCATGATCAGATAGTTTATGTCCAGACTGAGGGGCACCACAAACTCCTTAATGCACTTCTTTCATGACAACAATTTTCTCTTCACCATCAATTCATCTGAAGAGGACTCCATCAAAACCACACCTATATAGAATTTTCTCTAGGTGATATGGGCTGTCATAAAGAGTGAAATTGACCAAATGTCGCCAGATTTGTCATTTCCTATGTTTATCCGGTGGAAATGTTCCATTTTGAAGGTATTCACTTATAGGTGTCATCCATATTGTAATATAACCATATGGTTCAGGAATGGGACTAATATCATTGATTTCCACTGTTCTGTTTTGAACATAAGGTGAAATTGTACGGCATTGGGCAATACTGGGGGTTATCTTGTCCCGATTTGGATCAGCCAGATCTGTGGCTATATTAGCCAGTCCATCAGCTTGGGAATTTTGTGATCTGAGGACATAAGAAAATGACTATTCCAAAAGAAATACCACCATTAACTCTCTGACGTAATCAAACAAGGGGATTAGTTATTTTATTTCTGATGGCATACTCCCCATTGACTTGTTTGATATCCAGGTCTAAATCACCATTCACCTTTAATTGATTCACTTGTTCTTGAAGAGCCAACTCCAATCCTACGATGAGAGCTTGGTATTCCTATTCATTATTTGTACCGCCTCCAAACCATGAGAAGGAATAAGGTAACACTTCCTTTTCTAGAGAAATGAGCACAATTCCTAACCCAACTTTATTAAATTTAGGATTTTCCATTTTCCTCCATCTTGGACATATTGAAGAACCATCAATATACATTTCCCATGTTTGAAGACCATCTTAAATAAAGAATACTTCCTCATCAGGAAGTTCAATTTCTGAAGATGTATCTTCTACTGAAGGATGTTCATCAACGAAATCAGCCAGATCTTGGCTCATTATTTCCTTTTGAGACACATATTGAATATAAAATAGCTGTAAAATAACTACCCACCTTTCCAGACGTCCTGTAATCATTGGATGACTAAGGATGAATTTGAGAGGGTTTTTTCAAGATACCAATTGAACCTCATGATGTTTCAGTTATTGTATCAACTTCTAAACTGTAAAGATTAATGCTAGGCAGCACTTCTCAAAATTTGAGTATCAGGTTTTTTCTTCAAGCATAGTCCGACTGAGATATTAGAGGCTGTTTTCAGTCCCAGCATCATTATTCTGAGCAAGAAAGGGAGCCAATGATCTCTCTAGAGCTATAACATAGAGGATATGTGGTCATCCTTTAACATGTGGAATTAACACTAGTGGACTCAAGAGATACTTCTTGATAATATTGAATGATTCGTGACATACTTCAATCCACTTGTATATAATCCCATTCTTCATCAATTTGGTGAAGGGTAAACTTTTGCCTACCAAATTGGCAATGAAATGCCGAATATAGGCCAAGTGTACTTGATTTCATCTCAATTTCTTTAAATTTCAAGGAGGTGACATACAATGTTTTGACTTTTTCTTCTATGGATCTACCTCAATACCATGATGGCGTAAAAAAAAGCTGAGAAATTTTCTTGAGGTTACCGTAAATGCATATTTTTAGGGGTTCATCTTCAAATTATGTTGCCGAATTTTTTAGAATATTATTTCCAAATAAGCCAAGTGATTAGAACATTGTTTGGTTTTAACCACCAAATCATCCAAATAACATTCAACAAACTTCCCTAAAAAGGGTTTGATGATACGATGCATGGAATGCTGATATGTTGTCCCTGCATTCTTCAAGCCAAAGGACATTAATCGATATCAAACCACACAATGAAGGTATCTGAAGGCTGTAGGTTCTTCTTCTTATGGAGACATTCAGATTTGATAAAATCCAGAATATCCATCCATGATGTAAATTGCTTCATAGCACATTTTTTGCATCAATTAAAAGTTTTGTAATCGGAACTGGAAAATCATCCTTAGGACAATGCCGATTAAGATGTCTGTAATCAACGCAAACATTAATTTTTCTGTTCATATTTTTCATAAGTACAATATTAGCCAACCACTTGGGATATTGAACTTCTCTAACAAAGTTATATTTGATAACCTTATCCACTTCAGCTTCAATTTTGGAAGCATAGGTTGTGTATGTTCTTCTAGCGGCTTGTTTGAATCCATGATGTTCTTCTGGAAAACCCAAATGATGAGTGTCAACATCGGGATCATGCCCTGGAATCTATGTATATTTCCAAGAAAATATATCTCTATTTATCTTTAAAAACGAAACATACATCTCTTTCCCTTCAAGATTCATGGCCGCACTAATTAAAGTGGGGTGTGGGTCTTCTTTTGTACCCATATTTATTTCTCTGAGTTGGTCCACGGTGGTAGAGATACCCTCATCAAATTCTAGAGGAGCACCCTTAAGATCTTCCTTTTCTTCTTCAACATGTATTATTTCTTCTATTCCTAATTGCATAGTAGATGATGAAGTATAATTTCAATGATCAGAAGAGTTGTAAAAATTTGAACATCTTGAAGAAGAAGCATCCATTTCTGACCTGATTGATGATGAAGGGTCATCCTTGGGTAATATAGTGGAGATGATGGATTGATAATTGTCATCATCATTCACCTCTGACATTTCTATAACTTCTTCTGGCTTGACTGGGGAAGTATAGACTTGTTGGATTTCAGCGGATGAAATGAAGACATCACTATTTGAGCATTCAACATTTCATGGTGGATCTCCACTTTCTCCCATGCTCTATGGATTGATTGTCGTAATTGACATTAAAAAAGATTCCATAAGTGTATTTTGATTTGGGTCTATCCTATCAATTTGACTGATATGAAATACATAATCCCTACTCACATGTGTAAATGGGATTACTGTAATCTTTTCCAAACCATATGGAGCATTAACATTGGTAATCTTCCATGTTATGGATTTCTCCTTTATCTTCATGTGATATAATTCCGCATCAATTTATTGAGATTATGATGTCTTGAATGGGTACTTATCACCTTAAAATGTACCAATTTGACCATCAAAACAATATTTGAGACATTAATGGTATGATGAAGGGATAACCGCATGTTGATGTAGCCAGGGTCTTCCAAGAAAGATGTTGAAGGCTGAATCTTGATCAACCACCATGAAATCTGAATTGGATACAAGATCTCCAAACTGAGTTCTAAGTGTAATCTCGCCCAGTGGTTCTTGTTAATTTTTATGATATCCTTGTAACATCAAAGTAGAAGGAGACAAATCAGATTCTATGACGCCCAATCGACGAAATGTACAGATGGGGATGAGGTTGACTCATGAAGCATTATCAATGAAGACTCTTCAGACATATACACCATTGACCATGCTAGATAAGTAAAAAATTCTAATATTTCCATGCACAATATCATCTACATCTTCATCTGTGAAATATATCACTGCATGGAATTCTGCAAGATTATTCACTACATGGTAGACTTCAGCTGCAACAATTTTAGTTTCAAACTCCCGAGGACTCGACAAAGCCTCAATGAGTGCCTCCCGAAGATCTTTTGATAAATTTAAAGCATCCAAAGTTGATAAATTGGTCGGGACATGGGCCAAGTGTTTTAATACATCATACTTTTGATCCAAAGGTCAGTCTTTCCCAAGAGGAACATGTGGTTTCACAGGTGCCTTGGAAGCTGATGCTTTGGAAATTGATGCATCTTGTACTGGGATAGGAGTTGGTAAAACTCCTGGCATTGGAATATTAGACCGATTAGGTCTATTTACTTGCTGAGGAGAAGATGTTGAAACCACCAACCGATCTTCTAGAATAACTGTGTCAGGACTGAATCATCCTTGTGTGGAAGAGATTTCTTGTTCTTTTTGAGCTCATTGAAGGTCTCTACCATGATTTTCAACCAGATAGACAGTTCTAGTAGGGGTATAATTGTTATATTGGCCTCTGAATGATACATTTATTCCCCTATACTCTGAGCCTCTGGAACATCCTCTGATTCCTTTGTTTGATACGGGGAACCTAGGTTCATCGAGTTCGAAACTGTGATTGGCATAAGGATCTATGATGTGAATCATATTAACAGAAACGAAGAGTAACTCCTCATCCGATTAATACTCTTCCAGACTAGCCAATATATTCTATGACATTTGATGGGGCAGTGCCCATGGCATTGAAGTAGATGGCATAAAATCTACCAGAGTCAATGTGAACTTAGGCTTTGACACGATTTCATATTCTTCTGAATGTTCCACTTTCATTGAATTATGTCATTTCTTTGAGGATTTTCCCTCTGATGAAGAGGGTTTTTCTATGACATTCATAGCATAATACACAATTGGTTTCTTCAATTGTGTTCTCAAAATAGCACGATTTCAGTTGATTTTTTTTTTGAATATCAAATCATCATATTTTTGGGCATTTTTGTTCTTGACTTCTTGCCACTTTCCTTCCTCATCTAGATCTATAACATTAACACTGCTACCTGAGATGAAGAACCGTTCAGTTTGTCTTTTCCCAAGTCGACCATTTTTTGCAGGAGGTCCTTGAAAACAAATCACTCCTGAATGGGATTCCCCAACATCTGATGAAATGGGCAATAGTTGGGACGATCTTCATCTCCTTCCTTGTTTGGCCTCTTCGGCCTTGTAAATTGAACAAAATTATTTTCCAAAGAATAAATGATGTAACCAGGAACCTGTTCACTTCAAAAACATTATTCTTTTCTTTTCAGATCCTCAAATTGTTTCCATCATTGATCTCTTTGACAATCTCAATGAAACGACCTCTATTGTTGATGCTCAGGAGGCAGAGCCCTTCGAGAAGATGAAGTCCTTGAAGTAGAAGCAGGTAAAGGTTCTTGTTTAAGCATAACTATAGACGTTTTTTCTTTACACATTATCCTTTCTGGAGAAGATGAAATTACACGAGCTTTATCCTTAGTCTTCATAAGAGAATATTCAATCTGTTGAGCGATTGAATTAAGGATTTGAAACCCTCCTGTATATTTCACTGGGATCAACAACGAGCGTACTTCATAAAGTAAATTTTCCACACAGATCAGAAACAATTTTTTTTAGGGGTTCCTAAGCTCAGGGAATATGTTAACACATTCCAAAGAGAAATGAAATCTGAAACCCTCTCATTATCCCTTTTCTTATAGTTTTTAAGATAAATAACTGTTTTCTTTGGGAATGTTGAGATGAATTGAATAAGGAATCGTTAGAGGAGATCCTCATATCTGGTAATTGACCTTCATTTTATGTTTGTGTACCAGACAAAGTCAGGCCCTTGTAACGACTGTACAAAACACATGAGCTTAATTTCTTCCTGTTGTAGAGGGTTTCCCATCATAGTATCACAACAAGAAACAAAATATGTTAAGTGTTTCTCTGGGTCTCCCGAACCATTAATGATTGGGAATGTGGTTCTTGCAAAATTTGATGGGGGAAGAATTGAATCAACCCATTCAGTATAATCTCTCTTTTCTAGTTTAATTTGATCACACATTCCCTCCATGACTTCCAATTGAGATGTTAATGACTAAATAGTAGTTATTAACTTTTGAGAAACATCCAGTTGAGCTTAGACCTCAGCAGGTACAATGACTGGAGCTTGGACAGATGTGGTGGTTGGTACTGAGACTGATGGTAGCACCACCAATTATGGTTTCTCATGACCCGTAGTATTAGGCCTATGAGGGTGTATTGGTGGAGGAGGATATTCTTGATCCATCTCAGTAGTCGCAACAAATTCCCTTAACTTACTAACACCAGTACGCTTAGGAGGAAGACTACCCATAAGTGCTTCTGCATTCAACCTCCTCAATTAGTTCATTTCTTCTTCCTGTTGTGAAAATCCATTCTCTAATGAGAGTGAATGGCGTTCTCCTGAGGATGGTTATGTAACCTAATTCTTTCATTTCCCCTTATTGGACACCATTCGGAGAGGGGGAAGTGGGTTACATAAAGGATTACATAGATTCTGGGTAATCCTTTGATTTCATGTATGCACACCTTATACATTTGTGTCTGTGAATACAACCTCTTAAGAAGAAATCATTTAATTTAATCCTTCTGAGTGAGCCTCATCTGGGGGATTATAAAAAACAGAATTTATGACATTAATTTATGAATTACACATTGCATCTCTTTTATCGGAATTTCAGCGATATTGTCTTCTTCCTTATCCTTGTTGAGACACTTCCATTTGCAGATTTGATACCTCAGGAACATCCCGACGAACCATAATTTGGGAGGAATATTCTAGTAATTTTCCTCTTAGTTCCTCTTGTGGCTTCTTCCCTAATCGAGAGAATAATGACTTTCTTTGACGGAGAGGTTGAGGATTTAAAAAAGTTCTCAGCCCTGTGGACTGGGGTTGTTCCTGCTGTCACATGATGATGTCCTTGCTCCAAATGAGAGGCATGTTCAATATTATCATTTTCTTGATCCATGATTAATTCAACAGCTTGTTCTCTGTATTCCTGATTTTGAGAAGAACTAGTTGAGTCATGTTCTTGAGTGAGCCTTTGATTACAGACAATGCCAATTGGCTATGGCCGGCCCTGAGCAGTAACATTGAATGAGACCATTTTTGGTGGGCATTATTGACTGGAGAGTACACTGAAATGATGTTCCCCATGAACACCTCATCCCCTGATATGAATACCAAATGGGGAATTGGCAATTAACTGGCGCAAACTTCTTAGTGTGCCAAGGCATGAACACTGAAGGTATATCTGCTACTTTTCAGCCTTCAGATATTGAGAAACTGAGAGATATGCCATATAAATTTGGAATTGTAACCCTTCTATAAACATGACATGATTTTCATATTCATAATAAGATAATATTTTCTTTTTCTACTGACAAAGAGTTCTTCATATGTTAGGACGAATATCACGAATTCCATCTTATGTCAACATATTTGGAATTCCATACTAAGAATCAGCCAAAGGCCAAAACATATCTGGCTCATCACCTTTTTTCAGTTCGTTTTTCATGTTCAGTAATTCCTCCTTATCATATGATAAAGATTCTTCTACCGGTTTAGACCAAAGATGGTGCTTCTTTGTTTCTTCATCAAATTCAACAAGATAGGTAGAAAATTTAGTTATCAAACTAGATGATGCATGACTCAGGGGTGGTTTGGAGAAATAAATACACCCCAGGCTATCTTCTAATTGAAAAAGTATTTCACCTGCTAGCAGTAAAGCATCATCCCTGAATGTATTCACATTTGAAAGTTCCACAAGATAAGAGGTATTTCTCGTCACTACATTGTCTATTGGAGCATTTTCCAGGCATTGAGAATTAATAATACAGATAGAACGTTCGCAGCTAAATTCATTATCATGGGGAGGAACACCACAGTGGGTTACAGAAAAAGATGAAACATTTTTCTCCTTGGTCTTCTGGCCACACAGAGGGTTCTTTTGGCACTCCTTTGAAGATGAAACTTCAAGATTGACCGAACTGTCATGAAGCAAACCTTCATGAGGAAGTGTCTGATGCAGACCATTGGAATTAATGTTCCCAATATTGGGAACTAAGAGAGTAGAATATTGATTTGCAATAGATAATTTTCTGAGTGCATCAAGAACTCCAGCATCAAGTATGGCCTTATTACAGATTGGCTCTTGATTTCGTGACTATGCTGGGTGGGTCTTCTTCAATGACACCTTCTTACTCACTTTAGGAATCACTTTTTGAAGAAAGTTGTCATTGTGGGTAGGTGTATGTGCCTACTCAAGAGAAATGATCATATTAGGCTGATTATCTCCACTAAAATTAGGTGTATGTTTCAGTCTTGGTTGTCTGTATGATATGAGGGAGTATTCCCCACAACATTCTTGGACTGGAACATAGGTGTGTGTCTGTTCTGGAGTTAACTGTTGACGTGTCACTCCACTAGTAGGGATATATTTTCATTTTTCCCCTGTGATGATGTTGAAGCTATTATAATATCCTGGAAGGCATCCAGAATATGAGTAGAGATTTTCTTCTGCTCTTTCGGCATTAACATAATATTCTTAGTGACTTCAACTGCCAGAACTAGAATATAAGCCCATTTAGTGCTTGGAATAGGTATGTGTTCCTACTCCTATACTCCTTTTCCTGTCATTGAACTCCGAAAGTACTCAAGTGTGGGGGCATAGAGTTGAGTCTGCCTTTTATTTGTCATCAGAGCTTTCCGACTGACATCTTAGAATGCTACCATATGAGACTATTGATAGTCTTGATCAATACTAGATGGTGTATGTGCCTGTTGATTACACTCCGCTGAACGTGGTTGATGGCCTTCCTTCAATAATGATAGACGAGGCTCCTGGGAGGATTGACGAGTGTAAGCAGGTGTATGTGCCTTCTTAGTAGTTGTCATCAAATTGGGATGGAAGGCTCCAACGTATGTAGTAAGAAAATCATACTAACTAGCTGATGACTTATAAATAGGTGTATGTTCATATCTATAGTACCCCACTAGAATTTCCTAGTGGAATTGGAGTGTTGCTTCTAGACGAGTCTACTGGACTGAGAAATTAAAATGGACGACTGTCTGTGCCCGCTCGTTGCTTGCCACCAAGTTAGGTTGGTGGACTTCTCTGGAATTGGCAGAGATAACTACCTAATCACTATTAATTAGTCATCAACTCTGGTGGTTCATCTTGCCTACTATGGTTCAAGGAACCTGAGCCGAACGCCTAGAGACAACACCCTCATCATGTTGAGGGCGCACTTCTGCACGAGTGTGGTGGCGATTGTTGGAGGGAGCCCTCAGGAAGGACTAATGTTTCCTTGAGTGAAGGCCCTGAGGGACCTGCTCATTCACTGTCCCAGAATATGGGAGTGAATCGTTGTTGCGTTCCATGGATAACGACCCGAAACGTTTAGAGACGGACATTAGCACAGCCTGCTTCTTGATCGTTGGTCGTCATTGTCCTAATGACCAGGGTGAATTATTGACTTGGAGGGATTTTCTAGTGGCCTACAGAGTCAGAATTGTATCTTTTTGACGTTACTCTTTAACCAGTGAATTTGATACCCACCGTTGAAGACACTGTTTTGGTGATTTCATCCTCAGATCGGACGACGATCTAGTAGGAGTAGCAGTAGATGCATTCATAGTAGTGGTTTTCACAGGCATGAATTTAAGAGAGGCCATTTTTGTAATGTAGAAAATATTGGAAAAGATTTCCTATTTGATATAAAAAGACATAATCAACATACATTCTGATACTATATCTTTTGGATGAGAACATTTGTTATTGATTTCTTTTTTGGCCCTCTTACTGAGTTAAAATAGGGGCCTAACAAAATAAGTCAAACATCAATTTAACATGGTTAAGGATTCACGTCAGGTTCACCATTTTTTGTTTCCTATGGAAATGGGGTGGACCTCATTTATTTATGGTTCAAACATTCCAAGCCATTTCTAATGGGTTTTTTCATAGAACCGGAAACATCCAATGATTCCATATCCATTTGGACCTACTTTCCAAAGGTAGGTGCTCATTAGTTGTGAACTGATGAGACATAAGAATTTTCATTGGTTGAGAAGATGGGAGTTCAGAATCATCACACCTTTTTTGGGGTAATTATTGTCTACTCTTGGACTCTATATATTTATGTTATGTTCCTGAATCCTTATTACATTACCAAGTATGAAAATGATATTTCCTTTAGATCTGACAATCTATGATTAGTATGTATGAGATTTAGAGAATATTTTATATGTATTCGAGGTTCTTCATTGATAAAAAATCATTTGTATTTGTTTTAGATTCTTGGTCAATGGTATCCTTCGACACATTATATAGAAATCTCTTGGTTATTATGATATCCATACAGGTATTAAAGATACTTAGAGGGAAACATGATGTTTATTTTCATTCAGAAGGACATAGATTATTTCATAGTTGGGAACGTACCCAAAGATGGGCTACCTAGGTATCCTTTGTTTTGGAAAAGGAATCAGAACCCAGGTAGTTCGAGTAAAGATGTATGAGGTTTATGCATGTTCGATGGATCAAAGAAAAATGTAATAATTACTTTTACACTCTAAGCTCATGTGAGTCATACACAGTGTGAGAAACAAGAGGTATTGGTAAAACCAAACAATTGTGCCACTAAAGATGAAATTATAAAAAATGATGTGGTTATTATGTATGTATGGCTACCCAGATAGATGATTATTTTGATTTACTTCAGGGAAGAAACCCGGGAACAATTTCCATTAAGGTATATGGAGATTTGGATACTCTACCTTGGGGTTAATTGCTTTGGAGGATGCCTAAATTAGGAGTGGACTTATGATTGGGTTTTACTCAGGATAAGGAAGCCCAATTCAAAATGTAAATTAAGACTGGTTAAGAGAAATTATGATGGGTTCTTAATCATAAAGAAGATGCCTAGGTTAAATGGATTTATTACAGGGGATTACTCCTAAAAAGGAAGCCCATGTTAAGGGAATTTGGATTTTGGGAACTTGGGGCTTACTCCTAAGGTGGATGCCCATATTAAAAGAATTACAGTTAGGACTTACTCCTGAGGAGGATTCCCAAAATTAAGGGGACATAAAAACCGGGGTTCACTCTTGAAAAGGAGGAACATGTTAGGGGACATGGGGCATACTCCAGAGGAGGATGACCAAATTTGGGATTTTGATATTGAGGCATACTTCTAAAAATGAGGCCCATTTGTTAAGGAGACTTGAGTCTTTGGACTTATTCTTGAGAAGGAGGCCTAACTTAATTAAATTTATGAGTGGGGAATACTCTTGAATATGATACCCAATTTAGAGTAATTATGACTACGAGTTAGACTTGAAAAGGAGGCCCATAATTAAGGGGACTTGGGGATTACTCCTGAAAAGGAGGCCCAGATTAATGGTTCTCTCATCTTAAAGGATGAGTTTGAATGAATGAAATCTCTAGCCTTAGTGACATAAATATTTGTAATTCACTAGGTTTTTAGAGATATTCTACATAATTCCTTTCATATAAAGAAGCCAACAAGGAATCCATGCCAAAAGAATTGACTTTAAAGAAGTTTTTGAAGGCTATATATTGAATAGGATAGGTGGATAGGCACAAGAGAGGTGAAATATGTAGCATAGGATCCCAAAAAAATGTGGGAGCGTTGGTCCTGCATGGGTGCGCATGTTCCGGTCACGCAAGTATACTTGTGTGACACATGGTTACTTGCACAAAGTTAAACCCTTAGGGTAATACTTGGGAGAGACTTGGCTCAAGCCCTTAGTACAATCCCTAGAGGCTTCCAGAAAATAGGCACCATGTTCTGTTGAAGGGGTAAGAAGGCATGAAAGAGTGGCCATTTCCCGTAAGGTCTGGCCATATAGGCGCGCATGTGTTAATAAGTTTCAACACTTAGGCTGTGTTTCCCCTGTTAAGACATTCCATTCTTGGTAATAAATTACCTTATAAGTGTTCGGAAGACTTCTAGAAGAGACTTGGGAGACCAGAGCTTGAATATGAGTTTTGTAATTTTTCCGTCCCGAAATGGGGGGCCCACGTGGGGTATTTATTGGATAGGGAAGACCCTGGGTGAAAAATCAAAGAATGCGCGCAAGTCACCTATGCGACCATTGGGAGGCACACTAGTATACTTTGGCGACCTTGGTGGAACTTGTGCGACCCTAGTGCAAATGAATCTTTGTTCATGCCTTTGCCAATTTTTAATGTTTCTTCAAAGGATGAATCACTTTTTACATTATTTATTTCCCTTTTTCAGTCATTATACACTATGAAGGAAAGTATCATCAACATACATGGATAATAAATATGTTCTGGTAGGTATTTATATAAAAAAACCCTGATTAATAATGATATTATGAAATTAACTCTTACCTTGTGTCCGATAGAACCGTTCATTCTTTAATCGACAGAATAAAAAAATAAAGTTATTTTATACCTGATTTAGAACCCTTTTAAAATTTATTATTACTTTTATATCACATCATAGTACATTATAAACATTACGAAATCATTTATGTTAATAACAGTCGTTTTGTTGATATTTGGTAATTGAATCAAATGTAAACTTCTTATTATTACATGTTGTCCATGTGGTAAAAGTAATTTATATCGATAATGATATTCATGATATAGGTATCATATATATATATATATTATATATCAATTATATATATGTATTTATGACAATACATATCATTTGAAGATAAAAAATGAAATGCACCATTAATTGAGACGGTAAGTCGTACGTACGCATGAACGCTACATTCATTTTTATTTTGTATTTTAATGGAAATAAAACATAATGATAAATAGGTATAATATATTTCCTGAATAATATTGTATATAATATAATTAACTCTATCCTTTATACAACTTTCATAAGGCATTAACGAGTCATATCATTTTGAAGGGGCGGTAGTCCACACTTCCTCAATTGAAATTATCGTGTTTACCCATAATGGAAACCATAAAATTATTCTCTAAATGGAAAATAAGAATAATTAAAACCTAAACCAAATATATATCATATATAAATATAGTTCCATCATAATGGCCACCGTGAGAGGTGGTAGAATATAAATGAACAATCATCATTTCGTGAGGCATAGTTTTCCATCCAGAGAAATAATGTGTTCATTAACCATTAGATAGAGGAGTCTGTAAGTGTAGTTTTAATACTTCTCATAACAACATCATAATATATTGAGTATACAGTTTCTGTTATTAAATAAATTAATAAAAAAATTAATGGTTATGAGATGTTAAATAATAGAAAACATGTTAAGAGAAAATTTTACATTTAATTTGTGCAAATCTATTTGTTATGCACAAAAAGGACTTCTTGAAGTGTCTTCTAATTAAGTTAAGGCTTATAGGTTACATAGGGGAATATTTAGAGCTTATTTGGGTAGGGTTTTGATGAGACAAGGGTCTTGAGAGTAGTGATTAATATGATAAAATTGGTTTCTTTTTATAAGGGAGAGGAGGGGCTCATTAAAAATATATGAAAATGTTATTTTATTATAAACATATCTTCAGTTTCAAATGGTCTGAAACAAATTAATGTCAAAGAAATGATTACTCATGTTCGAAAAAAAATCATGTAATGAAAATTGTACAGGTTTTGGATACTTTTTAAATATTAATACTCTTATTTATTTAAATTTTTTATTAATGAGGTGAATACTACTTCATTATACTGTTATAAATAATAGAATTTATATGATGTATAAAAATTATAAAAAAATACGATAATGTAGGAAATATTTTTATCATTCCAATGAATATTTATAATCTAAAATATGACTTAAATAACCCCTTGTAAAAAATTATATACTAAAAGATATTGGTTATTGTCATTTTTGTCTTTACATTATGTTAATTAAAATAAAGTGTCATTATCACTCTTAAGTGGCTCTATGGGGTCCAAAAAATAACCCAAGAATGACAATGTTCATCGATGACTCATTCAATAAGTTTATAAGAAGTGTTACGGTAATTTTGAATTAATATAATATTATTTTTAACTTAATTTCCCAATTTACCTTTAACCGCGGTAAATAAAAGTCAAAAGTATCTATTCACCAATAGTTATTTTAATCTTATATTACCACATTTTATTTACTAATAACAACCACGTATGTCAGATTTTCGAAATTCAATTCACAGAAGTGGTAATGTTTCATTTCAATGAAAAAGTCAGTTTTTAACTACTACTAAGTGGTTTTATAATTCCTCAAAAATTGATGTCTTTTAGTAAAATTTCAAAAAAATCAGCCTAAGCTATATTCAATATTCATAAATCAAAAAGGATGTCTACTTTAAAAAATTCAGAACATATAATTTGAATTAATTAATTTAAAATTAATTTCTGTTGTCAATACAAATAGCATGTTTTTAAGAAACAATAACTATCAAAACATTGACCCTAGTTTTTGTATAATTTCAAAGTGAAATTAATTAAAATGAAATATATTAGATTAAATGGTTAAAATATAATATAATTATACTTCCATACCATTCAGATTTATAATTTAACACTCGAAATTATTTTGATTTAAAAAGTTGTTTTCAATTAATATTTAGTATTTTTCATTATTCACCCAAATATGAATGATATCAGCAAAACACCAAAATTATATTGAAATTAAATTTTTATGTCTCTATTCTAAATAAAATGTTTATTTTTTCAAATTTAATATATAAAAGTGTCAATAATTTTATTTAAAAAGGGTTCGCCATTAAAATGTTGTAAAACATAATTTTTTAAAAAATTCTTCTTTCATCAAAAAAATTTAATTTGTCCTTATATTATGTCTTAAAAACACAAAATATGAAAGATAAAATTATATGGGATATATATAAAATTAAAAATGTGGTTATTATTACTAATAATTTCTTTTTAAATGGCTAGTTTGATAGGTCGTGGTGCGCTTGAACTCGGTGTTACGTACATCACACGCTATTGTATTATTTAATGAGAAACATATTGTGGAAGCTTAGAGTGTTAAAAAACATGTTTAATAAATTAATCATATAAACACAATCACCAAAACTAACTATCAATTTGAATGAAAGACAGTTTTATGTTTTAGCAATTATAAGCACCGAAAATAGATAAAACACAATACAACAAAGAAATACAGGGCATGGAGGAGTTAATCTAGAGGTTTAGTCTCAAGCCGATACGTAATCCTCTATACCTGGAGATCACCTGCCACCAAGCAGTTTACATTAAAAATTAACATGATACATAGACTATATCAGGCATTACGGTAGTTTTTAAAAACATTCTAGGGATCACACACTCTACCACAGTTCTTCATGGGAAAAACACACAATACATACCACATATGGTCTCTTCCACGGTTATACATGGGAAACAAGATGTAATTTATGTATGATGTGAGGATATTCAGTATCCACCAGTTCAAGAACATGAGACGGTGTGTGAAACAGAAATACACACACTTCTAATAAATGTGAAATGACATAACATAGTAGAGCTGTGATCTGAGTTTTTGAAGCTCTATGTGTTTGCAGTTCATCCCTTGAATCCATGGAGTGAAGAATTTAATATTTGAGTCTTTATCAAGAATTTTTCTCCATAATAGAGTGTCACAAATCCAGGTTCTATTTTTAAGGAATTGAGTGTTATGCTTCTTGTGTTGATTGAGATTTGATAAGACACATAAGGAAGCCTTGAAATTGTTCCCCCGAAATAATCTTCTTGAAGTTCTTGTGTCCACTATGAAAGTGCTCGAATGGTACTTCATTGTTCCCCAATATGTTCATCTCCCACATTCCACTTTTTTAACTTCTAGAATTCAACTCTTTTATTATTTATCTATAGCCCTTCTATTTTTTATATTTGAGGTCTGTTAATTGGAATAATTACATCACGTGTAATCTATCTCGTACCTCATATTGTCCCCAGATACTGTCTATTGATATGTTTACAATTATCATTAATTAATGTTAGAAGCATTAAATTTCTCTAATATGACCTCTTGAATAATCATAAGAATTTGAAAAATTATGGAGTAGAATATTTTGTTAGAATGGTAATGGTAGCCTTCACAACGGTAGGTTTCAAGAGTATGTGAACATCGTAAACATTCGTCGGTACACATTCCAATAGTATCCTTCCATCAATAACTTTCCATTAGCATACTTTCAAATGGTAACCTCCAGTGGTAACCATTCCTATGGTATCCCTCAGTGGTAACTATTCCCACAGTAGCCTTTTATCAGTGTACTTGCAACGGTGACCTTACATCAGTGACCTTTCAACGGTTCCCATGCATTAGTGACCTTGCAATGGTAACCATCCATCGGTGACCATGCATCGGTGTCCTTGCAATGGTGACCTTTTAATCAATGACCTTGCAATGATATCCTTGCATCAGTGACCATGCATTAGTTACCATTAAATGGTGACTATGAAACATTGAACTTTTCATTGGTGAACTTTTCACTTAATGAAGTTTTACGTTGTGAGGAGAAGCAGGAGAGCATTGAGATTAAAAGTATATAGTTAATACATAGAAATAAACAAGATTTTCTTATAAATGATTATCATGTAAGAGAAACATGATTATTTACATAAATGAAACATGATTTGGGATTATCAAAACAGGTGAGTCCATTAATCTCCCCATTTTTTGATAATAAAAAATTATGTTAGTCATTTCTAAATTATGGTTAGGAACATTTTATAATATCATTAGAGGTGTTTATTCATAAAATTGAACCATATTTATTGGGAAAAAGTAGATGGAATATATTTGAATGAATTCCAGTTGACATAAATATGTCTTCCCCTTTCGGTATCTTTGAGGGTCAGGTTTAAATATTTCTCCCCCTTTGTGATTAATAAAATTAAATGAGGACAAAAAACAAATGAGGATTTTAAAGTAATAAATCAAAAAAAATAATACACAAATAATTTACAAATATCCATATTAACTAAGATATCCCATAGTCAATCTACTTTAAGGATGGCCAGGATAGTGTTGTCTTCAGGATTTGAGGAGGCAGGTTTTGAAGATGGAGGTATAGGCGATGTGATAGCAGTCAGTAGGGTTTGAGGAGCTACAATAAAAGCATCTGAAGACCTGTAGTGCGTAGATCATTATGAAATCATAGGGGCCAATCTTCTGATGGCCCGTGTATGAATCATCATTGGTGCAACATTGGTAGATCCTTAAGTAGCTGAGGTAAAAGGAAAGGTTAGAGGAACAATAATGGGAGTGCAGTCCTCATGGAGGAATGGTAAGAGAATATTTCTGAAATCCATAATAATAATTCGTTATCTATCCATGGAAGAGATAAAATCATCCTTATTTTCCATGAATTTTTCCTAGGTATGAGTCAAATATCTTATCCTAATAACCTGATCCTTAAACAATTGAGTGAAAGGTTGAATCATCAAGTTCTCCCACAACAACATGAATTGAAAATCCATCTAATTCTTAGTATATATCCTTTGTAGTAGAAATCAACTTTATCTTTATTCGAATTATGTTCTTGAAAACTTCCCCCAAAAAAATTATCACATGATCATGAATTTCTAGGGTAGTGGAAATAACATGAGTCAAAGACTATGGATCTGAGGTACTGGTAGTGGAGAAGTTCTCAACATCTTCGATAACAATCGACCTGAAGGCTACTAGATCATCATAAAAAGAGGCTCATGATGAAGCAGATGCACGCAGATGTGCCATAGTGAATGCCACTATCTCTTTAAATGATTTAGGCATCCCAGTGATCAGCCTCCACACATCATCATCTTAGCCACTAACATGGGTATCCATTGACTTCATAAAGACCTCAAACACAGTTACCATTTGTTGAACCACACATTTAACACATCGAAGAACTTTTTCCACCTGAACCATTGAAATAATGTATGAGTCTAATCTGGAAAAAGATTGCTTCATTGATTCTATAGAATCTGCCAATGTTATGATATGATTCTGATAGTCCATTAACTCCCCAATGAAGAGGTATTGAGAGGTAGAAACTATCATTTCCATAGTGGATGTGACATCTTCTGGAATGTGAATAATATCCCTCTTTAATCCATTAAATATCTCATTCAGTTGGATCTTCAGATCTGATTTCAGTGATTCCAAATCATCCTTCCTCAAATAGTCACATGGAAATAGATCCACTAGTTCTACAATAGTAGTTTCCGAAATAGTAGGAATTAGAGGAATTGCGATAGGTGGGTCTTCATTAGAGTCTCCATAATCTATGCCTAAGGACACAAATCTTGGTTATTCAGACCAATCCTCTATTCTAAGTGCTACAGAAACTGAACCTGTGGCAAGAGGTTCCTCCCCCTCACTTGGATCATTCATCTGATCAAACTCATTCATCTCTGTTGTACCTCCTTGATAAAATGCATCCACATAAGGTCCCACTTCCACTTCATCCAGAGAATCTTCAACAACTTCTAAAAAAATCCCAACTTCAACTTAATTAGAAACATATTCATCTAAACCTTCAACCATTTCTAGATTATCTGTTAAGGGATGAAATCTAAAAAATACCTCCAAATTTGTATCAGAAGTTATCTCGATGTCATCATGTCCAGATTTAGTGTCTTAATCCTCATATGAGGTCTCTCTAGTGTCTCATAAGACATTTTTTTCACCTTCTTCTTCATTGGTCTCAACATAATCACTGCCCCTTAGGACTTTATACCTTCTAGTCAATCTCATTGGTGGACTAGGCTCACAAAAGGACATAGTATTATAACATGGATTAAAGGGAAGGTATGGGTCACTCCTGTCATCTATAGGGGAATCCTATCTTGTAGGAACAACAACATCTTCTCCTTCATCATCTGAAAATGCAGGGTCTACATCACTAGGCTTTAGCCCAGTATCTCTATTATCCTTAGTCATAGAAGGATGAGTGACAAGGTTAATTTATTTATATACCACATCCTCATCATGTATCCATTTTCATGGCCAGGGGTTCCAATTCATCTTCATCAACTTGAAAATTACCTTTGTAATGTAGAAATTTTCCCTTACTACAACTGTTTCCTCTTTATCTCTAGCAACTCCTTTGACCTTCGTCTTCAAGGATATCATTCTAGCATGAAATAAGTCATTTGATTTGTTACTTGGCATTGTCATATCCTCTATTTGAATCGTCAACATTATATACATGTTTATCTTATTTCTATGATTAAATTGATATTATAGAAATACATCCTGAAATTGCAATGTATAAAAGTCCTCTCACCTAGGACTCAAGACTTGCTGGACAAACATAAATAGTATCATGTCGTATCCTTCAATATTAATAGAAATTACTTTCCTATGGATCTCACGCCATGTTATATCAGCTAAGGATTCTTCATAACAGAAGTACAAAGTACTGGGAGTCACCACTGCAGAGAAGTAATCATAAATCCATTCATGTGGTACTCTCACACACTCGATCCATTCATCCAGGAAAAAACTCACACTCAATCCATTCACTCTTGAAGACATTCTTTTCTCATCCTCACTTTGTTCGAATATCAACAACTCAAAATTCTCCTTCACTAACATTGGGTAATAGGGTCCATTGCTGTTTTCAAAGCATTCAACCCAACCTTTTTCTTCTAGTGCATTCTTCACTAAAGATCTTCTCTTTAGAAACCATTCGAAACAGATCTCTTTTCCAAATATGATTTCCCTCTTCGGAATATTAGGGTTGATTGGTTTTTCCACAACCTTGTTTCCATTAATCAACACATCTTGAGGTGTTCTTAGATTTAACCATCCCCTTCATCCCTGAATAATGGTCTCTTCACTATTTCCACACTATCTATGGTGGTTAGAGGGTTTCAAAAGAGGGTTAGGTTTTGAAGTTAGGGAGAAAAATATTAGGGAGAGAGTTTGAGGTGTATCAAAATGTGGTATGTGATTTAATTTTATTACATAGGGATAAAAACAATTAGATAAAAGAAATAAGTAATGTAGAAAACAGTTTAGATTCCTGCAGAGAAAAAATTAGGTCCCAAAAACATCGACTATTGGTAAGGTAACAATAGTGAGGTTCCTAATAGTGAGGTCCAATGGTGAGGATTCTAATAGTGAGTTTTCTAATGATGAGGTTCATATCGGTGATGTTCTTAACGGTGAGGATCGAAATGGCGATGTTTCTAACAGGGAGGCATCTAATGGTGAGGTTCCTAACAATAAGGTTTCTAATGGTGAGGTTACTATCAGTGAGGTTTCCAATGCTACGGTTTCTTATGGTGATGTTCTTATTGGTGATGTTTCTAATAGAGATGATACTATAAGTGAAATTTCTATCTATGAGGTTCCTATTAGGGAGGTTTCAAACAATGAGGTTCCTATCGGTGAGGTTCATATCGGTGACAATCCTATCAGTGAGGATTCTAATGGTGAGGTTACTATCGGTGAGGTTTCTATAGGTGAGGTTCCATTATGTGATGTTTATAACGGTGAGGTTCTTATTGGTGACGTTTCTATCAGTGAGGTTCTTATCAATTATGTTTATAATGGTAAGGATTCTAATGCCTAATTTTTTTATCATACCTACCTCTTGTTTGATGTAATTTATACTCTCATAATTCAAAGTCTTTTTGAATATATCATCCAATTGGTTGTCAGTACCAATGAATTCAAGAGTTATATCATCGCTTTGATTATGATATCTCAAAAAGTGATGAATCACATCAATGTTCTTTGTACTAGCATGAGATACTAGATTTTAAGATATATTAATAGCACTTGTTTTATCACAATTTATATAGACATGTTTTATTTGATATCCATAGTCTAGTAAAGTGTGTTTCATCCACATTATTTAGGCATAACAACTCCCAGTATCAATATATTCATCTTTAGTAGTAGATAATGCAATATAATTATAGTTCATACTACACCATGATACTAGTGATATGCCTAAAATGTGAAAGGTTATATAGGTTCTCTTTATATCTAGATTTCTACAAGAAAAAATCAGCATCTGAATAACATATTAAATTAAATGATTTTTTTTTCTTGGGTAAAACATCTCTAAGTTTGAAGTATACTGTAATATTTAAAAATATTTTCAACAAAAGTTAAATGATACTCATTTGGATGGAAATTAATGTGTATACACCTATATACAGTAAACATAATATCAAGTTTGCTAGTAGTAAGATAGGGAACATTTCTAATCATAACACTATTATAGTTTTGATCCAAAAGTTTACCAGTTCCATCAGCATCCAACTTACAGGTGGTACTCATGGGTGTATCACTGCATTTATTGTAGTCCAAACCAAAACATTTCAAAAGATAATTTGCATATTTACAATGATTTAAAATAATAAATTTTTTATTTTGAAAAATTTTAAATCCATGGAAAAATTTATGTTCCACCATTAAACTCATTTCAAATTCATCTTGCATCATTTTTGAAAAATCATTACATAAAAAACTATAGAGGATATAAAAATATTGTCATCTACATAAATCTATACTATTAAGACATATTTGGAATTACTTTTAATATAAATAGTAGGATCCACTATTCCTTTAGAAAAACCATTTGAAATAATGAATAAACTACGTCTATTATACCAAGCTCTTGGATCTTGTTTCTAACCATATAGTTCTTTTGAAAGTTTAAATATGTGATATGAAAAATTCTTATTGGTAAAACAAGGGGGATGTTCAACAAATACATCCTCAACTATGTACCCATTTAAAAACACACTTTTGACATCCCTTTGATATAGTTTGAAATTCAGATGAGTTGAATAAGGAAGTAGTATCATAATTTAATCTAATCTAGCTATAGGTGTAATGGTTTACTAATAATCTATTCCTTCTTCATAACTATATCCTTGTTCAACTAGTGAAGACTTATTTTAAACTATGATTCTAGATTCATCAACATTATTTCTAAACACCCATTTAGTTCCTATGGACAACGTGTCGTTAGTTGATTCGACTAATTCCCATACGATATTTCATTAAAAATTATTTAATTATTCTTGGATATATATCACCCAAAATTCATCATTGATTGTATAATCAATATTTTTAGGTTCAAACTATGATGGAAAGGCTTGATGTTCATCCTGGTTTCTCAGAGAAGCACTAGTTTTTGGTCATCTATTTAAATCACCTACTATAACATCTAAAGGATGATTCTTGGGATTTCTAATACAACTAGATTGAGTTGAACTAGGCTTCCATTTAATTCCTTTGGTTATAGATTTTCCATGCACATATTTTGAAAAACTTCTTCGACTGGTTGTCTTCACTAAGGGCTCACTGTCTTTATCATTAAGGTCCAGAATTGAAATATCATCCTCAAGGATTTCAACAGAGGTTTCGGGTTCATGTGGATCAGTCTCATCAAATTTTACATGATCTATTTCTTCCACACATTTGGTTCTCTAATTAAATATTTTATAATCTTTTCTATTGATTGAGTAACCTGGGAAAATTCCTTCCTCACTTTTTGAAGCAAACATGTCAATATTGTCCTTACTGTTAAGGATGAAGACCATTCCACCAAAAACTCTATAGTAATTAACTTAAGGATTCCTATTATTCTAGTGCTCAAAAGGAGACTTTTTAAGTACATGTATAATTAATAAATTATTGATACTGTTAGAAGTTTTAATAATAGATTTATCCCAAGAAAATATCAGTAGAATATACTCATTTAGCAAAGTCTGGGAAATCTCTTGAAGTTTCTATTATAATCATTCTACAACTCCATTTTGTTGAGGTGTTTTAAGAGAAACGATATTATGAGTATATCCATTTTGTGAGAAAAAATATTCAAATTCCTAATTTTTGAACTCATGGCCATGAATACTTCTCAAGGACTTAATTCAATGTCCACTATGAATTTCTACAGACATGGAATTTTTAATTAAGTATAAACATGCTTCACTTTTGTGAGGTAGAATGTGTACCCAAGTATATCTAGAAAAATCATCTACAAGAACATAAACATAGTGCTATCAATTTAAATCTGAAACTCTAGATGATCCAAACATATCAACGTAAACCCACTCAAGCCGTTGAGAAATAGAAAATTATTTCCTGGGTTTGAATGAAAATTTGGGTTCTTCGCCCTTTTGAAGAGGATTAAAAACTTTGTTAAGTGGGAATTCCAATTTAAGTAAGTCTCTATATAATCCTTTCCTAGTTAGTTTTTTAAGTGAGTGTAAATTGTAGAGCTCAAATCAACTGTTCCATAACCTGGATTCCTAATCAAAAACATTTAAACCTGAAACAGTTTTCATTACAAAATAATTTAAATCAACAAAATGTACATTTTCATTACTAAGAGTAGTGAATATTAAAACATTTTTAGAATTTAAAACATTTCATGCGTCATTTTCAAATTTATCATCAAACCCATCATTGCATAACTGAGTGATACTTAGTAAAATTTACTTTATCCCATCAACAAAATGTACTTTTTAAATTTATAAACTGTTAGGGTTACCAATTTGTCCTATGTCAATAATCTTCCCTTTTCCATTATCACCAAACGTAATATGTCCACCATTAACATTAATTAGTCTCTCGAATAATGAGTAGTCTCTTTTCACGTGTCTTGAACATACACTATCTAAGTACCATAGTGTTTTATAGGATTTCATTAAAAAATAATCATGTATCACAGATTATGTGTATGGTAACATTGGTACCCCGATTTTCATGGGTCTTGAGAGGAGAGAATGTAAATCTTTATGATCCCATTCTTGTCTAACAGGTTTTCTATAATCAAAAGATATTTTTTAAGACATAAAAATGTTGTTTGGGCCTTTGGAGAATTGTTTTTCGAAATATGTTCCAAAACATGAACTAAAAGTTAACTCTCTAGATTTGGGAACAAATATAGTTTTAATAATCCTTCTCCTTCATGGATGATATCCTACACAAGTGGTGTATTTTGGATTAATTTTTATCCTATACACTAAGTCAAGGTATGTCTACCTAAAATAGGCATCTCATGATATCTTTTTAATTGCTCATTGGGCAATTTAAGATCTATATTTTCTTTTAACTACTGATCACATTTTTATTTTTCAATATCCATATCAGATTTACAATTGGCATTTAAAGCATGTTTTCTATTCAGTAATTTATATTTATCCTTGAGTTCGTTAAAGGTGTCCTCAAGAATTAAAAAGTATTCAAATAGTTCATTATTAGTCATATTTTCATCACTTTTTGATTCACTTTCATTCTGAGAATAGTAAGCATTATATACCTGAGAATTGGGTGTTGCATTGGATGTTTCTATCATGAAATGTAGGTTTTCAGATTTGTTCTTTTCAATATCAGAAGTGTTAAATCCACATAAGCTATCTTATGATTTACTCCAAGTATCTTTCATAGCCTTTTGAACCCTTTCCATTGTCTTCATAATTATTCTTAAATTTCATCGAGGGGAAATCATCTTTGACATGACCTTTTCATTTACAATAATTAAAAACTCTCTCATTTTTGTTATCATTCCATTTTCTGCCCTTTTTCCATTTTTTGTTATTATTATAGCTAATTTTATAGTTTGACTTTATAAATAACTTTTTTATAGTATAACTTCTTGTATCTCTTAGAAATATAATCCATCTCATCATCACTGTCATAATTTTCGTTTTCACTGGTACAAGTGTCTATAAGAGCTTGATCATTTTCTTTTTCTTTGTTCTATGAGGTAGATATATTGAATTCTACAAATTTCTTTCGTGGTTAATTATCTATTTCATCATTTACCTTATGCTCTTTTTCATACATTTTATGATTTCCAATTAGTTCCTTCAGTGGTAGCTTGACTATGTCACATGATTCTCAGATTGAAACAGAAATTGTTCTCCACATGACAGGTAGGCATTGAAGCAATCTCATAATCAGATCCTTAATGTCCAGTAGTTTCCAAATTAGACTCATGGTTTTCCATATTTCATTTAACCGGAGATAAATTTCGGAGAAAGAATAATTAGGCTTCATTTTAAAATTATAATATTTAATAGTATAGGTATTTAATCTCATTTCATTAACCTTGGTTGTTCCCTCATGAGAAACAGGTAAGGTATCCGAAATTTCATATGTCATTTTAAAAGATGATATTCTATTGAATTATTCTTCACCTAGAGAAAAATAAAATTCATTCATTTCGTTACAATTATTTTTATATATAGATTTAGAAAACATAGACCATATGTTTCTAGTAGTAGCAGGCAATACATGTTGTTCTTCAATTGTGTCCCAAATTTCAGGCTATGTGCTCTCTAGATACATTTCCATTTCAAATTTACACTAAGAATAGTTATTACTATTTATGAATTGTTTCAGGTTAGTAGAATCACCCTAAACTCTGTTATCCATAGTCAATTCAAATTTTAACGAAATGAAAATTTAGATATAGATGGAATTTTAAGATCGTTATGATACAACTAAAATCACAGATAATGAATTTTGAAAAATTTCCCACCTGTTCTTGTAGTAGTAATAAAAACTAAAATAAATCAACCAATACCAAATGTTTGTTGGAGTGAAATCTCAAGATCAGGGAAATTGATTTCCTACTTCAAATTTCTGCTAAAAACATAATATTAAAGATCCCCCAAATATTGAAACGACCTAGTTAATTAAAGATATAGATAAATAGATGACTAATTGGTAAGAATGTTTCTCAAAGGGTGACTATTCCTCAGTTGGATTAGTTAAAAACACTTCTTTAACTTTCGAATCATGTTTAATGAACTGAACACATACACACAATCCCCAAAACTAACTATATATGTGAAAGAAAAATAGATTTTTGTTTTAGTAATTATAAGCAGTATGAAATAGATAAAAAAGAGTATAACAAAGAAATACAGAGCACAATGGAGTTAAACTAGAGGTTCAGTCTCAAGCTAAGACTTAATCCTCTCCTCTTGTTGATCACTTTCCACTAAGAGGTTTATATTAAAAATAGACATGATACACAGCCTGTATCGGGCTTTACAACTGTTTTAACAAACTATCTAGGGTTCACACCCTCAACCACCATTCTTCGAGGAAAAACAAACAATATAGACCACACATGGTCTCTTCCAAAATTATATGTGGGAATCAAGATGTAAGTGAAGTTTGATGTGGGGATATTCAGCATCCTCCAGTTCTAGCATAAGAGACACTTTGTGTAACATACATACACACAATTCTCATAATTGAAATATGATGTAACACAATAGAGATAATATTTGAGTTTAAAAAGCATTATTTTTGTGTATTTCAGCTCTTGACTCCATGGAGTGAAGAATTTGTTGTTTGAGTATTTCACTGGAAGTTGTCTCCAAAGTAGAGTGTCACAACTCCAGTTTCTAGCTTTCAGTAATTTGTTGTTCTACTTATTGTGTTGATCTATATATTATAAGACACTGAAGGCATCCTTAAAATTGTTCTCACAAAATGTTCTTCTTGAGGTTCTTGGGTTCACAATGAATGTGCTTCAATGCTTCTTCCTCGTTCTCTAGTATGTTCTTCTCTTTCATTCACCTTTTTACCTTCTAGACATGCACTATTTTTTCATTTATATCTACCCATTTTATTTTTTATATTTCATGTGTGAAAATATTAATAAGTACATCACGTGCAATCATTCTCATACTATCCCCAAATACCATCTCATGATATGTCTATAATCTGAATTAATTAATTATAGAAGCATTCAATTTATCAAATATGACAGTTAGAATAATCAGAATAATTTGAAAAGGTATTGAGTAGAAGAGTATGTTAAGCTAGTAATAGAATCCTTCACAATGGTAGCCTTCAACACTAAGATAAAAACAACAGCATTCATCAGTGACCATTCCAATGGAAAACATCCATCGATAACTTTAAATCATTACCCTTTCCAATGGTAACCTTCATTGGTAACCTTTATAATGGTAGGCTTCAGTAGTAACCTTTCCAATAGTAACCTTGCAATGGTGACCTTGAATCAGTCACCTTGACACGATGACCATGTATCGGTGAATTTTAAATGGTAACCTTGCATCGGTGACCATGAAAAGGTTTCCTTAGATCGGTGACCTTGAAACAGTAACCTTGCATCGGTGACCATGCACCGGTGACCTTGCAATGGTGACCATGGAACAATGGCCTTTTAATCAGTGACCTTTGCACATAGTGAAATTTTGCGGTGTGACCTTAAACATGAGAGTTGTGAGATTAAAAGTACATAGTTATTACATTGATATAAAAAATATTTCCACATCAATTATTATCCAGTAAGAGAAACAAGATGATTTATATAAATAAATCATGATTTTTGATTATAAAAATAGGTGAGTCTAACTACTCTTAATATCTCATATCAAAACATATATTCCCTAATAATATATTTTCCAAGATATTATAATAATTTACATAATTGAGTTAAATCACCATAAAGGTTAAAAACTTTTATATTCCAAAAAATATATTTCAACATATTATCATCATTAATAATAAGAAAAAATATTATTTATCTTAATTATAAAATTTTCTCCAAATAATTAACATATTCTAAAATACATTAATCACCCAAAAACTAATTTACTTTTCAATCCCATGGTTATCTCTAGTATAAATCCTAACTCCAAAAAATCCACAAAATATAAATTGATTAAAAATTTATTATCATAAATTATATATTATCCCAATTGTGTGTATCTCCCATTATCATACATCCTTAAATTAACATCTCAATAAATAATCAATGATACACAAATTTTAAATGGTATTTATTTCATTTTATATATAATTACAATTTATGAAAATAAAAATTTTTAATGAAAAATTCATAAGAGGTTGTTGATATTTATTTACATTTTAAATCCATATAGATAACATAAGAAACAATTTCAATCCTATCAAAAACATAATTTAATAATCTATTCATAAGATCCATAAATATAGATGGTAATTTTAGTACCCAAAAAAAACCCAAAAACCACAATGCATGTTTCTACATAGAACAATTTTTTATTAAATTCCATCATCCTCCACCTTCAGCTTTTGTAACCCAAGTCGTAGGTCAAAAATTGAATAATAATAATATCTCTTGTGTTTATACTAAATTATTTTGTGGAACAACAATGATAAAGTTATTAAAATTGATATCATGACACCCTTATACTTATAGTCTTTTTAATTCTTATCATTTGAGTCCTTATTTGGACATTCATATATATAATGACCCAAGTCACAAAAATTAAAACAATCTATATTTTTCTTATCTAAATTTTATATTGCATAACCATTATTTTTTTCATTATAGTCACACACCATATTGATATTCTAACCATATTCGAAACACATTACTGAACCTATAAAATAGTGTTAAAATATATTTTACCACACTTGAAACATGTTGGGGGATTACCTCCAAACATCATAGCTAGTTTCTTTTCCATTCCCTCTCACCATGATATTTTCATAATCATATAATCTCAATAAATACACGTGTAAGATAAATCAATCTCAATGTTCATAGAATAAATAACAACTGCATCATGTCCTCTAGAATATCATGCATCCCAATATCTTCATAAAATGGAATTAAATCATAAGTAATATCTATTAATTTGTTATCTATATCTTAAATAAAATTGGGATCATACCTACACAATCATGTGATGTTTTATTCATACATTACCTTATAAAATTCAAAAAATTTACTCAATGCCAATAAAAATATTTATCATGATCCAAAAAAAATCTTAAGGATGTATATATCTAGAAAATTATTTTTAAATTATTCCAAATAGATAGAATGTACCTCTTCTCTAAATATGGAATTATTATTAAAATACCACCATCGATCAGCTTAACCTTCATAATGATAAATGGAATATGTTACCTGTTCTGGGAGAAAACAACCCATGTCATCAAGATTGTTTTGAAAAAAATTAATCAACCCATTAGCTACAACTATGTCACAAGATATACTGAATAATGGACGGTGTTGCATCAAAAAATGTTCTAATTATTACATGATCATTTTTTGTAGATATTTATGATCTCCATTAGAGATACCACTACAAATTAAATCTTTTTGTAGTCTAATACATAACAAAAACAAAATTCTTAGTTTCAATTATAACCATTTTATGTTTCCCATATGGAAATGTATTGTCTTGTTAGTTTCTTCTGACTATAGCTTCCATGTATATATATATGTAGAAATTATGAATAAACATATTTTAAATGAAGTGAAATTTTAATTTTAAAATGATATATCATTTCAACATACCATTAATTAAAATATATTACATATACTATATTAATAGTATCCTAATCTCTAATGTTATCTAAAACATTCATTGATACCAACTATAATGGAAATACATTAATAATAAAGTTTTTTAGTGTCCTTAGAGTAGAATTTACTTCTTTCATTCCCATGTAAGTTTTTGGATTGTTGGGTTAGAGAATTAGGTGATAAAACTAACATAACACCCCCATATTATATAGTGTAGACACTTCTATTTCACCTTAACATTCCCAAAAAATAAAAACATTTAGAAAGAAACAGATTTTCTTTTCATGAAAAAAAATCATGAATTTCAAAAGGAATTATTATATTTCATTACCCAAACATATTCCCTATGAAAATAACTTATAAAATATTGAAAAAATATCAGTATAGATACAAGGGTAAAATCCCAATGGAGTGATTAATTTACTAGTCTTGGAGATCTAGATATATACATGACACTCATTCTACAATAAGGATAAAATATAAAACATAATTATATAAAAAATTTAGCATCATGAAATATCTATAAATGGATTCGCATTATTAAATATTGGAATTTAAAGAAAATGTTCTGCTAAAATTATCATTAAGGTTTACTAATAGTGGAAGCTATACTTATTCAATAAGTATTAATCTATTTGTAAAGTTAAATAACAAAAGTAACATTATATTTTATAAACACCATTAATGAAATTCATCGTGCGATAATATCAGGGTAGAAATTTCATGGATAATAATAATATCTTAATTATCATTTAATAATATGACTAATTATATGATTTTATGATCTTAATAATAATGATTACACTAATGTCAAGGACTTTCACAATAATGTTTAAAACTCCAAGTAAGAAAACATTTAATTATATCCACTAATTTGTATCATTAGACTATCTCATGCATGCTGGTAATATATTATCATGTTTTCCACCCATGAATATATCTACAACACATTCCTCATATATCTATTGATCGATTTATCTCATGAATCAATATTCCTTAATTGAAAATATATTTATTGAGTAATGGTTATATATTTATTAACATTTACCAAGTTAATAAAATATAATTCAATGTAAACCCATATATAAAAATTCTATATGGTTTTGGGAGAATTCATATCCATGATACATTAATATGGATTTTTAAGATAAATAAAATTTCCAAATAAAAATTATCACAAAAAATTTATATTTGGAAGAGAATGTTAATAATAAAATAATTAATAAATAATTGAAGGTTTATAATATGTTACTTGTGAATATAGGTTATTGTAATAAAATAATTTACAATGAAAAAATAAATGGAAACCAAGTTAAATATTACATTAACTTTTATTAATAAGTTTTCGTTGTAAAACAAGTGAACATTTTGAGAAGAATCTTCATTTCATAAAACTATTATAGTGGAAGAGAAGTCTATAATCACCACATATACTTAAAAACATTCTTTTTGAATTTTTTTTAAACACACATTTTGAAAAATAGTAGAAATATTCATTTTAAAAACATCATATAAGTCATTTCTAACATAAAATTTCATTAATAAATGATTTTTCTAATAATAAGGATTTTTTTAAAAAACATGGGAATGGGAGAAAAATATGTTTAATTTGATATAATAAAATAAGATCATCCATTAGAAATTTCATTCCGTCATTCAATTTCAAAATAGGAGAAATTTTCTATGAAAATATAAAAATAAATAAAATATCCAGAGGATAATAAAATGATTGGATCTTATGATTTATAAATGATAATATTAATTAAATGATAAAAAAATTAATCACAAAAAAAGTGAGATTGTAAAATAGACTCTTACCTCTTTGGAAAATATTTAATTATAACCCCAATAATTAATTAAAATTAATTTAAAAATTGAAACAAAATAATATATAGTAATTTCAATTAAATATATCAATGGGTAAATATTCACACCTCATAAATGTGAATATGTGAAGGCTAATAAATAATTTTCAATGAAATTGAAATTTAGACGAAATATCTTGCATCACAGATCCCTTTATAATAGTGCGCGTTAACCTCTATTATAGTGGTTTAATACATGTTACAGACTTATAATATAAATATATTAAAATTTATGACATCATATATGATCATTTTATAAAACCATGTCATTCATTTTTTAACAATCATCCATTGTCATTATTGTTTCAGTTGTTAATTGTGTTTGTTTCCTATGGTTATGTTATCATGAAATAATCATGTCATGACATAGGTTATAATTAGATCAGAACCACAATTGTTTTAATTTTATAAATATTATATTTTCCCATTATTTATATATTTATCAACATCATTATATATTCTTTATAAAAAATAAACCACATACCTTTGTGGAGATGATATGTTGTATATATGCATGAGTTAATATATCATTTCATAATTGCTAAATGGGCAATGAATTAGGTTATATATTAATTTTGAATAATCAATATAATGTAGTATATATCAAATATATTCATACAATTTTTATTTTTACATTCCTGGTAATATGTTTCCAAAAACAAATCACATCGTTTCATGGGACGGTAGTACTTCATACACATGAGAATCTTTATCATTTTTGAAATGGAATATGATGTCAGAATTTATATATGATATTATAAATAATAAGGTATAAATTTTAGAAAAATAATATATATATATATAAATATATATTCTATCATAATATCTAACCATTAGATGTGTTCCTGGAAAATGGGTTACATCAATTTGTGTGATAGTTGTCAGCCATACACATGATTGACAATTTATTTTACAATTTTATATATAAAGAGATATATATCAGTTATAAAATTGACATTATAACATCCCGTTGTATGAGATATAATTTTTATAACATATTTGGATTACAAAATTATATTTTAATCAAGTGGATGAAGAAAAACATGATGTTTTTTATGGATGTTACAAATATTTCAGACAACTTCGTCAGGTGTTCACCAAAATCCTTCCTAGGATAGAATAATGGGAAAACCAAGGAATCTAGGATTTTATAAATGCATTATTGACGGTATTTTGAGCAGGTAGTGAACAAACAAAATATCATTGAATGTTTGAATAGTGGAGTTTATGGATAGCCAATTATAAATAGTCGTGGAACATAATTGTACGTTTTGAAAATCATGAACAACATCCACATTTTTTCACATGCCAAAATAATAATAAAATGTACCATTATCCTAAAAAAGATGTGGTCATATAGAAATATGTCAATAAAATCAAAATTATTCGTGTTATAAAATATTTTACCCCTTATTTTGTTAGTTTAATCCCTCAGTAAACCAATATTAACAATACCTATGGTAATTAATTTTTACAAATTTTAACTCTTTTTACTCTTAATTATAGTAGATATTTAATCCCACCGTATTAAATAAGATTATTTTTACTATTCATAAATATAGAATACATTTTAACTAATTCAAATAAAATAATTGAAAAAAAATTATAATAAAATCTACAAACAAGACGAAAAAATTGTATTCAAGTTGACATGACTACAAAATTATAAAAAATTTATTAAAAAATTTAACATATAATTGATTTTTATGACCTAGATTGAATCAAATATTTTATAATAGGACTAACTTTTTTTAATTTTTTTGTAATTTAACTTATCAATGCTTTATTTTCAAATGGTTATTTTAATAAAGAATATTTTTTTACTGTTAACAAAAATATTTATCATTTCATAAAATATTCAAAGACTATATTTAATATAATTTTAATATGATGATTCAAAATATTATTTATTTTATCAAATAAATATTTTAAAAGATGTAAAAAATAATAATTTTAAAATTATTGCATAAAAAATGGAATAATTATCATTTAAAAATACATTTTTTTAGAAAAGATTTCATTTAATTTCAAATAATTATAATATGTGTATTCTAATCAATATGTATCTAATGATCATGTCTAAAAAAATATTCTTCTATTTTTATGAACCCTCAATTAGTGTTATGGTTATAATGATCATATTTAAATATTAATGTTTAAATTGAGTGTAATTTTTTGTTTAAACGTCTTTTTTCCAATCTAATCAATATGAGAGATTAAATTTATCTAGAAGGAACTATATCATTATGTTTCATCTAGTTACAATCTTCCATCCTAAAAAACCTTTCATAAAAATTTCACTGATATTACCTTCTAAAAAATGAGTTTATTTATTTTTCATAACATCCTTTTGCTACCATGTTATTTCGTCTATTTTTTATTTTCTCCAAAGTAACATTACCATTCAGTTGTTTGGTCCATCAATACATTCAAACTCATTTCAATAATTTTTTTGGGATCTTAAATTTAGGATAGACCGTGTTCTTATTTAGATTCATCATAGGTGAGAAAACGTGCGGGGTATATTATATAGTTCTATAACAATTTTACATGGAAACAACATGTAATTTATAGAGGCTTTGGGGAATTTCCCACCAATAGGACACAACACTAATTTTTTCCATTATTTTTGAGGTTATGTTGTACTTGGGGATAATTTTTTATTTATTATAATTCAATCTGACACTGTTTTATGAAGATACAATAAATAAATACTAGTGTCCTAATTTAAATTTAAATATTTCCTCTAATTTTCATCATGAATCATTTTTCTAAATTGAGCCTCTTTTATATGAATCTAAATGGTATTTACATTTGATGTTGTTTCTTTGTTTCTTTTTTGGGATGCATGTTTCTTCAGACAAACTTCATCTAAATAAGTCATTTTATGAAATCTATTTCAATGTAATTTTTCCTATCACACTATTTTTATACTTGAATTGAATCTATTATTATAGGAAAAAAGTACCAAAATTAAATATTGACCCACATACCATTAAATTCAAGTGTTCATAAACTTGAAATACCATATAATGTTTTAATATTATTTAATTTCTGTCCATTATTTTTATAAGGGAACATATTTCTCGAATTATTCATTGTATACAGATCTTTTTGATGAGTGTTCTAGTATTTTTATATGAAATGTGGATCACATTCTCACTCAACTGAAAGAGGTCCACCATATTGTCTAATAATTTTATTAATATAGAGTCATACAAGTTAATTAATAGGAAAATCATCTCTTATAGAAAGGGGATGTTTTTTTGGTTCGACAATCAACAATAAATCATATTTAATCTTTTATTACAATAGTATTTTGTTTTTTTATGACACTTTTCATTGTAATTTCGACCAATTTCTTAATTATATATTGAATAGGATTCATATCTCCTCTCAGTTAGTCTCTGTCATCTTTCACATTTTGATAATCTAATCATCATTCCACATAATTATCAATTTACCATAATATCCATCCATACAACATCAAATATTTTATTAATGAGATTAAAACGACAACAAGGATTATGGGGGTCTAAAATAATGGATACCCAAAGCATATCCTCTAATTAGTCGAGCCCCCTCCAGCTTGAAAATGTGAGTATTGGGGAAAATAGTTAGCCTTGAGTCCCCCATGGAAGCATGGTAATCCAAAACCTTGTTCCCTTATCCCCATGTGTGAGCCACTTGAGTGGTGTTGTTCAATAGTTTTTTTTTCATTTTTTACCAAATAAGAAATAGACCAAGGGGTGAATCATCCTCCATACAAAGTGTCATGGAGGATTAATGTATCAGTTTCCACTTAGTATAAATCCCAGTTCCCTACCTGCATATGAATTGGCATGTCAGCATGGCTCTTGCCTCAGCTTGAATGGGATCACTGGTGCCATATTTTTTTGCAAGGACCCGCATGACATTCCCCTGGGTGTCCTGAACCATGCCCCCACCTCTCATTCTGCCCATACTACATGACCTATCAATATTAAGCTTATATCCCTCTTACGGTGGGTTCCATTGAACCAATCATAGTGCTACTACGGTGAAAAGAAGAATTATATCTATGAGTGTCATTGAAAAATTAATTTTTTAGAATAGGTATAGTTGGAACATATCATCTATTACTGAATTTCAAAATTCCATCTTTGTAAATGAAATATTCTAGTTAAACATCATTCACATATTTTACATTCTTTTGAAAATGGTCATAATCAAATTGATAATATTTTTTTAAAAATAAATATTTTTATTCAATAATTTGAATAAGGATTTATGTCAGCACATAATTTCTAATTCTTGTAGAAATATTTACTTAATTTATGAATATTCATTCCCTATCAATCCTAAAATATTTCAAAACTACATGATAAATCCATATAATTCTTCTTAAAACATATATTATTTCCTTCGGTGGTACTGTATTTAGAAAAAAAATCCTTTGAAGATTCTTCCATTATGTATAGATCATATTGTTATTTATCTATGAAATGATGTATTTTATGCTCTTATAGTCGATTTATATCTCATATTTCAAACTATAGGGTTAATGTATACATATCATGAATGAAAATATAAATTCTTCTAACTCCTGATCATGGTTATGATATTTTTCCAGTGTCTTCTACTTTCTCCATGAATATTAAATAGGATTATTATTTTTTATAAGGAAATACCCAATTTTATATAAAATGCATCACTATATATAACAATATAATTTTTCATAACGATAACATTGATAATATAAGAATTTACCAATATCCTCTCTAATTAGTCAAATAATATTTCAAATTCATCTATCTATATAATCATAACCCTTTCACCTATATTATTAGTTAATCGGTTATCCAATAAAGAAAAAATTCTAAAGAAATCATTGATAGTATCCGTTAAAACTAAGAAAACTACATCACTCGGTTATCTTCATTAGATTATTCCATTTTTTTGATGTGCATTATTTTCAAATGATCAACATAGATTCCATATTATGAGACAATATTGACAAAAAAGACACACCATGAAGAAATAATTCACTCATATTAATGTTACTATATAACTAATTCCTTCTATTATTCTCATGAATGGTATTTAATTGATTTTTATAGTCTTAATAGATTTTATAATACACATAAATATCATCAATGAACACCACAAAGAATCATAATGAAATTCCTTGAATACTCTATTAATTATATCCAAACAATAATTGTTTTATAAGTTTTCCAATTTGAATTACTATAAAAATATAATTTCGATTCCTATTTTGTAATGATGCTTTTTAATGTACTCCTTCTTTAATTAAAATTGATAATACTATAAAAGAAGGAAAACATTTGAAAAGTACTAAAAATCATGAGGCCTCTGAAACAATTCATTAGTGATAGAAAGAGGAAATGAATTCATTATTATAATAGGATTGATTTCTCAATAATAAATCTCTGGCCTTATCAAACTGTCTTTATTCATATGGAAGATAAAATTGGATCCCCATGGTGATGCACTAAGGGTAATAAACCCCTTTTCAAATAACATTTCCAGTTGTTTCATAAATTCAAATAACTTTATAGTCTATTCCATATAGGTAGTATTTTATATCGGTCTTGAATTAGGGACTAAATCCATTGGAAACATAACATCATGCTTTGGTGTATGTCCATGTAATTATTTAGTGAATTGTTAACAAAATTCTTGTACTATTGGTTCATCAACAATTATATGATCACATTAACCATCCATTGAATATTTTCCTCTTCTTCCACAAGAATCTCATTTAATGATAAGCTAGAAGAGGATCTATAAATGAATCAGATAATGATTTCTCCACTATAAAGGTCTTGAATTTCAAATCTTCATCATTAAAAAATATGTTTTTCACCAAGAAATATATATGTGAATCTTAATTTGGAATCCAATACATACAAAATATTATATCAAATTCAACATTTTGTATAATAATAAATTCTATAAATTGAGAATGTTTATTTTTCATAACGTCGACCACATAACACATTCTTATTTTAGTGAGACTACAACTATGAGTTCTTATAAAAGACTTTATTCTTAAGGTGATAGGCAAATATCTTCATTTAGAAAAAAACATAGAAGATATAAAATGATGAAAAGATCCAAAATAAAATAAATCATTGATTATAATTGAGATTGTAATTAAATTACTAAAAACACATCATTAGATACTTATATCAATGATGTACTGATCACATAATATTTTCCCTCTCTCCTTGGACACTTCTCTAGTAGATTACCATGACGTTTTGGATATTGGGATGAATAAATCCCCCTTAAATTTAATTTGAATAAATGTAATGAAATATTTTATTTCTTTTATATTAATTATTTTATTTAATTACACATATCCTTATATATATAATAAATTAACATTCCCATAAAAATTTTATACGTTTGATTGCTTCGTCATTTTTCAGAAGATGTAAATTGTTTCATTTTCTTCTTCTTATTTTAACCCATTCCTATTTTCATTGTTCTCATTTGACCTCTTATTTTTTTAATTTATCTTGAATATATATAATATTAAAAATTCATTCTCCCAATTGATGTAGCATTAAAAATATTTGATAATATAACAAAAATTTTGATACACCTACACCCTTAATATATATGGATTAATCGCTTAAAAAATGGGTCAATCTTGTATTTCATGTAATGTATTCAATGCATAGAATACTTGGTTAGACTTCTAAATGTACACTCCTAAAAAAGTATTTCTTCTTCCTTTGGGTTTATGTTATGGAATTCTCACATTATTTCAGTTCATTGGAAATGGGGGGAATATTTATCAAAGGATGTCTCCTCAAAATATTTTCATTCCATGTAAACTATTTATTATTCCTCTATATTATTCTTGATTAATACCCACTATTGATTAATATATCTTTTCAGAAAATACACTAAAACAGTAGAGTTTTATATTATTTTCATCCCAAATCTAAAAATGTATTTTTAAGGTACAATAACCATTCATCAAAAACCATAAGATTATTAATCCCATAAAATAATGGGGTATTAAATATTATGATATGATAAACATCCGTGATTTTTATTGTGGAAAATATGTTGTTCAACATAGGCACATTTAATTATTATAATATGAGTCTGGTGTACTAATATGCCCACGATCTGCATATTTCAAATACAAGCTATATTGGAGTATTTGATAGGTAATTCTCAACAATGGCCATTATTATAAATACCCTTATTTCATCTAGCATCCAATTCAAAAATTATTTTAAATGATATGTTATCTCATAAAATAATAAATTTTAAATCATAATATGTTATTAAATATTAGGTGTAACACATAACATAAATCAAATAATTATTCATTTTTATATTTTAATCATAATGCTGGTTTCTTCGAGTATATTAATATTTTGTAACCCTTTATAATGTTTTTTAATTAAAATGTGAACTGTCCAATTAATATATCTCGATAGTTTCAAACTAGGTTTCCAGTAAGGATCATTGTTGTGAAATAGGTAATTCTCATGTAAAGCATGATATGCTTTGTACCTAGTTATCTACCATAGGTATATATGATCTAGAACCACATCCACTTATTATATCCATACAAGAATGTGTTTCTATGAAAAAACCAAATAATATCACCATTAATAGAGAATTAAGATGCTATTATATATAACAATTCACTCTCTTCTATAAGGTTATGTTCCCTAATATGTGTTTTACATATTATAATTCTCTAGGTCTCAACTAAACATTCGTAATGAAAAAATGTTCCATCATTCATATTTTTGATGAAAATTTTTTAAATATTAAATTGATTAATTATGATACCTTATAAGACCTAGTGGGTCTGAAATAATTTTTTGAAATATATTAAATACATTAAATATCATTCTAAAGATTATTTCTTGAAAAAATAATAAAAACTCTTGAATGAGATCCTAGATCAAAAAGCATAGCAGAACATTAAGTATAAAATGGTGGTTTTATCCTATGCGCAACCTAACATTTGTCATCAGTAGTCATTTTTGAAAATTCTTTTATGGGTTTTGAATGAAAAATGGTCGAATAAGATTATTTTATTTTCATTTTTAATGGGGTGATTTTTTCCTATTTAAATGGATCCTTAGTTTATAATCCCATGGATAGACGTATAAACCTATAGATGATTATGGATTTATATGGAGAGCATTGTAGAATCATCTTAGGTGAATGAAACTAGATAATGTATCGATCAATCAACACAACCTCATGTTAAATTGACCTTGCCAATGAATGTGATGAAACAAAAATTATTCATCATAAATCAATCTGAATTGATGTAGGGTGTGTATTTTAATTTTTTATATTTCCCATTACATATTTTTATGACGAATTTGAATCAATTAAAGAATGTATAGGTTCACAAATCTTGTTTATTTCAGGATGGGATTATAATAGAATTGTTTTATTAGGAGGTTCATATATTTTTCATTAAACTATTTATTTATTGTTTAGTTATTCTAATAGAAAATAATTGAGAACAACATAAAAATTGAATGAGGTTCATTCCTATTATTTGGATTTGAAATTTTCTCCCATGAATCGGTGTTCATCATGATGTTCTTCATCTATTCCATGTGATTCAATGTTTTTCTGAACAATTGATTACTGTGTGTCTGATTACTGATGAAATGATATTAAATAAAAAATATGTAATTGGTATGTCTCGAAAATGCTGCGACGGTGGTTCTAGTAGTTAATCAAATAAAAAATGGTGCTTAATTCACATGCTTTGGTGTGAGATGATGTAAATTGATGACCTGATTTATTCAAAAGGATAAAAGGCATTAATCTCATAGATTCAGTTATGTCATGGTTAGAAAATTATGAATGAAGAGTTTCATTCCATGGAGTTGGATGTATTGGAGTTCAGAGGAATGACATGGTTGAGATGGAGGAAGAAGAATGGTTATAGAAAAACTCGATACTCACAGAATGTCATTATATACTACACGGTCTAGAGTTTATCATGGTGTTGATCACGACAAATTAGATGCTATTAACTATAATTTCTGAATTATAGCAGAATTACTAGGTTTTCTATCGACATATATTTTGATTATTAATTAAAAAAAGATTTCGATATGAAAATAAATAGGTAATGAGATGTTATAAGACATTGGGATTATTGACTTTATGATAGAAATTTATATTGTATTACATTGTTAGATAAATAGGATAGAGAAATCATGACCAACCCAAGTAACTATCCCATGATGCTCAGTCCATCATCACTCTCAAGGGAAAGGAAAGAATGATTGATTCCTTGATTTTATACATACTTAAAATAGTAATGGTATGTGAGGTATAATTGGGTTACCACCTAGGATTTGATCCATACATGATATTGATTATTGGATATCATTCAAAATCAAAATACATGAATGAATGTAAAAAATGGAACTCAATCAACTAATCAAAGTCGAAAAGTGATTAGATGAACTGATATTTTTCAAATATAAAATATTAAACTAGAAAATAAAATTTATAATCATGGTTTTAATCTCTATGAATATATCAATGGATATAATCTATTATCACACTCGTGAAGGGGATGGGATGAGAAAAGAGCCAGCCACACTCAAACCATGAAAATATCTATGTAATACATGAAAGCATGGGGATTCTTGTTCCATTTTTTGTATATTCTAATACCATAAAAATTTTGAAAAGTTAAAAATGATGAACAATATACTTCAAAATAGGTAATTTCATTACCCAAAAAAGAATAATAGTGTGGATCTTAGGATTAAAACAAAGGGAACCCCTCAAATTGGTCAAAAGAAGTTTAAAAGTACAACAAAGAGAGGAGGAAAAAATGTGTTAAGAGAGCTCTCATGTTTTACTAATCCATACCCCTTGTAGTGGAACCTGTGATAATGAAGGTGAGGGGTGAATTTATTTAGAAATACATCTCACTTTCCTCAAAATAAGTCAACTGCCTAAGGGACTAGGTGAAAATCCATTGTATACTTCTTCCTCCTTCTATATCCAGCATGATGACTAAACTAAACCCTATAAAATGAATTCATATTTTGTGGAGTGGTGTAATTTAGATTTATCTATCAAATGGATGTTGAATTCTTTATATTGGAGTTACATGGAATGGGTCATGGCCCAAATATAGAAGGGTGGTCATATCTAGCCTGTATTAAATGTCTTCACATTATGGGACTATTTTGGGCCTCCAATTGGAGGAATTGGGATATATGGTATTTTATAGAAATTTATACAACTTATTTTTCCATTCATACCCCTATTTTTTCTGAATTGAATTCACAAATTATATGCAGTACATATTTATTTCCATGTGTATGATTTGGCTCTCACGTAGTTCGGTACTTTTATCCTGAATTCCATCACGGGCCCACTTAATCACATCCTTCTACAATGAAAACACTAAAACATGTTATGGTGACCAATTAAATAGTGATAAGAAATTATTTTATTTAATAAAATATGAATTTAAATTTATTATTAAATTTTCAATATTCATTAGAAAGCCATATTAAAATAGTGGTGTTAGGGTGGAAATCCATAGGGAATATCTATATGATAACACCCCCACACTTATATATTTTCACTCCTGAGAAAAATAACATATCATTAAAAACTAATGCATGTACATATTCCCAATTTGATGAATATTTTACATTAATGTATATTTTAATTCATTAAAGTAATATGATAAACAAAAAAACCACACTAAGGAGTAATTCCAATTGAAAATAGAAAAATATGTTTCATAAATTATTTCATAATGAATTTAAAAATTATTCTTGATAACAATTTGAGAATGGAATTCAGAAGTCTACCATTCCACTAACCCTCCATGTATATATCTATAGAAGTCATTCCATTATATTCATTCCTCTTTTTATCTAGTAAATATTGTTTATTAAAATATTTTTCAGCTTAAATTATTTTTTCCACCAAACATGTACTACATATGTTGCAATCATATTACAATACACACTCAAAAAACAATTCAGGGAATTCAAACATTCGGTTCCCAACCATGATATCCCCATATGTTGTACATTTCATCACTTACCTTATTTATTATTATTATCATTATTTCAAATGATTAATTTAAAAAAAATATCATACTCATCATTAAAACATTCATTAATCTCCCCACAAAACTAATTGTAATATGTTTAATACGATAAAAGGTTGAATAGTATTGGTTTTTGACCTGCCCAAGATAAAACCTTATTTTGTGAGGTTATACAATTTTCGTATTAAAATTACACACGCATAGGCCAATCTCATACAGTGGTGAAAAAAATCGGATAAGAAACGAACATATGGGAAAACCATTTTAGAATGGTAATGTATATTAAACTAATAGATATTTACCTTTTATGACATAATTAATATTCAATATATGTGGTTTGGTGAAAAAATATGTGGATATATTATTGACATAGTTTTCCAATAAAACAACTCAAATAAAGGGAATCGATCATCTCAATTGTTTCATAGAGATACATAATTTATATCATTGATAGAAGCCAAATTTAATATAAATAAAACTCTAATGTTAAATTCATACAAACATTCACTTCATAAAAGAGTAATAATTTCATAAAATGTTAAAACAACAAGGAATAAATAATCTCAACAAGAATATATGTTATGATCCTTTATTTGTTTACTGTATGAGGAGGGATGTAAAAATACCATAAAAAAGGTTAAAAGGGAAGAAACACGACTGGTGATGAAAATACTAATGAACAAAATAAGAAGGTGAAAAGTGATAATACCATAAAGGTGGAGAAAAACATTTGAATAGATAAAGATGAATAAAATCCTAATAAACCTAGTAATTTATCACCCCCACCAAGAATGTGTTTTTTCCTCACATTAATAAATGAGAATGAGAGAAGGAAGGAAAAAAAAATTTGTGTATCACTGATATGTTTGTTCATGAATGTGGATTTCCTCTACTCAGTTTTCTGTAAAATTATAATAGATTTGTTTATGTCGTTTCCCATTGAAAGTAATACGCCTTTCACTATACTCATGAAAACCCTGTGTTGAACCAAAATGGTAAATATTAGTAATAGTCTAAGGACTGAGCCACCGTGAACGAAGCTTGATTGGGTTGCACATTAGTATGTAATTTTAAATGAGTAATTCCACACCAATATGTAACTTCTTCTAATGTATCAATCATTAATGGATATCTTTTGTGTTTTCTTTATAGATATGGTAGTTCTCATATGAATAACATCGAATTTTCTCCAACTCATGATTTTGTAGATTTTTTTGCTCACCTGAATCTGAAATATTCATATTATATTATTTAGCATCCCAAAATGCATAGTGTTTTACCACTACTGGGATGTGAAAAAACCCTTACGAACACAATAATATATGGGGAAATTCTAATATGGGTTTTAAAAGCTATACGGTATTCCCAATGAGCATCATTAAATCACAAACTCTAATCCATCATGTTTAGTTGTACAATTTTTTCCAATATTCACATTACCTCCCAATTTGTCATTTTTACTTGTATATTTGTTTTGGGGTGATATTGAGTGGAGAAATTATGAACAACCCCATACTTCTAAAGAAATTTTGTCATATTGCGATTTGCAGAAATGTGATCCCTGACCACTAATGATGAATCTCGGTAATCCAAACCTATTAAAAATCATGGACCTTACAAGATCAATAAAAACTAAAGATTTATCTATCTTGGTGGACTTTCCTTCCACCCATTTAGATACATATTCCACATCCAACATTATTTACACAAATCCAAATTATTTTTGATATTACCTTATGAAGTCAATGCCCCATGAATCGAAGATCTCACAAAATAACAATGGCTATTGGGTAATTTCATTCCTCTTTGAGATATTTCCTTCGAATTGACATAGAGTAGCTGACTTGTTAAACCAATTTGAATACCTATATAGTGTTGTCCAATGAAGACATTAGTCAAGGTCTTTTTGAGATTTATGTTGAAAGGCATATTGGCCCCCATAAGACAAAGTGAGGAAGAGGCTCCAAACTGATTTGAAATCATGGTTAGGGAAACACCTACGAACAACATGTTCACTAAAAATTACAACAAATATGGTTCATCACAAATGTACCATAAAAAGTAATTCTTAAGTCTCTGGTATTTTGAAATATTTATATCAATGGAGACACTACTTATTAATAAAAAATTCATAACATGTGCAAAAAAAGGGGTAAGTTCCACATCATCACAAATGTTCTAATTTGGAATGAATTATCCCATAGGGAGGGATGATTCAACCTGGTTGTCCAGTGGTGGGGAAATCCTACTAATGGGGTCAGCTACAACATTTTACACTCCCATATTATCTCTAATTTCATGGTCAAACTCTTGGATGAAGAGCATCAACCATATGAGGCAAGTCTTAGTTTTATTAGGAGAAATTGAAGGTAAATATGGTCAGAAAACACATTGAATTTTGAACCAAACGATATGAATGAATTTTTTTAATGAAAACATGATATAAATGAGTTCATTTTCTATGGTTATATAGTTTACTTGGGTAGGTTCAATGATACATGATGCATACACAACGACCTGATGATCCCTCTCAACCATTTGTGATAAAACTGCCCCGACTGCAATGTTTGAGATATCACACATAAGTTCGAAGGGGATATCCTATCTAGGGGGTTGGATGATGGGAGTTTATGTGAGACACATTTTTAGTGAAATTAATGGATTCAAAAAAAATTTATCATACACAAACATAGTATCATTTTATAACAATTATGAAAATGGAAGTCCAATATTACTAAATTATTTAATGAATTAGTGGTAAAAACTAGAATGAACCAAGAATAATCTCTCATAATGAAAAAAAATTTTATATGGAAGGGTTGAAATTAATTTAAATTTTATTTAATCCACTTGAATTTCTTCATTTTAAATAACATTCCCAAGAGGAATCTGTAACACACCAAGGATTTATCAATGGAAAATCCATTCATATAATTTTGTCATATAATCAGATGAAATAAAAAAAACAATGAACGAATAAGTACTATGAGACTTTTAAAGATAATATTTTCACTTCCATATTTTAAATTTCTAATATCTGATATACATAGTTGCGTTCAGTAATATATTAAGAGTCTGATTAAATAAACATTGTTTTTCATGAATAGTAACATACCCTTGTGAATAGTATCATAAAATTATGAATAGTACTGGATTTTAATGAGTAGTAAGTTGGCCAAAAAAATATAAACTTCACCCATGAATGTATAAATACAATTTAGACCTTTTATAAGTAAAAAATAGATCATAGTAAGTATTTGTAATTTTTATGTCATAAATATTTTGATTATAATTTTATGATTAATTTAATATTTTAAAATGTAAATTTATTTTCCTAAAATGAAATCATAAATTTTAATTTTATTGTCTTATAGTTATAAGATAATTTTAAGCGCCTTGATTAATATTCAAGGTGTTATAAAATGATTAATAGTATTAATTAAACTTTTTTTTAATAAATTAGGATTATCTTTAAAAATTTAATATATAATATTTTGAAAAATTGAGATCATTTTCGGAATCTACACATCGAAAAATTGTTAGGCAGAAATTTTTTGATTTTTCTAAAATTCATTAATTTTAGATGAAAAGTAAAATAGTATAATTCAAAATAAATTCTATAACATGAATTTCTACATCATTCATGACTCATGGATGATGTGAATGGACATTTGCTTAGCCACACATTCAATAATTACTATTTTAGGAATCAATCATCAAACACTATCGCTTGTATTGAGAAAATTATATAAATAATGACTTAAATATTCAAAATTCATACCACTCCACCACTATAAAAACCATATACAGTCATATTTTTTATTGACTCTTATCAAACTATGTTCCATACCTATGATCTACCAAAATCACTCCCCATGTACCCCCCCCCCACGTTCAAATACCCTTGGTCTCCTAAAAAGACCAAATCATCTCCCCATTAGAATCTCTCAAATGAGATAAACTGAAGAGGTAAATTCTCATTTCCGATTGTTTTATTTTATTTTATGTTCTTTAATTTTCTTGTTTCTTTCCTCGCCTCCCTTCAACCAAAAGGTATGAAAAATACCATAACATATATGTACTATAATTATATTATTATAATGGGATTTTTTATCATAATTTATCCCTCCCCTTCCTTTTATTAAATAAATGAAAATATCGTCAGAGATGTTTCAATTTGTTACATTCCAGGATGAAGGGTTTTCAATTTGATTAACCATATAATAGACTAGTTCTGAAACCATTTTAATTTTTAATTAAAATCATATTTTATTTATCTAATTTATGTTTCGGTAGTCCGTTTTAATTCATGATGTAAAATAATAATACAAAATAAGTAAATTGTGAGAAAAATATCCACATTAATCCAAGAGATTACCATTAATGTTTTATATAATGATTCACCTACTCTATAAGTTGGAAAATGAAATTTACAACCATTTAATATTTTTTATGTTCACTAATTTCATAAATCATCAATTCTTTACAACCACTCTTACCATAAATGTTTAAACATTCGTGTATATAAGTAAACTGAACATGAAACAAATGGACCCAAATAGTGAAATTGAACCTCATAACCAATTGAAAGCATATTTAATAAATTAAAAAGGTTTTTAATAAATAATTTACATGTAAAATATGTTCTTAAATAATTAATTAAATAACGTAATTTGATTATTCATGTCATTATTGTCATGGTGTGAACACCATCACAGTTAAGGTTAGGGATCCTCTCTTCCTCACAATGATCCAAGAATCTAAATTATGTAATGTCATATTACCTATAATTCATAATGATTGGTTATGATTTTTCACCATCCTCATACATACCCCATGATGTAAAAAATATTATAAATCCATTTATTTCTCATTACAACCTCCTAAGTCCACACGATACAATGTCAATATTCCATAATGGATTCTACCAAAATTGCATTTCCACATTTGGGATGCTCTATCATTTTATACCCAAATAAAGTTATATTTTAATTTTTTGTAAAATATATAAATACTATTAATATAATCCAAAATAATGTTTCAAGATCCATCCTTCATTACCTTACTCGGATATACATGCATTTATGTTGGTCCCTCCTCAATACTTCCTGATAAACAAACCATTCTTTAGGGAACATCATGAATCCATACCTGATTTCAAGTTAACTCTACCATTGGTTTAAGTGAAAATATTTTTCATAAATAATTATTGTTAATAAATAAACTTTTATGTTTCACTACTATTTTTATATAATTGATTATTCTCTTTTGGATTTTAAATGTAGTTTTTTATTTTCCATAAAACTACATTAAAATTTATTATTTCATAGAATTTCCTAAATACTCTTATTAAATGTTTTAACTTCCATTTTATATCACATTTCATGATATATACCTATTTTAACTTATTAATGTCCAGTTACGTTTTAATTCCATTATCTCATGGACTCTTTTATGATACTCCCATTAATTATTCTTTATTTCATGAATGTTATGCCCATTTCTCTCGATGGGTTCTATTATGAATATGTTTGAATGATTATGTATGATTATTTATGATAAATCATAATCATGAAAATTTTATGATGGTTGTACCCAGATAGTGCTCTAATGCATTGGGTAATGTTTAGTCCCATTAGTCATTATGTTCAACTGTCATGGCGGTTAGCCTTCACTTGTGCTATTATGTGCAACAGTCATGGTGGTTAACCATGATATTTTTATCCAATATAGGAATTTATCTTTTACTCTATCTAATGTCATGATTTGTATTCCTAACACATTTATATGAATTCATGTTTAAATGTTCCCATATTTATATGTTAGTGTTCTACATTCCATTTTATATCATAATTTCATGATCTCTAACCCATATGTAAAGACTTATTCCATTGATTATACCCTTTCTGGGCTTTGAGACCATTCCATCATTCATGTGATCCACAACGTACCATATTTAGATTTAAGGGCTCCTAGGAAGCTTGGATCTCTCAATTGGAAGATTAAATAATTTAGTGTTTTTGTTTAGCTCCATGTTTTATGTTTTATGTACCTTTTCTTCAATGATAATAGACTTCATGATCCATGGCTGGTACACTAATGTTAATTTTGATTAAAATCATGTAATGATATATATAAAAGAATGGGGTCACTGTAGTGGGTATCAGAGGATTGTATAGTTATTTTTAGAGAAGTGGAATAAAGAACATTAGTATTATCTTTAAGGATGATACTATGTATCAGAAAATACTCCTAATGTTTTCTTAGTATAGAGTATGTTTTTTATCATGAAAATACATCCTTCTCTAGATACAAATTGGTTTAGGTGTCCTTGAAATATATGTATCGATGGGTAAAAACTAAAAACACCACATTGATCTATACTCAAATAGGAACTACTGAACGACAATCGGCATTGATGCACTCTTATTTTGACACTTCAAAGGGATATGCTTTTGTAAATTCATGAGCTTAGTACAAACCATTATTAAGTGAATAAAAAAGTGCACATAATAATATAATATATGAAATAGAACTACGATAACCAAGATTCAAACATATGAAATCACAAGTGACTACATACAAATCCTTTTCAAATTTATCCTCATATGTACAATGATTCCTTTATATACTTAATAGATAAGTATTCAATGCCTCAAATTGTGAAATATTTTTATTAGTTAATGGTTGGAAATAGAATAAAACCTTCCAACTATCAATGTGATAGATAATTTCAAGATTGGACTAATTATATGCTTGATATTTTGTGAACGGGTTCTCAAAAATTCAGTATAGTACATGCCCAGGTGGATCAAGTTATGAATAATAACATAATTCATGTGGAACACCCTCTCATCCATAGAAAGAGAATGTTTCTTTTTAATCTCTCATGCATAAAATGCCTCCAATGTTTAGTATATCTTCTGATCCTCTCCTTCTAGAATAGAGGATTAACCCCATTAAAATGATATTCTCCATCCTACAATTCATAGAGGAAGAGAATGTTTTTCTAGAAGTCTAACTTTTTTATAGGGAAGATGATTAGTGGTGGAAACTGATTAAAAATACGATGCCCAAAGTAGAAATTGATTCCATAGATTGGGAGGAATTCCATTAAATGTATTTCAATTAATATTTTCCTCAAACCCTTGGCCTCATTAAAGAAGTAGAGTTCCTCATACTCAAGAATAAGAAGGATGATTCCATCAGGGCCTATAATCAATCATTACAAGGATTGTAATGAACAACTTTGGCTTTGTCCTAAACACTAAAATAATTTTTCATCACATCTTTATTATACTAATGTTGAGTCTACAAAAAGTGTTTTCAATTGGAGACATTGATAGTAATGAGGAGATTCTTTATTGTGACCATAAGGTTTAAATAGAGATCAAAGACTCTCAGTGGTATCATGGGCCCAGAGATAATATGTGAAAAATGGAATCTTATGTGGGAGGTCCTGAAAATAAATTTTATAATGGGAAGAATCTTGGTCACCCCACATGTAAAAACGTGGGAAGTATCATCCTGAGAACTATCTAAAGGGAAACAATAATTGCTTGAAATGTGGACGGTTGTGACATCTAGATAAAAATTGCTGACAAGATATGATGAATCCTAGTACCATGGATGTAAAATTGATGGCTTATATGAACACTCATCATGTACTATAGTGTTACAACTGAAATGAGCATGGGAATTATGAGAACAATTGGACTAAGCAGAGGGTTTTTTGAGGCAGTAAATAAAAACCTCTAAGGCTTCAAGGAAGGGATTATTCTATCACTACTACTGAGGTGACCCAGACAAAGATGTGGTAACATGTAATCTATTTATTAATTCAATTTTAGAAAACATAGAATTGGATTTTGGTTATATATATTCTTTAATATAATGCAATTTGAGTTGAAATTTTCAAACACCACCTTATAATTTGGAGGATAAGTTATCTACGAGAATAGAGAATTAGGAAATTATTATGTCAATGGTTTATAACTCTTCCCCTATTAACATTTTTGGATTGAATCTCCATGAATTATTGTCATAAATCCTTTTGTGGAGTTTGACGCTATCTTGGTCATGGATTGGAAATATTTATACAAATAAAACATCAACTATCAAGATTGGGATATCACTCTTCACATAAAAAAGCATCCTCTAGTATTTTACAAGTGTAAGGAGTAAGATTAATCACTTATAGAATTATTTTCTCATGTATGGAAACTAATTTCTTATGATAATGTATCTCTAGCTAAAATGATTGAGAAAATGGAGATAATCAGGCACATAAGAATTCAAATCGTGATGGATTACACTAATATATTTCTTAAAGAGTTGATTGGTCTTCCTCCTGATTGGGAGGTTGATTTATCAATTGAAATTATTCCAGGATCTGTGACTATATCAAAGACACCTTATAGAATGGACATTATAGAGCTTGAAGAGACGAAGAAGAATCTTCAACAGAATCTAGAGAAGTGTTTTATATGCCCGATTTCTTCACCATGTAGTGCACCAGTCCACCTCATCAAAAATAATGACGGATCACTACACCTATGAAATGATTTTCGAGAGCTCAATAAAATCACAATAATGAAAAAGTATCCCCTTCTATAGATATATGACATATTGGATTAGCACTGGTGGATAGTTGTTTTTTCTAATGTGGACTTTAGGTTAGGATATCACCAATTAAAGGTGAGGAAGGAAAATATTTCCAAGAATTCATTTCGATTGAGGTATGGACACTATTTTCTCATTGTGATTCCCTTAAGACCCAATAATGCTCCAACAATTTTCATTGATTTAGTGAATATATTATTTAGAGATTATGTCAAAATAAAATTCGTAGTCTTTATCAATGATATTTTTATATACTACAAGAGAAAGGTGTAAAATGGATATCATATAAATACTATCTTAAAGACTTTGTGAAGGGATAATATGTATGAATAGTACTATAAATGTGATTTATAGATCGAGGAAGTGTCATTCTTGGGGAATGTTATCCCCAAAAAAATAGATATATGTGGACAATTCCAAGACTGAGGCAATAAAATAATGGCCTATGACAACACCTATAATGGATATCCACAACCATATAGGTCTTTCAAGGTATTATTGACAATGTGTGAAGAACATTTCATGATTCTTGATCCCAATTACCATGGTAACAAGAATGAGAATATTTTTTATTTGGACTTTGGAATGGGAAGACTATTTTGGGGAGTTGACAAAAATGATAATCACTATGACATTACTCACACTACCAAAAAGTGGAGAAATAATCGTGGTGTAAAATGATTCTTCAATGAAGGGCCTAGACTGAGTGTTGATGCAAAATGTTAAATTTATTTCCTATGCCTCATGGCAGGTGAAAACCCAGGTTCAAAACAATCCCTCACATGATCTGAAGTAGGCAGTTGTGATGTTTGCGTTAAAAAGCTTGCTGCATTATCGATATAGGAATAAGTGTGACATATATACTAATAATATGATGCAAAATTATATATTCACACAAAAATATACTAATTTGCACCAACGAAGATGGATGGAGCTCATCAAGGATTATGGATGCTCAATCTAATACCATCTTCGTTAGGAAAACAAAGTTGCAGATGCTCTCTGTAGAAAGGATCATGCATCTTTATCAACAATGATAATTAAAAAGGATATGATATTCTTATATTTTCAAGGGATGGACATGGGGATCATTAATGGAGGAAAGTCATAAATCATGTCTCAAATGATCTCTTAACCATCCCTCATAGAGAAAATAAATTATTCACGACGAAAAGATGTGGAAATTCTAAAAAGGTTGGAATATATCAGAAATTGGAAATCCTCAAAGTTCACGATTTTTAAGTAATGGGTCATAATATTTGGATCATGATTATGTGTACCATCCAATCAAGATATAAGTAAGGGGATTCTGAATTATTTACATAGATTAACCTTTTTTATCCACCTAGGGAGCAAAAAGATTTATCGAGATATTTGAGGGAACATTTTGTGGGACAATATGAAGTAGGATATTTTTTAGTATACATCAATGTTTTGTGTATGTAAAAAAGTGAAGGCTCAATGAAAAATGTCTAACTGGATGAGACAACCACTACCAATTACAAAATTGAAGTGGGAGAACATCACAATGGATGATTTCCCATGACTTCCAAGGACATGAAGAGGCAACAATGCTACATAGGTAATTGGGAATCATCTTACAAAGACAGCTCACATTTTTATAATTCAAGTCGAATTCACATTGGATAAACATGCACGGATATATATCAATGATGTGGTAATGATTTTAGGAGTAACACTATCTGTTGTATCCAATAGAGATACAAGATTCACCTCTATGTTCTTGAAAAGTCTCCAACATGCTCTATGCACTGAACTGATCTTTAGTATGGCCTATAATCCTATTACTGATGTCCAATATGAGCAAACTATTCAGACACTAGAATATATGTTGATATCATATCTAATGTACTTTAATGGAGTATGGGACCAATATTTTCCACTATTTTAATTCTTCTTCAATAATAGTTTTTACACGAGAATCCAAATTGAACCATACAAAGCCCTTTAAGAGAAATGTTGAAGGAAACCTATGTGTGGGGATAAAGAAATGGAGTGTAAGATGCTATGACATGAAATTTTCAACGTAATGGTAGATAAGGTGATAAAAATTCAACAGTACATCATGAATGCTGAAGGTCAATAGATGAGTTATGTAGATGATCATTGTAGATACCTTGAGTTCAATGTTGGGGACAGGGTATTTCTATGAATATCTCTATGGAATAAGTTCATGCTGTTTGGGAAGAAAGGAAAGATGATAAGTTCTAGGTACATATCTGTGTTCAAGATTGTTGATCATGTTGGAGTTGTATCTTATAGACTAGCACTTACACCTACCATGTCCAATGTACACGATGTCTTCCATGTATCCCTCCTAAGGATTCACATTTCAAACCATTCACATGTACTCTCTTTAGAGGTGGAAAAGATAATGAATTAAATTTCTTTTGAAGAGAATCCAGTTAATATCTTCGATCATAGAGATAACATTCTACATAAAAATACTACTCACATGGTCAAGGTACTATGGAAAAAGCATAAGTTAAAAGAGGAAACATGGGAACTTGATGATGCAATGAAAGAAAAGTACCTGCAGTAATTTATGGCATATAATGTAAAAAAGAAACATCTAGGTTGAAATTTTATAATGAGGAATAATTTAATGACCCATGATTTATGAATGGAAAATACCATCTTATAATTATGTCATATAATCACATGAAATCACAATATAATGAACTACTTAGTACTATGTGACCATTAAACATAATATTTCCTTTTCAGTGTTTTGAATTTCCAAAATCTTGCATACATAGTTGTGTTCAGTATGATATTTAGATTTAGATATAATCAAAAAAGTTATTTATGAATAGTAACATACACTTAACAATATTCATTAATTATAAGGTATAATATGTTGGCTAAAAAATATAAACTTCTCCCATGAATGTATAAATACAATTTAGACATCTTATAAGTGAAAAAATGATTACAGTATTGGTATTGGTATTTTTTTGTGTCATAAATATTTTAATTACACTTTTATGATTATGTTAATAATGTAAAATGGAAATTTATTTTAATAAAATGTACTCATAATGGGTTATATTATTTTCTTATTGTTAAAAGATAATTTAATGGGGCCTTGATTAATTTTTCATGGTATTGTAAAACGAGTTATAGTTATAATCTTGTTTTCTAGAATAAGTTGTGATTTTACAGAAAAATTAGATTAATCGTATATATATAATTATTATTGACAAATTTAGTTATTTGTTGGATTTTAAACCACAATAAAAGGTTATGTGAATTTTAGGGATTATTTCTAAAACACCTAAATTATAGATGAATAGTAAAATACTATAATTTACAATAAATGCTAAAAACCAATTTTCTGCATCATTTTTCAGTCATGGATGATGTAAATGGACATTGGTTCAAACAGTAATGATCTTATTACTGTTTCTGGTCAAAACAACCAACATTATTGCTTTTCATGAGAAAAATAATTAAATAATGAATTAAATATCTGAAATTCACTTTTCTCCTCCACTATTAAAACCACCCACACTACACTCCTCTATTCACTCCTCTCAAGCTTGTGCCTTATTTATGATCCACCCAAATTAAACCACCAAAATCCTCCCCCACATCAAACCACCCTTGGTCTCCTAAAATGACAAAATAACCTCCCCTTAAGTGGCTCTCAATGGAGATAAACTCAAGAGGTAAATTCCTCTTTCTGATTATTTTAATTTTTTTTAAGTTTTTTTCTATTCATGTTCTATTCCTCATATCAAATCACCCAAATAGTATGATTACTCCAGTAACATATATTTACTGGAATTATAATATTCTTATGGAATAGTATATCATAATATCTCCCTCCCATCCGTGTCTTATATAAATGAATAAAACGTCTTAGATGTGTTGATTTATACATTTCAAGGAAGAAAGGTTTTCAATTTTCTTTACCATATTTTTGACAGGTCATGAATCCATTCTTATGGTTGCAACAGATAATAATATATTTATTTCAGTTTATTTAATGTAATATAACTCTTATAAATTCATGATGTAAAATAGAAATACAAAACAATTTAATTGTGGGAAAAATCACCACAATAATCCAAGAGTTTATCATTAATGTTTCAAATATTTATTCATCTTCATTCAAAGTAATAATATTATATTTATAACCATGTAATCTTATTGATTTTCACTATTGTAATATAACATAAATTCTAGGCCACCACTCTCACAATAAAAGTATATCCCTTCATTTATATAAGTAAACCGATCATGGAACAAATTGAACCGAACAATGAAATTGAACCTCATGACCAATCAATAAAATTATGAATGAACTCAAAAAGGTTATATTAATTCATTATATGTAAAAGAAGTTGTGGAATTATTAATCAATGTAAATAATTTTATTATTCAGGTAATTAATTTTATAGGGAGAAAACCATCATACATAAGGTAAGGGATCCCCTCTTTCTCACAATGATTCAAGAATCTCTTATATGATATGACCTTTTAAGTATAATTACTAATGATGGGGTATGATTTCCCACCTTCCACGTTCTTAAATCATGATGTATAAAAGATTATTAATCACTTCATCTCCCTTTAAGACCTCCTACGTACACCTGATAGCATGCCGATATTCATTAAGGGATTCTACCCAAATTTTCATTACTCTTTCGGGTTTATCTATCATTATTTTTACCCAAACGAAGTTTTTTTAATGTACAAATTCTGCATACTATTTATAAGCTCCAAGATCATGTTTCAAGATCTATCCCTCATTGTGTTTTAGGGATATACAATCTTTCAAGATGTTCCCCCCTCAATACTTCCCGATAAGGAAACATGTAATAAGGGAATATCTAGTATTATTACACATTTTCATGTGTAATCTATAATTAGTTTTAAGATAAAATTGTTTTTATAATATCTTTAATCTTTTTATTAATAAATTGTTTTTACCATTCTGGTTTTATATAAAATATTATTACATTTAAATTTTAAATGATATGTAGTATTTTCCATATAATCACACTAAATTTTTTTAATGCTACAAATTTCGGAAATACTCTTATTACTTGTTGTCACTTATTTTTTATAGCACATACCATTATATATTCATATTTTACAATAATAATTTCCTTTTATATTTTAATTAGTTACAATTAGGGACTCTTTTTTGTTACACCCATTCATTATGCTTTATAACATGATTGTGACACCCATTTTTCTCTATGGTACTCTTATGATTATGTATGGTTGATTATGTATGATTATTTATGGGGAAATCATATTCAAAAACATGTTAATATAGATGTTCCCAGATAACTCTTTAATGCATTCAGTAATGTTTAGTATCATGAGATATTTTGTGCAATAGTTTTGATGGTTAGCCTTTATTCATACTACCATGTGCAATGGTCAGGGTGGTTAACCATTACATGTGATACTCTCTACAAAACAAGCCTTGACTCATGATAAATTCTTGATTTTTTTTGTTTCCACATTTCTATTAATTCATTTTTATATGATCCCACACATATATGTTATGATTCTAAATTACATTTTATATCAATATGTCTCGATATATAACCATTGTTTTAAACCCTTATTCTTTTATTCATATCCTTAATGGGCTTTAAGCTTATCCATTAGTTCATTTGATCCCCATGTTACCCTATACCAATGTAAGGTCCTAATGTAATTTAAGATTTCTTAATTTGAATATTAAATAAGGAAGTGTTTTTATTTAGTTCCACGTTTTATGTTTTATTTAACTAGTCTTCAAAGAAAATATACTTATCGATCTATGGATTATACTCTGATGTTTAATCATGCTTAAAATTATGTAATTCTATGTGTAAAATTCTAGGGTCGTGATACAATTCCACACTCAACCATCAAATGGAATTTATGATAACATAATACATGATGTTTTTCAATGTAGCGGTAGTGGAAAGAACCATGGTGCGCCAAAAAAACATCAAACGAAGATCTATATACCATGAAATCATTCATAAAGGATTAGATAAAACTCTCAAGGTACTCCAAAAAATACTAAAAATACATCACTGAAAAGAATGAATATCATTACATAGACCAAAAGGAATCCCTATGTATAAAAATGTGCCAAATTAATATGTAAATGTTGTTTTTTCATGATCCTCATGGGGTATATGTATTCAGAAATAACTAGAATATCCATTTGGGAAGAAATAATGGGACTTACCATCCAATCATTATATTATATACTTAATAAAATTTTGTTAAATGTGGTCCTTCTGTGTGAATTGATTTAGTCAATGGTATTCAATACAGAATCACTAATTTTTTCACATGTGTTGGAACCAATAAATTCCTTTCATTTGACACAACTAATATTCTAATTTTTACAAGAAAAATTCCACTTGGCTAACCCACTAACTCTCATATATATGAAAAATGACCCCAACAACGAGTAATTTTCCGACATCCAATTTTATCACTTTATGGATAGTGGTATTATACTACTATTTAGATAATCTTATGGGTTTATCCTCATCATCCAAAATTATATGGTGCATACAAATAGATTGTATAATCCTAGTAATATCTTCAAATATCCATCCTATCAAATTTTTATAGTCCCTCAAAAGGTTGTGATATTTATATTCCTTATGTGGATAGAGGTTATTGGCCATAATGATAGGAAATTGGTCAATACCCTCAAAATATGAATATTTTAAATTAGAAATAAGTGGTTTTTGTTCCAACAAGGATGGAATTGGGATTGAGGGAGGAGATTTAGGGAGAGTGAGGTCTTAGAATCTATCTATCTTCTGATGTTTATTCTCATATAATATAATATCTTTAGAAATGAGATTTTAAGAATCATCAACGGCCATGGGTACCTCCAGATTAAAACACTCAACAATTAAAAAACAAAATTTACATTTTTCAGAACAAAAAATGCACTCAAAACAGTATACAAGACACAAATGATCCAATGGAGAATAAGAATATGATGAGTTAAAGTATGGGTCAAGGAGTTAATTGTCTGTTTGTCTGTGTTGTTAGAGAGAAATTCTATTTCATATACAAGAATAGTGAAGTGCCCTTCATTGATGTGTTTCTTTGTATCAGGGATGTTAAACATATCTTTTCTCCACAGAACTCCTATGAGATTATAGCATTGTGAATATTTATGATCATATATTTTGTTTTAACAAATGGAACCCATTGTTTTAGTGGATAATGTTCTTGGTTTTTTATCTTCTATCATTATAATGTTTAAATCCAAGGGGAATATGATATTATTAACTCTTATAAGGACATCCTCAATTTCTCTTTCTGGATGCGCAGTCCTCTAGTTAAATTTTTGAATTAAAATGAATATGATTTGAAGCTCCCCAACCTAGATAGATTTATACACATAGTGAGGTATTCCATTAATGGATAAACATAAATCTAAAATATCATCTGTAAAAAATCTCTTCACTATGCTTCAAGGTATCGTGAATGTCCCAGGATCCTTGAATTTGTTTGGAATTGATGGTTTAATCAATGACGATGCATTTTTTCCTTTGTTAAATCTCTCATTACCCTTCATCATTTATCTAAGGGTGCAATGCTCTTTATTAAATTTGGAATATCAAGGGAACTGTTTAACTGCACGCTATAATGGAATTTTAACTTGATCTTTTATTAAGTCTTCTATAATTTATTTTTAAATATTATTATCAAAATTCATCATAGAATTAGAATGTCATTGGTGGAATGAAATATGAATGCATTGTTTATTTGAATCATTACTAGTTCTTTTATTACCCTTTTGTCCTGTTTTTCATCACTGGAATCTTATGTGGGGGGATAAAGACTGTTTTCCATAGGGGTACATACCTATTGTGTATAATCATTCCAAAATGAAATTACATTACCAATATGATCTATGATTGAACAAAAAATATCATTGTATATCAGATTGAAAACTGGTTGTGGTTTTAATTGTTTAGAACTTTTCATATTTTCTTACCAATAGAGTATTTCAATTATCCCACTTGAGTTCATAGGTTTTGAATATATTATTGTATGGTCTATTGGAACTACAGTTTCTATGTTTACATTAAATTCACCATATCCTTAAGGATTGGTTTATATTTGGTTGGAGTTGGAAGATGATATTTTGGAAAATTTTCAAGATAATAAAGTTTCATACCATGGCCTTATGGGAAAAAATTATATATGGGGTATCGTGTGTTTCCTCCCTATCGATATTGTTGCTATACTTACCACCCACAGTTTGGATTTAGCCTAAATGGTTATTCCTGTTGGGTGGTGCTTGTTGGAATGGTCGAACTGTGCATACTGTTGTACAAGACTCAGCGAAATCCTAATGTTATGGGCACCAGTCATAAAAAAAGTATTATTAGAACAAATACCACAATATAATGGAATTGAAGAATATTGTGAGTTACCTTGTTCTTGAGTTAATTTCCATAAAAGAGTATGCATCTCAGCAAGTTCATAATGTTCCTTTTATTCTAGGGTTGAATAACTTACCTCATGAACTCCATGACTTGGTAAATTATCTCATGTACAAAATTTTTGGCCATTTTGAGGCATGTTGGATTTTAAGTCATGAGAAGAAGGAGTTTTATCGATTAGGGCCCCACCAGATGCAGCCTCAATCATTCCACATTGTAGGGGGATATTCCCCACATAGATGTATTGCGCTAATAGTTTTTAACTAACCATTGTGTGGGGTATTCTTGAGATAAAAATCTTAAATCTCTTCCAGTATACATGAAGTGTCTCTCCATGTGATTGACTAATTCCACCAATTTCATCTCTAAATGATGCTATTCTGGTGGATGGAAAGAAAATCTCTATAATGATAAGGTTTTGTTCATTCTATCTCCAAAATACGGTATGAAGATTGTATATCTAGTCTTTTGATACACCATCAAGTGTGAAAGGGAAGTCCATAAACTAAATTTGTTTACCAGACACATTTTGGGGTATCATGGTGGGGCACACTGTATAAAACTAATTGAGATTTTTGACTCAGGATGACCATATAATTTGGGAATGAGGTGGATGAGGGATGAAATTTGCTCAATGTTGGGGGCTTCCTTAGGATATTGGATGTATCCTGGTAGGTACTCCACATCCAGGGTGGTCAGTTCTTTTATGGTCCGATTATTTGCAGTAATCATTTCTTGGTTTTGATTTGGCACATTTTTTATTTTTTTGGGAACAATTTAGGTTCAATAATGTTTTACTATATTTTACATTATTGTTCTACATTAGATGACAAAAGTATTGAGTGAATATTATTTTCAATTTCAATGTCTATTTAAAACTATTTTTCTCTTCCTGATCATGTCATGAAAATAAGGTGTGATGATTTCTTTTATCATTTTCTAATTTATGATGGGTAAAATAAAAAATTTTACAAATATTTAAAATAAAATATAAAATATAATGATATATTATATAATTAGAGAGATAGTGGTGAAAAATATTTAAAGAGATTGGGGGATCACATAAAAAAAAATATAAAAAATGGAAAAACTATAAAATATGAAGGGGAATATTTAAAGAAGGAAAAAAATAATCAAATTGAAAACATTTTCATGGCTCCATGTCACTGGTTCCAAAATATGATAATGGTTTCTAGAGCATTAAATTAGTTGGCTGTTTTTATATAGATTTTTTATTGTATAGAAGCTACCCTAAGAGGTCTCTCGACGTAACCTTAGATCATTAATTCAAAAAGAGGGATTTAATTATGAAGAAAAGGGATACTGAGAATTTATAATAATTTGGGGTTTTTATTTTAAAATATAAATTGAAACTATATTACTATGTGATATAAATAAAATAGAGAAATCAAGACTATCCTAGGTAAGTGTACCTTCTTGATCAATTCGTCATCACTCTCATGGGAATTGAAAGGGGAAGTGATTCCTTGATTTTATACACACTGATACTAGAAATGGTATATGATTTCATACTTTGTTACAACATAGGATTTTATTGATCCATAATATTGATTATTTATGACCACTCAAAATAAAAAAATATGAATCGATGTATAAATGGAACTAAATCTAGAAATCGCATCAACTATGTGATGAGATGACCATATTTAATTCAATGATAAAATATTCACTATAAAATAACATTCATACTAATATGTTCATGATCATGAAATTTTTCAACTAAAATAATCAATTATCACACTCATGGAAGGGAAGGGGAGATAAAAGAGGAAACCACACTCAAATCATCACCAGATCTGAGTTTTGTATGGAAGAATGGGGATTCTGGTCCCTCTGATTTCTATTTCCTCATAACAAAATAAAATAAAATCAAAACGGTAAAAATGAAGAATATTAGACTACAAAACAGGAAAATCAATTACCCACCAATGATTTTAGGTGAGGATCTCAAGATTACAACAAGGAACATGACTCAACGTGATCACTAGATTTTTAGAAGTACATAACATAAAAGAGGAATAAAATGTGTGAAAAGAAAACTCATGTTTGAATAACCCTTAACCATGGTTGTAAAACATATAAGAATGTGGTTGATATGTAATTTTATCAAAAATACATCACACATTTCACAAATTATGTCAAGTGCCTAAAGGTGACTATTCATGGAAGACTTATAACTCGTTTTTATCCATCTGGTTGATTGAAAAAAACTCATCCAAATGATAACAATTTTTATGGAGACGTGGCACATCAGGTTTTCTATAGAATGGTTGTAAAATCTGATAAATTAAATTTATGATTCATGTGTTATAGCCAAAACATATAAAATAGTTCCAATCAGACCCGCCCAGAATTTCTTCACATTATGGGCCAATTTTGGGCTTCCAAATGGACGAATTCGTCTCATGGACTTCTAGATAAATGTATCCAACACATGTTTTCATTTACACACCCATTTTTATCAAAATTTGATCCACATATCATCCATAGTATATATTTTTTCTATGGGATGCTTGGGATATTGCGTAGTTTGGCTCATTTTTCTTGAATTCTATCACAATCTCTCCAAATATCCTCCTCCTACAATTAAAACACTGAAACAAGTAAAAATTCTCTATTAAATATTGATAAAAAATAATTATTTCCATAAAACAAGAATTCAAATTTATTATTTTATTTTTAATATTCATTACAAAACCATTTTAAAATAGTGGTGTTAAGGTGGAAATGAATAGTGATTCATTATAATATTAGTAGTCCCCTAGGATAACTCAATGTGTACATCAGAAAGTACACATTCATAGGTTTGAGTACATGGTTTTCCTATATGATGTGTACCCCCCCCCCATAGAATTTCATGGAACATGTACAATGATTTCCATGTCTATTGGTACACACAGACAAATACTCGGGATGACACCGTGTACTAATACATAGATGGAGTACATGAGAGAGACCCTAGATATAGGGGCATGATATGTGACCCCTATAATAATCATGTACTCTTCTACATGACATGTGATGAGGAAAAATTACATTAACACGAGCAGTTCCCAGGGTCATGGGACATAGAGTATACCCTTACTATACACTGTGTACTCCATCCTACAAGGCTTTAATCTCTTATCCTACATATCATGCAGATGTTTTGATAGAGTTTTAACCCATTATTATTTCTATATTGGTAGGTATGAATTATTTTTTACTATTAGGAAGGATATATCATTAGTGGGATATCCAAGATTGAGTCATTGGAATCCCTCTAAGTGGCTTGGAGTGAGAACCTCTATTCATCATCATCTTGTAGTTTGAGTTCTTAGTATTGAAATGGCCAACACTACTCAGTCACCGAACCTATACCTGGAATGGTTAATCTAGATCATTTTTTGGTATCACCCCATATCATTGGTTGTTATCCTCTTCTATATACCATGTTCACTTTAGATCTATCTAAATATCTTTCTCATGAATAATCCTAACAATAAGTACCTCTCAAATTCACATCATCAGTGCTCTCAGACTCAGGAGTTCATTCTATTGGATGAGTTCGTTATTGAATATTCAAGATAGAATCCTATGCTTGGTATATTGTGGTTGTGTGTCTTGGATTTATTATATCTAGATATTCTTGTTATATATATTGTAGAAATGGACCTATGTAGTGATGAATGTTGTTTCCTTTGTTGTATGCTTTATGGTTTCTGGGTGTCCTATTGAGTATTGTTATACTCACCCGTACATGGGATTCTCACACACATGTAATGTATTTTCTATAAAATCAACCTTTAAATACAGTCCAATGCATAGATGCAGATACATTTCTTAGTGAGACTGGATAGAACGAGGTATGTTCCTTTGTCTTTCAGATAGTAGTCACAACACCTTTACATTCAGGTTAGACTTGTGTTATAGAATTGATTGATGTGTGATTTCATTTTTCCCTATATACATTCATTACATCTTTTTGGAATCTGGTTGTGGGATATATATGTATTCATGAATTGGTTGTTCATTTGTTTTTACATTTCAACATTTATTGGGTAAAATGATCTGTGCCTTTGTATATGTTCTCAGGAAATTCTTCTCATGTTATTGACATGACTACTTAGTTCTAATAACTATCCCATGACCTATTAGAGGTGCATATGGGGTCTTGAGGTATGGGAACCCACTATGATGGATTGTGACAGAGTGTTATCAGGGTTTTTCTATTATAATTTAGGACCATGAGTCTATAATGTTTTTTGGGGAAATAATGACACGTCATTAGAGAAAGTCTTTTAGACTAGGGAAAGTTGTGTTGGGATAGTGGAAAATGAATCCATATTAAAGGACTCCAACAACACATTTTTCAAATCAGTACATGAAAACACTGTTTCCATTGAAAACAATGGTACACGCATCATATAGGAATGGGATGTGCCTTTCATGCCCTTCTTGAGTCAGCTCTCTAGTTATACTCATTGATTGTGGAATGACATGTTTATTTTCAGAATCCATCCATGACATATACCATCTAGTATTCAGTATAGTGATTAGTAGGATGGTATCATCAGTGATGAGCCATCAAAAGAGGATCCAATTCCAGAGATGTTACATACACGGGGTGCCCCATCCATACCACCACATATAGTGGATCACATGGTACCTGAATTTTCAGTGGATGAATTTTGTAGGTTCAGCATGCATCATGTTTTTTAGTGATACATACCCCTTAGGTACCGAGGTGAAACAAAACCATAGTTGGATGATGAATGGATTGAGATGGTAACCCATGATTTCTATCTAGTCATGAAATAATCATATCATATTTTTTCCTAACAATAATCCTTCTTCATTTCTCGGTAGGGGGATAGTGGGGATTAGTGACCCAATCATACAATGAGGTAACTTGTTCAGGGGTAGAGTGTGAGCATCTCATCAGAGAGGATTACCCACTATCTACACTATGGTTGGCACATTTCTAAGTGATTTTACAGAATGAACAGGGGAGCATAGAAATTTTTGATTATGCATTGAGGTGTACTAACTTCTCTATCCACTCGATGGATATGTTTTAAGATAAGTTATTCAAGGACCAGACCATTGAATGATATATGTGGAGAGACATCTGAGCCAGTGTTATATATATATGACTTACTAGTTATGTAGGGGTACTTGGGAGAGCATCGATGGTAAAAATATTCTAGGATGAGCAGATACTACTAGTGATTGTGAGCAGTGGCCAGGTATAAGAAGAGGCTTCAACAGCTGGGAGATGTTGTTATTATGATGGATGTGGATATGCATGACTTTTTATAATGAGGTCCCATGATAGAGGATTTTTAGTTCAGGGATCACATTGTTGGTTCAATATGCCTAGGGAGAGGTAGTGATCCTCATATGACGGAAGGAGACATCTCAATCGAAATTGTTTGGCCCTCTAAAAAACTGTTATAGAGAATATGGGTGGACCACTAAGGTAGGGATAACTCTAGAAGAATTCAGATCAATAAGATGAAATACATGGAAGAGGAGTTATTATATCAGTATAAGGTGGTCAATGTTTCAACATGTTTCCACTTCCATAACCTGGTTTTCCAGACTAGGTTTAGGGAGATAGAGGGCATGGGTGGGGATAGCTGTAGACGTTTGAGGTTTATAACATAGTGTATTTATGATAGATTCTAGTTATGATATTTTTCATTTATAATTTAAATTCAATACTGATAAACACATGTTTTATTCATTTCATTCTCACGACATACCTTATAAGATAATTAGTTATTTTCATTGAACTATTAACATGGACCTTAATCATGGAGACACCTGCGAGAGACGGCTCGGTGGTCACACAAATATGATGACAGTCTATCCAGACTATTATATGTGAGAGTTTTTGTTGGAACCTCATGGATGCAATTTATATGACATACCAAATCATTCTTGGTATGAACTAGTTATCCATAGTTCATGCAATGACTTGATATTTTTGGAGAATAGTGTGGTGTGTCCATAGTGATGGAACCAGGATCTCCATTATTGGTGACAATGAAACCCATGTATCATTGGATGGACTCAGGCATAAAAGGGGTATCCAATCACTCATCAGTTAGATATACTAACCATTTGTTCAATGGATGTTAGTTTTTATAGCTTCTAATAGAAGTGAGGGAGTATGAGGACATCATCATTGAATATGTTCTCGGTTTTCTTCCCCACCAAGATATTGACATATTCATTTATCTACAATCCAAAATGACACAAAAATATATTCCAACATATCAATTGTATTTCATAGGGCTTTGTTATCAAATTATGTAGTTGGAGGACGTATAGAGGAAGGGATCTCTGAGACACAATGTCTCACCCAAGTCTTCCCTTGTTTTAATTTCTATGAAGGCATAAGGGAGAATGAGGTAGTGTGTGCACTACAGTGCCTTGAATTAGGTGATCATGGAGAACAAATATCAACTATCAATGATCAATGCCAAATTTTATCATTTGATAGGGTCATTATGGTTCATGAAGTATGACCTATGAGCATCTTATCACTAGTTGTGAGTACGAGGAGAGGATATGCCAAAGACAATATTCATCTGATTCTATGGTCCCTATGAGTTCTTTGTGATTCCCTATCGAATGATGAAATTTCTAGAAGTGTTCTTGAGACTCATGAACTATATGTTCTATCGTTTCTGGGACTTGTTTTTGGTATTCTTCACCAATGAAATTATTGGGTACTAAATGTTGGAGAAAGAGAACATGAGACACATAAGGATAGTTCTAGTTGCAATCCCGGAGCACATAAAATATAGAAATATATAAAAGTACCATTTCATTATTTAGGAGGTCTTATTTTTGAGACTTGATATCTTCGAAGATGGAGTGGTAGTGGACCTTGTAATGGTCAAATTAGTATTATCATGGAATCCACCAAAGAGCGCAATGGAGGTTAGGAGTTTCCTTGGGTTTGTAGGATATTACAAGAGATTCATACATTATTTTCCAGATTATCTACACTGGTGGAATCATTGACCCAAAAGGGAAGGCCTATAGTATGGAGAATGATGTGACAATAATCTTTTTAGTTGTTGAGGTAGAGTTTTATAAGCACCATGATCTAGAGATTTTGGGAAGAGGGTGTCGAGTAGGTAGTTTTCTATGATGCATCAACAACAGGTAATGGTTTTTTCTTATTGAAGAAGAAAGGAGTGGTTGAAAATGGTTTATTATAGTCGGGAACACATTTTTTGAACTACATAACCAATGATCTTGAGTTATAATTAGTAGTATTCACTTTGATGATGTAAAAACCATACCTGATGGGTGAACATTTTATCATCTATTATGATCAAATGAGTACCAAGTATATCTTCTCTAAAAAAGAACATAATTTGAGGTATATTTATTGGATATATTTCCTCCAATATTATAAAATTTAAATTTTATACACTCTAGGGAAGGGGACTATGGTAATTGACACTCTCAGAAGGCGATTTGGTTCATGGTTGCTGAATGAAACCTCAAATAGTTTCCCTCATTTCAGTTATCCTTAGTGAAAGCATATGGATCAGATTACCACCATCCTATGGTTTTCTCCCCTCCACACATAAAATGATTTAGGGATGCACAACATGGGGATACCGATTGCGAGACCCAACATTCTTAGATATTAATAGGGAATTCTCCCGATGGACTTTCAAATGGCATGGATCATGATAAAATTTTTAGAGGAAATATTATGGTAGTATTGACATTATCGGATTAGTTTTTGAGATAGTTTCACAAATATCGTTTGGTAGTATATCTAGTGGCCGAAAATATGAATCCTGATCTTCGATGTCATTTTTGGTTTCCTAGGATGAATGAATGAGTTTTACAGTATGTCTCTCGATACATTACATGTTAGTATGGAATGGTTGGGAACCATGTTCCTGTAGGTTTTCCTCAACCCCTTGAGGTTACAAAATGGTTGGGGGTAGGATATATATGGACTTAATGATAAATTTCATATTCAGGGGACACGATACCATCTAAGTGACTATTGATCGACTAGCCATGTTATCCCAAAATGTATCTATAGAAAATATGAGTATACTAGAGAGCATGGGATAAATCAATGTTCATGAGATATTATGAATCCATGTATTTCAATATATGATTATAGCTAATCGTGATGATCACATTTATTCCCTATTGTGTAAGGGATTACTATAATCTTGTGTAATCATGGTATTCTTGAGCACTTAATTTCACCCATAAACAGATGACTAGATTCAGAAAACCATTCAGGTTCTAGTGGACATGCTACGAGCTTGCATGAGAGACTTGGAAATTTTTGGGAGGATCACTTACCATTGTTGGAGATTTCATAAAATAACATATACAATTCCTTCATTGATATGGCACTATTCAAGGCTTTTGTACAGGTGACCCTGGAGCTCACTATATTGTTGAACTGACCATGGAGATTCAATACTCCTAGTCCTGGAGTTGGTGTGATCTAAAACAAAGAAGGTTAATATCAACCAGGAGGTGATAAATACAACACATTTCTATCAAATGTCTTATGTTGATAGGTAATAGTGGCATTTTCAGTTTTAGTAAGGGGTCCTTATGTGCCAATGGGATAGATCGTAATGAAAATTGAAGAGACTTGGTTGGTGAGGAAGGAAATCTTTGAGGTTTGTCAACCCTTTCTAGATTTTGTGTATTTTTTGTGGGGTGGTGTTCCATTGTGCAATACCATTACATTTATATAATGTGCACGACATCCTATACTTGTCATTGCTGAGGAGTTACGTACATAACCTGTCAAATGTTATAAATTGGGGAGAGCTGGACATTGAGGATGGATAAACCATAACTGAGTACCCAATTGAGGATGAGGACAAGTAGGCCATGATCATTTATATATGATCAATTGGTTTGTTTCATGTCCACTAGTTGCACAAGAATCATCAGAAGAGAACATATCCTTGAAAGGACCAAGATTTTGTATAGTAACTTTATCTTTTTTTGTATCCTTTTTTTGGATATTAAGGACGTAAATTCAAAGGTGGGGAGAATTTAATTTCTTAAAATTTCTATTAATTTTTTTTAAAATATTACATGTATTTATTTGGAGAACATTTGTGGAGAAGACGTGCGATTTTGAGACCTGATTTGTTCAGAAAAATGTTTAAAAAATAATAATTATATTAAATATCATACACAAGAAATTTTCCAAAAATAGTAGAATAATTTATAAATGGGAACCTCGATAAGAAATCTCAGGGAACTGTTGAGTTTAGAATGGTGGTTTTACCTTAGGTTCAACCTAACATTGGCTAGTGAAGGACGTTTGTGAAAATTTGTTATAGGCATAAAATTAATTGAATTATTGAATACAATTATTTTATTCCATTTTTATAATAAAGTGATGGATTCTTCTTTTAAAGGATCATTTGGTTAAAACCATGGGTAATCTATCTAACCCTTAAGATGTTGTAGAATCTCTAAGGGGGGTTTTGGAGAATCATATCATGAGAACAACATTTGATCATGTATCGATCGATAGACACAACATAATATTCGATAGATCCAATAAAAAAACACGATAGGATCACCATTCATTGTAAGTGATCGAACATTGTCAAGGTAGTGTATTTGATTTAATTTGTTTATTCCCCAATATTTATTTCTATGAGAAATATTAATCAATTGATAAATGAATCGATTCATAGAATGTGCATATTAAGGTATGTGATTATATCTATTTGGTATTATCAAGAAATTATTTTCCTTGTGTTTAAGTTGATGATTGATTATTTATTAATTATAATGGAAGTCAACCTAGAAATGTACTAACTTTTTTTGAGTTTCATTCTTCTTGTTTGGAAATGTTATTTTCTCCCTTCATTCAACATTATTCATGATGTTCAACGTAGTATTACCATGGTTCTGTGATTCATTGAACAAATGATCATCTCACATATTAATCTTGTTAAAATCTTCTTATATCATAGATTCAGCATCAATAAAAATAGATGATGTTGAAATGGTGGTTTCAGAAGTAGATTAAATGATGGTTGTTGATTATGAATTATTCGGTGCACAATGAAGAACATCAAATATTTTTTTCTGGACTGAAGGAATGAATATCATTGATTCAGGGATGGCAAGGAAATATGGGGCTGGGTATCGAGTTTCATGACATGGAGGTCGATAGTTCATACGATGGAGGATTCAAAAGGGAAATTGTGAGAATGAAGAAGGGTTTTGGAAAAACATATTGCTCATGGAATTTAGTCCACTTAGATAACTCATATTTTACATGGGAAAGTACATGGACATAGGGTGGAGTACCCAGGTTGCATATATGGTGTGTAATCCCCAACATGGAATGGCGTGGACCATGTACAAAAGCTACCATGTATACTATTTTACAGGAAAAGATACACGAGATTACACCATGTAATAATACATAGCTGGAGTACACGGGCATGACCCTAGATAAAGGGACACGTCATGTAACCCTACTACACACTGTTAACTATTATACACGACATCAGTTGATGACACCGTTCATTTACATAGGTATTACCTAGAATCAAGGGTCATTATATGTACACTTACTACACACTTTTTACTCCTTTCCACAAGGCTTGAATCTCTTTTCCTTATTATCATGGACAAGATTCAATAGGGTTTATTATAATTATCCATTCCCTGATTGTCTGTATGAATCATTACATACTCCTTGGACTATTGAAACTTCTTTGGGACTTTCTGGATAGATTTGTTTTAATCCCTTTTATAGGATTGAGGTGAGATCATGTATTCCACTTCATTCCCTATGTGGTGTTACTAGTATCATTGTGGCCAACACTACCAGGGCATAGATCCTCTACCTACCAGGGCTAATCAATAACTCGATTTTTGGTTTCACCCCATGTCCATGGAATTTATATTCATATATTGAATGTACTATCTTTATATCCATCACCTTATGTTTTTTATGATGAGACCTAATGTATAGTACATCTCCGATGAACTTCATTACTGCTATCGGACCTAAGAGTGTTCTCCCTAACAAGGGCTTCATGGAATATTTGATCTAGAATATTATGCTTTGTATACTATGGTAGTATCTTATATCGAGACTATGTGTCCTGGATCCAGTATATTTAGATATTCATTTCATATGTTCTAGACGTATACTTGTTTAGAGATGAATATACATTCATTTTTTGTACTCTATGTGGTTTCAGGGTTTCATAATGAGTATTTTTATACATACTCCTTCATGTGCAATTCCTACACATGTCATGTCTTCTACAGATGACCGACCTTTTGACATAGTCTTATACAGACAAGGACCAAACAATTCTTAGTGAGACCAGTCACAGTGAGGTTTGTTCCAGCAACTTTGAGATAGAAGTCCCAGAGCCCTTTTTTTAATATTTACTTTTCTTTATAAGACATTATTTTTGTCTTCTATTTGGACATGTATATTTTCTACACTTATTTTCATAGTCATGTTATTGGATATAGAGTTTGGCATTCATTGGGTGTTTAGTTTATTTACATTTCTACATTATGTGGGCTTGGGGATGTGTTCATGGGTACAAGCACAATGAAAATCCCATTCATGTTAGAGACATGACTACTCAGTGCTAGTCACCATCCCTAATCCTCTTGGAGGTGGGCTTGGGGAGTCATGACACATGCCCAATTAGTATAGGTTGTGATAAAATGTTACAACCATGACTAAGGTAACCTAGATATAATATCTACTTTATTTCATTGTCATAGAAATTATGGTCAAATAACGATAGACCTAATAGTTTAGTATTTTTAGAGAGAGAAATACATACTTGATTCACAAATTTTATTGGTATAAAATATAAATCATAATGAATGAAAATGATCAACATCCTTAATTATCATTCTAATAATTCATCTCCATAACCAGTGAGAAGGGATAGAAATAAGGATGAGATAAAATTATCAGTAAGGGTTACTTATAGTGGAATATATCAGGAATCAATAAGCTATATTCAATAATCCAAGGAAAAAACTAAAAAAATTCCATTTAATCAATAAATAAAAAATGGAATACATCTGAAGATAATATCAACATGAAAATATTATAGAAAATAAAAAAAAAATTCACAGTGAAGAAATTATAAATTTTTAGACATCATGACACCTCTACTATCAAGAACATTCTAATTATTTTTTAAAACTATTTATAAACCCCCATTTATTTTGTCCAACAAAATTCATTTATAAGATATGTTAATGGGTCGAGGGGAAATAAAATTTCAGGTTCCACTAGTCACTTTATTCAAAATTAAGTCATCATATATAAAATGTCCAATTTAATTCATGAACCAATATTCCATGGAATCAAATATCATTATTTCTTAAATGATGTAAATTTATCATTAGTTCCATAGTTTATCAAATAATATTCAAAATGAACCCAATATGATAAAATGGTATAATGTTTAGGAAATATTGAAATCCATCAAAAAATAATAAACAAATTTAATAGATTTTTAATTTTCAATAAAAAATTATGATCATATATCTATTGTCTCATGGTAATATTAAAAGTCACATAATTAATCAATCAGTGATATGTGTTCATTAGTTAATCATGAATAACAGATTTTTTTTTAAAAACATTTCCTTTGGATGAATAAATGTAATCAAAGTTGAATATAAAAATTATAATTCACACAAGACTATCCATTATAATAAAATTCAATTTGGGTAGAAGTATCTACATTTTTTAAAATGGTTATGGTGGTAGGGATGTCTGTGATCCATATATACATTAAAAACAATCCTTTTAATGTTTTATTGAAAACATGACTTTTCAAAAATTGATGAAATATTCCCTTAATTTTTTTAAACAAATTCAGTTAGAAAATAATATTCAAATAATAAATAATTGGTGTAATATTACTGGCTTTTTGATTTTTTAAATGAATTGATGTGAAAGAAAAATAGTACTGATTTATGGATATAAATTCAGGTTATCATTATATATTTTATTTATTGATTCAAGTACCAAAGATAGTGTAATTTTATAGAAAAAATAGAAATTAATTTAATATTTGGAATATAATAAAATTATTAGATCATATGACTATTAAATAAAAATGTTACATCAATGAGATTAATCCAATCCCATAAGTATGTGAGATTGAAAAATATATTCTTACCACATTGGTAAATTTCAAATTGTTTCACCATGAAAGAATAAAATTGAATTGATGAACTAAAA